>CP125976.1:468626501-469226501 GCA_030063025.1 Avena longiglumis
GCATGCACAACACCTTTCATCTTTTGCCTACTATGCGCATGCATGCCACACGGAGTTTTTTTGCATCGACCTTTTACCGCCGAATGCAGCTACTAGTATACTATACTGTGGTACTACACCACTTTTACCCGCCGCTGCCCAGCAGGCAGGCAAGAGCAAGGCAGGAAGAGGAAGAGGCAGGCAGGCAGGCGGGCGGCAGGGGCCAGAAACTAAAGCCTAAATCCATGCTCATCCGACGACGACTCCTCTGCTGAGCACCACCGAGCTGCATATAGGTGCCGTCCCTGCTATTCGGACGTCCCTAATTCATCGACAAAGGATTCAGGCGTAGCTGCAGGCAGCTAGCTAGCTGCCTCGGCAATGGTCAGGAATCAGAATGATGCATGCTGCACGACGCAAACACGGGCCGAGAATCAGAATCTGCCGCTATAACCTGCCAAGGAATTTCGCAACCATGCATGCATGATCATCAAGAACGGAAAGCCTAATCCCAAGCTCATCCAGTCTGCTGCCTGCCTGCCTGCCCTGCTGGTCCTTTCCCCTCGCAGCCCGTGTTCGTCCCTAGCCGATCAGACGCCGGGGTGTGACAACCGGCCTGCAGTTTCGTCAAGAGAGTGTTTTGTAACCGACACAAGGGACACGCCTCGTTGTGCGCGAGAATTCAGCAGCAGCGGAAAGCCTGAGACTGAGAGGAAAGTCCCGTCCCTTCTCTGCCTGCCTCTCCTCGCTTATATCTGTCTGCATGGCGTTTCCTTCTCATTCCGAGATGCCCCCCCCTTCCGGGCTCCGGCGTGGATCACTCGTCGCTCTCAGCCTCAGCCAAAACAGTTTGCAGTACGGCTCTACCATGCATCCCCCATGGCATTTTCGTCTCATACATATGCATGCATAAAAGCTTATTCGATTTACTAAGCATGTCTCCCACCGCCTAGTGGTTGGCCAACGGCATGTATGCATGCGTGGCGTCATCAGAAGATTGTACCTGTGGGGCAAAACTTGTGCAGAAATGAACAGGACAAAGAGAACTTAGAGGTCGTTTGGCATCCAGGTATTCATATCATTTAGTAGAATGAAATGAATACATGGATTCATTCATTATATTATGATTCAAAAACACCCATATGTTTGGCTGCCACGAATTTAGAAATGACAGTCCGAAATAGGAATTGAGTTTCACATAGGATATTTGGATGGATTTGCCAAATGAATGACGCCCAATTTCTTACAACCAAACAGCATAGATGGAATTGCGAAATGAATTCCGGATTCTGCTCAAATGATGGATACCAAGCGACCTCTTATCTAAATTCATTGTTGTGTTATGTGGACCCGAAAATTGCCGACCTGATTTCAGCGCAGCTGATATGCTGGCCACAAGGAGGGATCCACAAGGTTGTTCACTCTTTTGTCTAGATTCTCTCATAAAGTATAAATACTTTATAAAACCTCACATGTTCTCTTTGAGTATGTCACGAAGTACTTCATAGATCCAGCCTGTAAAATAGAAGTGCTCTATAGCAGGGCGAAGCTCCTTTGGGCAAGCATGGCAGCTAGCCTACCGTGAATGGTGGCAAAAAATCGCGTGTATGTATGCTTCTCTTCGATATAGATAGAGTTTTGAGCAAAATTAGTACGATTTGAAGAAAAACCAAACGAAAACGCCAACATGGGCCACGACGGAGTGGTTTTGGCCTTTCCGGGCCTCGCGTGGAGTGAGGACTAATCCCCTGACCCGTACGTGTGTTCGCTGGCCCCGACCAGGTCCACAGCCGACCCCCGGTCGATCGGAGTATTGAACTGATCGGATCAACAGAACAACGACTCGCGCGGGTGAGCGGACTCTTCCGTCGACGTCGTCGTGACTCCTCCCGATGCAGAACTGCCCGCCGGCCGCCCGCCCACCCACCCCTGGTTCTCCGACTCCACTCTCCAGGACAAGACTGTCCAGCTAGGGCTAGTCTAGGGCTAGGTTAGAGTTGATACTTTCTATTCTACCACGATTTGATGTGTTCTCAAGTAGGATCCTACTCCACGGTACTTGAAAAATTCTTTCTTATTTAATACTTTCCGTCCCAAAATAGATATCTTAAATTTCAAAATTTGGACGAATCTAGACATTATTTAGTATATAGATTTATTCAAATTTTAAAAAAGCTAAGACATCTATTTTGGGACCGAGGGAGTACTAGAGTATTTTTTAGGGAGGCTCGTTGGAATTGGAACTGAGTATATTAATGCTTTTCTTTTGGGTTTAAGGGTTTAGCATCCTCTCTCTCAAACATTTTCATACAATTAGCAATTGGAAGTATTCTACATACTCTAGTTCTTCGTGACTGAATGTCTGTACCGCCGTCTAGGCCTGTCTAGGCTCTGCGAATTTGTGGTAAAGATGAGCAAGAACGGAATAATTTATAATTTATAATTTTGTGTTCAACTGAATTCAATCCTGATTGAACTATTGAAGAAAGTTTGATTTTGTTTTCAATAATTTAATTATATATTTTCAAAAGGAAGGTGGAGTTATGCCATTGCCAGGAAATTTTAGACGGCATTAAAGCTTTATTATCGGTATGTTTGTATGTTCTACTACTTTGATTTAAATATGTTGCTATTATCATTATACTACATGATTATGCTTTTGCAATTTTGTCGACATGATTTGGATTTTTTTGCATCATTTTTCTAATAGTAAGTATTTTAGAGTTTGCCTGACCTTAATTTTATTTCGTCCTTCGCCACTGCTATATAGAACCTTCTATCCGGACTTATCAACACATAATAAAAGGACTTCATAGATTCACATGGAGCAGTTTGTCCAAGCAGGGGATAAGGATAAGTCAAGTCCAAAAAACTTCTAAAGAAAAAGGATTATTTGAGAGGTGGGACCGAATAGGCATGTAAGATAGTGTGTGCAGGAGCCAAACCCACTTCTTTATATGGATCTGAATTGCTGTGTAAAAGTTAGTATAGTGGCATATCACATTTTGCTTTATATTACTCCCTCTTACACGCATTAGTTTTATTGGAAAAGAGTATATATTAATATCAAGGATACCAATTACACCGAGCCTCTACAATAACGCATGCCTAGCGGCCTTTCGGATGCACACAGCTCAGAAAAAAAATTACAGAAAAGAAAAGTCCCGCTACAGAGAACTAATCCTCAAAACAACGACACTGACACCATCAGAACAACACCAGTAGTCCTTCACTCCAATAACAACGCCTTCAAGAAGGAAACAGTGTCCAAGCGCCGTCGTTGCCCGATCAAAGATCATAGGTTTTTACCCTCCAGAAAGTCCTTGCTCACAAAACAATGCCTTTAACAAGGTCATTGCCAGGCACAACCAGTTAAGGCCAGACCTTGAATTTTCACCTTGCAAGATAAGACTGGGAACTCCCCTGTGTTGTCTTTTCGCACCAACAGTCGCTGCAACGAGTCCCAGATCACGCAGCCAGTTTTCCGTCGCCACAAGAACAAAAATCACCATCTCTACCCTCATATTTCCGCTTTCCTGACATTCTCCGTGATCCGACTTCACCATGACTCTAATAATGGCACTTGGTGGGAACAAACAACGAGCTTCGCAATGCCGGAAAAACAAGGTGTGCATGATCGAATACCTTCCGATCCAGCAATCTTCATGCATGATACACCCATAGGAGTTCGCCGACGAGCCTTCCAAACCTGCCTCTCGAGACCAGATCAACGAGGCGGCACATCAAGCATATCTTCGTCTTCATGCAAAAGAAACCAAAGGACCACATCCTTTATTAGATCGACACAACGATCCCCACACCGTCGGCGGTTTCCGGAGAACGGATCGAAAGGCAATTAGGGATAGAGAGCCGATCTAGGTCTTCCAACGGAATCCCATCGCC
The DNA here is from genome assembly GCA_030063025.1 of Avena longiglumis. Classification (NCBI taxonomy): domain Eukaryota; kingdom Viridiplantae; phylum Streptophyta; class Magnoliopsida; order Poales; family Poaceae; genus Avena; species Avena longiglumis. Next base: position 468,630,384 of record CP125976.1, read on the forward strand.
GCACCTCCTCCAGATCGCCACCCTCTCCACTCCGGTAGAGGCCGCCTCAGATCCAAGCTCCCATGAAGCCACCGTCGGACGGAGCCACGAGGCGTCAATGGTGAGGGGACCCGTCCGTCAGACGATCTCCTACCTATCGCCTTTGGGCCGGGAGGCCAGATCCCGCCGCCCATCTCGGTGTCGCGCACTTAGGCCGGCTGCCCTCTAGGGGTGACGAGGAGAGAGATGGAGCGCGCAAGCCATTTTCTCGCTTGGAATGATTTTTCATCGATTTTCATCGAGAGGTTTTTTCCTGGAAGTTTCCGGAGTCCGGCTTTCAAATGAGATATTTTTCCCGTGGAAGGCTGGGTTTTGGGGATGGATTTATCACAACCCTGAGGTGCTTGCTAATCTCTCGGATATCGTTGATGTTATCATTCAATTAGTAACCCAAGCATTCCAATAAGCCTTGCACTCCTGTGAATACACAACGAGTGATTATACCGAGACTAAGAAACAGTCAGCAGGGGGAGGAGGTGGCGACGGGGTAGGGTTTGGCCCCCTCGGTCGCCAGGAGGGGGCGACGCGAGGGGGAGGAGGTCCACACACACACATATTAATTAACTCATATTTGTCTAAATTTAAATAAATCTAGACACTATTTAATATAGGTTCATCTAAAATTTGACAAATTCAAGTCAACTAATATGGGTCAGGAGGGAGCAGTAAACTCTAAATTAATTTAGATTATGGCTCACTGCACGATACATGGAGTCCTCGCGAACGCGCTACAATAAACAATGCCGTCATTGTATATTTGATCGAGATTAATAAAACATGTCGCTAAAAGAGAAATAAAACAAGTAAAATAACTATGTTATGCTTTAATCGTGTGTTGCACGTGCACGCTTACTAGTCAACACATAATAAAAGGACTTCATAGATTTATTTTTTTACATAAAAATTAATACATTAAAAATTAGGTTTGTTTCGAAGAGCTCGCCTCGAGGAAGTCAAATATACAAACGAAATTAAATTTGCAACTATTTTGTAAAATTAATGCACTGTTTTGTGGGCAATTTGGACATAAATAACCTATAAAAAACAAATTCACGAAATGAACACCAGCGAAAAGAAATTTCCTGACTAACCCTTTTTGTAATGCCATACGAGCTGGCACCGCACCCTGAAGAGAAGCGCCGTGAAGCGTGGCGCCGCGCGCCTACCAGCGTGACTCGCCCGTGGCCTCGCGGTCCCCGGTCCCTTTAGTGCGGCGCTACACCGTGTGGCGCTGCACTGTGTAGTTCAATGCTAGCGCGTGTGGCACCGCACTTTAGGTCTTGTACCAGCGCGCGATCTAGCCCTCCCCCGACCCAGCCTCATTCCTCTCCCACACAGAAGCACAACATCGACGGCGGCCCCGGTCCTCCTCAACCCCTACATCCTAGTGCTCAAATCAGGAAGCCTTCGTGGATTTCGATCCCCAAGTGCCTTGAGGTATTCTTCCCTTCTTCTTTGATTTCACCCATTAATTTCTTGTTTTGGTCCATATCTTGGAAACCCTAGGTTTTTTTGTAAGCTGCATGGTAGAATGTTGTTGCATTGGCATATTGGTTGGGCATTTTGTTGATGGTAGCATTGTATGTATTGAGTATGTTGACCATGGTATTGTTGTTGTGATTATCTTAGGCATGGCAAGAATTATTCATGTTCACCATGTAGACAAGGATGATTTTTTGAGAGGTGACATAGAACCAGATCTTACGAGCTCGATTTGGTGTTTGAGCGTACTCCAACCTATGCCGAGGTCTTGGAGCAATGGAGGATTAAATTGAAATGGATGGACCCAAATGATGTTGTTGAGTTGGAGGGAAGACATAATGTTGGCTTGGGAATGCATGTCCGTTGGAAGACCATGCGTATCTTCTCCGAGGCCCGTTGGCTTGCATACAAGGAGGTGGTGTCCGAATCACTAGACAAGGCTCTTGAGCTATTTGCCACAAAGAAAGTTGATAGTTCATTGTCTTTGGACTTGAATCGTCTTGCCTCCCCATTGCGTACTATGAGTCCTCCACCCGTAGACCAAGAGCTAAGCCATGAACCTCCTTTGACCCAAACATTGAGCCCGATTTCAAGACACCAAGACGAAGTGTTGGAAGAGGACAATGACGATTGTGGGGGTGAATATGATGATGTTGAACTCCACGACAACAATGTTGGAGATTTGGACAAATATATCATGCAAGATGACATGGACCGTGACCTCCCATATTCTCGAGTCTATGCATCAGACTAGGATGATGATGGTCCAGCAGAAGAAGTTGACGAGGAGGGGTTCACGGCTAGAGAGGTCGAAATCCACGATATTGTATTGGGTCGGGATCATCGGGTGCCTTTGTTTCGTGATGTTAGTCTCATGGATGAAGCCACAGCTGATGGTGGCAAGGGCATAGTGCTTGAACCAAGGACAAGTTCTAACGGGGATGGCAATCACGTGAATAGTGGCTTTTGCAAAGGATCAAGGTTCAAGACCTTGTTGGAATTTAAGCAATGGATAAAGGACTTTTCTCGGTGAAGCATCATAGTCCTTACACGGTTGTGCACTCGGACATCAAGAAGCGTTACGCGGTGAAGTGCGAGGAGGAATGATGTCCTTGGATTGTGCGTACAAGACCATTCAAGGGAGGTCCCGAATGGCACATATATAGTTGTGTATAAACTCACATGTGCCGAGGCCCAATGGTGGATGGAAAGGATGCAAAGCATGATCACCGGCAAGTCACCTCTGATTTCCTCGCTTATAGGCTATCCAATGACATCGCATCATTTCCAATAATTAGCATCAAGATGGTCATGGAGCTTGTGAAATCCCTCTTTCACTACAAGGTGAAGTACGGGAAGGCATGGAAGTCTAAGCAAGCATTCAAGATGTTGTATGGTGATTGGGAGGAATATTATAACCGAATCCCAAGGTTGTTGGGAGCGATGGCCAATGCTAACCCGGGCATGGTTCATGTGGTTGAACCTTATGGGAACAAGACAAGGATTGTAAATGGAAAAACCGTGTGAGTTTTTGGCCGTGCATTTTTGGGGTTTCGAGCAATGTGTCCGGGATTTTGAACATTTTAGGCCGATCATCTCCGTTGATGGCACCTTTATGACTGGACAATTCAAAGGCACTATCTTGATTGCAATAGCCAATGATGCCAACAATCGGTTGATTCCTTTGGCATTTGCTTTGGTGGAGGCGGAAAGCAATGATAATTTGGAGTGGTTCTTCTATCTTTTGAGAAGCAAGATATTAACCCCTCAAAGTGAAATATGTGTCATCTCGGACCGTCATCAAGGAATTCTTAATGCGGTGATCGTTGATATTCCCAGCCATGCTCCATTGCACAATCGGTGCATGAGACACTTTGTGCAAACTTATATAGGGCATGCAAAGCTAGGATATGTCCGATGATCTACAAGATTGTTGCCTCTATTTGACGGAACGTCGCTTTCTCTAACTTGTACAACAAATTGCTAGCCAACAAAGAACTCAATACGGTGGTCGAGTTTCTCAGTAGGAACATTGAACATATGGGAAAGTGGGAACGAGCTTTTGATGATGGTGGCTGGAGGTACGTCCAAATGACAAGCAACATGGCAGAGGCATTTAACAAGTTGCTCAAAGGTGTTCGTGCATTGCCCATCACAACAATAGTCCGATATACATTCGACATGATGAATGAGTATTTTCTGAAATACTCACATGAAACGGACCGACATATTGCGAGGGACAACAATAACAAGTACAAATACAAGTACCCACCTAAGGTTGACGATTGGATGCAATTTCAATCAAGGAAATCAGATTCCGAAGTTGTCACAGAATATGACAATGATGAGCCAATTTACCAAGTTACGGAGCTCGGAGGTACAACGGCTGATGGTGTCCAACACGGAGGCCGAGCTTTCAAGGTATTGCTCAATACTTGTGAGTGCACATGCGGAAGGCCATCATTGCTTCATCTTGTGTGCTCGCACTTACTCGTGGTGTCTCGCAGGCGACATTTGGATTACAATAATCCGCTCATGGTGAGAGAATCTGAGTTCTCTATTGAGACTATGAAGAAGACATGGGATCCTAGATTTCATCCATATTTGGACCAATCACAATGGCCGGAGTACCATGGAATTCAACTATGGCCCGATCCAAAATGGAAGGTTGTTTGACATGGAAGACGCAAGATAAAGCGCTTTAGGAGACATGGACGGATGGGGACGTGGTGGTGGTCGGGAAACAGGCAACGACCAATTCCATGAGCCTCGTGAGAGAGCCCGGTGTGAAACATGCAATGGTCAAGGGCACAATGCAAGAAAGTGTTCTTAAAGGAAAAGGGCAAAAGGAAATGAAGAAAGTAGTAGCCAACCGAGTGGTGGCCAACCAAGTAGTAGGCAACAGATGGTAGCCAACCAAGGACTAGCCAACAAGTCCCAATCCAACCAAGAACTAGCCAACAAGTCCCAAGCCACAATGTTCTTAGACAACAAAGAGGTCGACAACTTGGGCTAAGAAGAGGAAGAGGGCGTGGTGGTTTTAATCCCGCTAGTATGATAGGTTACTTAGGAGGACCAAATCCGTATGCTCGTAGGTATGTTCACATTTATGCATATTTTACTATCTTTCATGCTTATTGGGTTTAGTCCACTATTGTTCACATTCATGCATCCTTTACTAACTTATACCTTTCATTCTTATAATAGGTATGGCGATTCAACCCAACAAGGGCAATGATGGGGAAGGTGTGAACTACTCAAAGGTCTAGGCGGACGCTATGGAGGTGGTGGAGAAGAGGAAGGAAGCTGAGGAAGAGAGGAAGAGGAAGGAAATTGAGGAAGAGAAGAAGAGGAAGGCATCCGAAGAGGTAGTTCAACTTTCTCGTGACTTGGCAAAAAAGAAGGACGAAGAGGACGAGGTGAAGAGGAAGAAGGAAGAGGAAGAGAGGAAGAGAAAAAAGGAGAATGAAGAGGAAGAGAGGAAGAGGAAAAAGGAGAAGGAGAAGGAATATGAAGAGAGGAAGAGGAGGTAAAATGCTAGGCCAGCTTGCGCCGACCAAGAGGAAAGTCCACGGAAGGCGTTTCATACTTCTGAGGCCCATGGAAAGGAGGTTCCTATTTGTTGGTGCGAAACCGATTGCATTGTTAAGCAGTCCCAAGACTACTATTCCGATAGTTGGGGAAAAAAGTTTTTCACGTGTGCCAACTACTCTCACTCTCCCGTGTGTAGCCACAACCCGTACGAGACTCCACCGGTATGCACAAAGCTTTTTAGTTCTTCATGTGTCCCAACTATTCCATATCATAGTACTAACATGCACTATTTTCTTGTAGTCCCCCCATCGGTATGCAGATACTACACTTGGATAGATCTCGAGCAACCTCAATCCACGAAGTCTATCCAAGATATCAATCGTGCCATAATAAGAAGGCACTACCACAAAGGGTTGTGTGACGAGGAGATGACGAAGAAGCGCAAGCAACATGAGGACGAGTGCCGCAAGAAAGAGGAGGAAGAGGAGCGCTTCAAGAAGGATGCTCGTGTTGCAGAGAGGGAAAGGCTGTGTCGAACAGCGTGGCGCTCCATGGAGGACGACAAGGAGAAGAAGAAGGGCAAAGGGCCTATGTTCTAGACTTTGAGTATGTAACCAGTAGCCATGGAGGAGCCTCGTGCTCTAGACTTTGAGTATTTAAGCCCCTTAAGGGCAAAACACCATGTATTAGTTGTTTGCGTTCGAAACATGTCATAAACCTTGTATGTGTCAAGATTTGCTCGAGAAACATTTCCCCCACCCCCCGAAAGATTTTGCTTATGTTCGCGATTTGCCCTCGAAACAGCCCCTTAAGGTTGGCTGTAACAACATCCTGAGAGTGCGTCACCACAACGCGTGGTGTTGCACCGTGCAAAGCCGTCTCACATGGCGCCGCACATGGGCTCCAAAACATACAGAAGGTTCTGTCGATTTTGGAGCCCATGTGCGGCGCCAGGCGTCGTGGCATTGCACTGTGCGGCGCCACAGAGCCATACGTTGCACCGTGCGGCGCCGTGCATCATGGCACCGCACATGTGCTCCAAAACATATAGAAGGTTCTGTCGATTTTGGAGCCCATGTGCGGCGCCAGGCGTTGTCGCTGCGGCACCACAGAGCCAGACATTGCACCGTGTGGCACCGTGCATCGTGGCGCCACACATGGGCTCCAAAACATACATAAGGTTCTGTCGATTTTGGAGCCCATGTGCGGTGCCAGGCGTTGTGGCATTGCACGGTGCGGTGCCACCGAGCCTGACGTTGCACAGTGCGGCGCCATTCGTCGTGCCGCCGTACATGGGCTCCAAAACATACAGAAGGTTCTGTCAATTTTGGAGCCCATGTGTGGCGCCAGGCGTCGTGGCGTTGCATGGTGCGGCGCCACTGAGCCAGACGTTGCACCGTGATGTGCCGTTCGTCGTGGCATCGCACTTTCCTATGAATGCTTGCCCAACACATAGCTCGTTTGCGGCGCCATCTGTTGTGGCGCCGCACTTTCCTGGTTGTACTGATTTTCTTGTTCTGTTTGTTTGGGGAAGATTGATACTTTTTGTGAGGGCATAACAAGATTCATACAAGAAACATAGGTCCATTACATAGTTCCATTACATAGGGCATAACGAGTTCATTACATAGGGCATAACATAGGTCCATTACATAGGGCATACCAAGTTCATTACATAGGGCATAACAAGTTGAACCATAGGTCCATTACATAGGGCATAACAAGTTCATCCATATGTCCATTACAAGTACTAACAAGTTCCATTAGAATCTAACAAGACCACATCTACTCTACTTCCCACGGGCGGTCTTCTTTCCTCGGCCCCTTCTCGCGGGAATCTTCCTCTTCCTCGGTTCCTCTTCATCATCCACCTCTAAACGGTATGTCTGCTTGGACTTCTTTGCCTTGGACACGGAAGGGTCGGGTGTGTAAGTCTTCTTGGGTTGCATTGCCTTTAACATGTAGTCGGACCGCTCGTGGACCTTGTATCGAGTGTAGTTGCCCAATGTCATCTTGTCGGAGACGCTTTCCTCACCTTGGGGCTATCAACAAAAGAAGATTGGTAATGACATATAGTAATGCAAGGGGCGGTGGGGGATGCAATGGTTGTACTACCTCAGGTGTGTTCGACTCGTCCTCGAATGTGGTGTGATGATCGCCAGAATTGTCACCTTAGGGAGTGTTGGACCGTGACGCAGACTGTGTTGCCACCTCGGGGTCATGGCAACCTAGCAAGTTCGACATCCGCCTTAACCGGTTGCCCTGCTTCTTAACGAATTCACGAAATAGACCCTCCACCTTCTCTCCGCGAGGGTATGTCTCCAAAGCATCCTCGCATGCATCGGCGGACTTTCTTACCTCCACGCGCTATCATAGACAAGAAACTAGTAAGTTATCCATGCAAGGTGTGAAAAGGGCTAAGATGGAAAACAAACATTCGACACACTTTACCACGAAGTTGACCAAAGGAGCAAACTAGGATTGTCGCCCTTCTCTTACCATGATGTTGTATTGTTTGGTTGCAATCTCATCGAACAACAATGGCTCCTCCAAGATCGAATCCCGAAATGCTCGTGGGTATATCTCCACCCGCGCGTTGTCAATGAACCATGTGATGTAGTTGTTGAAAGCATCCTGACTGAAGGGCCTTTCTTGTGTTCCTTTTGCTTTCTTATCCTCGATCGGACACCTCCTGAATTTCTCAACATGCTTCCTGTGAAGCTTGTCCCAATCCTTCTCCTTCCTCTGCTTCTTCCTGTCGTAGCTGCACACAACAACAAGTCCTAGAGCGTTATTTGGCGAAGGATAAATACATCACAGGTTAGAGGATGATAACTTACCCATGGAGCTGTATGTCCGTTGATGACCCACATAGGGGATCACAATAGTCTTCGCGGGTAGTATTACCCAATTTATTGATTTGACACAAGGGGAGCCAAAGAATACTTGAAAGCCTTAACAACTGAGTTATCGCTCACCGCACTGAAATAGTTCCTGCCACGAAGTTTATCAATAGCAACAATTGTAGTAGCAACAAAGAAAGCAACAACAACGATTAGTAATGACAATAGTAATAACTTAATGATGGGATTTGAGTGCGGTAGGCATAGGTATGGATGGACGGGCGTTGCATGGACGAGTCTAAACATGTAACTTAAAGATCTAGGGCATTGCAGATAAATAATAACAAGCATCCAAGTACTAAACGATCCTAGGCATGTCACATCCCAAATTTTAGATTCAGTTCTGCATATCATTCATATCATTGCATCATGTTCTTCCATGCAAAACCTTCGATTGAAGTGATCCGGCAAAACGCTATTTTCAAAACCCTACTTTACTTTACTAAAATGCTCCTGCGGGAGGGTATGCTAGGACTTGTGTTTTCCACCCTTGTAAACTAGTGGATTCACTCACCACTTGGCCCTAGATTGATCCCCTGTATTTTAGAAAAATTTAGGAACAAGTTGCTCCTAAGTTGGAGTTCGTATGAAGAAGTTACGGAGGAATTACTAAATAGGAAATTGGAAAAAGAAAAGACCAAAAAAGAGGGATTAGCCGGGCCGAGCCATTGACAGCAGCCAGCATCCGCCCGCCGCCACAATGACGATAGTAACCGCCGCCACCAGCTGCCTGACGAAGCGGGCCCCGTCGGCCGCTTCTAGTCACCTCCACGCGGGGCCCGCCTGTCAGCCGAGTTCGTCCCGAGCTCCAACTACTAGCAAATTTCTTGCGGGATTCCCGTGTCCTTTCCGAACCGATTTCAACGATTTTTCTTGCCTATAACGATCTCCTAGAGCCCCTCTTCCAAACCCCCTACCTAATTGCAACCGAGACGCCCTCAATCTCCGGCGATTTCTCGCCGGAGTTCAAGACGCCACCGCCATTAGCTCGGTGGCGCCACCTCATTTCGCCGTCGCTGCCGCTTGGCCGCCACCTCGCCGCACCCCCTCGACCGCCACCTCCCATGAGGCGACGCCGACGCCGACCCGCCATCGAAGGCGCCTCCTCCTCTCCGTCTTGCCGACCCACGCCCGCCACCGACCAGCCTGGCCGCCGCCTCTGGTGAGTCCGCCGCCGCCACCCTCCTGGCCGTTGGATCTTCGATCCACGGCTCAGATCGTTGAAGATCGCACGGTTGACTGGTCAACAGCCACCAACCAGCTGAGTCAGCAGGAATATTCCTGAATATTCCTTTTGATTTAAATCGATTTAGAAATTGCGAAATTTGTAGAATCTTGTAAATTAGTAGAAATTAATCTACTGGGCCAAAATTGCAAATAAAATAAGTGTAGATTCAGTAAGTCGTAGAATCCCGCTGTACCATTATTTCACACTTTTGCAGCAAGATTTTGTCCATATTAATTAAATGAGTTAATGCCCTTTTGGAGTAATTAATTCAGAGAAAAGATCTGTAACTCCAAAAATTGCATATAATATGTCCCTAGATTCAGTAGGACAAGGGGAATCTCAAAGTGAATTAAAAGGATAGGCTTACAGTAAAAAAATTGCAGAAACTATTTAGTGGATTTCTGTAGTATTTTAATTACTCAGGGAGTTTTATAATTCCTTTTTGAGTAATTCCAATTGGTACTGTTCCTAAATAGCAATGCCTATATAGTAGAATTTTCCCAACATTTTACAAACAGTATACTATCAGTAGTGAATTATTTGGGTTCTAGCTCTAGTTTTGAGCATTATATTTTGCATAATAGTTTTCCTTGCTCTAAAACTATTTTCCATGCATGCAATCAGTAGATTTACTGAATAGGATTAGGTGGTGCTGCTGTAGCATCAATCCACTTGTCATGTATGCATGCATGCATCATCTTTGTTGCATATGCTTGTGGATTGTTTGTTTATGATTGCAATTGTATCGTGTAGATTGTGACGCGTGCAACGCTTGCTCGTGTGTGGATTGTTCTTCCGACCGCTAAAACCAAGGCAAGTAGATGCTACTTTGTTCATGATATTGTCCTACTATTTTCAATGCATTGTCGTGTATTTTGTAGATGCATGTGTAGGATGATACTATCGCTATGCTATGTCCTATTATGTGGTAGGGCTTTCCTTGTAGATGAACCACCGTTGGTAGATGTGCTCAGCCATGATATTATGAAGGAGGGCTGGGTTACATCGCTGAAAGTTGTTTCTAAAAGTGTTGGTTTGCGAAAACTAAAACAACTTAATCAATGAACCTCCTGGGTGTGATGGGATTGATAAATTTTGGTGGTTTCATTGCGGAAAGGCACCCAGGTATCAAGAGAAAATGATTGGCTTCTTCATTTTGTAGCTTACGTGTACAACCATGTGCCAATAATGAAATGGGCGGTTGGCTGGACTTAGTAGGTTGTGGTAACTCGAACCCGCGTATCCAGAGATGTAGAATTTTGGTAGGTTGGACCGGTGCGCGTCGGGATTGGGGAGCTACTTCCCGAACGGTCTCTTCTTGGACTTCTCCCTATCATCACCCAAAATGAGAGTGATGGTACGAGCTGGGCTGGCCAAGTCACATGGGTAAAGTGTACTAACCCCTGCAGGGTGTGTAATCTAATCGATTAGCCGTGTCCCCGGTTATGGACAACTGAGTTGCTTGATATTGATTCCATGACATGTTTCTCGCTCATTCTAATTTCATAATTGCTTTAATATTGTTGGGTTAACTAAATTGGGATCTTTTCAAAGAAAATAAAAAACTATTTATGAAAGTAGGACAAAGGTATTTGCAAATGCAAGCCAGACACAACTCCAATTGCCAATTATGCGTGTAGATGTTAGCACTATTGTCTCCTTTACTAGCTCTACTTGCCATACATTCCATGTATTGACCCTTCGGGGCTGCTACGTTTCATGTTGCAGGATATTCCGATTCTGAGTAATCGATATAGGCCACGGTACTCCACTCGGCACTTTTTCACTTTGTTGGAATTATGCCCTAGAGGCAATAATAAAGATGTTATTATTATAATTCTTGTTCATGATAAAGTTTATATTCCATGCTAGAATTGTATTAAGCGGAAACATTAATACTTGTGTGGTTTGTGAACAACACCTTGTCCCATGCGCCTCTAAGGACTAGCTCATTGATCAATGATGGTTAAGGTTTCCTAACCATAGACATGAGTTGTCAATTGATAATGAGATCATATCATTGGGAGAATGATATGATGGACAGACCCAAAACTAAGCGAAGCAATTAGATCGTTTCATTGTGTTCATCTTTGCGAAGCTTTTCCTATGTCAAATATTGTATTCCTTAGACCATGAGATAATGCAACTCCCTGGTACCGGAAGAAAGCTTTGAGGTCATCAAACGTCATCCTATGAGAGGGTGATCATAAAGGTGTCTCTCAGGTGATCGGAAAGTATCTGTTGGGTTGTATGTATCGAGATGGAATTTGTCCTCCCAAGTCGGAGAGATATACTTGGGCCCACTCGGTAATCGATATCAACACCGCTTGCAAGCATGTGGTTAAGGAGTTAATCACAAAGTGATATCGGATTACGGAACAAGTAAAGTACTTCTTGTGAGCGAGATTGAACTAGGTATGGCGGCACCAAGCGATCGAATCTCGGGCAAGTAAAATATCGCGAGACGAAGGGAATATATATATGGGATTGTTTGAATCGACATCGTGGTCCATCCGATATGATCATCGATGAATGTGGGAGTCAATATGGGTGCCTGACCCGCTGTTGATTATTGATAGAAGATCATATACGCATATTCTCGAACCCGCGGTCACACACTTAACGTGTCTTGGCGCTAGGATAGATTGGATAATTGGTTTATGAATTTTGTTCGAGTCTCGGATGGGATCCGGGACATCACGAGAGGTTCGGAATGGTCGGAGAATAAGATTCATATAAGGCGGTGTAGTTTTTGGAGTTCGAATTGTTAGGGTTAATCGGTATTGTACGAAGCTTCTAGAACCTTTCGGAAGGGGACCAACGTGGCCCCACCTTCCGGGAGGGCATGGGCCTATGAGGGAGTGTCTGGCGCATTGGGCCGGGGCACAAGGCCCCATAGGGCCCAACCAATCCTAGAGAGTTTAAATCGTTTAAACTAGAGATAGGGTTTCTAGAAGAGGGAGAGTCCATGCCCCCACTCCTTATCCTTTGGGCTTGGGAGGGGCTGGTCCGCCCTCTATATAAAGAGGGGTGGGCGCAACCCCCACACCTCTCCTCCAAACCCTAGCCGCCTTGCTAGCTTTCCTCTCTCCCTCCCGACTGTTTGTAGGCGAAGCCCTGCTGCAGAAATTCTCCACCATATACACCACGCCGTCGTGTTGTAGATCCAATCTATCTCTCCACCATACTTGCTGGTCCTAGGAAGGAGGAGACGTCGAGGTGTTGCACGTGTGCATCTCACGGAGGCACCGCCACTTGTGGTGCTAGATCGGATCGGATCGCGAGGAGGAGAAGCGAGTACGACTACATCACCCATGTTCCGACGAACGTTCCGCTGTGCGAATCTTCAAGGGTATGAAGATCTAATCCAATCTCTCTCGTTGATTGCATCTCCTAGATTATATCTTGGCTTTCCCTCTATTCGCATCCGTAGAAAATTTTGATTTACTATGCCGCGAAACCCTTCAGTGGTATCAGAGCTAGATCTATGCGTGGTTGTTGCGGGCGTTGATGTTTTCTGTTGCAAGCCTCTTGTTTGTGTTCTTCTTATGACGCGGGATAGTGATATTGAAGCGGTCCAGGCCAACCTTACGCGACGTCGTTATGAGACCGCTCCGCACTTGACGTGTGACTTGTACCACACATGCGGCTGGTGGATGTCAGTTTCTCTCACTATAGTTGTCATGGGATTAACACCGGAGTTTGGCAACCATAATATCACCGTTGTGGCTTTCCGTAGGTAAGAATCGTTCTTAGCATCTACTCCCATAAGCCACGTAAAACATGCAACAACAAAGTAGAGGCGTCTAACTTGTTTTTGCGGAGTGTTTTCGTGATATGGTATGACCCAAGATGTGATGTGTATATTGTATGCGATGATCATGTTTTTGTAATGTTTCACGACTTGCATGTCGATGAGTACACAACCGCGAGAGCCATATGGTTGTCTTTATAATTGTGTATGACCTGAGTCAACTTCTTATCGCCATGTAATAGCTTTACTTTATCGCTAAGTAGTTAGCAATAGTTGTAGTTGCTATTAAGTGGTGGAGGCAATCATGGTGGAGTGATGGAGATCATGCGAGCGCACAAGATGGAGATCATTGAAGATTGGCTATACCATGTCACATAAAGTTATATGCATGTGATGTTTATCCTTTTATGTATCTTATTATGCTTAGATCGTGACGGTAGCATTATAAGATGATTCCTCATAAAGATCAAGATAAAACTGTGTTCTCCCCAAGTATGCACCGTTTGAAAGTTAAATCGTGTACAAGCATCACGTGATGATCGGTTGCTATAGACTCTCGCTCACATACAGCGGGTGCAAGCCAGTTTTGCACACGCGAAATACTTGGGTCTAACTTGCGAGCCTAGCATGTCACACATGGCCTCGGAACACAAGAACCGAAAGGTTAAGCATGAGTCATATGAATGATATGATCGACACTTTGTTGTCCACCATTGAAACCACATCTCTTCTCGTGATGATCGGATTAGGTGTGGTGAATTTGGATCGTGTTCACTAAACAACTTGAGGATGTTGAATTTAGTGGGAGTTCATCTAGTAATTTGATTAAGTTGAACTATTTATCATGAACATAGTCTAAATTGTACTTGCAAATACTGTAGATCACATGGCCAAATCCAACTTCAACTTCAACGTTTTTGTTGAGAAAGAAAAGCTTAGAAACAATGGGTCTAACTTTACCAATTGGTTCGCAATCTAAGAATCATTACATGCTGCGGACAAAAGGACTATGTCCTTGGGAAAGCGTTAGGTGACCCCCCTGCTACAACTGCGCCGACTAATGAGAAAGCTGTCTATCAGTCGCGCAAAGATGATTATGGTGTGATTAATAGCACCATGTTGTTTGCTATGGAACCGAAGCTTCAAAATCGTTTTGAAGAGTATCCCGGGCCCTTTGAGATTCTCGAGGAGCTGAAAACCATGTTTCAGACTCAATCCCGTTCTAAGAGATATGAGATCTCTGAGAAGTTCTTTAACTGCAAGATGGAGGAAGGGAGTTCCGTTAGTGAGCACGCCATAAAGATGTCGGGCTACACTCAACGCCTTGAGCAACTGGAATGCACGATTCCAGAGGAGCTCAAGATTGACAGGGTTCTGCAATCACTCCCTCCCAGCTACAAAAGTTTTGTAGTGACTCATAATCATATTGGTTCCACTGATACGATCACCGAGCTCTTCGCAAAGCTGAAGGCTGCGGAAGTGGACATCAAGAAGGATAATCATGTGTTGATGGTCAACAAGCCCTCCTTTAAGAAAGTTAAGGGAGCAAAGAAACCCTTCAAGAAGGGCGGCAAGCGCAATGCTCTGGCGAGAAGAAGCTCAAGTCTGGTCCTAAGCCGACCTTTGAGTGCTTCTCTTGCAAGGACAAGGGTCCTTTGAGCTTGTCCGAGTACTTAGCGGACAAGAAGGCTGGCACCATCAAAGGTATATTTGATATACATGTTATTGATGTTTTCCTTACTAGCCCTCGTTGTAGTGCACAGGTATTTGATACCGGTTCGTTGCTAATATTTGTAACTCGAAATAGAGCTATGGAATAGACGGCGGCTTGCGAGGATGAGGTAACGATCTTGGCGTTGTAGCGGATCAAGAGTTGATCACGATGGCCGTCGACGCTCTCTTAGTTTTACCTTGGGATTAGTTTTAAACCTTAATAAATGTTATTATGTACTGCGTTGAGCATGAACATTATTTACGGATCGTGTTTATTGCAAGACGGTTATTCATTTAAATCGGAGAATAATGGTTGTTCTATTTATATGAGTAACATCTTTTATGGTCATGCACCTCTTGTAAATGGTTTATTTCTTCTAAATCTCGAAAGGGATGAAACACACATCCATAACATTGAGGCTAAGAGATGCAAAGTAGATAGTGATAATACTACTTATTTGTGGCATTGTCGTCTAGGTCATATTGGTGTAAAGCGCATGAAGAAACTCCATTCTGATGGACTTTTGGAGTCTCTTGATTTTGAATCATTTGACACATGCGAACCATGCCTCATGGGCAAGATGATCAAAACCCCGTTCTCGGTATGATGGGCGAGCAACGGACTTGTTGGAAATCATACATACCGATGTATGCGGACCGATGAGTGTTTACGCGGTGGATATCGCTATTTTCTCACTTTTACCGATGACTTAAGTAGATATGGGTATATCTATTTAATGAAACATAAATCAAACATTTGAAAAGTTCAAGGAATTTCAGAATGAAGTGGAGAACCATCGTAATGAAATATTAAGTTTCTACGATCCGATCGTGGAGGTGAATATTTGAGTTATGATTTTCTCACGCATCTTAAAGCAAGTGGAATCGTTTCACAACTCACGCCACCGGAACACCACAGTGCAATGGTGTGTCTGAGCAGGAATCGAACCCTATTAGATATGGTCCGATCAATGATGTCTCTTCTTGATTTGCCGTTATCATTTTGGGGTTATCCATTAGAAACCGCTGCATTCACTTTAAATAGGGCTCCATCTAAATCCGTTGAGGCGACACCGTATGAACTGTGGTTTGGTGCTAAACCTAAGTTGTCGTTTCTTAAAGTTTGGGGATCTGAAGCTTCGTCAAGAAGTTGATGCGGACAAGCTCGAACCCAAAGCGAGAAATCGTCTTCATAGGATACCCTAAGGAAACTATTGGGTATACCTTCTATCACGTAACCGAAGGCAAAGTGTTTGTCGCAAGAGCGGTTCCTTTCTTGAGAAGGAGTTTCTCTCGAAAGAAGTGAGTGGGAGGAAAGTAGAGCTTGCGAGGTTATTGAACCTTCTCTTGAATTGGAGAGTAGCGCGGACCTGAAATTGTTCGGTGCCAAAGACAACAATAGAGGAAGCTAATGACAAGGATCATGAAGCTTAGGACGATCTTGCTCTTGAGCGTCGCGGTCGACAGGTCGCGTGCCCTCCTGAGTGGTGCAGCAACCTGTCTTGTTGTCTTGTTAGTAGAAGACGGTGAACCTATGAACTATGAGGAAGCGATGATGAGCCCGGACTCTAAGAAATGGTGGAAGCCATGAAATCCAATTGGGATCCATGGCGAAAACCAAGTATGGACTTTGGTGGACCCTCTAAGCGTAGAAAGATCGTTGAGTGCAAATGGATCTTCAAGAAGAAAACGGACGCGGATGGTAATGTTACCGTCTATAAAGCATGGCTTGTCGCGAAAGGTTTTCGACAAGTTCAAGGTGTTGACTACGATGAGACTTTCTCTCCCGTAGTTCAAGGTGTTGACTACGACAAGTTCAAGGTGTCAAACTAAGAGCATTCGGATTTTATTAGCAATTGCTGCGTTTCATGATTATGAAATATGGCAGATGGATGTCAAGACTGCTTTCCTCAATGGCAACATTGATGAAGAGTTGTATATGATGCAACCCGAAGGTTTTGTCGATCCTAAGGATGCTGATAAAGTATGCAAACTTCAGCGTTCCATTTATGGACTGAAGCAAGCATCTCAGAGTTGGAACCTTCGTTTTGATCAAGTGATCAAGAGTTTTGGATTTGTTCCAAATTGCTACGAAGCTTGTATCTACAAGAAAGTGAGTGGGAGCTCGGTGACGTTTCTGGTACTATATGTGGATGACATATTGATTATTGGAAATGACATCAACATGCTTAACGATGTGAAGAGTTATTTGAACAAGTGTTTTTCAATGAAAGACCTAGGTGAAGCTGCTTATATATTGGGCATCAAAATCTATAGAGATAGACAAAGGCGCTGATAGCTTTAAGCGGTACATACCTAGACAAAGTTCAAAAGGTTCGGAATGGATAAGGCAAAGAAAGGTTCGGTGCCTATGTTGTCGTAAGATATTGAGCAAGGCTGAGTGTCCGGCTGATGAAATGATAGGAAGCTATGAGCAAAGTGCCTTATGCCTCGGCCATAGGTTTCATCATGTATGCCATCTTGTGTACTAGGCCGGATGTGTCCAATGCTCTTAGTTTGAGCATATATCAAAGTGATCCAGAGTGGAACCTTTGGATAGCCGTGAAGAACATCCTAAAGTACACGAATAGGACTAAAGAAATGTTCTTAGTCTATGGGGGTGATGAACACTTGTCGTAAAAGGTTACGTCGGCGCTAGTTTTGACACCGACAAGGATGATTCCAAATCTCGAGACGGGATCGTTTATATTTTGAATGGAGGAGCTGTGAGTGGAGAAGCTGCAAGCAAAGCGTGATCGCGGGATCTCTGGAAGCGGAATACATGGCTGCTGCAGAAGCGTCAAGTGAAGGAGTTTGGATCAGAAACTTCATCACTGAGCTTGGCGTGGTTCCAAGTGCATTGGACCCATTGGAGATATTGTGTGACAACACTGGCGCCATAGCACTCGCTAAGGAACCAAGATATCATCCAAAGACCAAGCACATCAACCGCAAGTTTCATATAATCCGAGATTATATAGCAGATGGAGATCTGAAGATTAGCAAAGTACATACAGATCTGAATGTCGCAGATCCATTGACTAAACCTCTTCCACGTGTAAAACATGATCAACACCTCAGTGCCATGGGTGTGAGATTGTTGCCAAATGTAAACTAGATTATTGACTCTAGTGCAAGTGGGAGACTGTTGGAATTATGCCCTAGAGGCAATAATAAAGATGTTATTATTATAATTCTTGTTCATGATAAAGTTTATATTCCATGCTAGAATTGTATTAAGCGGAAACATTAATACTTGTGTGGTTTGTGAACAACACCGTGTCCCTGGTACGCCTCTAAGGACTAGCTCATTGGTCAATGATGGTTAAGGTTTCCTAACCATAGACATGAGTTGTCAATTGATAATGAGATCATATCATTGGGAGAATGATATGATGGACAGACCCAAAACTAAGCAGAGCAATTAGATCGTTTCATCGTGTTCATCTTTGCGAAGCTTTTCCTATGTCAAATATTGTATTCCTTAGACCATGAGATAATGCAACTCCCTGGTACCGGAAGAAAGCTTTGAGGTCATCAAACGTCATCCTATGAGAGGGTGATCATAAAGGTGTCTCTCGGTGATCGAGAAAATATCTGTTGGGTTGTATGTATCGAGATGGAATTTGTCCCTCCCAAGTCGGAGAGATATACTTGGGCCCACTGTGTCGATATCAACACCACTTGCAAGCATGTGGTTGGAGTTAATCACAAAGTGATATCGGATTCTGGGCGAGTAAAGTACTTGTGAGCGAGATTGAACTAGGTATGGCGCAAGACGATCGAATCTCGGGCAAGTAAAATATCGCGAGACGAAGGGAATATATATATGGGATTGTTTGAATCCTGACATCGTGGTTCATCCGATATGATCATCTATGAATGTGTGGGAGTCAATATGGGTGCCCAGACCCCGCTGTTGATTATTGGTAGAAGATCATGTCTGCATATTCTCGAACCCGCAGGGTCACACACTTAACGTGTCTTGATGCTAGGATAGATCGGATAATTGGTTTATGAATTTTTGTTCGGAGTCTCGGATGGGATCCGGGACATCACGAGAGGTTCCGGAATGGTCCGGAGAATAAGATTCATATAAGGCAGTGCAGTTTTTGGAGTTCGGAATTGTTCCGGGTTAATCGGTATTGTACCGGAAGCTTCTAGAACCTTCCGGAAGGGGACCAACGTGGCCCCACCTTCCGGGAGGGGCATGGGCCTATGAGGGAGTGTCTGGCTGCATTGGGCCAGGGCACAAGGCCCCATAGGGCCCAGCCGATCCTAGAGAGTTTAAATCGTTTAAACTAGAGATAGGGTTTCTAGAAGAGGAGAGTACATGCCCCACTCCTTATCCTTTGGGCTTGGGGAGGGGCTGAGGCTGCGCCCTCTATATAAAGAGGGTGAGGCGCACCAACCCCCACACCTCTCCTCCAAACCCTAGCCGCCTTGCTAGCTTTCCTCTCTCCTCCAGACTATTTGTAGGCGAAGCCCTGCTGCAGAAATTCTCCACCATATACACCACGCCATCGTGTTGTAGATCCAATCTATCTCTCCACCATACTTGCTGGTCCGAGGAAGGAGGAGACGTCGAGGTGCTGCACGTGTGCATCTCACGGAGGCACCGCCACTTGTGGTGCTAGATCGGATCGGATCGCGAGGAGGAGAAGCGAATACGACTACATCACCCACGTTCGACGAGCGTTCATTGTCACGAATCTTGAAGGGTATGAAGATCTAATCCAATCTCTCTCGTTGATTGCATCTCCTAGATTAGATCTTGGCTTTCCCTCTGTTCGCATCCGTAGAAAATTTTGATTTACTATGCCGCGAAACCCTTCACACTTATGGGCAATTTGAAGAATGGAGGATTTACATTACTTATGTTGCTACCTGAATAATTTGAGCTAGCCTTGAGCTAAGCTATTATTGTAATAATGGTACTCTGGATCTTCGTTATTTATGATACGGATATTTTGCTATGTTATTCATCTTATTCTATTGTGGTCCAATGAACGATCCGAGATTGGCATGTCACATAGAAGCCATGGTCTTTTGAACCGTGGTGTTACAAGGCATGTGCTCCAAATATATAATGTCGTGCTCATAATGAGAACTTGCACAACATCTTACATCCGGCCAGCCGTGGCGTGCGGCCTCTAGGGAACTACGGCAATTAAGGTGCTCCTTTTAATAGAGCACCGAGCAAAGCATTAACACTCTATGAACACATGTGATCCTCACACCACGACCATCCTCCGGTTGTCCCAATTATTGTCATTTTGGGGCCTTTGGATCCGGACAATGATATGTGTACACAACTTGTAGATAAGATCACAAACAATACTATCATAATGATTCAACAATAAGTTCAGATCTGAGATCATGGCACTCAGGCCCTAGTGACAAGCATTAAGCACAACAAGTTGCAACAAATTCAAATAGCACTAATAGAGATACTAGGCACTATGCCCTAACAGATCTTATTCGATTACATGATAGAACTCATCCAATCCCTACCATCCCCAAGCCTACGACGGGGGATTACTCACTCATGGATGAGGGAAACATCAGTGGTTGATGGAGATGCGTTGGTGATGACGATGGCGATGATCCTCTCCAAATTCCCCGTCCCGGTAGCACGTATTCTCCAAATCCCGAAACTCCGTTGTACAACATTTTCAGAACCGTGGTCTCCCCTTCTGGCTCCGTGGATCTACTGGTGAAAAATAGTTTTTGGCATATTTTCCGGGATTTTTCATGATAGTTGATTTTCTGCACAAAAACAAGACACCAAGGTAATTCTGCTGAAAATAGCGCCGGTCTGTGTTACTTGTATCCAAATCACACAAGTTTAGAGAAGAAACAATAGCAAAGTGTTTGAGAAAGTAGATACGTATTGGACGTATCAACTCCCCCCAAGCTTAGCTTATTGCTTGTCCTCAAGCAATTTAGTTGAAAACTGAGTGCGATAAAAGAACTTTCACGAACACTTTGCTTCATATGATGTAAATATTCTCAGCACAGGAGTAGATGCTTAGACAATTCATAATAAGGAGTATGCAACTAAGTCTACTCAATAGTCATTGCAAGCTATGAAGAGGAACCAGCTCAATAATAATAAGTAGCATGAAACATAAACATAAGCAACATTGCAATGCTCATAATAAGGTATGATAGAGTGGTATCTCCCTTGCCTTTGTTTGAAGAGCATAATATAAATGCCAAGGCACCTCTGAAGTTCACATGAAGACTAGAAGTAAAGATATCAGAGATACAAGCATCAAAGTCATGACATAATTAACCAAGTTTTGGAACAAGCACAAGAATGATAACTATGCTCTCAATAAGGTGCTCATAGAATAAGTGATGACTTAACACAATTGTGAATACGGTTTTGTGAAGGTTTGAAAGGCTTCCCAATGCTGAAAGGAAGGTACTCATTAGCTTTGAGATATCATTGCCCCTATCATAGGCATCTTCATGTGTTTAAGGTAAAAGTGAGGTCCACTATGAATCATATGCTTAACAGACCATAGACTAGAAATCCCAAGTCCCTTGAGTACGAGGGTCGATCGCATGCTACTCAACTTTGGTCACTTGAAAGTTCTTGTCATTGTAAATACATGCATATCATCGAGAACCGCCAGCAGGTACCCTTGCACATGGTACAGGAGCTTTCCCATAACCAAAATGACAAGGCAAGCAGACAATGAGCATCTCAACAATCTTTTTATTTACCGTATGCATAGCTTTTTTTATTGAGGATGCTTCCTAGATGTTCATTACAGTGATGCTGCAAGTTTCCACCATGATTAGGCATGGCTTAAGCTAGCGGCCCAGACGTTTCCCTAACACATTGTATAAACTCCATGAAATCACAACCTCCCCTTTTATTTCACATCGTCGACATCCATAAACAAAAGATCAAAGTATCAACTAGATGAGATATCCAACAGGTGTTGAAAGCGTTCCCCGTGACAGCACGGTTCTGCTGACTCCCAGCATATAATAAGCAAGCATATAACTTTCATGGACTAGTCACAATGGTTCAGAATTATTAAGCGCAAGGAATAAAGTGTGCCATCAAGTTCGTGAGAGCTTTACTAACTAACTTCCTCAAAACAGACAAACATTTTATTTTGAAAGAAAACACGGCATATGGAATATGCACTGAATAGAAAATGATGCTAATAGGTAGGTATGGTGGACACAGCTGGAAATATTGGTTTTGGGGAGTTGGAAGCACAGTGAAAACGTACTCGGTGCAAGTGAAGGCTAGCAATAGAGAGGAGGCGACAAGCGAGAGATCAATAACTGTCATAATCATGCTTGCAACAAAAGCAGGACTAATTATGGCATGAAAGTGATACAAGAACTCGAGAAAATAAATCATCAAGGCTTCGACTACTAATTAGTCATATGCATGCGTGAGCATGTTCCAAGTCGATTTATATGAACATTCATAGGAGGATACCACAATATCATACCAAAGTATGAATAATACAATGCAAGCAAACGTTCATATGACATGCTACAAACTATTAGCAAGCTGGAGCTAATCATAGACAAGCAAGAACTACTAAGCATCCATAATAACATACACCTTACACAAACAGGCTAGGCATGCTCACAATGATGAGTATATCTACAAGAATGAAATAAATAGAGTTCATTACCAGCCTCTTACCACACCTCGAGTTGTCTTAATCTTTATTATTGCCCTTCACTTGTGTGACTTGAATAATTAACATGAAACCAAAGTCCACTGAGGACGGCTGAACCCTGCAAAGAACTCACAAAACCAAAGAAGAACAACAAATATTTTTGGTGTTTTCGATTTTTTTAGAAACAAGCAAACAAAGAAAAACCAAAAAAAACAAACCAAACCAAACAAAGCAAAATCTTTTTGGATTTTTCTTTTAAGGAAAACCAAAGCAAAGAAACAAACCAAGAGAAAAAATGAAAATATTTTTGGTATTTTTGGGTTTTAGAAACAAGCAACAAAAACCAAAAAGAAAGCGAAACAATGAATATACAAAGAACCGACCGAACATGATATATATATATATATATATGAGTGTGATGTCGGTGTACCTTCCCCCAAGCTTAGGATTTTGGCCTAAGTGGGGCTCAATAGCGCGGATAGTACCCCCATGCTGGTGGGTCATCATATGAATAATCATAGTCAGGCACCTGCGATGAAGAAGAAGAAGGCGCGCCCCAATCAAATGAGGGCTGCCGGTATGAAGACTCTCCCAAGTTCGAGGGATGAACCGAATTGTCCTAGGCATCCTCTTCAACATTCTCCTCTTGCTAGGAGAATTCCGCCACATATGTGTCAACCTCCTCCTCCGCAAGCGACCATCCTTGCCTGATATCAAAGTTAAACAAAACAGGTGCAAGCAAATAAACTATTTTCTCAGTCCTACCCTTTCTCCGACCTTGTTGGTCAAAAAGTATTTTATATGGTAAACTTCTCACATTAGCCCCCAAACAAACAAAACCATGCTGAATCATAGATTCAATATCAAGCCTCTCTATGGGGAACTAAAAATCTGAATAATGAGGCTCTAAACCATGGAAAGCTAGCAACCTAGAAGCAATGGGACCTCCACAAATTCCACCCTTCTCACGGTTGGTGGTAAGACGGTGAGCTATCAAAGCACCCAAACTATAATGACTATTCCTATTCAGAGCAGCTGCAATAAAAGCTAGATCAAAAGAAGACAACTTTCTAGCAGTCTTTCTAGCAAGAAGACACTTGGTAATGAAATATGCAAAGTATCTAATAGTTGGGAGCTGAATGTTCCAAATTTTACCACTTTCCTTTGATAAGTAGAAACCTTGGCAAATCTCAGCATACAAATCAACAAGTGACTTGGGCCTTTCCTTGATCTTCTCACAAGATCCCCACTGAGGTACTCTAATTCTTGCAATCAGCAAAAGGCAATCGGCAATTATATTATAAATTTTGTAATGGACCATCGGATTAAGTAGACCAATTGAACCGAATTCCTGCACAAAATCCATGGTTATCTTAACATATTGGATTGGTTCACCTTCAACAAATTGCTCCAACCCTGCATTTGTAACCAAAGTTTGGAAATCTTGGAGGATCCCCGTAGCTCTCATAAATTCATGGCATGGATATATGGAAGGAAAAACTGCCTCCTCACGATGAACCTTTATTGGCTCATGCACTATCAAGTCATATTGATTCAGTGGATAAGCACTCATCTTCTTTGCTGAAATTTTAGACAACCATCAAACCAAGTGATTTCTAAGTTGATAAATGATGAGCAACTACTATAGGAACTTTCTAGAGGACTACACATGCATCAAAACGAAGTTTCTAAGCATAGAACAAGCATGAAAGCTCAAACAACATGTCACCTATAGAAGCAAAATACTCAAGATACAATCTACCAATCACAAATCTATTTGGACAAGTGGAGGAGGCACATACCAAGGAGCAAACCCTCCAAAAATCAGCACTTGAGATGGGCTGAACAAGGAGATCGAAAATCGCGATCAAGAACAGCAAGAACTCGAGCTTGAGAAAGTTTTCCGGTGTTTTTCGCGAGAGAGAAAGAAGGTGGCTTTGAGGACGCAGCCTAGAGGGGCCTAGGTGGGCCAGACCCCCCTAGGCGCCACCAGTAGTGGGCCCGCGCCTACCATAGGTGTGGTGGCCTGGGGTGGCCCCCTAGGTCACCTCTGCTGCCTCTCTGCCCCTTTTTTCAAGGAAAAATTTATTTTGAATTTTCTGGGATTTTTTGGGAAACTTTAATTTTGGCCAATTTTCAGGGTATGAAAATTGATTTTCTCGCAGAAACAGTTTTTTCAGAAGAAGCAAAAGCCAAACTACAGGAGCTCTAAGAAACTAAAACAAGCAAACAACTAGCAAAACTAAAACTAAAGCAAAGACTAGGAAGGAGAAAGGAAAATGAAAGCAAGTATAACCACAGTGGAAACATTATTTTGTTCATAAAAATCTTTTTGTTAACAAGGTTGATCAAGTCTTGTTACCAAAACAGTCTTATATGAAACAAAACTTTGCATTCCACAAGGTGATTATGTTACCTCATACTTGATAGCAATGGTCCCAATCATAATAGTTTCAAAAGTTTCTTGTGGAATGGGACAATATATTTCTCCAACCTTGATGCTCTCAATATTTTCAATGGAATTCAGGCAATAGCTCTTAACAACCTTCTTGGATAAATAAAAAGTATGCTCTTTGTCATTAATATTGAATGTTACTTTTCCTTGATTGCAATTTATGACAGCACCTGCACTATTAAGAAAAGGTCTCCCAAGAATAATAGACATATTATCATCTTGCATTTCAAGCACAACAAAATCAGTTAAAACCATGCAATTATGAGCAACTTGAACAGGAACATCCTCACATATACCAACAGGAATAGTAGTTGACTTATCAGCCATTTGCAAAGATATATCAGTTGGTATCAACTTTTCTAGCTAGAGCCTCTTGTAGAGAGAAAAAGTGAATGGTTTCGCAGCATAGTAAATCAAAATTTTCTACGGATGCGAACGGGAAAAGCCAAGGTCTAATCTAGGAGATTCAAACAACAAGAGGGATAGATGAGATCTTCATACCCTTGAAGAAATCGCACAGTGGAACGTTCAACAGAACGTGGTTGATGTAGTCGTAATACGCTCGCTCGCGATCGATCCGATCCAACGCCGCAAGTGGCGCCTCAAGAGATTCACACGTACGGCACCTCGACGTCTCCTCCTTCCTCGGTCCAGCAAGTGGGGTGGATAGATAGATTGGATCTACAACACGACGGCGTGGTGCAAAGGTGGAGAGTTTCTGCAGCAGGGTTCGCCTACACGCAGTTGGGAGAGAGAGAGATCTGGAGGGCAGCAGGTAGGCGGCTAGGGTTCAAGGAGTGAGGGAGGAGGGCTACGCCCCTTCCCTCTATATATAGGGGGCTTGCCGGCCCCCTTGTCCCCTCCTCCAATCCCTAGGGCGGCGTTCCCAAGGGTTGGAGTGGGGGGCAAGTTTTCCCCCTCCTTCTAGAAGGTTTCCCTAGGGTTTCCCCTAGGGTTTGGCCGGCTGGGCCTATGGGGCCTTGTGCCCCTGGACCAATGCGGCCAGGGCACTCCCTCGTAGTCCCACGCACCCTCCGACAAGTGGGGCCACGTTGGTCCCACTTCGGAAGCTTCTAGAACCTTCTGGTACAATACCGAACATTCCGAAACGATTCCGAAATCCAAAAACTGCTTTCCTTTATATGAATCTTATTCTCCGGACCATTCCGGAACCTCTCGTGATGTCCTGGATCTCATCCGAGACTCCGAAAAAAAAGTCATAAACCAATTATCCATTCTATCCTAGCGTCGAGACACGTTAAGTGTGTGACCCTATGGGTTCGAGAATATGTAGACACGATCTTCTATCAATAATCAACAGCAGGATCTGGAAACCCATATTGACTCCTACATATTCATCGATGATCATATCGGATGAACCACGATACCAGGATTCAATTAATCCCATATATATATTCCCTTCATCACGCGATATTTTACTTGCCCGAGATTCGATCGTCGGTATCGTCATACCTAGTTCAATCTCGTTCACAACAAGTACTTTACTCGTTCCGTAATCCGATATCACTTTGTGATTAACTCCTTAACCACGTGCTTGCAAGTGGTGTTGATATCGATTACCGAGTGGGCTCGAAGTATATCTCTCCGACTTGGGAGGGACAAATCCCATCTCGATACATACAACCCAACAGATACTTTCCGATCACCTGAGAGACACCTTTATGATCACCCTCTCATAGGATGACGTTTGATGACCTCAAAGCTTTATTCCGATACCAGGGAGTTGCATTATCTCATGGTCTAAGGAATACAATATTTAATGAAGAAAAGCATAAAGATGAACACGATGACACGATCTAATTGCTTCGCTTTATTTTGGAGTCATCCATCATATCATTCTCCCAATGATATGATCTCATTATTAATTGACAACTCGTGTCTATGGTTAGGAAACCTTAACCATCATTAATCAATGAGCTAGTCCATAGAGGCGTACTAGGGACATGGTGTTGTTCATAAACCACACAAGTATCAAAGTTTCCGCTTAATACAATTCTAGCATGGAATATAAACTTTATCATGAACAAAATTATAATAATAACATCTTTATTATTGCCTCTAGGGCATAATTCAACAGTCTCCACTTGCACTAGAGTCAATAATCTTGTTTACATCGGCAACAATCTAACACCCATGGCACTAAGGTCTTGATCATGTTTTACTCGTGGAAGAGGTTTAGTCAGCGGATATGCGACATTCGGATCTATATGTACTTTGCTAATCTTGATCTTCATACATTATATAATCTCGAATTATATGAAACTTTCGGTTGATGTGCTTGGTCTTTGGATGATATCTTGGTTCCTTAGCTTGTGCTATGGCGCCCGATGTTGTCACACAATATCTCTAGTGGGTCCAAGGCACTTGGAACCACACCAAGATCGATGATGAAGTTCTGATCCAAACTCCTTCACTTGGCCTTCTGCGGCACCATGTATTCCGCTTCTCTGTAGATCCCAGCGATCACGCTTTTCTTGCGACTTCTCGACTCACAGCTCGTCCATTCAAAATATAAGCGTATCACATGCGAGATTTAGAATCATCCTTCGGTGACAAAACTAGCATCGGCGTAACCTTTACGACGGTGTTCATCACCTCCATAGACTAAGAACATTTCTTTAGTTCTATTTAAATACTTTAGGATGTTCTTCACGGTTGTCGATGTTCCACTCTGGATCACTTTGGTATACGCTTTCGTCAAACTAAGAGCATTGGACACATCGGTCTAGTACGGCATGGCATACATGATAGAACCTATGGCGAGGCATAAAGCACTTTGCTCATAGCTTCTCTATCGTTTTAGTAACTAGACAAGCCTTGCTCAATATCTTACGACAACATAGGCCTTTGAACCTTTCTTTGCCTTATCCATTCTGAACCTTTTTAGAACTTTGTCTAGGTATGTACTTTGGCTTAAAGCTATTAGGCGTGTTTGTCTATCTCTATAGATTTTGATTCCCAATATATAAGCAACTTCCCCTAGGTCTTTCATTGAAAAACATTTGTTCAAATAACTCTTCACATCGTTAAGCATATCAATGTCATTTCAATAATCAATATGTCATCCACATATAGTACCGAAATGTCCTTTGAGCTCCCACTCACTTTCTTGTAGATACAAGCTTGTAGCAATTTGGAACAAATCCAAAACTCTTGATCACTTGATCAAAATGAAGGTTCAACTCGAGATGCTTGCTTGATCCATAAATGGAGGCTGAAGTTTGCACACCTTATCAGCATCCTTAGGATCGACCAAACCTTCGGGTTGCATCATATACAACTCTTCATCAATGTTGTCATTGAGGAGCGATCTTGACATCCATCGCCATATTTCATAATCATGAAAGCAACAATTGCTAATAAAATCCGAATGGACTTAAACATCGCTACGGGAGAGAAAGTCTCATCGTAGTCAACACCTTGAACTTCTAGAAAACCTTTCAAGACAAGTCGTGCTTTATAGATAGTAACATTACCATCCGCGTCCGTTTTCTTCTTGAAAATCCATTTGCACTCAACGGCCTTTGATTAGCTAGGAGGGTCCACCAAAGTCCATACTTGGTTTTCGCTCATGGATCCCAATTCGGTTCATGGCCTCTAGCCATTTCTCGAGTCAGGCTCATCATTGCTTCCTCATAGTTCGCAGTTCCTTTGTTGTCTACTAACAAGGCAGTCGAGGCGAGGTTGCCGTACCACTCGGGGAGGCACGTGACCTTGTCGACTGTGACATTCGATAGTAACATCGTCTGAAGCTTCATGATCCTTGTCATTAGCTTCCTCTATTGTTAGTGCGAGCACCTTTGGAACAATTTCAGGTGTTGTGCTACTCTCAACTCAAGAGAAGGTTCAATAACCTCGGCTAGCTCTACTTTCCTCCCACTCACTTCTTTCAAGAGAAACTCCTTCTCAAGAAAGGATCCGTTCTTTGCGACAAACACTTTGCCTTCGGATCTGTGATATAAGGTATACCCAATCATTTCCTTAGGGTATCCTATGAAGCGCATTTCTCGCTTTGGGTTCGAGCTTGTCGGCATCAACTTCTTGGCGTAAGCTTCGTATCCCCAAACTTTAAGAAATGACAACTTAGGTTTAGCACCAAACCACAGTTCATACGGTGTCGTCTCAACGGATTTAGATGGAGCTTCCAGTGGTTGACCATTTGCATCACGTCTTGGGCAAAACTCAAAGCGAGTACCCTTGATCTGATTGATGCTCTGTCCACACAGACGAGAAAGAGCTTCTTGCATTGCTCTGGCAAGTCCATCAAGCCAGTTGTTTTCCCTCAAGGTAAACTGAATTCCCTCCGCAGTGGGAGGTTCAATCTTTCCTCGGAGACTTGCAACAATTAGCCACTGCAGATCTTCTCCCCCTTGATCATTGAGCTAAGCTCCGAAGAACTCGGGATGCAGGCGCTCCAGAAGTTCCGAAAGCTTATCCAGATCCCTCTCAAAGATAAGGTCTCCTCCATTCCCGAGTTGGTAAAACTTGCTGTACTTCACGTCCATCTATAAAAATAGACGATGAGTAGATTAGCAAAGTGATCAAGTGTGTCAAAATTTTATTATTTTGCAAGAGTTTTTGAGGCACATAGAGTTTATTAAAGAATTAAAGAGGTAAGAATGAGAATAAGTTTTCGTAAATAGTTTTGTTCTTGAGTTTTGAAACTAAGTTTTTGGTTCAGCGTCCAATCTAACTAGGGTCTCCTATGGTCGGGATGGCTCGATACCAACTTGTCAACACCGGATTTTCAATCCTAGATGCTGTTATGCCATACATGCAATCCCGGGATTACCATTTTGCGAGACATAACAGAATTGGATACCATAGTACTTCATCCATTACAGCGATACATAAGTTCTTACACAAATAGGGATCTCATGATCCGTCCTTAATACAACATCAAGCGGCGGAATATGTAATAATAGCAGTGGCGTGGCGAGGCTCCATCTTGAGGTCACAGCAATGCGGCGATGGGAGATGATCCTAGTTGTCGTAACCTTCACAGGGTCCATCCTCCGGTACTCCTCTTCATAGTCGGACATGGGAATAGCCAGGACAAAGCCATGAGTACTCTTTAAGTACTATGAACTAATACTAACAAGTAAAGGGGTTTTGGATAATAGGGCACTAGGCTCTAGGGTTGTTTTGCAAAAGCCAGGTTATAACTACTAAGTTCTAAAGTTGGTCACAAATTTTATAACTACTAAGTGGGATCTTGTAGTCCGGTCACAACTCTGTTGTGGTCAAGTCAAAGTCTCAACTCATTTCACAAGTCATTTTGAAAAGAACTGCAGAGCAGTATGGCCACTCAAGCTGTCCATAACATGACGCCCTATTCGAATAGTTTGACACTCTGCGGAGATTGTACACTTTCACCACAACATTCGATACATCCGTCAGGAACAAACCCTGAATTCACCATAATCGGTGTCACGGATAATCAATCCTAACCTTTCAATTACACTCCTAGTATAAGCACCTCTCACCTGTGAGTTTGGCCTCCCAACCATGACCCTTTGTCATCTTGGAGTGCTGCAGTGGACAATCTTCACAAGGTAGCCTTAGCTCGGACCTTGGCCGTGAGGAACTACTACTAAGGTATATAAGTTTCGGTCAGCCCTACCCAATATTGGTATTGTGGTTGTACGATAAAATTGGAATGGTATCGCATCCAGACAACCATCAGTTTTATAAAGGGCTAAGGCTCATGCCTCAACATTTTCATCACCAAAATCCTCAAGTGTTTGGAAACACATGTCCAAAACATTTCAATAGAATGATCCATCATTCCAAGGTTTTCGTAACCATTTTTCCACCAAGTATTCCCATCTAAAGTTGATCAAGTTTTATGCTTAGCACCAGCATCTACAGGTGGGGTAGTACTAATAGATGGGTGGTAACTAGTGGAGTTTCAACTAGGTCCAACCTTATATCCTAGGCTGATATCAAGGTTTCTAGCTTAGGCCAAATTTTATGCTCTTTATGCAACCTTCAGCACAACTGTCTAATATCTACCAAACTCTTAAGTAGGCTCCAAGTAAGCTTTGATAAATAAATAAAGTAAGAAGCTTGCCATAAAACTAGGATTGGTTTAGCAAGTGGGTATGGTCACATATGCTTAAGGCATAA
The DNA here is from genome assembly GCA_030063025.1 of Avena longiglumis. Taxonomy (NCBI): domain Eukaryota; kingdom Viridiplantae; phylum Streptophyta; class Magnoliopsida; order Poales; family Poaceae; genus Avena; species Avena longiglumis. The sequence goes on from CP125976.1 coordinate 468,661,303, forward strand.
AGTAATCATCTCACAAGTATGGGTTTGTGGCGTCAGTAAGGTATCTTGCAAGTGTTAGCTTGCATAGGTCAACTTGATTAGTAAGGCTTGCATAGTAAAGCTTGCCTTGTGCAGAGCAGTGGTTGAAGTTTTCCTCGGCTTCCTCTTCGTAGTATCCTCCTTCCTCCTCGTAGTATCCTTGGTCGGTACTAGCGTCTAGGAATAAATACGAGGTACACAATCACCAATCAATATTTAAATACTTGCAATCATCACACATAAGGGTCCTACAGATGATCTAGCATCATCTCTAACATTACAAGGTTAAGGATTGGTTTAAGTCTTTTTATTTTAGAAAAGTAATTTCTACTCATTGAAAAACTACTTAAGATTTAATCTTCTCCAAACTAAACATGGGATCATGTTGACACATATCATCACCACATATTGTAGTCCATGGGAATGTGATTTAAAGTGGTGTCACAATTTAATAAGGTTTTACCCTTTTATTTTAATTAATTAAAGTGGCTAGAAATGCTTATGAAGCATTCTTTTATTCCTTGAACATTATTTCTGCAAGTAACCTATATATATTTTATATATTCTGAAAGGTATGGTTGAATGTGATTTTTGAGAGTTGGAATCAACTCAAAAGCTATTATGGTTTAGATTTGAAAAATGTTTGAATCAGAAAAGCTTCAGCCTTGTAATTTTGCTATGGGTGATCTACAGATCCAAATGACTTGAATCAACGGGCTTGGATTAAGCATTCCTGAGCTTCCCAACAAAATTGGTTTCATCTAATTTGGTGCACTAAATCGCTCTGGGTTGATTTTTGAAGTTGGGTACAGAAGTGTGTTTGAAATTAAAAGAAAAGGTTTAATTTGAATTTGGGCTGAGGAAATTCTAGCCGCCTGCTAAGCGCATGCTCCATGGGCTGCTTAAGTGGGTGTCCCCACTCGTCAATGACAGGGCTGGGCGAAGCGGTATGGGAACAGCGTGGTTCGTTCGATCTTGTTCTAATCCAGCGGTGAGGTCATCGTCAGCGAGACAGCTCCGGCGAACGAAACCTAAGCGGCGGTGAGGGTTCTGGGGGCTCACGAGTGCAGGCGAGGTCGGCGAGGCAGCGAAGTTGACGACGGCGAACCTCCTGGTACGGTGGCTTCTCTGAGGCGGATCAATCGCTGGCTCCTTTCTTCTCCGGCGTGGCGAGGCTCCGGTGAAATTCGGCGGTGGTGCTCGCCTTGCTGCGAAATGGTGTGGCACGATCGGTGAGGAGAGGGAGTGAGATGGTGTGAAGAAATCGTGCGGGTGGCCTCTATTTATAGTCGGCGAGGGGAGTCAGGCGCAAGGTGAGCTCATCGGAGGCGGCGTTACTGGCAGCTAATGGCATGGGCAAGGTAGGGGCGGTCTTTGTGTCTCTGGCGATGCTCAACGACATGGTTGCGAGCATGGGGCGGTGTGGTTTGATGCAGAGCAGGCGGTGCTCTGCGCCCTTGGCGGCGTTCTCGGCAATGGCGGTGGCTGTATGGCGGGGCGTTAAGCGGGGATGTCTGGCGGTCTCTGGGTGGTGGTGATCGTGTGTCTTGTAGGTGAGGCGGCCTTGATGCATGGGTGATGGTCGCGAGTGGCGCTCTGGCACGCTCGGCATGGTCAGGCGTGTCTTGTCTTGCGTGGTCGAGGCTTTACGCTCGCTTGGTGGAATGGCGATGGCGGTGGGCGGTGGGCTGCCTCCCGGACATCTTGGCTAGGCTTCTTTGCTCCTAGCTTCTTTGTCCACATTGGGGTGACATGGGGTTGCTCATGTTCACCATTAATGGCAATGGCAAGCTCACGGTGCTAGTGCTGGTCTAACCTTGCTAGATGATCTCTTGGATTGTGTGAGAGCTAACTAGGGAACAAGTTAGGCTCAAAACACACACTATAGTGTTTGTGGTTTTGTTTGATTTGTATGCACCTTTGTTTGATGAAATGGTGCATGAAATCAAGTTTTGAATTTTGAAATGATTTTTGGTGGGTTTGCTAGATTGGTTACGGTGAGTCTGCAGATTCTTGGGTTTTGAAAATTGAGCTTGTTTGAGTGGGTTTTGAAAAAGTGGGATCTTCCCATATGAAGAAGATTCAATTTTGAATTGCCATTTAAACTATGCATTTGAAAGTTTCTGGATGATCACAAAGTGGGCCTTGATACTTTGTTATGAGTATATTCAAGGGGTGCAAAGATCCAGAAAAGTTTACATTAGGTTTTGAAAGTTTGAGACAGCCAAAGTAGGCATGGGAGTTAAATTGGTCAAAATGACCATTCACTTAATATATTTGTTTTGATTTACTTGTCTTTAGGAAAAGTGTGGGAATGTTTTAGATGATGTTCTTTTCACCTAAGAAACATTTTACAAGCAATGGATCACACAAATAAGGTGGTTTTAAAGAATTTCAAAATTCATGCATACACATATACATGCATTCATGAATTGATTTAGAAAAGTTTTTGTTAACCCTAAACTTTAGGATTAGTGTTTTGTTGATCTAAGTTTGATATTTTTGGGATGTTACAAACCTTCCCCCCTTAAACAAAATCTCGTCCCGAGATTTGAAAAAGGACGAAAAGATTACCTAGGATTTGAAGAGATCTGGAAACTCCGTCCTGATATGATCTTCGCGTTCCCAGGTAGCTTCCTCTTCTGTGTGGTTGCTCCACTGAATCTTGAGAAACTTGATGCTTCGGGTTCTGGTCCTTCTAAAGGCTTCTTCCAATATACGGATGGGTACTTCAGGATAGGTCAGGTCATCATTGATCTCTATGGTCCTATGATCGATATTCTTGAACACTTCGGTCTTCTCGGAGACTTCGAGACATTTGCGAAGTAACGAGATATGGAACACATTGTGCACCGCTGACATCTCTTCTGGTAGCTCAAGTTGATACGATACTTCTCCTCGACGGTTCAAAATTTTGAAAGGTCCGATATATCTGGGGGCTAACTTTCCTTTGAGTTGGAAACGTTGCATTCCCTTCAATGGTGACACTTTCAGATAAACACAATCTCCAATATTGAAGGCGAGGTCTCGACGTCTCTTGTCGGTGTAACTCTTTTGTCGGGATTGGGCTGTCTTGAGGTGCTCTCGAATCTTGTGAACCTTCTCTTCTGCTTCTCGTAGGATGTCGGGTCCGAAAATTTGACTCTCTCCTACTTGAGCCAGTTCAAAGGGGTGCGGCACTTCCTTAGTACATGAATTCAAATGGGGCCATTTGCAAATGGCTTGGTAACTATTGTTGTAGGAAAATTCTGCAAGCAATGACAGTCTTCCCACTTGGATCCATATTCTAACACACATGCTCTAAGCATATCTTGAGTATTTGGTTTACTCGCTCCGTTTGTCCATCGATTACGAGGGTGATGTGATCTTTGAAATCTAGGCGGGTTCCTAAACCTTCTGGACCTTCTTCCGAATCTCGAGGTAAACGAGTTCCTCGATCCGATCTGATATTCTTGGGGACTCCGTGCAAACTAACGATCCTAGCAATGTACAACTCCGCTAGCTTGAACTCGATAGGTAGTTTTAACGGGCAAGAAATGGGCGACTTTGGACAATCATCACTATGACCCAAATAGAGTCATTTCCCCTACTAGAAGTAGGTAGTCGATGATAAAGTCCATTCCTACAGAATCCCATTTCCATTCCGGAATTTGCAAAGGTTGCAACAATCCAGCGGGTCTTTGATGTCCTGCCTTGACTCGCTGACATATATCACACTTGGCAATATAGCTGCCGATTTCTCTCTTCATCTTATGCCACCAAAATTGCTCTTTCAAATCTTGATACATCTTAGTTCCTCCGGGATGGATAGAATAAATAGTATCATGAGCCTCCTTCAAGATAACTTCTTTTAACTCAGAATCTGCTGGTACACAAAGGCGTCCTTTGTACCACAAAACTCCTTCTTCGTCCTCGGTGAATCCGGGTACTTTGCCTGTACCAATACGATGTTTAATTCCGTCGATACTAGCATTTCCTTTCTGCGCCTCTTTAACCTGACTGATGAAAGTGGGCTGAAGTTCTATGCTAGCCAAAAATCCTTCACTTACTAATTCTATTCGAAAATCTTCCATCTCTTTGTGCAAACTTGGTTGCTCCTTCAAAATCATGGAGTTCAAGCGGCACGGCAATCTGCTAAGAGCATCGGCTACTACGTTGGCTTTTCGGGGTGATAGTGAATGTCGGTCGTAATCCTTGATTAGCTCAATCCATCTTCTCTGCCTCATATTCAGCTCCTTACGGTGAATATGTACTTTAAACTCTTGTGATCCGAATAAATCTCTAGCGGTTTCCCATAAGGTAATGTCTCCATGTCTTGAGGCTAGAACTACGGCTTGAGCTCGAGGTCATGGGTTGGATAATTTTGTTCATGTTGCTTCAATTGTCGCGATAGATAGGATATAACTTTGCCTTCTTGCATTAGCACACATCGAGACCAATCTTGGATGCGTCAATACACATCGAAGGGCTTCGTGATATCCGGCATGATCAAGATTGGGGAAATCAATCTCCTTTTGAGTTCTTGAAAACTTCGCTTCACACTTGTCATCCATTCAAACTTCTTGTCCTTCTTGACAATTGGGTCATGGGTTGGCGATACTAGAGAATCCTTCTCTGAATTTGAGGTAATATCCGCCAATCCGAGAAAGCACGAACTTGGGTTTGAGTGGTTGGGGCTTGCTAATCTTCTACATCTTTCACTTTGGCGGGGTCAGCGGCAATTCCTCTGGTGATACAATGTGACAGAAATCCTACTTCCTATAACCGAATTCACACTTGCTAAATTTTGCATACGGTGATGCTCTCTAAGGGTTCCAAGAATGGTCCTTAGGTGTAGCTCATGTTCTTCTTCGATTTGGAATAAATCGAATGTCATCGATGAAAACAACGACAAACTTATCCGGGAAGTCCATAAAAATCTTATTCATGAGGTTCATGAAATAAGAGGGGCATTAGTTAATCCAAAAGACATGTTGTATACTCATACAATCCATATCTGGTGGTAAAGCGGTCTTTGGAATATCCTCTGCACAATTTTGAGTTGATGATAGCCAGTTCTAAGATCAATCTTAGAAAACACAGGCACCGGTCAGCGATCAAACAAATCCTCTATCTTGGGCAAGGGTACTTGTTCTTGATGGTGACATCATTCAACTTTCGATAATCCGTACACAACGGTTACCTCCATCCTTCTTGTCCACAAATAAGACGGTGACCTCCATGGGGCACTTGGTTGAATCAATCCGATTTCTAACATGGAATCCAAGCGCTTCTTGATTCTTCTAGTTACGGGTTCATACTATAGGGTCTACGGGCTATAGGTCGGTTAGGATTAATTCGATGATAAACTCGATATCCCTATCGGGGCATCTGGGCAAAACATCTGGAAATACATCGGGGTATTCACGGACTATCCGAACTTGGTCAATGGAAGGTTGGGCTAGACTCTTGTTACACTTGAATTGGCGGTAAGGTTTGGATATATGCTCGTGATACTCGGCGGTACTAGTCATGGTAATGGCTTTCTTGGCATCAATCATTCCTTTATGTTTGGACATCAATCCATTCCTAGTACTACTTCCAAACCTTTAGTTCAGTACTATTAGATTAGCATAAAATCTATGCCATGGATTCGGATAGGGACGGCTCTGCAAATTTGCCTAGCCTTGGTGGTCGATCCGAATTTGTACAATCATCACATGCTTGATTTGGTTGGTTGAATTTTACTAGTGCATGCAAATTCTTGATGACAAATGAATGCGATGCACGAGAATCAAACAACACTCTTGCAGTCTTGAATTAACGAAAACATACCCGCGAAGTCTGGCGCTTCTGACTTCTTGACATGCATGAGAAAAAAGCGGCCATTGCGGTTGAGTGAATTTCACAGGCAAATCTTCTCCCTGGTTGGACACGGCTGCTTTCTTTGGGTGGGACATTGGTATTAGGGGCTGGCGTTCTTCTTGTTGGGGCACTCGTTGGAATAGTGGCCTTTATTTCCCACAGTCATAACAGGTCACTTGTGACTTGTCCTTGCTGCAAGGCACAACATTGCTTCCATCCTCGGGCGTATTGGGGTTGGCGGTAGTATGGTTGGTATTGAACTTGGGTGGGGCACGGGTGAAATTGCTAGAATTGCGGGGTTGTTGTGATTCCCTCGGGTCTAGGGTTTCCACAGTTGGGATAGGTCGGACGGGTCATAGAAGTCTGTTGGTTCTTGGGGCAAATCACGGAGATGGGTTGAGGCGATACTTTGGGGTCTGATGGGTTCTGGTTGATGCATCATGCGGCGCTTGCGGTTCTCATTGGCTTGGTTGATCTTCCTTCCATCTGGATAGCGGAGTCGACAAGGGCTTCAATATCGACAAAGGAATATTGACTAACTGTATGCATCTCGTCATGCGGACCATTCAGAATCTTTCTTTCTTCTTGGCTTCGGTGTCTATCTCATCCGGGGCATACCTAGCTAATGACAAAAACTTGTCACGGTATTCCACTACAGTCATCCTTCCTTGCTTCAATTCTCGGAACTCGTCTCTCATTCTCTTGATCAAACCTGGCGGCACATGGGTTCTGCTAAACTTGACCTTGAATTCCTCCCAGGTCATCATTTGGCCTCCGGTCATTGCACGAACACTGTTCCACCATGCCCTGGCATCTCCGGCTAGATAATGAGTGGCGAACAAGACTTTCTCGTTGGCTTCTACTCCGGCTACTTCCAAGTTATTCTCCATAGTTTGCAGCCAATCATCGGCGTCTAGGGGTTCTTCTGACTTGGTGGCAGTGCGTTGGTATTAAAATTCTTGAGCTTAGATCCGTGGTTGTCCTGATTTCCATGGCCTTGGTTGTTGTGGGATAGCTGGGCTATCTGTTGTAGAGTGGCTAGGTTGGCTTGACGTTCGCTCTTTCGACTTCGGTCGAAGTCAACATTTGCGGGATCTGCAACATCGGTCCGAGGCTGAACTACTTCCTCCGTGGCATCGAAGATTGATATAGATCGTGAGAAAGAGGAAATTTCTAAGGTTTTGGGTCTTTGAAAAGTTTTTAGAGTTTGACTCAAGTTTTCTAGCAACTTCCTTTTCATTCATTCACTCATAGCACGTACAACACACACCACAACAAAGCAAAGCAGATGGTTTTAAGAACCATTACAGGAACTACGATCTGATGGGACCGACTACTACTCCCTACGCTGGTGCTCGGTGCTACTATGAGTCGTGGCTTCATCATCTTACGCATCATCGATGAAGGAAATCATCCTCATCGGTGAAGAAGTCCATGGCACGATCCTCCGGAAAATCATCGTCATTGAGGTAGGAGTAAGGGTCTCCACGAAGATCTTCTCGGCATTCTCCCTTTCCTCTAGCGCATGTCTCTCTCATGGATGGTCTCTTCCGGATATGAGATGCGATGGCGAAGGCAATAATCGCTCCTTCTTGTCGGTGGCGGTGGCGAGACTTGCGATCCTTTGCTAGCATGGCGATGGTGCGATCCTTCGTCTTGATGATGGCGGACTTGTGGTTGCAATAGTCACGGCGATTGTCCGATTCTGGCGGCGATCATACATCATGAAGCTAAGGTGGTCAATTGAGTCTTCAGCGGGGTGGTATGGGGCTTCGGTGGTTGACCATTTGCATCACGTCTTGGGCAAAACTCAGCGAGTACCCTTGATCGATTGATGCTCTGTCCACAGACGAGAAAGAGCTTCTTGCATTGCTCTGGCAAGTCCATCAAGCCAGTTGTTTTCCCTCAAGGTAAACTGAATTCCCTCCGCAGTGGGAGGTTCAATATTTCCTCGGAGACTTGCAACAATTAGCCACTGCAGATCTTCTCCCCCTTGATCATTGGTGAGCTCCGAAGAACTCGGGATGCGGGCGCTCGAAGTTCAGCTGATCCGGATCCTCTCAAAGATAAGGTCTCCTCCATTCCCGAGTTGGTAAAACTTGCTGTACTTCCGTCCATCTATAAAAATAGAGGATGAGTAGATTAGCAAAGTGATCAAGTGTGTCAAAATTTTATTATTTTGCAAGAGTTTTGAGGCACATAGAGTTTATTAAAGAATTAAAGAGGTAAGAATGAGAATAAGTTTTAAGTAAATAGTTTTGTTCTTGAGTTTTGAAACTAAGTTTTTGGTTCAGCGTCCAATCTAACTAGGGTCTCCTATGGTCGGGATGGCTCGATACCAACTTGTCAACACCGGATTTTCAATCCTAGATGCTGTTATGCCATACATGCAATCCCGGGATTACCATTTTTGAGACATAACGAATTGGATACCATAGTACTTCATCCATTACAACGATACATAAGTTCTTACACAAATAGGGATCTCATGATCCGATCCTTAATACAACATCAAGCGTGAATAATAATAATATAGCGTGGCGTGAGCTCCATCTTGAGTCACGGGCATCTTGCGATGGGAGATGATCCTAGTTGTCGTAACCTTCACAGGGTCCATCCTCCGGTACTCCTCTTCATAGTCAGCCATGGGAATAGCCAGGACAAAGCCATGAGTACTCTTTAAGTACTACAAACTAACACTAACAAGTAAAAGGCGTTTTTGGACAATAGGGCACCAGCCTCTAGGGTTGTTTTGCAAAAGCCAGATTTATAACTACTAAGTTCTAAAGTTGGTCACAAATTTTATAACTACTAAGTGGGATCTTGTAGTCCAGTCACAACTCTGTTGTGGTCAAGTCAAAGTCTCAACTCATTTCACAAGTCATTTTGAAAAGGGTTGCGGGGAGCAGTATGGCCACTCAGCTGTCCATAACATGAATGACTATTGAATAGTTTGACACTCTGCGAGATTGTACACTTTCACCACAACATTCGATACATCAAATGGGAACAAATCCTGAATTCACCATAATCGGTATCACGGATAATCAATCCTAACCTTTCAATTACACTCCCTAGTATAAGCACCCCTCCTGTGAGTTTGGCCTCCCAACCATGACCACTGTCATCTTGGAGTACTGCAGTGGACAATCTTCACAAGGTAGCCTCATCTCGGACCTTGGCGTGAGGAACTAATACTAAGGTATATAAGTTTCGATCAAGCCCTACCCAATATTCGGGTATTGTGGTTTATGCGATAAAATTGGAATGGTATCGCATCAGACAACCATCAGTTTTATAAAGGGCTAAGGCTCATGCCTCAACATTTTCATCACCAAAATCCTCAAGTGTTTGGAAACACATGTCCAAAACATTTCAATAGAATGATCCATCATTCCAAGGTTTTCGTAACCATTTTTCCACCAAGTATTCCCATCTAAAGTTGATCAAGTTTTATGCTTAGCACCAGCATCTGGTGGGGTAGTACTAATAGAGGTGGTAACTAGTGGAGTTTCAACTAGGTCAACCTTATATCCTAGGCTGATATCAAGGTTTCTAGCTTAGGACAAATTTTATGCTCTTTATGCAACCTTGACTGTTGTCTAATATCTACCAAACTCTTAAGTAGGCTCCAAGTAAGCTTTGATAAAGAAATAAAGTAAGAAGCTTGCCATAAAACTAGGATTGGTTTAGCAAGTGGGTATGGTCACATATGCTTAAGGCATAAAGTAATCATCTCACAAGTATGGGTTTGTGGCATCAGTAAGGTATCTTGCAAGTGTTAGCTTGCATAGGTCAACTTGATTAGTAAGGCTTGCATAGTAAATCTTGCCTTGTGCAGAGCAGTGGTTGAAGTTTTCCTCGGCTTCCTCTTCGTAGTATCCTCCTTCCTCCTCGTAGTATCCTTGGTCGGTACTAGCGTCTAGGAATAAATACGAGGTACACAATCACCAATCCATGCTTAAATACTTGCAATCATCACACACAAGGGTCCTATAGATGATCTAGCATCATCTCTAACATTACAAGGTTAAGGATTGGTTTAAGTCTTTTTATTTTAGAAAAGTAATTTCTACTCATTGAAAAACTACTTAAGATTTAATATTCTCCAAACTAAACATGGGATCATGTTGACACATGTCATCACCACATATTGTAGTCCATGGGAATGTGATTTAAAGTGGTGTCACAATTTAATAAGGTTTTACCCTTTTATTTTAATTAATTAAAGTGGCTAGAAATGCTTATGAAGCATTCTTTTATTCCTTGAACATTATTTCTGCAAGTAACCTATATATATTTTTATATATTCTGAAAGGTATGGTTGAATGTGATTTTTGAGAGTTGGAATCAACTCAAAAGCTATTATGGTTTAAATTTGAAAAATGTTTGAATGCAGAAAAGCTTCTGCCTTGTTATTTTTGCTATGGGTGATCTACAGATCCAAATGAATTGAATCCAACGGGCTTGGATTAAGCATTCACAGACCTTCCCAACAAAATTGGTTTCATCTAATTTGGTGCACTAAATCGCTCTGGGTTGATTTTTGAAGTTGGGTACAGAAGTGTGTTTGAAATTAAAAAGAAAAGGTTTAATTTGAATTGTTGGGCTGCGCGGGAAATTCTAACGGGCCGGCCTGCTAAGCGCAGTGCTCCGCTGGCTGCTTAAGTGGGTGTCCCTACTCGTCGGTGACACGGGCTGGGCGCAGCGGTATGAACAACGTGGTTCGTTCGATCTTGTTCTAATCCAACGGTGAGGGTCATCGTCGACGCGAGACCCGGCGAGAACGAAACCTAGCGCGGTGAGGGTTGCTGGGGCTCCCGAGTGCAGGCGAGGGTCAGCGAGGCGAGAACGAAGTCGACGATGGCGAACCTCCCGGTACGGGCTTCTCTGGGCGGCTCCAATCGATGGATCCTTTCTTCTCCGGTAGCGGCAGGCTCCAGTGAAATTCCGCGAGGTGGTGCTCGCCTTGCTCTGAGAATGGTGTGGCACAATCAGTGAGGAGAGGGGAGTGAGATGGTGTGAAGAAATCGTGCGGGGGTGGCCTCTATTTATAGTCGAGCGAGGGGACCGTCGGGGCGCAAGGTGAGCTCATCGGAGGGGACGTTACAGGCAGCTAATGGCATGGGCAAGGGTAGGGGACGGTGCTGTGTCTCCTGGCGATACTCAACGACATGGTTGCGAGGCATGGGGCGGTGTGGTTTGGTCTGGAACGGGCGGTGCTCTGCGCCGCAGAGGCGGCGTTCTCGACGGTGGGCGGTGGCTGTATGGCGCGGGGCGTTAAACGGGGATGTCTGGCGGTCTCCTGGGTCGGTGGTGATCGTGTGTGCGCGCGGTGAGGGCGGCGCGCGGTCTGTGGGTGATGGTCGCGAGTGGCGCTCTGGCGCACGCTCTGCATGGTCTGGGCGTGTCTTGTGCGCGTGGTCCAGGGCTTTGCAACACTCGCGGCTGGGACAGGCAGTGGCGGTGGACGGTGGGCTGCCTCCCAGACATACTGGCTAGGCTTGCTGCTGCTCCTAGCTTGCTGTCCACATTGGGGTGACATGGGGTTGCTCGGCTGTTCACCATTAATGGCAATGGCAAGCTCATAGGGGTGCTAGTGCTGGTCTAACCTTGCTAGATGATCTACTGGAATGTGTGAGAGCTAACTAGGGAACAAGTTAGGCTCAAAACACTGCACACTATAGTGTTTGTGGTTTTGTTTGATTTGTGTCGCAACTGTTTGATGAAATGGCGCATGAAATCAAGTTTTGAATTTTGAAATGATTTTTGGTGGGTTTGCTAGATTGATTCGGTGAGTCTGCAGATGCTTGGGTTTTGAAAATTGAGCTTGTTTGAGTGGGTTTTGAAAAGTGGGATCTTCCCATATGAAGAAGATTCAATTTTGAATTGCCATTTAAACTATGCATTTGAAAGTTTCTGGATGATCACAAAGTGGGCCTTGATACTTTGTTATGAGTACATTCAAGGGTGCAAAGATCCGAAAAGTTTCATTAGGTTTTGAAAGTTTGAGACAGCCAAAGTAGGCATGGGAGTTAAATTGGTCAAAATGACCATTCACTTAATATATTTGTTTTGATTTACTTGTCTTTAGGAAAAGTGCGGGGAATTTTTTAGATGATGTTCTTTTCACCTAAGAAACATTTTACAAGCAATGGATCACACAAACAAGGTGGTTTTAAAGAATTTCAAAATTCATGCATACACATATACATGCATTCATGAATTGATTTAGAAAAGTTTTTGTTAACCCTAAACTTTAGGATTAGTGTTTTGTTGATCTAAGTTTGATATTTTTGGGATGTTACAGCGCTGTGGTGTTCTGGGTGGCGTGAGTTGCGAAACGATTCCGCTTTCTTTAAGATGCGTGAGAAAATCATAACTCAAATATTCACCTCCACGATTGGATCGTAGAAATTTAATTTTCCTGTTACAATGGTTTTCCACTTCGTTCTGAAATTCTTTGAACTTTTCAAATGATTCAGATTTATGTTTCATTAAATAGATATACCCATATCTACTTAAGTCATCAGTAAAAGTGAGAAAATAGCGATAACCACCGCGCGTCGAAACACTCATTGGTCCGCATACATCGGTATGTATGATTTCCAAAAAGTCTGTTGCTCGCTCCATTATTCCGGAGAACGGGGTTTTGATCATCTTGCCCATGAGGCATGGTTCGCACGTGTCAAATGATTCAAAATCAAGAGACTCCAAAAGTCCATCAGAATGGAGTTTCTTCATGCGTTTTACTCCAATATGACCTAGACCACGGTGCCACAAATAATTCGTATTATCACTATCTACCTTGCATCTCTTAGCCTCAATATTATGGATGTGTGTTTCATTGCTTTCGAGATTCAGAAGAAATAAACCATTCATAGCAGGTGCATGACCATAAAAGATGTTACTCATATAAATAGAACAACCATTATTCTACGATTTAAATGAATAACCGTCTTGCAATAAACATGATCTAGATATGATGTTCATGCTCAGCACAGGCACATAATAACATTTATTGAGGTTTAAAACTAATCCCGAAGGTAAAACTAAGGAGAGCGTGCCGATGGCCATCACATCAACTCTTGATCCGTTGCCAAGATCGTCACCTCATCCTCGCTAGCCGCCGTCTATTCTGTAGCTCCTGTTTCGAGTTACAAATATTAGCAAATGAACCAGTATCAAATACCCAGGCACTACAACGAGGGCTAGTAAGGAAAACACCAATAACATGTATATCAAATATACCTTTGATGGTGCCATCCTTCTTGTCCGCTAAGTACTTGGACGATTCGCTCAAAGGACTGTCCTTGCAATAGAAGCACTCGTGTCGGCTTAGGTCCGACTTGAGCTTCTTCTCGGTAGGGCAACGTGCTTGCCCTTCTTGAAGGACTTCTTTGCACCCTTGCCTTTCTTAAATCTAGGGGCTTGTTGACCATCAACACATGATTATCTTTCTTGATGTCCACCTCCGCTTTCGACTTAGCGAAGAGCTCGATGATCGATGGAACCAATCGATTATGAGTAACTACAAAACCTTTCTAGCTAGGAGGAGTGATTGCGAAACTGTCAATCTTGAGCTCCTCTGGAATCTTGCAGTCCAGTTGCTCAAGGCGTTGAGTGTAGCCCGGCATATTAATGGCGTTCTCACTAACGGAACTCCCTTCCTCCATCTTGCAGTTAAAGAATTTCTCAGAGATGTCATATCTCTCAGAACGGGCTTGAGTCTGAAACATAGTTTTCAGTTCCTCAAGAATCTCAAAGGGCCCGGGGAACTCCTCAAAACAATTTTGAAGGTCTGATTCCATAGCAAACAACATGGTGCTCTTAATCACACCATAATCATCCTTCCGATCGATAAACAGCTTTCTCATCACCGCATCTACGAGGCGTCACCTAGCGCTTTCTCAAGTACATAGTCCTTTGTCCGCCAGAGAATGATTCTCAGATTGCGAACCAGTTGGTGAAGTTAGACCCATTGTTCTTAAGCTTTTCTTTCTCAAAGAAAAGCGTTGAAGTTGAAGTTGGACTTAGCCATTTGATCTACAAAATTTGCAAGTACAATTTAGACTATGTTCATGATAACTAGTTCAACTTAATCAAATTACTAGATGAACTCCCACTAAATTCAACATCCCTCAAGTTGTTTAGTGAACACGATCCAAATTCACCACACCTAATCTGATCTTCACGAGAAGAGATGTGGTTTCAATGGTGGACAACAAAGTGTTGATCATATAATTCATATGACTCATGCTTAACCTTTCGGTTTGTGTGTTCCGAGGCCATGTCTGTACATGCTAGGCTCGTCAAGTCAAACCCAAGTATTTCCGCGTGTGCAAAACTGGCTTGCACCCGTTGTATGTGAACGTAGAGTTTATAGCACCCGATCATCACGTGATGCTTGAACACGACGAACTTTCACAGCGGTGCATACATGGGGAGAACACAGTTTTGTCTTGATCTTTAAGTGAGGAATCATCTTATAATGCTACCGTCGTGATCTAAGCATAATAAGATACATAAAAGGATAAACATCACATGCATATAATTTTATGTGACATGGTATAGCCAATCTCCGCGCAATGATCTCCATCTTGTGCGTGCCAGCATGATCTCCATCACTCCACCATGATTGCCTCCACCACGAATAGAAACTACAACTATTTCTAACTACTTAGCGATAAAGTAAAGCTATTACATGGCGTATAACAAGTGGACACACAGGTCATACACAATTATAAAGACAACCATATGGCTCCTTCCGGTTGTGTACTCGTCTACATGAAAGTCGTGAAGCATTACAAAACATGATTATTTCATACAACATACACATCACATCTTGGGCCATACCATATCACAAAAACACTCCCTGCAAAAACAAGTTAGACGCCTCTACTTTGTTGTTGCATGTTTTACGTGGATTATGGGAGTAAAAAGCTAAGAACGATTCTTACCTACGGAAAGCCACAACGGTGATATTATGGTTTCCAACATCCGGTGTAAATCCCATGACAACTATAGTGAGAGAAACTGGCATCCACCAACCGCATGTGTGGAACAAGCCACACGTCAAGTGCGGAGCCGGTCTCGCGAACGAGGTCGCGTAAAGTTGGCCTGGACCGCTTCGATCTCACTATCCCGCGTCATAAGAAGTACACAAACAAGAGGCTTGCAACAGAAAACATCAACGCCGCAACAAGCATGTTGCGTTCTACTCATGAAACACATCTACGCATAGATCTAGCTCTGATACCACTGAAGGGTTTCGCAGCATAGTAAATCAAAATTTTCTATGGGTGCGAACGAGAAAAGCCAATATCTAATCTAGGAGATGCAAACAACGAGAGGGATAGATGAGATCTTCATACCCTTGAAGAAATCGCAGTGAACGTTCAGCGGGCGTGGTTGATGTAGTCGTACTAGCCTTCTCCTCCTCGCGATCCGATCCGATCCAACGCCGCAAGTGGCGACGCCTCCGAGAGATTCACATGTACGGCACCTCGACATCTCCTCCTTACTTGGTCCATCAAGTGGGGTGGAGAGATGGATTGGATCTACAACACGACGGCGTGGTGCAAAGGTGGAGAGTTTCAAGCGAGGCTTCGCCACACGCAATGGAGAGAGAGATCTGGAGGGCAGCAGGTAGGCGGCTAGGGTTCAAGGAATGAGGGAGGAGGGCTGCGCCCCTTCCCTCTATATATAGGGGGCTGAACGGCCCCCTTGTCCCCTCCTCCAAGCCCTAGGGCGGCGGCCCCAAGGGTTGGAGTGGGGGGGGGAAGTTTTCCCCCTCCTTCTAGAAGGTTTCCCTAGGGTTTCCCCTAGGGTTTGGCCGGCTGGGAGCCCCTGGCCCAATGCGGCCAGGGCACTCCCTCGTAGGCCCACGCACCCCTCCGACAAGTGGGGCCACGTTGGTCCCACTCCGGAAGCTTCTAGAACCTTCCGGTATAATACCGAACATTCCGAAACGATTCCGAAATCCAAAAACTGCTTTCCTTTATATGAATCTTATTCTCCGGGCCATTCCGGAACCTCTCGTGATGTCCTTGATCTCATCCGAGACTCCGAACAAAAACTCATAAACCAATTATCGATTCTATCCTAGCGTCGAGACACGTTAAGTATGTGACCCTACGGGTTCGAGAATATGTAGACATGATCTTCTATAAATAATCAACAGCGGGATCTGGAAACCCATATCGACTCCTACATATTCATCGATGATCATATCGGATGAACCACAATGCCAGGATTCAATTAATCCCATATATATATATTCCCTTCGTCACGCGATATTTTACTTGCCCGAGATTCGATCGTCGGTATCGGCATACCTAGTTTAATCTCGTTCACAGCAAGTACTTTACTTGTTCCGTAATCCGATATCACTTTGTGATTAACTCCTTAACCACGTTCTTGCAAGCGGTGTTGATATCGATTACCGAGGGCCCGTATATCTCTCGACTTGGGAGGACAAATCCCATCTCGATACATACAACCCAACAGATACTTTCCGATCACCGAGAGACACCTTTATGATCACCCTCTCATAGGATGACGTTTGATGACCTCAAAGCTTTCTTCCGATACCGAGGAGTTGCATTATCTCATGGTCTAAGGAATACAATATTTGACATAAGAAAAGCTTCGCAAAGATGAACACGATGACACGATCTAATTGCTCGCTTGATTTGTCTGCATCCATCATATCATTCTCCCAATGATATGATCTCATTATTAATTGACAACTCATGTCTATGGTTAGGAAACCTTAACCATCATTAATCAATGATCTAGTCCATAGAGGCGTACTAGGGACACATTGTTGTTCATAAACCACACAAGTATCAAAGTTTCGCTAATACAATTCTAGCATGGAATATAAAATTTATCATGAACAAGAATTATAATAATAACATCTTTATTATTGCCTCTAGGGCATAATTCCAACAAAAGGCATAACACTAACTCCAGCCCCAAATCACATAAAGCGGTTCTAACATAATTGTTCTTAATAGAGTAGGGAATAATTGGTATACCTGGATCACCAAGTTTCTTTGGAACCTTACCATTGAAGGAGTAATTAGCAAGCAAAGTAGAAATTTCCTCATTAGGAATATTCCTTTTATTAGAGAAAATATCCTTCATATACTTTGAATAAGGAGGCAACTTAATAGCATCAGTCAAAGGAATTTGCAAGAATAAAGGTTTCATCCACTCAAAAAACTTGTTATAGTGTTCTTCCTCCTTTGAGTTGTGTTTCTTACCTAGAAAAGGCATAGGTTTCTGCACCCAAGGTTCTCTCTCTTTACCATGTTTATTATGTTGAGCCACGCAGAGATAAAACAAAACTTTTCTTCTCTAACGTGGTGATCCCAAGACCTAGCTGAGGTAGAAGGCCACGAGGTTTACCACTAGACGCGCGGTTGCGGATTCTGCGATGAAGCGTCGATTGATGCGGTCTGATCCTCACGATCCGATCGTCTGGTGCGATCGCCTGACACCTCTGGTACCCACACGCATTACAAGGAGGGCGCGGCGAATCGCTAGGTTAATTCGGCTGGACTCTTTGTGGAGCTAGGGTTTCCAACACATGGAATGACCTAACCGAACAACGATTAACCTTTACGGGTTCTTGTGCTCCACTATATATAGGAGTGAGCGTGGGCTCACTGCGACCCATTCACTAAAGCCCATATAAAACTAGTCACCGTGAGTCCAACTCACTAACTCGATCCTAATCTGGTTTAGGTCCAACCCAACAGATTATAGATTCGGATCAATCCGAACTTGCTCCCGCTCTTAAGTGTGTGACCCCAGGCTCATGGTTACTTGGACACGATTAGAGTCCAACTCACAATCGATCAATCGGCATCGGCTCCTAGCGAGCATCACGACTCCCAAGTACCAAAGAGTCATGACGACTTGCCTTTCCAATGCGACTTACGTCTGAGTCCCTTTTGCCTCACGATATACCTTGTCAGACTATAGGCGAATATATGTCATCCCTTAAATAGTCCAACTCTCTTCTCGATCCGAGATAAGTGATTCACCCGACTAACTCTTAGCCGATCGCCTCGGTTAACACTTAACCGAGTCGTGCATGGCCATGCTTTCCGAATCATATCTCACAAGAGGGCCCAGAGAATATCTCTCCGAGTGGAGGGGCAAAATACCATCTTGGTTAGTCACATCCAGCTTGATTCTCGATCGACCCGAACTCTGCCTTTATAACTGCCCAGTTACGGATCAGCGTTTGACAGAACCTAAGTCGGTGATCCTCAACTCGGACTATGCAACAACCTCAGGTCTAAGGATTACATTGATTGAGATATACAAATGACAACTAGTTCGTTGTACCTCAATATGGGTCAATCCGACTCGCTAAACTCTTTAGCCTAGTGCATGTAAGTTGGAATAGCATCTCCATGCCCATGACAAGTGGAACCGAGTCATCAAGCCAACTTTCACACTGGTCTAAGTTGTGTGTCTGGCACAACCTCAATGACCAAGGATATTTAGTACAAACAACATGAATGCATAGTTCCACAACTGAATCACATATTTAATGATACACATCAGATGTTTATACAAGGACTACTTAATATCTTTATGAATACAATGGGAAATATCATCATACATGATTGCCTCTAGGGCATATTCCCAGTCTCCCACTTGCACTAGAGTCAATCTTCCGACATCACATGTCTAAGCATCTAATGCCCATGGCTCTCAGTGCCTCATGCTTCGGTGGGTAACGGCTTTGTCAAGCGGATCCGCAATATTTGCATCCGTGTGTACCTTGCATAACTTGATATCCACGATCCACGATGGCGAATCGGTGGTACCGCATGAGTATGTGCTTGTTCTTGGTGTTGTCTAGGTTCCTTGGCTTGTGCAATAGCACCATTGTTGTCACAATACACGTCCAACGGATTGGACGAGCCACACGAACCACACCAAGATCCATGAGGAAATTCCTCATCCAAACAGCTTCCTTCTTTGCCTCCGAGGCGACAATATACTCAACCTCTGTTGTGACGCAGACACGCCTCTTGCTTGGAACTTTTCCAGCTCACAGCACCTCCGTTTATAATAAACACGTGTCCGGATTGCGAGCGAGAATCATCGAGTCGGTGAGATAACTTCGCATCCGTGTAACCCTTTACACCAGTTCATCTTCACCACCATAAACCAAGAACATATCCTTAGTCCTTCTCAAGTACTTTAGGATATTTTTGCTTATCGATGGATCTCTCGGGATCACTGGTATCACTCACAACACTTAGAGCATAGGAAACATCCGGCCTAGTACAAATCATGGCGTATGATGGATCCAATCGCGAAGCATATGGAATCGCACTCATCCGACTTCGCTCATCGGTTGTCGAAGGACACCGAGTCTTGCTAAGTTTTACACCATGGGACATCGGTAAGAACCCTTCTTAGACGATTCCATGTTGAACTTTTCAACACTTTGTCCAAATAAGTACTCGACTCAATCCAATGAGCCTCCTTGATCTATCTCTATAGATCCGTATTAGGATGTATGTTGCCTCACCCAAGTCTTTCATTGAGAAACTCCTTTCCAATGATTCCTTGGTTTCTTGCAACATCTGGACATCATTTCAATCAGTAATATGTCATCCACATATAAGATTAGAAAATTTACTTTGTTCCCACTAAACTTCTTGTACAAACAAGAATCATGATCACTCTTGATGAAGCCAAACGATTTGACTACCTCATCAAAGCGAATATTCCAACTCGAGATGCTTGCTTCAACCCATAAATGGATTTCTGAAGTTTGCATACCTTCGGCGTAGCGGATCGACAAAACCCTCGGGCTGTATCATATACACGTCCTCGGTTAAATTTCCGTTAAGGAAAGCCGTTTTGACATCCATCGCCATATCTCATAGTCGAAATAGGCCGCTATAGCTAACATGATCCGAACTGATTTAAGCATCGCTACGGGCGAGAAAGTCTCGTCGTAATCAACTCCTTGAACTTGTCGGAATCCCTTCGACAAGTGCTTTATAGATTGAAACATTTCCATCCACATCAGTTTTCTTCTTAAAGACCCATTTGCACTCGTGGGTCTTGCACCGTCTGGCGATCAACCAAGTTCCAAACTTGATTTTCATCCATGGACTTTATCTCGGATCTCATGGCTCCAAGCCATGACTCAGAATCAGATCCCACCATCGCTTCGAATAATTTGCGGCTCATCACATCTTGAGAACACATCACGAACACTTCGTAATCTTGCCGATCTTCGTAGTACAGGTGCTGCTATCGGCTCATCTGCCACGATCGGCTCATCCTCCAAGGTTTTTGCCGATTCGCTATAAGCCGATTCCTCTCGAATTTCTTCGAGTTGCACCGTGCTCCCACTTACTCCCCGACTGAGAAACTCTTTCTCAAGGAAGACACCGTTCCGAGCGACAAACACTTTGCCCTCTTCTCGGTTGTAGAAGTAGTAACCCAAGGTTTCCCTCGGATACCCCACTTAAAATACATTTATCCGACTTGGCGTAAGCTTGTCCGAATTCGCTTGACAAAAGCTTCACAACCCCAAATCTTAAGAAAAGACAAACTCGGCTTTTTGCCTGTCCACATCTCATGCGGTGTCTTCTCTACCGATTTTGATGGTACTTTGTTTAGTGTGAACGCTGCTGTTTCTAGACAATAACCCCAAAATGATAAAGGCAGATCTGTCCGACTCATCATTGATCGTACCATGTCCAACAAGGTTCGATTCCTTTCCAAACACCATTCCTTTGTGGCGTTCCTGGCGGAGTAAGTTGAGGAACTATTCCACAACTTTTCAGATGGTCATCAAACTCATGGCTCATGTACTCGCCTCCTCGGTCCGACCGAAGAAACTTTATTTTCTTGCCAAGTTGATTATGTGCTTCATTCTGGAATTCTTTGAACTTTTCAAAGGCTTCCGACTTATGTTTCATGAAGTAGACATATCCATACCTACTCAAATCATCAGTGAAGGTAATGAAGTACTCATAACCACCCTCGGTCGTGCTCATTGGTCCACATACATCACTATGTACTAGTCCCAACAAGTCGGACGCCCTTTCACAACTCTTTGCAAAAGGTGTCTTGGTCATTTTGCTTAGGCAAGATTCGCATGTCTCGAGCGACTCCAAGTCGAACGGGTTAGAGTCCATCATCATGGAGCTTCTTCATGCGTTTCCAACTTATATGACCAAGCCGATGAGGCCAAAAGTAAGTCATATTCAGATCATTTGGTTTCAACCTTTTAACATTTATGTTATAAACCGATTCACCATCAAGATTCAAAATAAATAACCCGTCTGGACGGGTGCAAAGCCGTGAAACATATCATTCAAATACAAAGAACAACCATTATTCTTGATATTCGACTCATAGCCTTGCCTCATCAAACATGAAGCGAAATAATGTTTCGGTGAGCACCTTTGGAACATAATAACAATTATTTAGTTCCATAATGAATCCGGAAGGTAAATGAAGTTGCATCGTGTCGACTTCCAACGCAGCAACTCTTGCTTTGTTGCCGACTCGAATATCAACCTCGCCTCTTGCTACGCTCCTAGTTCTTACCGGTCCACAACGAGTTGCGATGTGAATAACCGATCCGGTATCATATACCCAAGAACTATTAGGTGCATCGCCAAGATATATGTCTATAACATTGCAAACAAGTGTACAGTCGGAAGTCATACCTCCACTCTTGGCTTTGTCGGCCAAGTACTTGCTAATTCCTCTTCCAATGGCCATCCGCCTTGCGGAGAAGCAAGTGGATCCGGTGAAGGAGATGGTTTAGTCCCCGAGGCGCTTGGGACCTGGTCACACCTTTCCTCCCGACTTAGCCTTCTTCTTAGTCCAAGAACTCTTCTTGAACTTAGCCTTATTCTCGCACCATCAACACTTGACTGGTGCCCTTCTTGAGATCCGCCTCACTGCTTGAGCATCCCATGCAATTCGGTGAGCTTCTTATCCATACCATGCATGTGGTAGTTCGAAATGAACTGCCCATATGCACTAGGAAGAGAGTTCAGAATTATATCTATAGCGAACTCTTTGCTAATGGGGTAGCCAAGCTCTCCAGATACTGCACGTAACCAACCATTTTGATCACATGCGGACTCAGTGGATCACCATCCTTAAGCTTGCAACTCAGCAAAGCCTGAGAGACTTGATACCTCTCAGTCTTAGCCCGAGCCTAGAACATACTTTTGAGGCTTTCGATCATATCGTAGGCCTCAACATGCTCGAACTGCTTTTGCAAGTCCGGTTCCATGTGAGCAAGCATAAGACAGCTAATATCCGTGGACTCATCCTTAGCCCGACGGTAGGCATTGGTGGCTGACGATTCGCATTCTCATTCGGCTCATCTGAAGTGGGTTGTCTAGGACATGGTCCTTCTTTTCTTGTTTGAGAACAATTCTCGATTTCGATACCGTTGGTAAAATTAGTGTCGTTCAGTTTATCTTTCTCAAGAATGGTTCTCAATGCAAAACCGGATAACCGAGAGTGACTGCTACTTGGTGCCATAATCTACAATGAAAATATGCAAAACACTTAAGACATGTATTCATAAAAGAGCAAGCATATTAAACATTTTAATATTTTATGCTCCCACTAGAACCAACACCCTCCGATGGTTACTTAGTGATTCAGATCCTAAATAATCAAGTCGGCTAGTGAGCTTTAGCATCACCGCTAGCCGCCAAGTGATCTAGGTAGACAACTCCTTGTCAATCGCATCTCATGCGACTCTGTTGGACGGGTGGCATCACATGCCCGGCTCCCATCCGACCTTTCCCGAGTCCCACAACCATTGTGATAGACCTGTCTAGCTTACCAAGTGTTTCTCGATGAAGAGTCCCACTGAACCCACCTAGTCGGAAAGAATTGGCAGCACCTCAATTTTATGAGCCCACTACCAAAAATGTCCGACTTGTGATGGTGCAAACCTTTGGCGGAAAACCTACTAGACCTTCTTTGAGGGATTAAATTTTACCGACTATCTAATAGAGGTAAAACCGAGACATAACAATAACACAAAATAAAGCAATTATAATGTGAAATGGTATGGCTCTCTTCATGGCGATCTCCATCTCCACAAAGCACCTGTAATCCGACTGCCAACTCTTGTCACTTGCCGCCTTACTCCATGTCGCCGACATGTACAATACGCATGCCTTCCGGGTTCTCAAACAGCTACACTAGCTTAGTAAAGTAAATTACATAGAGAATCCGACACGCAGTCGTTATACAATAAAATGACACCTAGGCTCCACTGGTGACAAAAACCGTGATTCGCAGATCACGTATGGATTACACACATACATCACATGCACATGAACCATACCATTCACAACTTCCTGCAAAAACAAGTTATGCATAGATACAATATCTACCGGCGTTGTGAAACTCGCAACGACATCTAAGGCGCTACGACAGGGCGAAGCCGGCGGTCCCAAGACCTAGCTATTGCTCTGATACCAATGTTGAGCCACGCAGAGATAAAACAAAACTTTTCTTCTCTAACGTGGTGATCCCAAGACCTAGCTGAGGTAGAAGGCCACGAGGTTTACCACTAGACGCGCGGTTGCGGATTACTGATGAAGCGCGTCGATTGATGCAAGATCATCCTCACGATCCGATCGTCACAGTGCTGATCGCAAGACCTCTCTTTGGTACCCTGCATTAAGGAGGAGCGGCATGGCCGCTAGGTTCGTTACGGCGGCTGGACCGTGGAGCTAGGGTTTCCAACACATGGAATGACCTAACCGAACAACGATTAACCTTTCCGGGTTCTTGTGCTCCACTATATATAGGAGTGAACGTGGGCTCATGCTGCGACCCATTCACTAAAGCCCATATAAAACTAGTCACCGTGAGTCCAACTCACTAACTCAATCCTAATCTGGTTTAGGTCCAACCCAACAGATTATAGATTCGGATCCAATCCGAACTTGCTCCGCTCTTAAAGTGTGACCCGTGCTCATGGTTACTTGGACACGATTAGAGTCCAACTCAATCGATCAATCGGCATCGGCTCCTAGCGTAAGCATCACCTCCCAAGTACCAAAGAGTCATGACGACTTGCCTTTCCAATGCGACTTACGTCGAGTCCCTTTTGCCTCACGATATACCTTGTCGGACTATAGGCGAATATATGTCATCCTTAAATAGTCCAACTCTTCTCGATCCGAGATAAGTGATTCACCGACTAACTCTTCGATCGCCTCGGTTAACACTTAACCGAGTCGTGCATGGCCATGCTTTCGAATCATATCTCACGAGAGGCCCAGAATATCTCTCCGAGTGGAGGGCAAAATCCCATTTGGTTATTCACATCACGCACTTGATTCTCGATCGAACTCGCCTTTATAACTGCCGATTCACGGATCGGTTTGTAACCTAAGTCGGTGATCCTCAACTCGGACTATGCAACAACCTCAGTCTAAGGATTACATTGATTGAGATATACAAATGACAACTAGTTCATGTACCTCAATATGGGTCAATCCGACTCGCTAAACTCTTTAGCCTAGTCCGTGTAAGTTGGAATAGCATCTCCATGCCCATGACAAGTGGAACCGAGTCATCAAGCCAACTTTCACATTGGTCTAAGTGTGTCCACAACCTCAATGACCAAGGATATTTAGTACAAACAACATGAATGCATAGTTCCACAACTGAATCACATATTCAATGATACACATCAGATGTTTATACAAGGACTACTTAATAACTTTATGAATACAATGGGAAATATCATCATACATGATTGCCTCTAGGGCATATTCCCAACATATTAGCAATAAAATCTTCCTTTGTGTACCTAGTGTTATTAGTGTGTTTCTCAGGTTCTTCCTCACCTTCCTCCTTATCAGGAGACTCATTATTATTACCACTCTCAGTTTCATCATCAGAGACAGATATACTATTAGGATCTAGAGCAGGTTCAAGTGGTTCCTCAACTACTTTATGTTTCTTTTTCTTTCTCTTACGAGGACTACCACTATCTTCACCTTGTTGGGAATCCTGCTCTATTCTTTTAGGGTGTCCTTCAGGATATAAAGGATCTTGAGTAGCTATACCACTCCTAGTTCTAATTCCATAAGCATGTTTATTTCCTAAAGCATTAACTAGCATATCCTTTTGTACCTTAGCAAGTTGATCAAGTTGAGTTTGGACCATTTGAAAGTGTTTACAAAGCATTTTAATATCATTAGAAGTTCTTTTCATAATATATTTCAACTCATGGATAGCTCTAGAGTTTTCCAATAAATGATTTTGAACTTGTTTATTAAAATGACCTTGTTTAACAATAAAAATGTCAAGTTGTCACATCCCAAGATTTTCCAAATCTTGTAATGTGAAAATAAAATTAATAAAACAAAACTTTGTTGATTTTCAGAGCCAGAAGAAACTTTTTGAATTTAATTGGAACTTCAAACCCATTTGAAATAAAATAAACCTAAAGATAATTAAAAAGATAAACATTTAATAAAAGGAAAATAAAAACATTTGGAAATACTGATGAAAAGATTTGTTTTCAAATGAAATAGAAGTTTTATAAATAAAGATTATTAAATAAAGGAAAATTAAACCTTGACCAAACTTTTGGAATTAAAACATTTTATTCTAAATAAATTTAGCAAAGGTTTATTTAAAATAAATTAATAAGGATTTAATATCCAATTTTATTTAAATAAGAAGTTTTACCAATTTTAATTTAAACATCAAAGCTTGTTAAATTATTTTAAATAAGTTTTCTGAGTATTTAATTCTCTTAATTAAAACCTACTAAAATGTTTTGGCTTTATTTTAGATTTAAAATAAATATTCTCAATAAAACAAACCCTAGTGGATTTAACAATGAAAGTCTATTTTATATTAAATAGTGGACTCTAAAATAAAATGATATTTTGTTTTAAAACAAATTTCTCAATATTATATATTCCCGATTAAACCTACTAATTTTATATTTAGGTTTCAAATAAAGATTTTAATAATAAAATCAAACTCTATTTGATTTAATAACTAAGGCCATTTTATTTAATTATTAATGGACCCTATAATAAAATGTTATTTTATTTTAAACAAGTATTTTAAATATTCTTTATTTCCAAATAACACCTACTGATTGGGTTTTGAAAATATTTGGATTTTAAGTGAATATTTTATTAAATAAAACAAACCCTATTTTATTTAACTAATGATCCATTTATTTAATTAATAAATGGAACCTAAAAAGACTTAAAATAATATTTATTTTAGAATGTGAATTATGATGTTAAGCGAACCAAATTCATATTTGAAAGGCTTGATGATTGTTTGAATCATTTTGAATGTGTTTGGTTGTTTGAATTTCAAACAGGAAAATAGAATTAGAAAAGAAAAAGGAATCGACAGAAAAAAATAAGAAAATGCAGACCCAACTACCCACTAAACCCACCAACCAGCCCAGCAATCGTTTCCCGCAGAAAAACGTTTCGAACCAGTAACATAACCCGCACAGGAAATGACAAGTGGACCCCCCTTCATTCCTTTTCTCACTGACAACAGACCCCACCACCGGCCTCTTCTTCCCCACCCCACCCCGCGAGCTGTTCTTCCCTTCTCCTCGCCGTTGCAGACATAAATTCCTGGCTTAATTACGCCTTAATCTCGCGATGAAACTGCCACTTGACCACGCAGGTTAAAGCGCCCCTCTCTCCTCTCTCGTTTCCCTCTGCCTTCTTCCCCAGACACGCCCAGCCGTTCTAATTTCACCCCGAGCTCCTCGACCGGACCTTCTCCAACGTAATTAGCGGCCCTCGCCCCTCTTCTCCCGACCAACCTCACACCTTCTCCACTCCTGTGAGCATCTCCGTGCACTTTTTCTTTACATCGCGCCTGTAACGCTTTCTCCAACAAATCATCGAGCCGCCAGCTCCGACGAAGTTCGAGCCAAATTCGTGAAAGGAACACACCTTCCTCGTTTTCGTGGAATATCCTGGTATTCTTCTGCACTCCCTCGACTCCTTGGTTCGATTTCTTGACCCCGGGCATTCGACGGACAACATCTCGAAAGCATCGCCCCACCGACTCGCCGCCCCTAGGAACCATTCCAGAAGCAACGGACACTCCGCAGCCACTGCCTTGCCCGAAATTCTGCGCATCTCCGTCTCCAACGCCTTCAGAACCACGAACCTCGCCAGACACATCCCGAGGCCGCCCGTCCTCATCGCCGGTGACCGAGCCACCCGTGAGCCAGCTCCTCTGTTCCCACCCTTTGATCTCACTTGACGGACACGATTAGAGCAGCCGCCTGCCGAGCCACACGCCGTGAGCCAAGCCTCCAGCCTAGCTCAAGCCTGGATGAATCCACACCGTCTGCTTTATGTGAATCGTATGACCCACAGCTATCCACACCGAACCGGTATGAACCAATGGGAATCGGACGTGGCGTAGATGTTATAAACAGATTTTGAAAACAGATTTAAATGCCATTTCAAACCCTTATATCTTTTGATCCATACGTCCAAAATTGACAAATTTCATATCAAAAGATTCAGGAGAACAAGACCTAGCCAACCCTACCCTTAGTTTAGCAAATAGTATTTGATAAATTGTTTGAATTTTGATTCTTTGTGTGCTTAACATTATAAAAATCATTTAAAAATGAATTTTGAGATCAAACCTTTGCCAATTGGTTTGTTGTGACCTTACTGACCCTAGGAACCAACCCATAGTATTAAAAATGATTTTTGTGAAATATAAGTTGAATTATTTAACTTAGCCATTTTCTAGCCAAATAAAAGAATAGTTTTATTTATGAAAATGTGTATGGAAGGAAAACTTGAGATAATAATTTGGACCAAACCTACTGACCCAAAAACACCAAGTTTTGCAATAGCAACTCATTTGGTGAACCCTATGGGCTAATGCCTTAATAAAAATATTTCTACACCACATAAAAACAACACTTTGTTTTGAAAATGATTTTAAGTGAAACCTTTTCAAAATGACTTGGCCACTTTAGGAAATGACCATTAGATGTACCCAAATGTCTATGACCCACTAGGAACCACTTTTTCAAACAAAACAAAGCTTGGCATGCTTACATGCATTTCTTTGACTTTGTTATTTATGTGTGTTGTTTTGCTTGATTGGTAGATTGAGATTGTGCCTTGCTTGATTTATTTGTAGTAACTTGAAGGGTGTGATTGTTGCAAAGATCAAGAAGTGAACCTATACTCTACCAAAAAGGCAAGTGATGCTTCATACTTTTGTCCTATTACTTTCACTATGCATTAGTGATTTTGTTAAGTAAAACTTGCATGGATTTTTCTAAGTATAGATCTTGCTATAGGAAAATCTAGTAGAAGAATCCTTAGTAGGATTTTCCTAAGTTAAGTATCCTATTACTACCAAGCTTAGCCTAGCTAATAGAAAACATGGGTGGAAAATATATTCACACTATGGAAAATATTCAAAGTCTGAAGACTTATGTTTTTGTTTAATAAAACAACTAAGCTAATAAATCACCTGGGTGGAATGGAAGGATTGGGTTATGTTGAGTGGTTCACAATGCCATGGACTTGGATTGTGTATCTCACTTGTGGAATGCCACCCAGGAAACAAAGGGATTTGAGATGTCAAGTGTTGAGAAGCTTCAAGTGCAACCACTTGGCAATATGGGCTCTGCCATGATCATATAGGTTGCAAGAACTTAGCCAAATGGACAGTGGGTGGTAGTGTTTTGATAGGTTGGAACGCGTCCATTTTGGTCTAAGGAAGGCTTCAAAGATTTTGTCTTGGGAAACCAAGTCTTGTGGGTAAAGTGCACCACCTCTGCAGTGTAAAACCTAAGTACTTAGCCATGTCCCCAGTAAAGGACAATTTGAGCATCAAGACATGGAAGCAATCAAGAATCTCATCATTCCAATTTCTAAATAAAACTTGTGGGTGAACAAGGATTGTGTATTCTTCAATCTTTGATGGAAAGATGGCTTGATATAAGGATCTCAAAATCTTGGATTGAAGAAAATTGTTTTGCCAAGCAAATCTTCAGTCTTTGATTGGTAGATGCCCTGAGTGGATCTCCAGTCTTTGATTAGTAGATGTCTTGGAAAGTTTTTGCCAAACAAAAACTTAGTATTTTCAAAATGATAAGAAAAATCTATTTTGAGCAATGCAAGCCTCAGTTCCACTTAGCCAAATGCATATAGATGATAGACTCCACTATACTACCTTAGTATCACTTGCCAATACAATTCAAATGTATTGACCCTCTGTGGCTGTAACTTGTATGTTGCAGGATTGATTGTTTTAAGTGAAGATTGATTGTTTAGGATTACAAAGTCTACAACCAACATCTGCCTGTGGCATTTTGAAGATGATGGACTCATACCTATTGATATTCCGCTGCAATATAATGTAATAGCCTAATGAGCTAAGTTTGATGTAATAAAATTATGTTATTCCTGGTTATAAAGTTATATTATGACCTTTGTTTCTTGATATTACATCTTACTGTGGATGCTAGCTATTGATCCAGGGACTAGCATTGTAAAACACAGGAGGACTCTACCTTATTAGGTTGGGACCCTAACAGATGGTATCAGAGCATTGTGTTGCCTGTAGGATTTGTAAACCTAGGATTGGACAAAAACCCTTAGAAAAATAGGAGTGATATTTTGATCCAAAACTTATTTACAAAAATACTTGTAAACTCTTTCCTCAACCATTTTGGTTTCAACTCTACTTCTCTTCTACTTCAACTTGATGGAAAAATCTACCCCATGGCCAAAGACTACCCCATGTGCAAAAGACTTCTTCAACATCTTCAGCTCTAATGACTTCAACATCTTCAGCATATTCACCAAGGACTTCCAACATGGAAACTACTAAGGACCACAAGTGAAACAAGGAAAAACTTGCTTAAGAATTAGAGACTGAGGGAATGCAAAAGTTAGAAGGATCCATCAACAACTTTGAAGTATTGTAACCAAGAGTTTATCTCAAGGAAACCAAGATATCATGCAAGAAGAATCAACCAAGAAAGAAAGGAAATCACAAGTAAACC
Organism: Avena longiglumis; assembly: GCA_030063025.1. Lineage (NCBI taxonomy): Eukaryota > Viridiplantae > Streptophyta > Magnoliopsida > Poales > Poaceae > Avena > Avena longiglumis. Next base: position 468,691,259 of record CP125976.1, read on the forward strand.
ATATAGATGGACCACCATATTTTAGTTAAGTCAAACCACCAACTTATGTGGTGTAACAAAAATATTTTGTTGCCCAAGTATGTGCTTGAACCTTGTTTGAGTGAAATGTTTGGTTTGTGATTGCATGCACATTGTTTGTGTGAATTGTGATGTGTGTGATTAAGATTGACTCCTTAGAAATATCTTGCCTATTCTAATCTCCCTTCAAACCCAAACAGATGACTACCCCAAAAGATTCCAAGGTTGATAACACCAACACCAACCAAGCTGACAGCCTGGGAGAACTCATAGCAACTCAACATCAATTGAATCAATTGACAGCTCAGTTCTTAGCCAACAATAATAATGAAGATCCAGCACTACAAAGGTTTTTAGAGGAACAGTCCCAATTGATGCTTAAGGTGACTAATCAAATGATTAGCATGGAAGAAAACTTACCTAGAAGAGAGTATGATAGCAAGGACGAAAAGAATGTTGTTCTAGATGGAGCCCCAGCTTGCATTATTTGTGGAGACAAGGATCATACTTCCAAGGAGCATGAAGGACAATGCCCCAATTGTGATGAAGACCATCCTGTTGGAGAATGCCCTACCTCTCAAGCTACTTGCTATCTTTGTGAAGGAAGTGATCATACTCCTGGTCTATGTCCTATTTATGCCATGGTAGAACAAAGGAAGCAAGAAGGATCCAAGTCTACCAAAGGGAAAGGACCACTACTACTTCCAAGCAAGACAACCCAATTCAAAGGATCAAGGAAAATCAAGAAGCCCAAGCAAGACATGAGCCTTGTACAAAGGTCGTAAATGTAATGAAATGGGACACTATTCTAGTGGATGCCAGGAACATAAAGAATAAAGGAATTGACCAAGTGTGGTGTAACAATTGTAATGAACAGGTCACTTTGTAGCAACTTGCCCAAAAGAACAACGAAGAACTCAAGGACATTAACTGTTTCAATGCAAGAATCCGAGGACACTATGCAAGCAATCGTCCGGAAAGGATGAAGAACAAGTTGAACAAGCCTATGGAGAAGCTCAATCTTGGTCCATGAGTCAAGCATAGGAATAAAGCAAAAGTTTAACTTAGAGAAATTTCCAGGACCCAAGAAGGCCAATATGTAATTCTGTTTGACAATATTTTAAGGGTGGTAGTACCCTAGTTGTTTTGAACTTGCTTGTAACCCCAGCCTTCCCAAATCTCGGGACGAGATTTATTTTAAGGTGAAAGTCACATCCCAAGATTTTCCAAATCTTGTAATGTGAAAATAAAATTAATAAAACAAAACTTTGTTGATTTTCAGAGCCAGAAGAAACTTTTTGAATTTAATTGGAACTTCAAACCCATTTGAAATAAAATAAACCTAAAGATAATTAAAAAGATAAACATTTAATAAAAGGAAAATAAAAACATTTGGAAATACTGATGAAAAGATTTGTTTTCAAATGAAATAGAAGTTTTATAAATAAAGATTATTAAATAAAGGAAAATTAAACCTTGACCAAACTTTTGGAATTAAAACATTTTATTCTAAATAAATTTAGCAAAGGTTTATTTAAAATAAATTAATAAGGATTTAATATCCAATTTTATTTAAATAAGAAGTTTTACCAATTTTAATTTAAACATCAAAGCTTGTTAAATTATTTTAAATAAGTTTTCTGAGTATTTAATTCTCTTAATTAAAACCTACTAAAATGTTTTGGCTTTATTTTAGATTTTAAAAAATAAATATTCTCAATAAAACAAACCCTAGTGGATTTAACAATGAAAGTCTATTTTATATTAAATAGTGGACTCTAAAATAAAATGATATTTTGTTTTAAAACAAATTTCTCAATATTATATATTCCCAGATTAAACCTACTAATTTTATATTTAGGTTTCAAATAAAGAATTTAATAATAAAATCAAACTCTATTTGATTTAATAACTAAGGCCATTTTATTTAATTATTAATGGACCCTATAATAAAATGTTATTTTATTTTAAACAAGTATTTTAAATATTCTTTATTTCCAAATAACACCTCTTGATTGGGTTTTGAAAATATTTGGATTTTAAGTGAATATTTTATTAAATAAAACAAACCCTATTTTATTTAACTAATGATCCATTTATTTAATTAATAAATGGAACCTAAAAGACTTAAAATAATATTTATTTTAGAATGTGAATTATGATGTTAAGCAGAACCAAATTCATATTTGAAAGGCTTGATGATTGTTTGAATCATTTTGAATGTGTTTGGTTGTTTGAATTTCAAAACAGGAAAATAGAATTAGAAAAAGAAAAAGGAATCGACAGAAAAAAATAAGAAAGCAGACCCAACCACTACCCTCAAATCACTAAACCCACCAACCAGCCCAGCAATCGTTTCCCGCAGAAAAACGTTTCGAACCAGTAACATAACCCGCACAGGAAATGACAAGTGGACCCCCCTTCATTCCTTTTCTCACTGACAACAGACCCCACCACCGGCCTCTTCTTCCCCCCCACCCCATGAAATGTTCTTCCTTCTCCTCGCCCGTTGACATAAATTCACAGCTTAATTACGCCTTAATCTGATGAAACTGCCACTTGACCACGCAGTTAAAGCGCCCCTCTCTCTCTCGTTTCCCTCGCCTTCTTCCCGAACCGCCCCAGCCGTTCTAATTTCACCCGAGCTCCTCGACTCCGGACCTTCTCCGGAAATTAGGCAGCCCTCCGCCCTCTTCTCCCCGACCAACCTCACACCTTCTCCACTCCTGTGAGCATCTCCGGGCACTTTTTCTTTACCAGGGCCCGACGCTTTCTCCAACAAATCACTGGCCTTGCAGCTCGACGAAGTTCGAGCCAAATTCGGTGAAAGGAACACACCGCACCGTTTTCGTGGAATATCCTGGTATTCTACGCGTACCCTCGACTCCTTGGTTCGATTTCTTGACCCCGGGCATTCGGACGACAACATCGCAAAGCATCGCCGCTCGACTCGGCGCCCTAGAACCATTCCAGAAGCAATGACACCGCTCAACGCTTGGCCTTGCCGAATTCGCGATCGTCTCCGTCTCCAACGTCTTGAACCACGAACCTCGCCTTCACACATCCGGCGTCGCCGCCGTCCTCATCGTCGCCCGGTGACCAGAGCCACCGGTGAGCCAGCTCCTCTGTTCCCCACCCTTTGATCTCACTTGACGGACACGATTAAAGAGCGCCTAGCCGAGCCACCGCCGTGAATAAGCCTCCAGCCTAGCTCAAGCTGGATGAATCCACCGTCCGTTTTATGTGAATCGTATGCCACACCAGCTATCCACACTGAACCGGTATGAACCAATGGGAATCAGACACGTGGCCAGAGATGTTATAAAACAGATTTTTGAAAACAGATTTAAATGCCATTTTCAAACCCTTATATCTTTTGATCCATACGTCCAAAATTGACAAATTTCATATCAAAAGATTCAGGAGAACAAGACCTAGCCAACCCTACCCTTAGTTTAGCAAATAGTATTTGATAAATTGTTTGAATTTGCAGATTCTTTTGTGTGCTTGCTAACATTATAAAAATCATTTAAAAATGAATTTTGAGATCAAACCTTTGCCAATTGGTTTGTTGTGACCTTACTGACCCTAGGAACCAACCCATAGTATTAAAAATGATTTTTGTGAAATATAAGTTGAATTATTTAACTTAGCCATTTTCTAGCCAAATAAAAAGAATAGTTTTATTTATGAAAATGTGTATGGAAGGAAAACTTGAGATAATAATTTGGACCAAACCTACTGACCCAAAAACACCAAGTTTTGCAATAGCAACTCATTTGGTGAACCCTATGGGCTAATGCCTTAATAAAAATATTTCTACACCACATAAAAACAACACTTTGTTTTGAAAATGATTTTAAGTGAAACCTTTTCAAAATGACTTGGCCACTTTAGGAAATGACCATTAGATGTACCCAAATGTCTATGACCCACTAGGAACCACTTTTTCAAACAAAACAAAGCTTGGCATGCTTACATGCATTTCTTTGACTTTGTTATTTATGTGTGTTGTTTTGCTTGATTGGTAGATTGAGATTGTGCCTTGCTTGATTTATTTGTAGTAACTTGAAGGGTGTGATTGTTGCAAAGATCAAGAAGTGAACCTATACTCTACCAAAAAGGCAAGTGATGCTTCATACTTTTGTCCTATTACTTTCACTATGCATTAGTGATTTTGTTAAGTAAAACTTGCATGGATTTTTCTAAGTATAGATCTTGCTATAGGAAAATCTAGTAGAAGAATCCTTAGTAGGATTTTCCTAAGTTAAGTATCCTATTACTACCAAGCTTAGCCTAGCTAATAGAAAACATGGGTGGAAAATATATTCACACTATGGAAAATATTCAAAGTCTGAAGACTTATGTTTTTGTTTAATAAAACAACTAAGCTAATAAATCACCTGGGTGGAATGGAAGGATTGGGTTATGTTGAGTGGTTCACAATGCCATGGACTTGGATTGTGTATCTCACTTGTGGAATGCCACCCAGGAAACAAAGGGATTTGAGATGTCAAGTGTTGAGAAGCTTCAAGTGCAACCACTTGGCAATATGGGCTCTGCCATGATCATATAGGTTGCAAGAACTTAGCCAAATGGACAGTGGGTGGTAGTGTTTTGATAGGTTGAGCAGCGTCCATTTTGGTCTAAGGAAGGCTTCGAAAGATTTTGTCTTGGGAAACCAAGTCTTGTGGGTAAAGTGCACCACCTCTGCAGTGTAAAACCTAAGTACTTAGCCATGTCCCAGTAAAGGACAATTTGAGCATCAAGACATGGAAGCAATCAAGAATCTCATCATTCCAATTTCTAAATAAAAACTTGTGGGTGAACAAGGGATTGTGTGTATTCTTCAATCTTTGATGGAAAGATGGCTTGATATAAGGATCTCAAAATCTTGGATTGAAGAAAATTGTTTTGCCAAGCAAATCTTCAGTCTTTGATTGGTAGATGCCCTGAGTGGATCTCCAGTCTTTGATTAGTAGATGTCTTGGAAAGTTTTTGCCAAACAAAAACTTAGTATTTTCAAAATGATAAGAAAAATCTATTTTGAGCAATGCAAGCCTCAGTTCCACTTAGCCAAATGCATATAGATGATAGACTCCACTATACTACCTTAGTATCACTTGCCAATACAATTCAAATGTATTGACCCTCTGTGGCTGTAACTTGTATGTTGCAGGATTGATTGTTTTAAGTGAAGATTGATTGTTTAGGATTACAAAGTCTACAACCAACATCTGCCTGTGGCATTTTGAAGATGATGGACTCATACCTATTGATATTCCGCTGCAATATAATGTAATAGCCTAATGAGCTAAGTTTGATGTAATAAAATTATGTTATTCCTGGTTATAAAGTTATATTATGACCTTTGTTTCTTGATATTACATCTTACTGTGGATGCTAGCTATTGATCCAGGGACTAGCATTGTAAAACACAGGAGGACTCTACCTTATCAGGTTGGGACTCTAACACAAGTTCCTCTAAACATTGATCGGGAGGCTTACCATAAGGAATATCACCTTCATCAAAGTGTTGGAGAGAGTGTACCTCAATAGTATATAAGTGGGGAATTGGCTTACATAATTCTTCTATAGGAGGTAGATTCTTCACATCTTCAGCTCTAATACCTTTCTCCTTTAGACACTTCTTAGCTTCTTTCATTACTTCATCATTTAATGCAATAAATCCCCTCTTCTTTGTTGTTGGTGTTGGAACTGGTTCAGGAACAACTGGTTCAGGAGTAATAGGCTCGGGTGTATTCAGCTCATTTGAAATCCAATCATCATAATTCTTGCTTATCTTGGTCATTAATTCTTCAGCATCTGTAGGAGTCCTTTTCCTGAAAACACAATTAGCAAAGCTATCTAGGTAGGTCCTAGAATCATAAGTTAGTCCATTATAATAAATATCAAGAAGGTCATTTTTAGGTAATGGACATCCAGGATGTGCATGAATCAAGGAACAGAATCTTTTCCATGACTCAGGCAATTTCTCTTCTTCTCCTTGTTTAAAATAAAAAATTCTCTGCAAAGCAGCATGTCTAGCACTGGGAGGAAAATATTTATGGGAGAAATAAGCAATCAAGCAACCAGGGCTATCAATGGAACCAGGAGGTAATCTATTAAACCAAGTCCTAGCTTCTCCTTTTAGTGAAAAAAGGAAGATCTTAGCAACAAAGTACTTAGCATCTTAAAATCATCGGAGAACAAAGCACTCATAGTAGAAAGCTCATTCATATGAGCCACAACACTCTCATTTTCAGTCCCACAAAAAGGTTCTTTCTCAACAATATCTAAATAAGACAAATCAAGAGAGAAATCATAATCTTCATCTTTAATATCTATGGGAGAAGTGGCAAACATAGGATCAGAGGACAACTTAGGAATAATAGTACGTCTAGCAAGGAGACTCTTCATAGCACTAGTACCATGTGGGTTTCGGCACTCTTCAACAAAATCATAAGTGAACTCAATGTAACCATCATTAATATCATAAATCTCAGTAGCCTCAGGCGAGCTAACAGGTGTAACAATGTCTTCACTAGGAGTTCCGGTATTTCCTAGAGTAGCCATAGTAGCATCTAGAAAAGGACCTAATGAACCACTCGCATCAAGCACAGTAGAAGTAACATCATGAGTATCAAAAGCAGTTTCAGACTCAGCAGTAGTAGCAGTGTGTGTAGCATGTGTATGTGGTGGTGGTGTGACAAGCTTACTTATAATAGATGGTGAATCAAGAGCAGCAAAGATGTTTAGGACTGTACCTCTTCTTGTAGTGGATGGTAAAATAGGGAACTTTCCATCACGAGACTTCCCCATGATGAAAGGAGTAGTAGTGAACAATAATAGATCCAAGCGAACTTACAAATAAAGCTATGCTCCGAACAGGTGCGGAAAATAGTCTTGATGACCCACAGGTATAGGGGATCGCAACGGTCTTCGCGGGTAGTATTACCCAATTTATTGATTCGACACAAGGGGAGCCAAAGAATACTTGCAAGCCTTAACAACTGAGTTGTCAGTTCAGCTGCACCTGTAAATAGTTCTTGCTCAAATAAGTTTATCAGTAGCAACAGTTTGTAGTAGCAAAACAAAGCAACAAAGAACGATAACATCAACGGTGAAATAGTAGCAATAATGTGATACTTGATGAGGATTCGAGTGCGGTAGGCATAGGGATGGATGGGCGGGCGTTGCATGGACGAGTCTAAACATGTAACTTCAAGATCTATGGCATTGCAGATATATATTAACAAGCATCCAAGTACTAAACAATCCTAGGCATGTGCTCCAAATATAGTCATACATGATCTCAATGAGAACTTGCACAACATCTTCTGTCCAGCCAGCCCGTGGCAGCGGGGCCTCTAGGGAACTACTGGCAATTAAGGTGCTCCTTTTAATAGAGCACCGGAGCAAAGAATTAACACTCCCTGAACACATGTGATCCTCACACAGCCATCCCCACCAGTTGTCCAAATTATTGTCACTTTCGGGCCTTTGGATCCCGACAATGATATGTGTACACAACTTGCATATAAGATCACAAACAATACTATCATAATGATTCAATAATAAGTTCAGATCGAGATCATGGCGCTCGGGCCCTAGTGACAAGCATTAAGCACAAGTTGCAACAAAGTAAAATAGCACTAATAGAGATACTAGGCACTATGCCCTAATAGATCTTATTCGATTACATGATAGAACTCATCCAATCCCTACCATCCCCAAGCCTACGGAGGGGGATTACTCACTCATGGATGAGGGAAACATCGGTGGGGGATGGAGATGCATTAGTGATGATGATGGCGATGATCCTCTAAATTCCCGTCCGGCGGTGCGAACGGAGTTTCTGGATCCGAATCTTGGTTTCTGGTGGCGGCGATGGAGCAGAACTCTTTCTGGAAAACTATCGACCCCCCTGAGTTTTTAGGTCAGAAGGCAACTTATAGGCGTGGAGGGAGGCCGAAGAGCTTCCTGGGGTGGCCAACCCCCCTCTAGGCGTGGGGTCAGGTGGGCCGCGCCTGGGGTGGGTCTGGGGCCCCCATGCCTCCTCTCTGTCTCCCCTTTTGGCTCCGTGGATCTTCTGGTGAAAAAATAGTTTTTGGCATATTTTCTGGGATTTTTCCTGATAGTTGATTTTCTACACAAAAACAAGATACCAAGGTAATTCTGCTGAAAACAACGTCAGTCCGTGTTAGTTGTATCCAAATCACACAAGTTTAGAGAAGAAACAATTGCAAAGTGTTCGAGAAAGTAGATACGTTTTGGACGTATCATCCTTGTCCTTCCACTCAGGCGGGAGCCGCGGGACAATCTGAAATAACCCAAACTGGGTCATGACACGGTGTGGCTGGTGATGCTCAACAACCCACATGCACACCATGGGGCAACGCATTAGCCACAGACGAGATTCTTCAAAGCAAATTGGGTTAAGTCAATAGTCGTCGGGAACACCAAAGCGCTCCCCTCGACCGTATGGCTCCCAAGTCACCTGCAGCATACCACACTCATTTCAAGTTCAAAGATTACAAGTTTCAAGACATATAATTGACCGCACCCGAGGAAATTAGCTGATCCATGGTGATCGTGTCAAACTCGTTGGTGTACCTCTTGTACGCCGCCACTGGGTCGCCTGGCGGTTCGGAGACCACATCCCACTTGTAAGCCCACTGGGGGAGAAGGAGGTCCTGGCCATCATCAACATAAGGATTGAATTTCAACAATCTCGGCCATCCAACGGGGAAGCGTTCCCAGCTCCACACCGAAAGAAAGAGCAAACAACCACCAATGCTTGCATCGGTTGCGCTCCTAAGACAAGCATCATCCAAATGCAGATGAAGTGAACAACCATTTGAAAAGAACTGATTACCTGATGGTACAACCAGGCCAACGCCACCGAACCCCAACTGAGCTTAGAGTCAAAAGCAACGAGCAACTTGAGCCAATGCCGCTGAGAACGATCCCCACTGCTGTCAGGAAAGAGAGTCCTCGTGATGATGTACCACACATACAGACGAGTGTATGTCTTGATCATCTCCTTGTCGGCATCCTCGGGGCAGATCTTGAAATTCTGGATGCTCCAACTAAAATTAGCCCCGACAGCGACCCTCAGTCTTTCCCCTTTCGTGTTTATAGCCTCGGGTGGATTCTTCCCTATAAGGTCGACCATCTGCTCATGCCACTCGTATGAATCCAAGCTTATGCACACAGGGTTTCCCTCAATTGGGAGTGCCAGGATCATGCTCATGTCCTGCAAAGTGACCGTAGTCTCACCGGTCCTAAGGTTAAAAGTGTGTGTCTCTGGCCTCCACCGGTCCACAAGCGCGACGATCGCAACGGGGTTGAAGGCCGGTGTGGACCGAGTGACCATGTGGATAAAGGGGATGAGTCCTAGCTGTTAGATGTACGGAGTGTACCGCTCATCATAACACATCTTGTTAGACGAGACCTCTTGGTACCTAAGTCGAAGGGGTAGAAGCTCCTGCAAACATACAATGGCAAAGGTTAGATTTCCATCTAAACAAACATGGCATCTTGTTCGACTTGCATGGAAGTTTTTAGTACCTCTCTCTTCTCCGACAACTTGTAGGCACAGTGTTGAACATCATAGTGAGCATTGTTTAGAGAGGGGTTTAGACACATCCTACATATTCAAAACAATAGAGAGAATAAGAACAATTACAAAATGTCCATCTTATTCCAACTATAGTTGTAACATATACTCCATCTTACTCTAGCTATAATTGTAACATGACAAAAATCCTACCCTACTCTACCTATAATTGTAACATGAACAAAAATAGTTCTAGCATCTTACTCTAGCATTTCATCCTACTCTACCTATAGTTCTAGCATCTAGAGTTGGTAATATATATTGGCAATAGTTCTAACTATAGTTCTAACATGAACAAAAAATTCATCCTACATGAACAAAAATCAACACACCTAGATGTAACCATACAATTTCTCACATAGAACCTAGGGTTTCACTATCCCATAAAAACTAGGGTTTCACTATCCATCTTACAAGCATTCCTAAACCTAAAGATCAAGTAAACATGGCAATGATTCATACAATCTAGGGTTTCACCATACAATCTAGGGTTTCACAAAAAATTGCAAATAAGGGACAAAAAGGGAGAAATTTGTGGATGGAATTGAGAGGATTAGAGACAATACCTTGGGGAGGGGATTGGGAGCACAATTCTTGGAAGAAATCCCTAGAATCTGGTCGATTTTGTGAGGTGCATTAGGTGGAGCGCCGAAACCTAGCCTCCATGCTCCTTCTCTGTTTGACGGCGCTGGGAGAGGAATGAGGGTCGGGGGAGGGCTGGCTCGCGCGCTGGTACAAGACTTGAAGTGCGCCACCACACGCGCTTTCTTTGCACTACACAGTGTGGCGCCGCACTAACAGTACCGGGCCCCACGAGGCCATGGGCGAGCCACGCTGGCAGGCGCGCGGCGCCACGCCTCATGGCGCTGCTCTTCTGGGTGCGGTGCCAGCGCGTATGGCGTTGCAAAAAGGGTTAGTGCTGTAAATTTCTTTTTGCCGGAATTCATTTCGTGAATTTGTTTTTATAGGTTATTTCCGTCCAAATTGCCCTGTTTTATGTTTATAGTACATATGGGAAACGGAGTCTAGAGAAAATTCAAAAAGTAGACAGCTGACGGGTCCCGTGTACAGTTGAAACGTGTGGTCGGGAAATAGGTTCGGCGCTAAATCAGCTCGGCGGGCTCTTTATCGTGTGTTATGCTTGCAACATGCAAACTATGTTTTTTTAACAGTAAATGGGTCTAGAAGACCCCAGAAGCTGCATTAAGGAACACATGGCAGGTACAATACGCAAGGAGGCCCCTAGCACTAAGCACCCTCGCACAACTAGAAAAAACAGATAAGGACCTCCTAAAATAATAAACACCTCGGGACTAGAAAATAAAAAGCAATCGAGTCCACGAGTGCCGCCACCATTCTTGGCGACCTCTAGCCAATGTGGCGAGATCAAGGAAGACTCTTGCTCGTGACGTTCCATGACCCCCAGAAGAAGCAAAGCCACCGGCCATCTTGCCATCAACGGGGACGAACCACTTATCGATGACGAGACGTCGAGCTCCGGCGTCGTGCTTCGGATAAGGGAATCCAGAGGAGGTTTGAACCCAAGGTCACCATTCGACCAGAACGGGCATCGTCCCGACAGCCACGCCGCCAAAGGACCACTACGAAGAGGAACTCTGAGGCGCAGCTTCATGTTGTAGGGTTCGCAACATAGAAAACAAAAAATTTCCTACGGTGGGAACTATGTACCAAGATCTATCTACTAGATACAAACAATGGGCAGATGTATATCCATAGAGAACATACCCTTGAAGACCGACAAAGCTTAACGAGTTGAACTCATGGTTGATGTAGACGATCTCTTACCGATCTCAAGATCGAGAGGAAGTCCTAGAGCCACAAACCAGCAGGGCATCCATGATCGCACACATGTACAAGACACCGAGCAACATCCGCCTCCTCGCTCCAGCGATGCAGCAGAAGCACAACACTTTCTTGCCGAATAGCCACCGAGAACATGTATCTCGCTAGTCCGAGACCATGGGGGATCAATTCTAGAGGGGGAGAGAGATCCTTCACGAGGAGGTGTAAGTGAGAAGTGAGGAGGGGGTGCATTTTATAGGAGAGGGGAGAACCCCAAGGGGGTGGCCGGCACATGGGGGCTACCCCCTTGCCCTCCCCTCTTCATGTGGGTGGACACTCTACTCACAAAATTCCTTTAAATTTCCTCCACTCAAAATCCTACTCAAACTTTCTATTACATTTCCACCAAATTTAATGGAAACTCTCATTAAATAAAACTCTTTTATTTATTCAGAATTTTGTCAACTACTTTAATGACAAACATTCACATATAACCCCTTGCTAGAATTCTATTTCACATGCAAAACCACTTTATGCAATTTCGCCCGAAAACCTGTTTCGGTATCTAGTGAAATAAATTCCCGCGCTTGTTATTCTTTCCGGCATGAAACATTTGCTCCAATTGGATGTCAGTGTCCCTTAAGTGTGTCACCCTACGGTTCGTGAATAATGCGAACATGATCGAGACCCTTATCCGATCAATAATCAGTAGCGGGACCTAGAGATCCATACTAACTCCCACACATTCAACGATGACTTTCCTGTGATCGTCGGAACCTTTTACGCTTGTATCTTAATTACTTTGTTTCACGATATATTACATGTCCGAGATTCGATCATCGGTATCTCCATACCATTGAGAAACGCGGTTTTGACATCCATCTGCCATATCTCATAATCGAAATATGTAGAAATTGCTAACATAATCCTAACTGATTTTAGCATCGCTACGGGAGAGAAGGTCTCATCGTAGTCAACTCCTTGAATTTGTTGAAACCCCTTCGCGACAAGTCGAGCTTTATAGACGGTTACATTACCATTAGCATCAGTTTTCCTTTTGAAAATCCATTTGTTCTCCACGGCCTTTCGTCGTGAGGTAAGTCCACCAAGTTCCAAACTTGATTTTCATAAATGGATTCCATCTCAAATTTCATGGCTTCTAACCATATTTTTGAATCCGGGCTCATCATCGCTTCTTCATACGTCGCAGGTCATCATTTTCATCAACCATGAAATTCATGATGATTTCCATACTCGAGCTGCACGCATCTTGCTAGACCCACGAGGTTCGGTAGTACTCTCTTCGGAGTTTCATGATCATTATCATTAGTTCCTTCTCCAATCGGTGAAGCCAACTCGAACGACTTCCTACTGCGCTACTCGCCATACTTTGAAGAGAAGTTTCAATAACCTCTTCGAGTTCTACCTTCCGACTACTCACACCCTTCATGAGAAACCCTTTCTCTAGAAAGGATCCATTCTTGGCAACAAAAACCTTGCCCTCGGATCTGTGATAGAAGGAATACCCAATTGTTTCCTTAGGGTATCCTATGAAGACGCATTTTTCCGCTTTGGGTTCGACTTTATCCAGTTGAAGTTTCTTCACATAAACATCGCATCCCCAAACTTTAAGAAATGACAGCTTAGGTTTGTTTCCAAACCATAATTCATACGGTGTCTTTTCAAAGGATTAAGATGGTGCCCGATTTAAAGTGAATGCAGCAGTTTCTAGTGCATAACCCCAAAATGACAACGGCAAGTCCGTCAGAGACATCATAGATCGAACCATATCAAATAAAGTACGACATTACGTTCGACACACCAGCTGTATTGTTTCGGCAGGTGTGAGTTGTGAAACAATTCCACACTCTTTCATGTGAGTGTTAAACTCGTAACTAAGATACTAACCTCCACGGTCGGACCGTATAAATTTGATCTTTCTATTATGATGATTTTCCACTTCATTCTGAAATTCTTTGAACTTTTCAAAGGTTTTAGACTTGTGTTTCATCAAGTAGATATAACCGTATCTACTCAAATCATCCGTGAAAGTAACAAAATAATGATATCCACGTCGCGCCGACACACTCATTGGACCACATACATCAGAATGTATGATTTGCAATAAATCTGTCGCCCGTTCCATTGAACCGGAAAACGGCGTTCTAGTCATCTTGCCCATAAGGCATGGCTCACATGTATCAAATGATTCAAAATCAAGTGATTCCAAAAGTCCATCCGAATGGAGCTTCTTCATGCGTTTAACGCCAATATGACCTAGACGGCAGTGCCACATATATGCGGATATATCATCATTTAATTTAATTCTTTTAGCATCAACATTATGAATATGTGTAACATTATTATCGATATCCAAAAGAAATAAACCATTCATCATCGGTGCATGACCATAAAATATTTCATTCATATAAATAGAATAACCATTTTTCTCGGATTTAAATGAATAACCACTTTGCATCAAACACGATCCAGATACAATGTTCATGCTCAGTGCTGGCACCAGATAACAATTCTTCAAGTTTATTACTAATCTCGATGGAAAATGGAGAGGCAGCATTCTGACGGCGATCACATCAACGCTTGATCCATTGTCGACACGCATCTTGACCTCACCCCTTGCTAGCGGTCGCTTGTTCCGCAGCCCCTGATTCGAGTTACATATATTAGCAACTGAACCGGTATCAAATACCCAGGTGCTACTGCGACCACTAGTCAAGTACACATCAATAACATGTATATCATATATACCTTTGTTTTCCTTGCCGGCCTTCTTGTCTGCCAAATACTTGGGGCGATTCGCTTCCAAAGGGCTGCCCTTACAATAGTAGCACTCGGTATCAGACTTAGGTCCAACTTGGGGTTTCTTTTCAGGCACGACATCCGGCTTGCCGCCCTTACTTCCCTTCCTTTTTCCCTTCTTGTCTTTCTTGAAACTAGTGTTCTTATTGATCATAAACACTTGATGTTCCTTTTTGATCTCCACTTCTACAGTTTTAAGCATTGACAGAAGCTCGGGAGAGACTTTTCATGCCTTGCATATTATAGTTCATCACGAAGCTCTTATAGCTAGGTGGCAGAGAATGCAGAACACGATGGATGCCTAAGTCAATGGGAATCGATATTCCCAAGGACACAAGATTATCGGCGTAACCCGACATCTTGAGTACATGCTCACTAACGGAGTTGTGCTCTTCCATCATGCAGCTAAAGAACTTTTCTGAAGCATTGTAGCTCTCTATAGCAGCATGTGTGTCAAAAATCATTTTCAACTCACCCATTGTATCAAAGGCATTTCCGTTTTCTAAACGATTTCAAAGTTCCGGCTCTAGCCCATACAATATGCCGCATTAAACTAAGTTGTGGTCCTACTGACGAGTCTGATAGATATTCTTCTCCTTGTTAGGGGCATCCTCAAAAGGTGGGGGACTTAGCGGCGCTTCTAGCACATATTGCTTTTGTGTAGCAGAGAGGAGAATCCTCAAATTCATGGCCCATTCGGTAAAGTTGCTACCGTTCGTTGCAAGTTTCTCTTTCTCCATGAACACATTGAAATTAAAAGTAGGTGGTGCCATCTACAACAGAATTTATAAAGTTTAGACTAAGTTTATGATAGATTGAGTTCAACTAATCCACATTACGAATGAACTCCTGACGAGGTTTAATCTCGTCAATGCCCAATGTTATGGACTTGAGTTTTGGAGAAGATGGGGATGCTGGAGATCGTGGCACGGTTAACAGACAAGCAACCAGGGGACACGAGATTTACCTGTGTTCAGCCCCGAGGGAAAACCCTACTCCGCTTGTCTCTTGATTACGCGGAACAAGGTTACGGGTGCAGATTCGATCTGGCGTGGATGCGTGTGCGAAAGTATGAGTCGAGAGATCTAGGGCGTGCCCTCCTAGCCTTTATATAGACTTAGGCAGGTCCCGGGCATAGTCCTAGTCGGTTACAAGTTCTAGGGTTTTACCCTTTGAATTTCCTATCTCCTCTAGTCTTGCTCTCAAGGATCCAAGGCGTCATGGGCCTTGGCCACCCGAAAATCTTCATGGGCCAACAGATGTCTGTGGGCCTTCCTTGGCTGGACCAGTATGTCAAGTCACGCACGTAGGGTATAACCATGTCAAGAGCCTCGGTGATCAGTCGAATCGTAGATTCGGCTGAGGACTCTTCCATCCTTCGGGAGCAGCTATATGTTAATAGTATATGTGTGTATGGATTGTTGATGCGTGTGCCTGACTCACCCGACGGATCAAGGTCAGTTAACTGTCTTAGGACGAAACAACACGATCTTCTTCAGGTTCGGGTCACTTAACCCGGACCTGGAACATATGCTGGCGTAATTCAACTCAGGCCGCGGAGGACTTACAGGAGTGGGATTCCAGTGATTTTAATTGGTGTACCCAACGCGTCCGTCGGGATTTTTCATCGTACCTGCTGGTACGGATTCATACTAGCGTAGCGATTCTGTGTTGCGAGGCCATCAGATGATATCTGTAGGTCTTATCTTTGCGTCGCAGACGCAGCATCCGAACATTTATCACCTCGGAGGTGCTTCGGGTGGCCTAGGAGTTTGACGCTCACTCGGCCGTTTTGTTGGGGCAAAGTTGCCAAAAAGTTTTTGCGTGCTGATCCGGAATATCGCAGTCGAAGATTTCATAGGGTGCGCGACCAGCGCTCCCTATGGGAGTAGCCCCCAAGTGTCTGTTCGAGTCGTAGACTCGAACGGAGACTTTAGTTCAAGCATTGTTTCTGTCGTTAAGTCCGCAGGACTCGAAAATTTTCGGATGCTTAAATCCATCCTCCCTATGGGAGTAGCCCCCGAGTCCGTAGTGGAGTCGTAGACTCGACGTAGGACTCAGAGAAGTAATTTGTCATCATTTGTTCTGTCGGGTGCGCGGCCAGCGCTCCTGATAGGAGTAGCCCCTGAGTATTTAGTCGAATCGTAGATTCGAGTGAGTACTCTTAGCTGTGGAGCCGAAGTTGGTGCTAGTATAGCTTTTGATGACGTCGGTGCTGACGATTGATGACCTCAAACGTCTGCTACGCCAGAGATGACTTGACTGGACGAAGCGTGGGTCCTACTTTCTGACTTTGAATTGACCAGTCACGCGCGGCGTGGATATGATTATGGCGTCTCCTCGATTTCCGCACGTAGTGGACGACGTGGTAACGACGGTTCGTTGTGGTGTTGACACGTGTACGGCCAGATCTACCGTTGGCGTTAGGTCTTCTCGATGGACGGCCAACGTGCGTCGTCTTCGCTATTATAATCCTTGGTGAAATCGTGGTTTGTTTTTCACCGCACCAGTTCATCTGTTCACTGCCTCCTTGTTCTTGAGTGATTCTTGCTGTGCACTGAGCTTTCCTTCCACATTTCCTTCGTTCTTTCTGTGTTGTCATCGCCACCACCGCCGTAGCGCCATGGGGAAAACAAAGAAGTCCTCCTCTGCGGTTGGGACCAGCGCCGCCGCAGGCAAGAAGGGCACCGTCGCTGTTCGCGTCACCGATGGCGGCTGGCGGCGATCAGAGACGCGGGAGAGCGATCTCCGCAAGCTGCGTGAGAGGGGCTTGATCCCGGAGGACAGGGAGGCCGTTAAACTCCCCGGCAATGAGGTAATCCCCCATCCCCCATCTGGGTACCGGGTTATGTTTGTCGCCTTCGTTTTGCGTGGGTTTTCGTATCCAGTCCATGACTTCCTTCGTGGACTGCGCTTCTTCTATGGGGTTCAGCTGCATCATCTGTCTCCCAATTCTCTTCTCCACATTGCTTGTTTTATCACGTTTTGCGAGTGTTGGCTTGGCATTGAGCCGCACTTTGGCCTCTTCCGAAAGCTCTATTCCGTGAAGAGGCAATCTGGTTCGGATGGTGTGTATCCCATTGGGGGTTTCATTAATTCCCTCAGTCCCAATCTGCAATTCTTTTCCTTTTCCATGTCCAAATCTGTCCAGTACTGGCGGAGGCGGTGGTTTTATATCCGTGACTCCGTAGTACCCGGGCAAGATTTTGGTCTTGTTCCTTTTGACCCCTCCCAATTGATTGAGAAGAAAAGATCCTAGAAAAACCAAATCTTAGACGGTGAGGTGGCGGAGATAGAGGCCATGTACCGTCGAGTGGAGGATCTCCAACTGATTCCTGAGAAGGAGGTTAACGGTGTGGACATCATCCGGACGTTTCTTGAGCGTCGGGTGCAGCCTCTCCAAGCGAGGGCGCACCCGGTGTTTCTTTATTCTGGGCCCCGTGATCCGACGAGGGTTTCGAGTGAGAAAATCTCCGAGGTGAAACTTGACAAGGCTCTTCGCGCGTTGTTGAATTTCAAGGCCGACGAAGAAATCCCGGGGAAGTCGCTGACTCCTCCCTATTCTTCGACGTTGGTCTTACCCAAGGTGTAGATTTGTGCACGTAGTGCTCCCCCTTTGTTTTTGTCGGCTGTGTATTTTTTCCTTTGTTTGCTAACAAAGTTCCTTTTTATCTTGCAGAGCTTCAAAGTGCCGGGCATGGCACCACCGCTGTTCAAAGGTATCCGAATGCCCGGATAATGAAGTGGTGGACTCGTGTCCGAGCTACTGCCGCGATCTCCGGAGGATGCCGACGAGTCGAGTGAGGACCATTCACGCAAGCGATCACGGAGCTCCAGCGAGTCTTCGGATGCTTCGACTCCTCCGACTCCCAGAAATCCTCTGGGCCTTGAGCGTCATGATGATGTTCATGGGGGGTTCTTCCTCTACCCTTTCTGCCATTCCTGTGCGGGCTGTTGCGCCGCACCCGCCAGCAAAGCGGAAGAAGGAAGAAAAGAAGGAGGAGAATAAGGAAGAGAAGAAAGAGGAGAAGAGGGCCCGAAGGGCTTCTCCTATCTTTGACCTGAGCGCATTGGGCTAGTAAGTTTTCTTGTTGCACCGTTGTCCTTTTCCCTTCATGATTTTTGCACCTATGTTGATTGGTTCGTATGCAGGCAATCCTCTGACGGCTCTAGTGATGGTGCACGGGAGATGATGGGGGAGTCGAACATTGCGTCGCCTCCTCCTGAGATGGTGGCGACTTCGGGTGGCGCCGCTCCAGTTCCTCCTGTGCGGGAGGGGCTGGTGGTTACGCCTCGACTCAGCGGGCCTTCGCTCGCCCGAGCATGTAAGTTTTCCGCTCGTCACGGGGAGCCCCGAGTGTCTTCGCAGTCGATGTTGTTTTGCTTCTTTGTGTTGGGCGAGCCCCAAGTCTTGTTCTTACTGCTATTGCCTTTTTCTGCAGACTTTTGTCCAAGAGGCCAAGCGGCTGGTGGAGGAGCGCCTGACGCTGGTGGCGAAGCTGCGGCAGCTTCAAGGTATCCGTCTGCCTTTTAGTACCTCTCTTGTTTATCTTGGTCCTGTTCTTTGACACTTGCTTGTCTTAAATGTAGAGGAGCATAACGACTCTCTCTCAGGAGGTCGACGCTTAAAAGAGCCTTGGCCAATCGGAGCAGAAGCCGCCGGTGGTGCGAAGAGCGTTTTGAGTCGAGACGAAGGCAGCAAAGAAGGAGCGTCTGCAGCAGAGGCCGCAGATCGTGAGGAGCAGCTGGCCACCGCTTTGCCGCTCGTGAAAGAGGGGTGGCGAGAAGCTCATGGCTGATTCCAAGGCTATTTCGGTGAGTACAAGCTTTTGTACTTGTTTCTTTTCACGGATCCTCTTCTATGCTGCCTTTCTTCATGTTTTCTTCGTTTTTGTCTCGATGCCGCAGTATCGAGTTCGATCTGGTGCTCGAGCACGGAGTGCTCTAGATGATGCCACCGGCGGTCGAAGACCGCCAAGGCACCGTCGTCAACTCCCTTGCCAAGGCGAAGGAGGTCCTTGGTCGCTTCTACCAGGAGCTCTTCCCGAAGGGCGCAACCCTTGAAGATGTGGATGCCCTGGCAGAGGCTCTGTCACCGGCGCTGCGCGCATAAGCGCAAATGGTAAGGGCATCGGCGCGTCGTCGGGCGATGGCATGGCGGCTGGAGCGGAGCTTGACCTGCCTCAGATCACTTCTCGGATGCCGACGGCTGCGGATGGATCCGAGGTAGCCTTCGCCGCCTACTCCGCTCGCTGCAGACGATATGGGCCCAAGCTCATTGACTTGCTGTCTGAGTACGCACTGCGGCAGCAGGGCGAGGCCAAAGCTAGGCAGTCTGGTTCTGAGGCGACTCAGTGTCCTGCACCTTAGGCATAGTAGACGTAGTGTAGTTTGTAGTCTTCTTTTGTTGTAAATATCTTTTGTAGTACCATCCTTGTGCCGCATAGTGGCCTTATATATTTTAATGAATTCCTCCGAGTTGTGCTCTATCCTTGGCTTAATGTCTGTGTGCCTTCTTTTTTCTGCTGCTATAGGTTCCTTCAGGTGCTGACCCAGTTGACACTTCATCCGAAAGGCCCTTGCGACCATCATTGGATGATTCCTCGCAGCTCACTTTTCTTCGAGATCGCGTGCGCAGCTTGGAGAGGGATTTGCTCGTTACGCGTCGCCGACGTTTGGAAATCCAAGGCAGATCGTGGTGCAGCCAGAGAGGAGTATTTGATGGCGGAGCTGGGTCGGCTGTCCGAGCAGCTGCAATGTAAGTTGATCCTTCTTTCAGGTTGTAGCTAAGTTCTTAGGGTGAGCCTGCTAGCCTTATTCTTGTTTTGTGTGGTTGTCGCAGGTGCCAATCTTGCTCCAAGGGAAGAAAAGGAGCGTATCGCTGTTCAAGTCAATTGCTTGACTCAACAGGACATGGAGGCCGGCGGCTTCTTCTGGATGGATCGCGATTGCGCCATGGTTCTGGCGACGGTGCAGGATCGTGTCTATCAGGTTTCGCGGGTGCTCCGCCAGGTGCGGACATCACTTTCCTCGGTGCTGCACGTGATGTTTCCTTTGGATGCCGTGCCGACGACCCTCACAGGTCTTCTGTCGAGGTTTCGGAGTGCCAGCAATGTCAAGGAGCTGGTGCGGCAGCAGCTCGTCGCAGGGGTGAAGGCTGCCTTGTCTCTTGTGAGGGTGCACCGCGTCGACGATTTGGTCTGTTGTGGCAATGGGCCGCCTCTTCGACCAGATGGTGGCGAGTGGAACATGCGTCCGCATTACGCGGCTGTAAGGCAGTATGCCGAACAGATTGTAGATTTGTTTGAGCAGCGTGCTCAGGTTATTCTTCAGAATAGGTAGGACCTAAAAATAAACAGATAGATGTAAAAAAATTATATTGCGGCTGGGCATTTTTGTGCCCTTTGTTGTAAAGGTTTTCTTGTTTGTGAGCACGGTGCTTTGATTGAGTACGTGCCCTTTTCATTTGCTCGACGTAGTCACCACTACTGTGTACACGTTTGGTCCTCAGTCGATGAAATCGTGAGGTGGGGGGAGCCCCCGAGTGCGTATGTAGCATGTAGTAAAGTTGCAGAAAATAGTCAACCGAAGGTTGGGGGCGAGACACTTAGCTTTATTTATATCGTAATGGAGGAGGTACATGGTTCTTGAGTAGCCTTGGCTGAAAGCCTTATTGAAAGTAAAAAGGGGTAGGTTGCTACGGTAGAATCGCGAAAGTAGATGTTCCATGGGTTGGAGTATGCGACTCCACTCCACGTGCTTAAAGGCGATAGGCGCCAGGATGACCGGTGATCACATAGGGTCCTTCCCATGGTGACTCGAATTTATTTGGTCGCTTTGCTTGAGCCGTAAGACGAGGTCTCCTTTGACGGCGACCTTGGCGCGGCTGTGGTAGTTGCGGAGACTTTGCTGGTACACCGATCTAGTCTGCTGCTATATCCGTGCTTCGTCGAGTGTGTCGACGGCATCTTTGAGTGCAGCCTGGATTCGTCACCGGTAAGCGACGACTCGTGGAGCCCGATGGCGCATTGCCGGTAGCACCTCGCTCCGTGCACCATGAAGAACAGTGTGTAGCCGGTGGAGCTGTTTGGCATAGTCCGTAAGCTCCACAGGACAGACGGTAGCTCTTTCGTCTAATTTCCAGCTTTGTGCTCGAGTGAGCTCATGAGGCGCTTCTTGATGCCGGCGCCGATTAGGCCATTGGCCTTTTCCACTTGCCCGTTTGTTTACAGGTGTGCCACTGAGGCATACGTGATATTGATCCCGAGGCCTTCGCAGAAGTCCTGGAATTCTTCGGAGATAAAGTTCGATTCGTTGTCGGTGATGATGTAGTGCGGTACGCCGAACCTGTAGAAAATGGATTCGAAGAATTTGACGGCGTTTTTTCCCTTCTGGTTGGTGACTGGCATGGCCTCGATCCACTTGGTGAATTTGTCGACTGCGACCAGGAGGAAGACGTGTCCCCCTTTTGAGGACTTTGGCAGCTTGCCGATCATGTCGAGGCCCCATTAGGCAAAAGGCCAGGCTATGGGTATGGGTCGAAGTACGGACCCAGGTGCGTGCGGTTTGTCGGCGAACCGTTGGCACCCGTTGCATCTTCGGACGATGTCCTTCGCGTCGCTCATGGCCATTGGCCAATAGAATCCTGCTCGTAGAGCCTTGGCGACAAGGGAGCGTCTGCCTGCGTGGTGTCCGCAGATGCCCTCATGGATATCTTGGAGTATGGACTTGCCGTCGTCGATGGTGACGCACCGTTGTAGTACACCGGTAATGCTGCGTTTGTACAGCTCGCCGTTGATGATGGTGAAGGCTTTTGACCGACGAGATATGCGCTGGGCATCTGTCGGGCTGTCAGGCAATTCTCCGTTTATCAGGAACTGGAGGTATGGACGTGTCCAAGTTTCTTCGACTGCCATGACCTGCATCAGGTTGACCATGGCAAATTCGGTATCCAACTTTTCGGGTCCTTCATGACCTTCGGGTAGCGTAGCCCCCGAGTGTTCTGCTTCTTCGGGTGATCCCTTGGGGAATTTCCGCTTGATGGATGGCACGTAGATCTGTTCGAGGAACACACCTGGTGGTACCTTTGCACAAGTGGAGCCGATGTTGGCGAGTCTATCGGCCTCCTCGTTTCTCTCTCTTCCAACGTGCCGAAGTTCGCAGCCATCGAATTCTCCTTCGAGTGCGTTGTTTAGCGCGCGGTACGCGATCATGTTTTCGGCGTGTGCGTCACACTCATTCATCGTCTGCTGTACGACAAGGTTGGAGTCACCGTAGATGACCAGGCGTGTTGCGCCGCATATTTTTGCCATCTTCATGCCATGGATGAGGGCTTCGTATTCGGCCTCATTGTTGGAGGCTCTGAATTTCATCCGAAGAACGTACTTCATCTTGTCACCTTGCGGGGAGGTCAGTATGACTCCTGCCCGCTTCGCTTGAGCGCTTGGAGCCGTCGAAATGCATTGTCCAGACTGCAACATATCTGGTGTCGCAGCAGCTCCATCCAAGGTACCAGAAGTCGAAGGACTTGAGATTTGATTGCGTGTCGCTTCTCATAGACGATGTCCAAGGGTGATAGTTCGATGCCCCACAGGGCCACGCGTCCTATGGCCTCTGGGTTATTCAGGATGTTGTTCAGGGCTGCCTCATTGACCACCATCACCTGATCCTCCGGAAGTAGTGGCTCGGCCGCCGAGTCATGAACACGCCGTAGGCTAGCTTCGTAGTCGGGTACCGCTGTTTTGTTGGAGTGAGTACCTCCGAGGTAGTAAATTGGGCGCCGGACCCGTGGGTCTTGCCTTCTTCGGTCGTCGACCACGAGTACGGTCGACCACCGGTGTGTGGCTGCTATGTACAAGCAGGGGCTCGCGCTCCTTTGGCGTGACCAAAACGGACGAGGTGGAGAGGAGCTGAGGCTTTAATCGCGTTGGCTTCGTGTCCATTCGAACTTGTCGCTTGGCGCAGCAGTTGGTAGAATGGTAGGGCCTTCGCCCATGCGGCCGATGAACCCTTAGTGCCGCTACTCCTGCGAGCTGAACTCCCTTGAGGTTTTTCGCTTCTCCATTGTCATGATGGCTTTGATTTTCTTCGGTTCGCCTCGATCCCTCGTTGAGAGATGAAGTACCCGAGCAATGACCGAGGGACGCCAAGGCGCACTTTTCGGATTGAGCTTGATCCTATAGCGATCAAGGTTGTCGAACGCCTCGCGGAGATCGCCGATAAGTGTCCTTGCCTCCTTGGTTTTATTACTATGTCGCCGACATAGACTTGGACGTTGCGACCGATCTGGTCCTTGAGGTAGGCTCATGCATCGCCGTACGTGGCACCCGGTTTTTAGCCCAAGGGCATTGTGTTGTAGCGGATACTCGAACGGTGTGATGAACGCCGTTTTCTCTTGATCTTCGACCTTGAGTCTAATCTGGTTATAGCCTGAGTAGGCGTCGAGGAAGGAGATTTTCTCACAACCTGCTGTCGAATCGATGATCTGGTCGATCCGAGGAAGAGGGAAGTGGTCCTTTGGGCAGTGTTTGTTTAGTGACGTGAAGTCTAGCACATCCGCAGGATGTCTGTGTCCTTCTTCGGGACCATCACCGTGTTTGCCAGCCACTCGCTTTCCTTTATTTCCCGGATGAAGTCTGCTGCGAGTAATCTGTTGATTTCCTTGCCGATAGCTTCGGCTCGTGGCTCCGACAGTCTTCGGATGGACTGCTTGACTGGCTTGGTGTCTGGAAAGACATTGAGTGCGTTTCGGCGAATTCACGAACTCTGGCATGTCCGCAGGACACCGGAGAAGATTTCAGCGCCACGGAGGAATTGACGAGCGCTTCCTATGTGGTCCGAGGTCATTGGCGATCGCGTCATCTTGGGCGTCCGTCGGATGGACCTACACTTTCTTGGTGTTGATGGTGGAGTCGAAGGACATGTCGTGCATTTTCCTTGTGACTGGGGTAGCCCATTGTCCGTCACCTGGAGCCTTACAAGCTCGTCTTGCATGCCGAAGACGAGATTTTGTTGAAATCCTCGCATTGGTCCGATCGGTGAAGCTCCTGTGGATCGTGATGACGCCTTGGTCCCGGCATCTTGAGTAGTAGGTATGCGTAGTGGGATGGCCAGAACCTTGCGAATGCTACACGCCCCAAGATGGCGTGGTATTGCGACGATCCACCACTTCAATTCTAGGCGCTCTGCCAAAGTTGTCCGGCTTCAAGATGACGTCGAGCCCTATTTTTCCGGGGAATATGCCTTCCACGACAATGCCGTGGAACGTTGTTCGATTGTTCCAGGATGCATTGCGGGATTCGCATAGCCGCTAGAGTGCTTGCGAACATTAGGTTGATGCCGCCGCCGTCCATGAAGACGCGACTCATCTCGAAGCCTCCGATCTGCGCCTCCAGCACCAGGGCAGCATGACCTGGGCGAGGGATCTGGCAAGGGTGATCCGCGCGAGTGAATGTGATGCAGGACTCCGATCCGCTGAGGTACTCAGGGATTGCAGGCGGAGTTGCCACGGCCAAGTTGATTTGTCGGGTGATTTTCTTCTGCACCCTGTTTGTGGGGCGTCCCTTCTGGATCATATTTATTGCTCCTTTTGGTGGGGGGTATGCGACCCCAGCGTTGTTTTGCGCTGGTGCGACTGGTTGATTTGGGCCTCCAATAGGCGGCGGTGGAGGAGTTCCATGTGCTATTTCACCTGGCAGGTGCGTTTCCGAACGCATGAATTGGAGCTTGTTGCCTCATCTGCACCATGCCTTCGCTGAGTTTCTGGAACTCGCGGCAGTCCTTGAGCATGTGGCTAGCTTTCTTTTTGCCATCATGTTTGTCGATGTAGAAGTGGATGGTGCATGGACCCGAAAGTTTGTCGAATGCTGAGGGTCCGTTGTCGCGGTCACGGCGTTACCGACGTTGGTCGTCCGTTGTCGCGGAAGTTTTCGCTGCGGTATCCTCCGCTGTTGCGGCTGTTGTCGTTACGGCGGTCGGCGTAGCCGGCCGCGACCATGTCGGGTCCGTCGCGGTCCTCGTAGACGCGTGATCTCCTCTTGCTGCGGCGTTCGCGTCTTCGGCCGTTGTCGTCCTCTTCATCTGATTGCGCTCGCTGGATGCAATCTTCGCCGTCTGCCCAACTGTTGGCGATTTCCATGAGGTGGTCGAGTGTCTTGGGCTTTACACGCCCAAGTTCCTCCTTGAAGTCTGGGCGCTTGACGCGCCCCAAGGCGTCGATGGCCCGCTCTTCGGAGATGTGTGCTGCGGAGTTCTTGGTTGTAGACCAGCGTAGTATGTACGAGCGAATAGATTCACCCGTTCTCTGAGTGCAGGCTCGCAACTCTTCGATTGAGGCGGGCCTCTTGTTGGTGCCTTTGAAATTTCGGATGAAGCTATAGGCGAACTCCTCCCAGCTTCGGATGGATCCTGATGATAGGTCAGCGCACCGCCCGCTCATCACCGCAGCTGAAGGCATTGCATGGCGGTTTCTTTGTTGCCTCCGTGAAGCTTGACGGATGACAGATGGTCACTGAGCCAGGACTTTGGATCTTGTGTGTCGTTGAACTTCGGAGTATCCGAAGGAATCTTGAAGTTGCGTGGCATCTGTGTTCGCCGAACGGATCTGCTGAAGCATCGAGTTCCGTAGAGTTCTCCTTCGTCTTCATCCATCTCAGATTCGGACGAGCATGCGCGTTTAGCGCGTGCTTTGTCGATCTTGCGCTGTGTAAGCTTGTCTCTGGCGTCGTAGTCACGTTTATGGCGGTGCGAGCTCTTCTTCCTTCGAGGAAGATCGTGCTCCTCTTCCTCTTCGGATGAGGGGGTGGGACTCCGGTCGCGCCTGGCCGGAGCTTTCTTCGGCCCGCAGAGCCTGGTGAGCGCAGCTCCGATTAGTCCTAGTCCGGTAAGTGCGGACCTATGCATGACCCTTTTCGGGTCCCCCTCCGGAGGTGGGTGAGCCGCGAGATACGCAGTGGCTGCCATGATCGCAGCTTGTGGCGTCTTCGGGATGATGTTGCCGTCGGCATCCATATCCATGAATGATGTGTGTAGAGTTCGGGTCACGTCGCGCCGCTCCTTGGGATCCATGTTTTCCACCCGTGAGCGGTGCTTGTTTCCATGGTTTCCGTTTGTGCTAGAGCCGGGTGCGATGGCGGAGCGCATGACCGCGCTACCGGACTCGAGGTCGCTGCTTGCTTGCGTTTGTCGAGCGTCTCCTGCATCTTGACTTGTTTCTTGTGCTCCTCGATGAGGAGGTAGTGGTATGCCATCAGCAGGTCACGTGAGGCGTCTGCAGGTAAGACGATGTCTCCTGCGACGGCACGGCGAGCCCGGACCCATCCTTCTTTGCTAAGTTGGATGACGTGGCCGTTGCTTTCCTTGTTGGGTGGACCGGCTTCTTGTTTCGCCATTTTCGCCGTTCGATTGGGCGCGGGTTAGGCATTTCCTCGTCGGTTTGGATGATCGCGCGCATGATAGCGCTTGCAGATTGGTCGGTGCTGCAGCTTTCGGATCCAGAACCGTAGGTCCTTCATCCGGTGGATCGCATGATCGGAGCTGCCGGCCTGTAGAACTCATTTGTCGATGGTGACGCGCGTAGCACGGGTGTGGAGCCCACGGCAGGCTGATTGACGGCACGGGCACCCGCCAGAGGCGGAGGGTGCCGCTTGTCCCACCGGAAGCGAAGCTCCGAACAAAATTTCAGTCGCCGCCACGGGCTCGAAATCCTTCATGGTGGCGGTGGGCGGTGAAGTCGAAGCGCCAAAGAGGAGGTGATTCTCCGTCGCCGGTTGTAGATCGATCGGGTCGAACCGCCACGACCGCATCAGCCCCAAATCCCACAGACGGCGCCAATTGACGAGGTTTAATCTCGCCAATGCCCATTGTTATGGACTTGGGTTTTGGAGAAGATGGGGATGCTGGAGATCGTGGCACGGTTAATGCAAGCAAACTGGGGACACGAGATTTACCCAGTTCGGCCGGAGGGAAAACCCTACTCCGCTTGTCTCTTGATTACGGCGAACCAGAAGGTTCTGGTGCGCAGATTCGATCCGCGTGGATGCGTGTGCGAAAGTATGAGTCAAGAGATCTAGGGCGTGCCCTCCTAGCCTTTATATAGACTTAGGCAGGTCCCGGGCATAGTCCTAGTCGGTTACAAGTTCTAGGGTTTTACCCCTTTGAATTTCCTATCTCCTCTAGTCTTGCTCTCCAAGGATCCGAAGACGTCATGGGCCTTGGCCACCCGAAAATCTTCATGGGCCATCGCATGTCTGCTGTGGGCCTTCCTTGGGCTGGACCGGTATGTCAAGTCACGCACTGAGGGTATAACCATGTCAACTCCCACTCAAAACGACACCCTCGTGCCTTTTGGTGATTACATGAACCAAATCCACTATACCAAGTCCGATCATCACGTGAGTCGGTGTAGCTTCAAGAGCATCAAATGGGCATCATATCTACTATATGACTCATGCTTAACCTTTCGTCCGTGTTCCGAGGCCATGTTCTCATACGCTAGGCTCGCCAAGTTATAACCTTAGTATTCGCGTGTGTAACTGTCTTACACCCGATATATGGTCGTGGATCCAAGAACACCCGATCATCACGTGATGCCTTGGAGCGACAAAAACATCGATGCATACTAAAGGAAGAACACATTCTTATCTTGATATTTAAATGAGGCATCATCTTATTATGCTAATAAAGCGCTAAACAAGAAATATAAGATGCTATCAAACATCACATGTTTATTAGTGAAATGATATGGTTCCCGCATATGATCTCTATCATGTGCACCGTGGTATGATCACTATCATATCTTTATGTGTAAGTCCAAGGTCTATGGAACTTACACGCTATGTGTTGTAAGATTATCGCCTCATACTTCTACTTACAACAACACCATATCATAACACTAGCCGAAACAATCTAAACTAGACGCCTAATTTATCCATTGCAAGTTTTACGTGGCTTAGGGATTTCAAGATAGAACCGTTCTTACCTACAACATGAACCACAACGAGGATGACCATATTGTTGACAAATCATTGCAAAATAGATATTGACTATAGTAGGAGAGAGACACCCTCTAGCCACTTATGCAAACTAGTTGCATGTCAAGCGTGGAATAGGTCTCATGTGCGAGGACATGTAAATTTTGTCCGGGCCGCTTCATCCCACTATGCCACCAATATCCAAAATTACAACTAAGGAGCAACAACATGATCACCATCGACCACATACTCATATGTGTACTACCCGTGTAAAGCATCTACGCATAGATCCGCTCGATACCACTAGGGTTCGCAACATAGAAAACAAAAAAAATTCCTACGATGGGAACTATGTACCAAGATCTATCTACTAGATACAAACAATGGGAAGATGTATATCCATAGAGAACATACCCTTGAAGACCGACAAAGCTTAACGAGTTGAACTCGTGGTTGATGTAGACGATCTCTTGCGATCTTAAGATCGAGAGGAAGTCCTAGCACCGCAAAGCAGCAACGCATCCGTGCTCGCACACACGTACAAGACACCGAGCAACCTCCGCCTCCTCGCTCCAGCGATGCAGTGGTAGCACAACCCTTTCTTGCCGAATAGCCACCGGGAACATGTATCTTGCTAGTCCGAGACCATGGGGGATAAATTCTAGAGGGGGAGAGAGATCCTTCACGAGGAGGTGTAAGTGAGAAGTGAGGAGGGGTGCCTTTTATAGGAGAGGGGGAAACCCCAAGGGGGTGGCCGGTGCATGGGGGCTGCCCCCTTGCCCTCCCCTCTTCATGTGGGTGGACACTCCACTCACAAAATTCCTTTAAATTTCCTCCACTCAAAATCCCACTCAAACTTGCTATTAAATTTCCACCAAATTTAATGCAAACTCTCATTAAATAAAACTTTTTTATTTACTCAGAATTTTGTCAATTACTTTAATGACAAACATTCACATATAACCTCTTGCTAGAATTCTATTTCACATGCAAAACCACTTTATGCAATTTCACCCGAAAACCTGTTTCGGTATCTAGTGAAATAAATTCCCGTGCTTGTTATTCTTTCCGGCATGAAACATTTTCTCCAATTGGATGTCAGTGTCCCTTAAGTGTGTCACCCTATGGTTCGTGAATAATGCGGACATGATCGAGACCCTTCTTCGATCAATAATCAGTAGCGGGACTTGAAGATCCATACTGACTCCCACACATTCAACGATGACTTTCCTGTGATCGTCGGAACCTTTTACGCTTGTATCTTAATCCCTTTGTTTCACGATATATTACATGTCCGAGATTCGATCATCGGTATCTCCATACCTAGTTTGATCTCGTTACTGACATGCACTCTTTTCTCGTTCCTGTGATATAACATTCTAGTGATCAAATCACTTGCTTGCAAGCTAACCAATGTGATATCACCGAGAGGGCCCAGAGTGTATCTATCCGTCATCGGGATGAACAAATTCCACTCTTGATCCATGAGTCTCAACATAACACTTTAGTAGCTTTGAAGCCATCTTTATAATCACCTAGTTACGGTGTGATGTTTGATGTCAACAAGAAACTCTTTCGGTGTTAGTGATTGGCATGATCTCATGGTCTAAGGATTAGGATCACTTCGTAAGTTGTTTATAGCAATATAAACTCAATGACTTTGATCGTAATGCTATACTTCGGATGAATGTTCATCGCATCATTACACTAATGTTGTGATCTCGTTATTAACAACATCCAATGTCTATGATCAGGATACTGTGATCATCTTGTTAATCAACGAACTAGTTTATGAGAGAGGCATAACTAGGAACTTTCTGTTTGTTTATTAAACACACATGTATTAACGTTTCTGTATTAATACAATTATAGCATGCAAAATAAACATCTATCATATACTTGGAATACACATAATAAACACTTTATTATTGTCTCTCCGGGCATATTCCCTTCACATGCGGCCTCCACATTGTCTTCCACTTCAAGCTTTTCCCCCTTCTATCCCACGCCACCACGACATGCCGAGAGAAGGGGAGAGAGCTTGTCACCGTCAACTCCGTGGAGAAACACTTGAGCTTTATGTTCGAGCCACCAAGGCCATCCCTCCCTCCGCAGGCTCCAACCACAGGAGCATGGAGAAGAAGGAGGCCAGATGACCTTCCGACACCGCTCGCATGCGCCGCGGAGTAACCCGAAGGTGGGTCGTCTTGCAGCCGCCCGACAAGCTCCGTTCAACTACCCCCACCACCACGGCCGACCAGAGAAAGGACAAGAGGTTGCCGTCGCTGTTCAAAAACAACACCAACCGAACCTCGCCACCGCCTCCTCCCATCCACCATGGACAAGAAGAAGCCCGACGAAAACAAGCCTTATTAGGGGAGATGGGGAGCTATACCACTGCCACCAACGCTAGAGAAGCGCAGGGCCAAGGGGAGCACCACCGCCTCCATGCCTGGCCGGGGACGAGCGAAATCCCATGGCAACAGAAGGCCAACAACACCGGGGACACGGACCCAAACTAGACCTACTAAAACTACCTACTCTACAGGGCTGCCACCCTCCTCAACCCTGCTCAGCCGGTGGCTCCAACGAGCAAGGCCTTGGGGCAGGGCGGCCCAAGGAGGAGGACAGAGGTTCCTATAGATGGGGGAAAGGAGGAGAGGATAAGGTTCCTGCAAGAGAATATTTGGGGCCGGGCTAAAGGTTCCTGCAACATGCAAACTATGTTGTATGCAACTTGATGCCTCTCTTTGTATCACACAAAGTCAGGAATAGAAAAAAACATGGAGTTTTATCCCGGGCCGGTCCACGGATTTCGGGGGTCGGGCCGTAGGGCAAATTGACGCTAATTAAGGGACACTTATGTGGTGTGTGTGTGTGGTGGTGGGGGGGGGGGGGAAGGCCCCCTACTCTATAAAACACCTTAAAACTATAATTTTTTTGATATTTATGCTAAAAATGTCCCATACTCTAGAAAACATCTTATGGCTCGTTTGGCTCTCATCATTTGGTGCTAAAATCGTGGAATTCCTTTAACAATTCTATGGTACACTCGTTTGGCTGCACTAGAATTGGATTTTGGAATTCATTTAACAATTTCAGCCGATTGACCTCACGACTTACCCAAAACCTACCCAACGACCCATCATTTCTCTGGAATCCCCCGTGTCCCGTCTAGCCTCATCGCCCTCTTCTTCCTCCCCATGCTCTCTCGCCCACCACCATCTCGCAGCCATGATTCTCGGTCACCGGTGATGTATCTCCACACCTTTGAACCCACGGCTAAACCCCTAGTCCTCTCCCCAGAGTCCTCTCTGCGCCATGACTCCTCCCCACCAAGATCCCGATGCCGTCGTCGATCTCTAGCTGGGAGTGACGCGCCTCCTATGGTGAGCCGCGTCGACCTCATCGCACTCACCCTCACATGTATTTTTCCTCCTCAATCTCTCCTCTTTTACCCTCTCTCTCTCACATGTTCGTTTCTTTTTCTTACCTCTAACCCTGGACTCACCGGATCTGCAGTTTTAGCAGGATCAAGAACCTCGGGAGCAGCCGACAACGAACTTAACCTTCCACATCATCATCCACCTCGTCCCCTTCATCCGCCCCAGCAAGCACGGTATACTCTCATACACTCATCTCTCTCCCCCACTCTCTATACACTAAAACATGTCAATATATGTCATGTATCTAGATGTCAATAAGATTGGGATGACCTGGACATGACTGATTGAGCAAATGTTCATATTTTTATCATCTGTGTATAGAGATGTTGTTGTAGACTATTACTGACATATGTATGCCCAACGGGCATCCGACTACATCATATCCAGTGCGTCTAACAAAAGGTCCACTCAACGAACTGTCAAGGCCCATGACGCCCATAACGCCCATAACGGTACGGCCGGTAAGAATCCCATATGGGTACTCACTAAAAGAAAAGGAAAGAAATGTTCTCTTCAAATTTTTTGATCATGTGTTATCGTGCTCACCTTGGTGTAGTGTACTTCCCACGCAAGGTACTCAGTATTGTTTGTTGGCAATTAGCAGACATGCATCAGTTTTCTCCACGTAGCGTGCACCTTACTTGTTGGAATTACAAAGGGTTTCGTCAACCGCGTACCCGATGTATAAGAGGACTAGAGAAGATGAGGCCAAGTACATTTGGAACCACGAGGAAAAGGCAGGAACATATTCATGTCCAGCTGTCTCCCACGCAGCGTCCACGTCAATCACCAAAGATTAGATTCGCCCAAGCCGGGAGCATGCGGCGTTGCATGTGTACAGATGCACGCGAATCTCCACGGAGTCAAGCAGATACTACCAACTTAAATGGGACTTCGAGCCATGTATGTTGCCCACTCGAATCATCGCGGGTCCTCTTATTTCCTTGCAGAAACCCTGAGATATTTACTGCAAATCTGATTGTATGAATTTACCGCACATATGTGAGGGTTCGCGTCTGATATTTTGCATCACGCGCTGAACTTCTGCAAGCTGTGTCTTATGGCAGAGGAGGGTCGTGTATGTTACGGCCCATGAACTTGATCCATGGGCCTTGTGTAGAGGTGGAAGCAAAGCCATGTATCTAGCTTGATGCAATGGTAGGTGGGATTTGACATTATGGAAATTTTGAAGATTCTCTTTTGTCTGTTTTGTTCTCTATACTCCGTACTAGTTAAACAGTTCGTCTTCTAAAAAAAAGTTAAACAGTTGGTAATCTCAAATGCATGTACTCATACAGTGCAGCTCCAAAACACCCCTATGCAGTTCCTCATGTAGCTCCGATGGAATTACGGCAACAGCTGGTCTATCTTACATAGCTGCGACCCCAACGATCGAGCATGTTTTCCCTGTGGCCAGCACCAGCCATTAGCCAAGAACAGCACCCCTATGCATGTTTTCCCTGTGGCCACTTCAACTATGCTGGCACTTCCTAGCTATGCCGCTATGGTGATCAAATCCTACTATGGTCATAACCTAATTAGGCCAGATACGCTATTCTTAGCTTGTAGTAGTCCGGTACATATTAGGCCGGAGGGCCGGAGCATCACCACGGACGGTCTCATCCGATTCCTACTACGAAGCTACAATTGGGAGGGAGAAGCAGAATTATTGGCTAGGGAGAGAGAGAGAGGGCAGATAATGTCTCCTGTCTTGCAGCCCTGCAGGAGTGCTACTACTATTCCAGCTCAGGCGAAAAAGGCTGTAGAGTCGAATCGACGCCTCCTCCCAATCCGCTGCTACCTTACAAGAAACTGGTTCCAATATGTGTCATTTTTGTAAAAAAGGTTGAGGGAAAGCAAAACGGATGACCGCGCACTTTCACTGCTTTTTAAGACAAGGAGCTAGCTGGTCAAAAAAGCCAGCCAGCCGGATACACACGATGTGAGAAATCGGGGTCAAGGAATGGGAGGCGTGACCGATGCCATAGTGTTTGGAGCGGTTACGCGTGAAGAGCTCGTAATAATCTCAAATAATAGCTAGTACGTGATTTTCATCCATTGTGCAATTGCATAGGAAGATAGTGTGATCTCGTCAATCGACCTGCTAAAACCTGACGATGTCAACAGTTGGATGAATAGAAGATGGACGATATGGATATCTTGCATTAGAATATTATTAATGAATATTTCTAAGGATGAGTTGGAAAATAGTTGGCTAGAATAGTAGATGATGTGGATATCTTGGATGTTGAAATAGACTACTATTACTAAATCTAGTAGGTTCAATATTATAAGGTATATAGATGAAAGTGGGATTGAGAACCAGGTTTATTAATGGAAAATAGAGAATCTAATTAGGTTATACCTTTGCATTGCGGAATCCACTTGAAATAGATGATGACGATCTTGACTTCTTCGAGTTGGAATTTCTTGATTGTGCTTGCTTGGTTAAGACTCGCATATTGATTGTCCATAATCCACTACGGGAGAGCCTCTCTTTGGCATGCTTCAAGCATATGATATCTTCGAGATGGCTCATCTCAAACTTGACTTAACAACCTTGATGGCGATTCCCGCTTCATGACATTCTCTCATGGGCGATAATAAGTATATATTGGTGCAAGCCCATGGAAATATACTTTGAGTGTTGATCGACATGACTTCTAACTTTTGTACTTTGTGTTGATAAACCTTGTTTCTTATCTTCAATCTTCAATATGATGATGTCTTGATGGTAATAATGAATGCTCACTCAATCTTCTTATTCTTCAAGACATGCTTCTAATAGGCTCAATTCTCACATAACTATTCTTTGGTTGAATATCACCTTGTCCATCACTTGATTTTCTTTACTTTCTTCTTACTTTTTCCTTGAAACCAACATCTGGTCAACAAGAATTGCCTATGGACAACTCTTTCAAATATAACTTGATGCAAACATTAGAGCATATGGATTTTCATTAATTACCAAACCACACATGAGGGCTCCCTGTACTTTCACACTTACACTCACATAACGCTAACCAAAGATCTTTGGCGGAGCATCAAGATAACCACTTGCACTCATTGTCAACGGGATCATCACATCTGCTAAAAGAACAATTCATATTAATGAGATACACAAGGCATCAAACATGCTATCTCCATTGTAAAAAATAAGGCATATACAATTTTGCTGATGTTAAACAATATATGAATTATGAATTGATGTAAAAGAAAACTATAGAAAAAATATTACTATATAGATAGATTTTTGCATATGATGTATCTAATGCTAATGTTTTGGAACTGTAGAGATTGATACGTTTTTCCAAAAACTTGTCAAACTTTACATTGTTCGATGTGAACAAAATTTGAAGGCCTTCTATTTAATCCTTGTTGGATTAGGGCTACAAACACCCTACTAATCGTCAAAGCAAAAGAATGGTAATTCCTTTTGTAGGTATAAACCAAATATTTTATTAAAATTAAAGACAATTTTACGACTATATTCTAGTGGAGTTCTTATTAGTTTGTTCTCATAATTTTTCAAATTTTAGAAGATGTGATTAAGTGGCACCCAATTAAGGAGTTGCACGGTTCACTCCTTCAAATTCTCAATTTTTTCATTTTTTAACAGCCTAGAATAGTAGCTATTTTGAGTTGAGATTTTGCACTTTGATAGAATACATCATCTCCTACATATAGGATTTTTTTAGAATTCTTTGAAACTTCAAAATGTAGTTTTAGTTTTTTTATAAAGAGTAAATTCCAAATTTTACCCCCTAGTTTCAAAATTTTGACACTAATTATCCCATTTACTAAAAGTTGTGCCAAATTTTTACCCTTTTTAAATTTTTTGAGTGTTTTGACAGGTGGGTCCATATAGTAACTACAAGTGGCGTGCCATGTAGACTAGTTTTGTTATGGTTGTTTTCTCCTGGAAGTTTTTTTCTTTCCAATCTCCCATCTCATTGTTGTGTTTCTCTAATCCGTGCAACTAGTTCAGGTGGGCCTGGTGCAAACGCTAGAGCTGCTAGCTGCGGTTTAAATAAGAATTAGAAGGGCTTCCTAACGTTTGAGAGTAGCAGGCTCTTACTCAGCAGGTCAACTGGTTAGGAGTTGTATTCAGTTAGTTTGTTATAGCATTAGAATTTTTTTTGGTTTAAGAAAGACACATTTTTTGTTGAGGAAAGATACGGTTTGAGAAACAGACAAGACCGACACATCCGAAACACAATAACGGTTCAACTCATGATCAAGCTGCTTCTTGTGAGAAATAAAAAGACATGAAAATATCAAAGTGGCATGCAACTTGTCAAAACACTCAAAAAAATTTACATGGGATAAAAATTGGCATAAGTTTGCTAAATAGGGTAATTAGGATGAATAAATGCTAAATGGGGCAATTAGTGTCAAAAGTTTAAAACTAGGAGGTAAATACTGAAATTTACTCTTTTATAAATAAGAGTTGTATGTAGCTCGGGCTACAAAACGCAGCACTCCACCTAGTTAGCAGTACGGTTTAGCTAAAAAAATCTTTTTGCCTCGTACCATTTGCTTTATTAAACTAAGCGCCGGCTCAACATGATTAGTTGAGTCTTTGCATAGTCATTATGCACATGCACTCACACCAAAGCGAAGGGGGGGAAAGCATGGCCGTGTGCTAGCTGCGCAGTGACGAACGAGAGATTCTTTACCGCTGCTCTTTGGGAAAGGAGTTCAGAGAAAAAAGGCAAGGCGTGGCTTAAGCACTGGAATAAGTTTACATGCGTCTTCCCTTTCGCCCCTTTCGATCTGCTAGAAAGGCAACGATCCGTGCACTAAACCATAGGCATACTTTATTTAATTTTCTACTATTTTATTGGTTGTTGCCATGCATATCGATTGCTCCTTATATCTAAGACTGAAAACCGTGTTACTCCCTCTGTTTGAAAATATAAGGGCATGTTTTGTTTCTAGCCATAGTTTGCCAAGCCAAAGTTTGGTAAAGTATGGCGGCCACAAAGTATGGCTAACAAATTGAAAGCCAAACTTTGGCAAAAGTTGGCAAAAAAATTAACTCTATGACAAGTGGGCCACATAATTAATAAAGTGTGGCAAACTATAAGTGTGGCAAAAATCAAACACAAGCCAAACAACTTGTGGCTGTTAATATGTAGGTTCACTCAGCCCTAAGATATTTTAGCTTTATGAAACAGATGGAGTAGTTCTAATGTCATACAACATCAAAAACATTAGGGAAAGTGTTTGTATTAGTTCAAATTGTTTAACCGCATGTAGTACGTCTGGCTAGACCACTCTCCTCCTAGCATATACTCGGGTCTGATTAATTTTATGAGTTTGTCATAAGAAACAATCATTTGCACAAAAACTCAAGAACTTCTTAGAAAACATCGAACGATAACGTAGACTTACAGACCACACCGTCTACAACATGTTAGAGTTAACGGAGTCTTAATGCCTGCATAGTTATCATCATCATCTCGGTACATTGTCGGTCTCGCTACGGATTGGAAAGTATGAAAATATTCCACCTTAATGAGACAGAATAGACATCAAAATATAGGATCAAAAGTTCAACCATCCTCCTAACCATTCAAGCACATGTCGCACCTTTAAATCTAGCAATTCTAGCCTTGCAAACACCATAGCATACAATGTCACTACATTACCCAATGTCTAAGTTCTGAAATACAAGCTACTAGCATATTCTTTTGGAACTTTCTTATTACCTGATCCGAGGGCAAAACGACTATTTCGTTCTTCTATCGTAGAACATGTACGGTGATAAGAAGGGCAGCCTTCCCCTGTCCCCTCCATGTTATCAGAGAGGCTATCAAAACAACATGCATGCCATGTACTTACGAAGGTATGGATCTGGTTAATTAAGTGTCATATCTGATAAGTATTTGTTTCTCTTCCTGGTCGGTCGTTTTATGGCTCCAAGTTGTTTCATTATTATATCATACTAGAAACATTACAGACGCAGCAATAACACACAGCAAATCCAGGTGCTACAGTATGCCGTTATATATTATTCAAAAAATGTCTATGTACTACTTTATTTATCTGATTAAGACGTTCCTCTTTTCCAAACTCCGAAGAGAGACATGCCTTGGGAGAGGGCAGCGTGAGCTAAAAGGCTAAAGCTGTACAATCACACTCAGTTCCCAAAGGTTGCCGAATTTGACGTGGTAATGGAAGCTCGCTTTTTGTTCCCCTCGAAAACTATGAACTCACACAGGGAGCATAGTTTAGTTTAATCTGTTAGTGGCAGACATGGTACATTGGTGAGATTGTACAGGATAAACTTAGAACAGCACGCCCCATGCCCATTATTCTTGCCTTCAGGCCAACCTCAAATTTCCCTAAAAGAGCTTTTTTTTATCATCTACAAATATTTAGGGCTAATTAAGAGCAAGTAAGAGGCTTAGCAACGAGGGCATGCGCATTCTCTTCTCGTTACCTAGACATTTCTATGTGAAAGAGATAGGACAAAAAGAATATGAAATAGCATTCAGTTACATTCATTTAGTGATGAGATTCCTATTATACTCGGATAATATGGTCAGTGCGTTCAGATTCATATTTTAGATGATATGGTCATCCAGTTCACTTGTCCTGCTTGATTAACTCAAAGTGGGTCTGAAGACTCAAGTTCTAGATTACAACATCACATTAAAAAGGAGACCCAAAAAGCTAACTAAAGAAAACTCCGGTAAGATCAACCGAGACACAAGAATGTGTCCAGTGCATCCGACTCTTGTAGTCCTCCAACCCCAAAGAAGAAATTACCCTACTGCGCGCGAAAACCGCTTCAGAAAAAGATAGTCGATTGGAGATATAGAGGCATCCATTATTTAGCTATATGATCGCTACTGTACAAAAAATGGTTATTTCCTAAGTGCTGTAAACAATCCTGAAGTCCTCTCTTTCTTCGAGTCTTTTTTACGTAGCTTAGCTACAAACGTAAAAGCTATTTGAACATCATTAGAAAAATGCTGATGGTTTTATAAAGGGAATCATCGTTCTATGGTCAAGGTATATTTACCTTTATCCCCACAAAAGTGAGAAAAGAAAAGGAAAGCCGGATTACAAAAGCACTAGTAGTATAAAGTACTTGATCATGCCAATAGATTAGATCAAAAGAAGAGTAACCTGACCGTGAAGCACAAAGCTCGTCCAATTTCTGGGGTTTAAAGGTCTGATCGCCTACCACGCGCTGCCCTTCTTTTTACAAAACTGAAAAGGAAAAGAAAAGAAAAGTTGGATGTATCAATTACTTCTAGGGATGACATGCACATTGCAGATATACGCCAATACGGCACGGCAGCCTGTGCATACACTACTGTTAGTAAAGCCGACGGTAGAGCCGTAGAGGCAATAAAGGTACAACGAAATACAGTATATCGCAGACTCTGACTCCAACTGTTGCGGTGCAGGATAAAAGGCTACCTCCATGGAAGTATGGAACACGAGGACACAGCCAAATAGAATAAAGAAATAGTAGTAGACATCCTATAAAATGTAAAGCAATGTTTGCACTAGTAATTCCTATTGATTCTTTTCTTCATGGTCTCCAATTTCATGTTAGAGTTATATTGTAACTCCTATTGATTTACCTACAAGGGTCTCTCTCGATAAAAGATTTTCATATGAATTTTGAAGAATTCCAATCCATGGGAGTTTTTTTTTCCAATGGAAGCCCCCTTTGGATCATAAGATTAAGGTCAATAGAAATCTTCGCATGAAGTCAAACCTCATTTATTTTTCTATGATAAGTTCAACGGACTTACACTATCTCCCTGCTCTGTTTCCCCAATCCCGTGATGTTTTGGTGTTTGTTTCTTGTGCATTATCTAATGACAACTTTAAATTCCCATGCTACGGAGTCTTATAGGAATTCATGGTATGTGGCTTCTCCATCTTGTCTCTTTCATATTTCTATGTTCCAAATTTTGTCGAGAAGGGGAAATATTTTGTAGAAAATACTAGGATAGTTTTTAAAAAATATAAATAATGACCATGTTGTTGTTATAGACCATGAGAGCACCACTAAACAATAACCATGTTGTCCTATAGTCTTCTTGTGAGTCCGTAGTCGGGACACAGCTCGATTCGCTGGCTTCATCCGTGCCAAACTCTTTGCAAAGAAGTCATATGCGCTTGCATGCTGGACCTCTGGCTGCGGAGGCAATTGCACACTGGGATCTGGCGAGTCACTTTGGTGGCATGCCAAACCATCTTCTCCTCTACCTCCGGCTGGTGGCGTGGGGGCTGCTGGCTCGGATAGAATAAAGGGGGTGGTCCTAGGGTTCATCTCACGCCAAGAAGAAGATTCGCTTGATGTTTTTCTCCCCTGATCTGGTTGCAGTGTCGTGTTTCGGAAGGCTCTGTCGGCGAACTCCACAGTACGCACATGCCGAGAGATTGCTAGATTGGGTGGGATTCAGTCATGCGCACCCATGTTTTATTATGGCCGTTTGGGTTTAGAGGGAGTGCTTTGAAGCTCTGTTGGTTGTTAATATGATGGGGCATGTTTCCTTCCCATGGTGCCGACGAAGAATGTCATGAAGACCGAGATCTAAGGACTGGCAATGGTGGTTCGAGTCTGGATGGTGATGATGAATTGGCTTGGTGACTCATGCCTTGGAGCAGTGGCATGCAAGCGGGGGCGACGGTATAGAAGTTCATAGTCCTACCTTTCAGGGTGAAAACCCAGGGTCTAGCCTTAATTGGTTGTGTCTGGCAATGGCCTTGTTGAAGGTATTGTTTTGAGAGTAATGACTTTCTTCGGGGTGAAAACTTAAGATCTATGATCGAGCGATGATGATGTTTATACACTGTTCTCTTCTTGGATGCATCACTTTTGAAGAAGTTGAACTTCTCGTATTATCTTGGTGGTGATAGTACTACTGTTTTAAGGAACGGATCACTGTAGAGGGACTTTTCTTTTTTGTAATTCTTCTTCTTTTGTTGGTTGTGTGCATCCGTAAGACCGCTAGGACAATGCGTTGTTGCAGAGGTTAGATGTAATTGGTATCTTCGTGATATTAACATATGCTCCTTTCCAAAAAAATGTGCTTGCATGTTGATCATGGATGGATGGACGAGATTGCTCAGAGGGAATAGAGGAGACGGGGCTGATAAAAAATGGACCCAGAGCTTTGGGGCCCAAGCATTGCATGCACCCGTAGTCAAGAGACTTTAATGCGTAGGAAATGATTTTAGAGATTCTCGGGAAGAGAACGAGAGAACAGTCCGTACTAACTATATTTAATTACAAATCTCCACAAAGATAACCATCAAAAATGCATTAAAAGAGGCTCTTTAGATTGCACCAATTTTACGGTTCTTTTCAAGTTAGACTCTTTCCAAAAAAAGGTATCTTATTTTATCCGTTGAATTTGGATGGACAAATGATATTGCTCAGAGAAAGATGAGGAGACAATGTAACTACAAGTGAACAATACTCTCTCGTGTTCTCTCCCCCAATCCTATACTCTCTCCCTCTCTCTATCTCTATCTCAAAAAACCCTTCTTATCTTAGATCTCGCTCAAAAAAATAGGCAGTTGAAAGAAGGTGACGCTATGGTGGAGTGGATTACAGCTACGACTGATATGAGCGTATTAAAGAGCATCTTCAGTTTTAGGGTGTGTTCTCAATCCGTTTAATGTCCCGCATGCCAAGTTACTTCTTTCTTCAGGATTTTTCCCTCATGTGTCATACTAGTTCTATTTAATTATATTTTTCTGCCTAACTCTTCTTTCTTTGTACAAGAAGCGCATTGGAAAGAAGTCCCATGCGCACATTGCATGTGGAAGATGCGTCTAGAAATTGCCCAGTGGCTAACACCTGGGATGCGATTTCGAAGGCGTCTTCGAGCAAAGTCGTATTGTGGAACAAATATCCTCATTGATGATGTTCAACTACACCAACGATGGTTGTGACATGATAGATGGATACCTCTATTTCATCGAACACCATAGGGTGTGCTCGCAAGCACCAAAGGGACAATAGGTTCATGCTGGTCTCGACGGAAAAAACAGTATGATTTTAGATCTATCGATGTCTATGTGTGTGTTGATAACTTCTACCGTGTTTAGTTTCTACCATTGTTGTGGAGTACAACTAGTTATGTTTCATTGAATCCTTATCGCATCCATATAGTTTCTCTTTTTTAGAAAAGAGAAAGTACCGCGGCCTGTGTATGACGTATTTTACAACACTACTAGGAGGCCAGTATAAAAACCTAGGACCATGTCTCTCTTCTAGCACCTAGCACCTCTCCCTTCCCTATCAGACATTACAAACGCGCGTTGCTTGTACTTATGGATTGATATGACATTTATGTTTGTTGGAGCCAAGACAAGGCTAGCACACTCGTCATTTATTTCTGACTTTTGAGCCAGTGTAATACAAGAGAAATCACCTTAGAATTATACTTCATGGTGCTAAGCTTCTCTAAAACAAACAAATTCAATTTTACAAAAGTTAATACAAGATGAATTATTAAAACAACAACACAACAATGAAGGATCACAAACACACGCAAGCGTTCAATGACAACCTCATATATATAAATGATTCTCTCTCTCTATCCCAAAAACCCTTCTTCTCTTAGGTCTCTAATAGCTTAGTTGATATAGAGCCTGTTGGAAACCCCAAGAGCAAGGTATGATGAGCACAGTAGCAAGTTTTCCCTCAATTATGGAACCAAGGTTATCGAACCAGTAGGAGAAACAAACCACTTTCGAAGGTGTTGCTAGCAACATGGAACCTGCACACAACACAACCAAAATACATTGCTCCAACTTATCAGTGAGGTTGTCAAGCTCACTGGTTTTGCTGAAAACAAAGAATTAAACGTATAGTGTGGAAGAAAGTAATTGGTTGTAGTAATTGCAGAAAGTAAACAGTAAACAGTAGATGGAATATCAATGGAAAGGAATAGACCAGGGTCCACATTTCACTAGAGGTGTTTTCTCTATAAGATAAATAACATGTTGGGTGAACAAATTACAGTGGGGCAGTTGACAAATAGAGAATGCATAACAATGCATGTACAAGACATGATGATTATTATGAGATTCATTTGAGAATTACAACATGATACATAGACCGTAATCCAACTGTATCTATGACTAATAATCCACCTCCGGGATATCATCCGAACAACCCTCAGGTATTAAGTTGCAAGCAATAGATAATTGCATTAAGCAAAGTGTGTAATGTAAACGATACAATTGCCTTTGGACAAAGGATTGTTGTTTTCTCCCTAGTAGAAACAACACATATACAATCTTAGAAGTTTCCGTCACTCTCCCATATTACTAGAGGCATGAACCTACTATCGAGCATAAATACCCCCTCTTAGAGCCAAAAGCAAATACTTGGCCAGAGTAACTACTAGCAACGAAAATCATGCAAGATCAAAAATAACATAGACATGATAGAACAATAATCAATCTGACATAATACTCAATATCCATCGGATCCCCGCAAACACAACATGTAGCATTACAATAAGATGATCTTGATCATGATAGGCAACTCACAAGATCTAAACATGGTGGCACAAATAGGAGAAACAACCATCTAGCTACTGCTATGGACCCGTAGTCCAAGGATGAATTACTCACACAACACTCCGGAGGCAGGCATGGTGATGAATAAGGCCTCCGGGATGATCTCCCCTCTCCAGCAGGGTGCCGGGAAGAGCTTCAGATCCCTCCCGATCTAGGGACGATGGTGACGGCGGCTATGGACTTTTTCGTGGAATTATGATCTGTCGTTAGGGTTTTCGTCTCGGGGGGTTTATATAGGAGAAGAGGCAAGGTCGGTGGAGCGTCCGCCCCTGGACTAGGTGTGGTCGCCCTAGTGTGTGTGTCTCCCCCTCTCTTTCGGGCTCTGTGTCGTGTCGGGGAAATAGGAACTTCGGCTTTTGTTTCGTCCAATTCCGAGAATATTTTTTACTAGTTTTTCTGAAACCAAAAACAACAGAAAACAGGAAACTGGCTCTATGGCACTTGTTAATATGTTAGTTCTAGAAAATTCATAAAAATGCCACAAAGTGTATACAAAACATAAGATAGTTGGAGCAAAACAAGCATGGAGCATCAAAAATTATAGATACGTTTGCAACGTATCAGCATCCCCAAGCTTAACTCCTGCTCGTCCTCGAGTAGGTAAGTCATAAAAAAGAATAATTTTTTAGGTGACATGCACCATCACAATCTTGATCAAACTATTGCAAAGCATTGATAACTGGATCAAAGTACTCTAAACATAAGCATGCAAGATATATTTCTAACAATAAGACATAACAACCATGTTGCAACATGATAGGAAACACAAACAAAAGATCATCAATAATGCTTTGAAAGACATTTGTTTGTTTCACATATAGAAAACATAGCAAGAGTGGTATTCATCTTGTCCTTCATGGAATAGCAAAACATAAAAGCATAGGGCACCTTCAAAGTTCATAAGGGTGACTAGATACAAATAATTTAAGAACAAGCAATACCAGAATTATAAATTAATCAAAAAGTTTTGGGACAATGCACATTGAACTCAAAATTACAATTATGCCCTCTTAGCGGGTGCATTAAGATATAATATGTAGACTCAACAATAAGTAAAAAAGAAAGGCCCTTCACAGAGGGAAGTGGGGATTAAATGGTTTTATAAAGCTTCCAAAAATTATGGTACTTATTAGCTTTGAGCTTTCATTACCCCTATCATAAGCATATTGAAGTGATTAAGGTTAAGGTGAGGACAAATATGAGTTATATGCTTGACAAATCATAAGTTGAAAATCTCACGCCCCTTGAGTACGAGTACCGAGACCTCATGCTACTCAACTTTGGTACCAGGTAA
Organism: Avena longiglumis; assembly: GCA_030063025.1. NCBI lineage: Eukaryota > Viridiplantae > Streptophyta > Magnoliopsida > Poales > Poaceae > Avena > Avena longiglumis. The sequence goes on from CP125976.1 coordinate 468,735,803, forward strand.
GTTCTTGTCATTGCAAGTATATGTGTATCATAGAGAACCGCCAACAGGGTACCCCTTGCCCCATGACACAAGAGCTATCCCATATCAAATGACAAGGAAACAGACAGTGAGCATATCAGCGATCTTTTTATTTGCTATTTGCATAGTTTTTTATTGATGATGCTTCATAGAAATCCATTATGGTTTTGCTGCAAGTTTCCACCATGATTAGGCATGGCATAGGCTAGCCGCCAGGCGTTTCTCTAACACATATACAAACTCCATGGACCTGCAAGCTCCCATCTTATTTCACACAGATGGCATACATAAGCAAAAGAACATGATATCGACTAAATAGAATAAGTGCAATGTTGAAAGCATGCCCCATGACATCATGGTTTGCTAGCTCTGAACTTATAATTTGCAAGCATATCAGCATCATAAGATAGTCACAATGGTTCAGGTTATTAAATGCAAGAAATAAAATGTTCCTTTAAGTTTATGAGAGATTTAATCACTAATTTTCACATGACAAAATTTTAATTTGGAAGATGGATAAAAACATGAATATACTTGGAATGGTGTAACACACCATGCATAGGAATTTATAGTGGACTCTTTTGAATAACTTGGTTTCTTGGGAGTTGGATGCACGAGTAGAGCTCATACTCAGTACAGGTGGAGTCTAGCAAAAGACTGGGAGCGACCAACTAAGAGAGCAATAATGGCCATAATCATGCAGAGCGACAAAACATTATTAATCAAAGCATAAAGTGATATCACAAGTCAAAAACTATATGATCATAGAGGCTAAGGTGACTGGTTCATAGTCATAACATGGTGTAAGCATGTGCCAAGTCAACCCAAATAAAGCACAAATGAGAATACCACAATATTATGCTTTTGTATGCTAAAACAACGCATGATTCTTTCATGGCACATTAAGAAATCTCAGTTGTTTGAAACAAGTCATGCTACAACAATAATCACTAATCTTATGGTCAAAGCAACATCTAATATGATATGATAAAGTCTAAGTCACATTCAAAACAAGCTTCTTTTTGTACCATGATAAGCATGAAACATTCTACTCTTTTCCAACACCAATCAACTTATTTGAAACAACTCACAAAGATAATAATCAATAAATACCAGAGAGCATGTCTCACCTAACTACAAAGAATAACTAAAAAGTTATAAGAAAAAATAAGAAGAAAACTAAAGCTAAATGCAGTGCTAGCAAAAGAGAACACTCGCAGAACAATAAGAATGAAAACTAGAGTGTTCTCGGCAATGCAGAATGGGGTGACTTCTCCAAAAGAAGTGTGCTGGGATCCAACCAACTTATTGAAGCAAATGAAACAAATGAAAACTAAAAACAAAAACAAATATGCTCCTAGAACAACACATAGTGCATGAAGCAAAAAATATAGTATCTTGAAAGAAGACCTGAGATTTTTGTTGATAAAGAAGGGGATGCCTTGGACATCTCCAAGATTTGACGCTTGTACCTCTTGAATATTTCTTGGGGTGACATGGGTGGCTTCCCCAAGCTTGAGATTTTGTACATACTTCATCTCATCACATCATTCTCTCCCTACACTTGAAAACTTCCTTCATACAAAACTTCACACAATCTTTATTAGCAACATTAGTGTATGCAAGATAATAATCCTTTGGGTTCAGTTTCAACTCAAGTAAATCATCCATTTAAACATAATATACTGTAGCAATTCCTTTTAAAAGCTCAAGTGATCAAAAGAACTCAAAAATAAATCGATTAAGAGGCAAATGCAAATAATTGTAGAAATCTGTCAAAATAGACCTGCAGGTAAAGACCGATGTTTTCGAAAATATTCTGTTGCTCAAATCGAAAAGTGCAAAAATAACAAAAGTTGGGTAAATACTAGGGGCATGCGCACAAAAAATTGTAGATCAATACAACGTTCAAAGAATTTTCACGATTGTTTACAGCAAAGCACAGAAATCTGTTTCAGGACAGCAACTTCCTCAAATCTTACTTCCCTCTCATTAGAGGCTATTATTGGCACAAAAACCAAACACAAAGGATAAGAAAAAGTTATTATAGATACAATAACTTACAAGACTCAACAAAATAAAAACCTACCGAAATAAAAAAAAATGGGTTATCTCCCAAGTGTGCTTTTAACACCTTTCAACTAGGCACACAAAGCAAGAATCAAGTATTTTCGAACAAAGAAGCATTAAGACCAATACCAGAAATATCTTCAACAAGGAAAGGTATATTATCCAAATAAGTTCTAGAGGATCCTCTCTCAATACTCTTGGGTTCACTACTTTAATCAAATGGGTTTTCAGGAATTATCCAATCAAAATTCTTTTCCAAGGCTTCATGCACTCCTACAAGTTTAAAAGGTATTAGTATTTTAATTTCCTCCCCATTTTTGGGTTTGGTTTTGTCCAACTTTTTCTAGTGTACCAATAATATCTACACATGAGCCTAGCATATTTAAATTATCAAAGACCTTTCTAGCTTGTATAGTAACATCATTAAATTCTTTAAGCAAAGTTTCCAGGATAAAATTTCTCTTTTCAGCATCCTCAATATCATGAAGTTTAAGAAACAATAGCTGCATCATGGGGTTAAGGTTGAAAAACCTCGCCTCCAACATGTGAACTTAATAAGCCACAGCGGTTTCATAATTTGGAGCATGTTTTGCTAAGGATCTATCCTTAATATCTTTATGCTTACTAACGTGATTAAAGAATTCTTCAATATTATCTTTCCCAATTATAGAACCACTACCTATTGATAGGTATTTCAGGGTGAACTTAGGGATCAACATAATGAGCTAAGACAAAGGTAACAAAATAACAACTAAAGAAGGAACTATTTTTTTGTTTTTTTTTTGATAAAAATAAGCAAACCAAACAAAGAAAAACAAAAACAAAGTAAAGAGATTGGTTGTGAGAGACTCTGATACGTCGTAAACGTATCTATAAATTTTTATGTTCCATGATTGTTTAGTATCTACTTTGTTTTGCTTTGTCTACACTTTGAGGTATTTTTATACATTTTCTAGGACTAACCTATTAAAAAGATGATGTAGTGTCAGTTGCCTGTTTTCTGCTGTTTTTGGTTTCAGAAAATCTAGTAAGGAAATATTCTCGGAATTGGACGTGACAAAAGCCGAAGTAAATATTTCACCGAGATAAACATAGAGCACGAAGGGCGACCGGATGGGAGTCACAGGGTGACCCCTCCCCCCCCCACACACACGGTCCCACCCTAGGCCACGCATGCGCAGGGTGTGGGCCCCCTGGCCGCCCTCCTGTCTCGCCTCTTCGCCTATATAATCCCCTTGATGCCAAAACCCTAAGTACCCAATCATATCTCCACGAAACAGTCTGTAGCCACCACCACCATCATCCCTTGATTGCGGGATCTGAAGCTCTTCCCAGCACCCTGTCGGAGGGGAGAGATCATCCCGGAGGCCTTCTTCATCACCATGCCAGCCTCCGGTATGATGCGTGAGTAGTTCCACCTTGGAATGTGGGTCCATACAGTAGCTAGATGGTTGTTTCTCCTCCCTTGTGCTATCATGTTTAGATCTTGTGAGCTCCGTTCATGATCAAGATCATCTATTTGTAATCATGCATGTTGTGTTTGCGGGGATCCGATGGATATTGAGATTACTATGTCAGATTGATTATTGATTCTATCATGTCTTATGATTATTGATTCTACCATGTCTGTGTTGTTTGAGATCTTGCATGCTCTCTGTTTCTAGTAGCTATCTTGGCCAAGTAAATTCTAGTGACTCCAAGAGGGAGTATTTATGCTCGATAGTGGGTTCATGCCTCTATTGAATCTGGGGAAGTGATATAAATCTCTAAGGTTGTAGATGTGCTGTTTCCACTAGGGAGAAAACAACAATCTCTTGTTCATGGAACAATTGTATTGTTTACTTACACACATTGCTTAATGCAGTTATCCGTTGCTTGCAACTTAATACTGGAAGGGGTTCGAATGTTAACCTGAAGGTGGATTACTAGTCATAGATGAAGTTGGATGGCGGTCTATGTATATTGTTTTAATGCCAATCAAATCTCATAGGATCATGAATGTCTAGTATTACATTATTATACCTTGCTCAGTCCTGTCAATTGCCTCGCTGTAATTTGTTTACCCAGCATTTTTTGTTATTTATCTTAAGGAGAACACCTCTAGTGAATTGTGGACCCCGGTCCAATCTTTACCATTGTTACATCATCCACTGTTATTGTTTACTTTCTGCAAGCAACCATTACCTTCCACACCATACATTTAATCCTTTGTATTCAGCAAACCAGTGAGGTTGACAACCTCACTGTAAGTTGGGGGCAAAGTCTTGAGTTTGTGTTGTGGAGGATTCCAAGTTGTAGAAACACCTTGGAGTTGTTTCCTTGCACCTACTGGTTCGATAACCTTGGTTCCATAACTGAGGGAAAACTTACTGCCGTGCTCATCATACCTTCCTCTTGGGGTCTCCCAACGAAGCTTTACTATTGAGCCACGTCAAGGATTTTTCTGGCGTCGTTGCCGGGGAGTTAAGGACAGCTTCACAAGGGGAGTCCTTCGTAACCATTCTCTTTACTTTGTTTTTGTATTGCTTAGTTTCTTTTGCTTTGTTTTGCTTGCTTCTTTTTATAAAAAAATACAAAAAATTAGTTTCGTTTGGTTTGCCTTTTCTTTTCAAAAACACAAAAAATTAGTTCCTACTTTAGTTGCTACCATGTCTAGTGTTGTTCCAATCACTGTGTCACCTATGGAAAGGATCTTTACTTTCAAACAAGCAAGTGTAGAGAGTTTCAAAGAATCTTGGTCTAGAATTTCTCATACATGGAAAACTGAGCCTAAAATGAGTCTAGGCTTAGTTATTAGCAATTTCTACCATGGTCTTTCTCTTTGTTATAGACATGCTTTGGATGCTATAGCAGGGAGAGATATTTTCCAATATAATGAGGATGAAGCTTTGGATGCCATAAAGAATTTGATTGCAATTTATAATTTTCCAAGCAAGTCTGATTCTTCCTTTATAAACATCTATGCTAGGTTGAACACACTTGAGACCAGTACATCTAATTTGAAAGATTGATATAACATGCTTAGAGAGAACCATGATTATGTTTCAATAAATTCCGAGCCTTCAAAATGGTTTCCTACAATAAAAGTTGCTATAAACAATGAAACTTTTGATGCTCGTTGTGATATAATGTCTGAATTTTGCCTTATGTCTAAAGATATCTATGAATCTTTGAATCTTTGGGGACTTTCTAAAGGAGGCGAAGAAATATCTCTTACCAATAATGCAACTATATTACCCATTGGAATAGCTGAAGGAGTGTTTACAAAGATCTTAGGGAAAGTGGTGTCTACTGATTATCTTGTTATTGAATTGTAGGAAAGGACAAATTACACTTGGAAGATCCCTATTGAAACTCCTTGGAGCAATGATAGATGTGGGAAAAGGCATTATGTATTTTTCTTCTCCAATGAGAAATCACAGATTCCCTAAAGATAAGAGTAAAGGTAAGAAATCTAGGAGCAAGAAATTTGATGTTAATGCTTCTTCATTTGAAAATACTTGATTCTTGCTTCTTGTGCCTAACTTAAAGACGTTAAAGAAAAGTACTTGGGAGATAACCCAATAGTTTTTTGAGTCTTGGAAGTTATTACTTCAGTAATAACCTCTCCTTATCCTTTTTATTTTATTTTTGTGGCAATAATAACCTCTAATGAGAGGGAAGTAAGATTTGGGGAAGTTGCTGTCCCGAAACAGATTTTTATGCTTCACTGTAAAAATTCGTGACAAATATCTGTATGTCTGATTGAGATGTAATTTTTTGAATAAATCCCCCAGGTTGTTATCTAACTTTCGTTAGTTCAACACTTTTTTATTTGAGCAACATAAGGTCTTCAAAAAAATAGGGTTTTACCTGCTGGTCCGTTTTGACAAATTTCTGCCATTATTTGCATTTGTCTCCTATCGATTTCATTTTGAGTTCTCTTTGGTAAATTGAGACTTTTAAAGGGAATTGCTATACTGGCTTCTGTTTTTAATTAAAATTTTGCTGTTTTGTAACTAAACCCAAAGGTCTATTACTTTTGAATGCACTAATGTTGCTAATGAAGATTGTGTGAAGTTTCGTATGAAGGAAACATTTTAGGTGTAGGGAAAGAATGATGTAATGAGATGAATAATGGACAAAAGCTCAAGATTGGGGATGCCACCCTGTGTCACCCCAAGAAATATTCAAGAGGTAGAAGCGTCAAAGCTTGGGAATGCCCAAGGCATCCCCTTCTTCATCAATAAAAACCTCAGGTCTCTTTCTAGACACTTCATTTTTATTGTTTCATGCACTATTGTGTTGTTCTTGGAGCGTCTTAGTTTTCGTTTTTGGTTTTTGTTTTCTTAGTTTTATTGAATAAAGTAGTTTCAACCCTGATTTCGTTGTGTTGTTTCACATAAGTTGATTGGTGTTGGAAAGGAGTAGAAAGTTTTATGCTTATAGTGGTACAAGAGAGGAGCTTGCTTTGACTATGACTTAGACTTTATCATGTTATGCTAGATGTTGTTTTGACTTTATGCTTAGTGTTTATTGCTGTAGAATGACTTGTTCCAAAAAATTGGGATTTTCTTAATGTGCCTTAAAAGAATCATGATTTGTTTTAGCATACAAAAGCATAGTATTATGGTACTCTCCTTTGATTCTTTGTTTGGGTTGACTTGGCACATACTCACACTATGTTATGACTATAAACCAGTCAACTTAGCCTCTATGATCATTTAGTTTTTGACTTGTGGTACCACTTTATGCTTTGATTAGTAATGTTGAAAGGGCATTTATTGTCATAATCACTTTTGGTGTTCGGTAACAACAAGTTGATCATTTTACAGTTTGTTATTGCCCATAGGTTGATATGACCACACATAAACATCACACACACTCTTGGGAAAAGACCACACACATTTGCCACTATTCTGGAAACTCCAGACCGGAGTCTCCGGTCTTCCAAGACCGGAGTCTCTGTGGTCCGAGTTCCGTGGCTCGTGGTGCCTCCGGGACATGGCTGGGTTAGTCGATGTCCATCCGAGATCGGTCCGGAGATTGGCCGTAGTCTCGACTTTGGTCGACCGAGTCTCCGTGTTGGCCGAGTCTCGGTGTTCTTGGTGAAGAAATGGGTTGGGTCGGTCGGATGGCGGTCAGAAGACTGTCCGGAGATTGCCGAGTCTCGTGTAGACGAGTCTCGGTCTCGACCGAGTCTCCGGTCGACTTTTCTACAACGGTCGAAGCGGTTCGTGGAGGGGCTGTCTATAAATAGGGACCCTTATCTTCTTCCTCCAGTTGCTCGAGCTGCTCAAGAACACCAACACCACTAGAGCCACCAAATCCACAAGATCTCTTCATCCAACCATCCAAAGTCATTGATCTTTGGAGAATCGAAGGAGGAGGCCTTGATTCACATCTTCACCAAGAGAGATCTTCATTTCCCCCTCATTCACTTGAGGGCCCCCAAGCTCTAGTGTTTCTTTGGAAACCCTAACTTTGATTTGGTTCTTACAAGCTTGTCTTTGATTTGTCTTGACAGCTTGCTTGTTTTTGGGAGCCTCCAATTCAGTTGTGGATGTGTGCCCCGAACTTGTTGTAAAGGTGTCGGCTTCCACCTCGAAGGTTGCCGATATAGTGGAAGGTGAATCGAGCCCTTTGGGGTGAGGTTCATCGGAGAACAAGGGAGGCCTCTCGTGGCGTTGGTGGTTTGAAACCACCCCCTCTCCAAACTAGACGATTCCTCAAAAGGAAGGAACTACGGGAAACAAATCCTTGTGTCTCCGCGTCCACTCCCTTGGTTACTTCTATCCTTTACCGCACTTTACTTACTTGTTCTTGCTAAGTGTTGTGTTAGTTTGTGCTTGTTTGACATATAGGTAAATTCACCATAGTTGCATATTCTAGAGAATTTACCTTTCTTGTCAAACCCTAATTTGAAAAAGAGTAAAATTTGAAGTAGCACCTATTCACCCCCCCCCTCTAGGTGCCCATACGATCCTTTCAATTGGTATCAGAGCCTCGGCTCTTTATTTGGGCTTTACCGCCTAAGAGAATATGGGTAGCCGCGAAGGGGATGGTGATGGTGAGCCAACCACGGTGACCATGGAAGATCTCAAAAACTTGGAAACAAGATTGAGCTCTTCCTTGGTCAACGAAGTCAAGAAGATGCTTGAGCAACTTCTTAAATACAAAGAAGGCTCACCACCCCCATATCCTCAAGAGGATCAACCATCCATTTTACCTAAAGGGAATATGTTAGTATCCCCCGAGGGTGCATTGTTAGGGGGTAAACCAGACAATGCTAATTCCTCCACACACAATAATGGTGGGAAGGGTGAGCACCGTGACTCATGGTACTCTCCCGACCCTCCAATCCCCCACCCTCATGTATACAATAGAGGTGACCCACCTAAGCTTGAAGAATCTGTTACTTTTTCTGAATGGCAATCACTAATGAGAACTCATATGCGCAGCTCTTGCATTGAACTTTGGAACATCATCGAGCATGGACTCTTTATCGGGGATCCAAACAACTTGAGAAGAAGAGAGATTGTTAATAGTCAACTCAATGCCACTGCTCTGCATATGATTCAACAAGGTTTGGGGACAAAGGATTATCCACACATTGAACACTTTAGAATTGCCAAGGAAGCTTGGGATGCTCTCACTGTGTTGTTCATTGGAAATGAGAGTATGAGGAGGAAACGATATGATGCTCTAAGCAATGAAGCCGAAGGATTCTACATGAAAGAAGGTGAAGATCACGAAGATATGTACCGTAGGCTCAAGACCACCGCCACTGCTTTTAGGAATGTGGGTGCCTCACATGTGGATGATGCATGGATAAAAAGGAAATATGTGAGTGCCCTCATGCCTTTTGAGCCCACCGACTTGAAGAGACTACAAGGAAGACACAACTACCATCTCATGACCTCAAATGAAGTTATGCAAGAGATGGCTGCTTTCAAGGTTGCCGCCAAGAATGCCAAAGATGCCCGTGCCCGTGCCCTTGGTATGAGCAATTTTGTCAATGTTGCTTTGAAGGCCAAAGTTGTGGACCATGGGGATGAAGATGATAGTGATGAAGGGCTTTCCATCAACCATCCCGATGAAGTCAAGATTGCTCATAGTCAATATATGGCTTTCTATGCAAAGAACTTTTGGAAGAATCCCGCCAAGGCCAAGATGGAAATGGAACGGAGAAGCAATCCAAATGGGAAAAGAGAGAATACCACAAGATTGAGAACTTGCTTCAATTGTGGTGACCGCTACCACTTTGTAGCTAGTTGCCCCTATGAGAAGAGAGAAGATCATGGTGGAAAGCTTGTGTTGAAGAAGACTCTCAAGGGACCGTACAAGAAACCTTTCATCAAAAAGAATCCCATCAACAAGAAGCCGGGAGAAATTGTCTTGATCACTCATGAAGAGTACTCCTCCGACAATGAAGATGACGAAGAGGAAACTTCTCATGGTGTGGCTGCTCTTGCCACCACCTCTACTCCGGCATTCTCACTCTTCGATTATCCAAATGAGAACTCTTCCGCCAAGAATGCCACTTTCCTTATGGCAAGAGGAACGGAGGTATCTTCATCATCCCGCTCTACTCACCTAGATAATGATGAAATTAATGATGAGATGTCTCTTGATGTTAAAAAGGAATTAATTGCCTTTGATGAGTTTATGACTAACCTAGAAGGTGATGCTAAGCTACATTTTGGAAACATCTTATATCAACTATCACATACTCAAGAGCTTCTAGATGTAAGATGTAAACTTGGGCATGAACATATGATTGAGCTAGAGGCCCTAAACAATGCTCTAGAAGAAGAACAAGAAACTAGGTTGTCACTTGAATTAAAACTTGAAGGGTTTGATGAGGCCAATGACATTATTGTTAACAAACTCATCAAAGAGCGTGGTCATGCTATTGCTAAATATAAAAGAGCTAAAAAGGATAAGATTGAGTTTGGTGTGGTTCATGAAAAACTTGTCGAGGACTTTAGCTTTCTTAACAAGGCCCACAAGGCCTTGGAGAGTGAACTCTTGTCTCTCACAATGTCCCATGAAACGCTTCAAACTCAATTGTCCAATATTCCTTCACCTAGTAACTTCATTCCATATAGTAGCACAACTACTCTTGAAGAGAATGCTAGGTTGAAGGGGGTGCTTGCTAAGGCAACATTTCCACAAGGCAACAAGTCTATTGATGTCCTTTTGAGCAAGCAAAGGCGTAATGGTGATAAAGGGGGCATTGGTTTTGTTTCCAAAACAAAGAATAAGAACAATAAGAAGAAGAAGGACAAGCCCTCACAAGAGACCAACAAGACCATTGTGGAGAGTAAGACCACAAGTGGTAAAACTATGTCTCATGATGATTTTGCGGGAAGTGCTAACCCTCACTATGTTCTAATGCGTGATTATTATGGTGATGTGTATGCACAATAAGTTGGCCCTTATGATGGTTATATTGCTTGGTCTATTTGGGTTCCCAAGACCCTTGTTGCTAACAAAAGAAGACCCATTGAAAAATGGGTACCTAAAAACTAGCTTGATCTTTTGTAGACTTATGCTTCCGGAGGGTCAAAATGGGTGATCGATAGTGGTTGAACAAGTCATATGACCGGAAGCTCGTCTATTGTCAAGGACTTGGTGTCAAATGAAGATCAAATCACCGTCACATATGCCGACAAGTCAAAGTCTAAGGTAATGGGTTTCGGCAAGGTAGTGGTGGCTCACGACATTACACTCGTGAACGTGATGCTTGTTGAAACCCTTGGATACAATTTACTTTCTGTCCGTTCTTTTGGAAAGATGGGCTTTGCCGTCTTTATTGATAATGATATTGTGGTCCTCATGTGGAGAAAGTATCTCAAGGTCGCTTTCGTTGGGTACGTCGAAAATGACTTGTATGTGGTGGACTTTTCGGGGCAAGCCACTGCAGGTCCAATGTGCTTATACGGAAAGGCCGATGTGGGTTGGCTATGGCACCGCCGACTAGCCCATGTCAATATGAGAACTTTGCAAAGTCTCCATAAAGAGGGCCATATTGTTGGACTAAAAGAAAATGTTTCCTTTGCCAAAGATCATGTTTGCAGGGCATGTGTTCTAGGGAAGATGCATGACGCTCCACACAAGCCCACGAACCAAATCAAGTCTAACAAGATCTTGGAACTCCTTCATGTGGACCTATTTGGTCCTCCATCTCATGCAAGTCTTGGAAGGAAGAAATATTGTTTGGTGATTGTTGACGACTTTTCAAGATACTCTTGGGTTTATTTCTTCAAGTTGAAGAGTGAAACTCAAAAGACTTTTATTGACTTCATCAACTTGGTTCAAAGGCAACACAATGTTCCCGTATTGATTATAGAAGTGACAACGGCACCGAGTTCAAGAACTACACCTTGAATGATTTCCTTAGTGATGAGGGGATTAAACATCAATATTCCGCTGCATACACCCCTCAACAAAATGGTGTGTCCGAAAGGAAGAACCGGACTCTTATTGAGATGGATAGGACCATGTTGGCGGAGTTTAAATCTCCATACAACTTCTGGGCCGAAGCCATCTCCACCGCTTGCCATGCTTCAAACCGGCTCTACCTCCGCAAGAAAATCAACAAGACTCCATATGAGATACTTACGGGTAACAAGCCCAACATATCTTATTTCCGGGTGTTCGGTTGTAAGTGTTTCTATCTCATTAAAGGTGTTCGTTTGTCTAAATTCGAGTCTAAAGAATTAGAGGGTATTTTTGTTGACTATGGTCTCAAATCTCACACTTATAGAATCTATGACAAGCTCTCCGGAGCCGTCATAGAATCTTTTAGTGTGACCTTCGAAGAATATGATGGTCCCTAAGGGGGGCGTGTTGATGCTTGTGATGCAGATGATGAAATGCCTCAGGATGCCATAGGAAGAATGGGTGTGGGTTATATCTGCCCCGTTGAGGAACCCCTTATGGCGGATCGAGAAGAACTATGCTCCACTCGAGTGGAGCCCTCATCTTCACAACCTCAACATGCTCCATCTACCGAAGAGGACATTGACTCAAGCCAAAGACAAGATGTGGACCCTCAACATAGTGATCAATGTGTGAATTCTAGTCAAAGGGTGCTTGGTCCATTCGATGGGTTGTCAAGTGGTGCCAAGTCAATTTGTCAAGGAAAATCCATCCAAGCTGTTTTGAGACGAGCTCAAATTGATGCTAGAAGAGCACTTGATCAATACCAAGGTCAATCCTTGCCTCCCAATGTAGAGGATGACTCCAATGTTGATCAAGGTCATGTAGATGGTCAAGATGAGGATCAAAATGATGAAGAGGGTCCTCCAAGAAACAATGAGGAGATCCACGCTCGTCGCGAAGCTATAAAAGAAAGAGTGTTGGAAATAAGAGACCACATTCTCCAAAATGTTGTTGGAGATCTAAGGAAAGGAATTTCCACAAGAGCACAATTGAAGAGGTTCAGTGAACACCAAGCACGCATCTCCATGATTGAACCTAAGAAAGTGTGGGAAGCTCTTGAAGATTCGGATTAGGTAGAAGCTATGCACAAAGAGCTCAACAATTTTGAGAGAAACAAAGTTTGGAAGTTAGTTGAGAAGCCAAAGGATTGCCGCAATGTTATTGGAACAAAGTGGATATTCAAGAACAAGCAAGATGAGCATGGATTTATAGTAAGGAACAAGGCAAGATTGGTTTCACAAGGGTATTCTCAAATTGAAGGCATTGATTATGGAGAGACTTATGCACCCGTGGCTCGCCTTGAGTCCATCTGTATCCTTCTTGCTTATGCGACACATCACAACTTTAAGTTGCAACAAATGGATGTAGAAAGTGCATTCCTTTATGGTCCTTTAAATGAATTGGTATATGTTAAGCAACCCCCGGGATTTGAGGACCCCAACTTCCCAAACCATGTCTACAAACTTGATAAGGCGCTCTATGGGCTCAAGCAAGCCCCACGCACGTGGTATGAGCACCTTAGAGAGTTATTGTTTGACCGTGGTTTTGAGGTTGGGAAAATCAATCCCACTCTTTTTACTAAGAGGGTCAATGGGGAGCTTTTTGTATGCCAAATATATGTTGATGATATTATCTTTGGCTCGTCTAACAAAGCTTTTAATGATGAATTCTCAAAGCTTATGACTAGTAGGTTCCGGATGTCGTTGATAGGGGAGTTGAAGGTATTTCTTGGCTTTGAGATCAAGCAAGTTAGAGGAGGAACATTCTTCAACCAAGCCAAGTATACTCAAGATATGCTCAAGAGATTCAAAATGCAAGATTTGAATGTAGATCCTACTCCCATGGCTACAAAGACTCATCTAGAACAAAATCCAAATGGTAAAGATGTGGATCAAAAGGTATACCGGTCTATGATTGGTTCTTTGCTTTACCTTTGTGCATCTAGACCCGATATTGTGTTTAGTGTAGGTGTGTGTGCAAGATATCAAGATGCTCCTAAGGAAAGCCATTTATGGCGGTCAAGAGAATTTTTCGATATTTAGTTCATACCCCCATTTTATGGTCTTTGGTACCCTCAATGCTCAACATTCGCTCTTTGTGGATACAGGGATTCGGATTGGGCAGGAGACAAGGATGATAGAAAATCAACATCCGGGGCTTGTCAATTCCTTGGTAGGTCCTTGGTATGTTGGTCTTCTAAGAAGCAAAACTGTATATCTCTCTCCACCGCTGAAGCCGAGTATGTTGCTGCTGCTAGTGCTTGCACCCAATTGCTATGGATGAGGCAAACTTTAAAGGAATACGGTGTCCATTGTGACAAAGTGCCTCTTCTATGTGACAATGAAAGTGCCATCAAGATTGCATACAACCCGGTGGATCACACAAGGACAAATCATATTGAGATTCGACATCACTTCATTAGACATCATGTTGCTAGAGGTGATATTTATCTATCCTATGTATCAACCAAAGATCAACTTGCGATATATTCACGAAGCCACTTGATGAAGCAAGATTTTGATACTTGAGGAATGAACTAAATATCATAGATTCAAGGAGCTTGACTTGATGTTATTGCACTCTCACCTATGTTTCATCTCATATTTGGTTTAGGTGTAGGCATGGATATAGGGGGAGTGCGGTCCTAATTGATTGGACCATCCCTCCCCCCATTATGCCCAAAGCAATCACAATCATTCCTCTTAATATCATTTAGTGATATGTGAGCTTAATGATGAGTTTTGGTAATGGACCCAAGATATATCTTCGTGGTGCCAAGCCAAGTATACTCAAATATGGTGGCCTAGGCCACCGCCTCTCTCATTTGAGAGGTTGGCACTTACTCATGTTCGTCATTTGATTGATTTTAGTCTCTTGGAGCTTTTCTGATTATTTTCGAACTTTTATGGCTCTTATTGGTTCTTCACAGTTTGATGTCTCAACCCAAACCCTTTTCCTATCTTAAAAACCATCTATCTCACATATATGTCCCCAAACACCTTTCCTGGAATTTTTGGTCGAGGAGGACCGGAGTCTCCGGTGTAGACCGGAGTCTCCGGTCTGGACGGTTTCTGTCACTTAAAGAAGGGGCACGGGGTGAGCTGGAACAGCAGTTCCTCTTTCTTCACCCCGTCCCTACCTCCAAACCCGTCGCCTCCTCCTCCAAAAATCCTCCCCGGAGGTCAAGAAGCCCCCGGGATTCGCCGTGCAGCCGGCCAACCTTCCCCTCTCCTCCATTGGGTCATTCCCACCGAAGGAATCGATCCCATGGACAGATCTGGTACCTCTCCTCTCCTTTTTTCCTCCTAGGGTTCATCCCTAGATGTGTTTTTGAGGATTGTTGCTGATTTGTCCATTGGAATCACTTGTTTGCTTGCACTCTAGTACTTTAGCCTTGTTGCATTGCCTGATCTACTAGATTCACCCTCACCAGCATCTCCCCATCGCATACCCGAGCCTCCTGATCGGAGACTCCGGACTTAGGTCCGGAGACTCCGGTCCAGGCCGGAGACTCCGGTCTGAACCGGAGACTCCGGTGTCTGGTGCGGAGACTCCGGTGCTGGGTGAATCAAAGTAGTCCAGAACTGCATCAAAGCTCTTATACTGCATCTTTGGGACATATATACTCATCTCCATGCTATCTCCCTCAATGCTGTTCACAGGTGATGGTTCTAGTCGCCCTCGTCATACCAAGGCCAAGTCCCAAAGGGGCAATCCTCGCTATGATGAAGCTCAGGGTCATTTTATCGTGCCTCCATCCAACCGGAAACAGCGGGCACGTGATGCATCTTACATGAAGAGGGATCGGGAGAGGGCTGAACGGGAGGAACGTGCAAAGAGAGCAAAGTATGACAGCCTCCAGTCCCTAGACAAGATGTCTAAAGAGGAGTTCCGTGAGCTGAGGAAGACAGATTTCTATGCACTGCCTCGTACCAGTGAGGACCCTCGTTTCTGGAGGAAAGAGCAGGGTGTGTTCATGAAGGATGTGTATGGTTTACTCACCAAATCACCGGTTTGCCCTCAGAAGTTCATGAACATTGAGCAAATGCGCCAGAGCCCTTATTTCAATGATGCCCTATGGATCTGTGAGAAGATGGGTCTCTACAACTTGATGGAGCTGCATGAAGACTACAGTGTGCACCTTTTTCAGCAGTTTTATGCCACTATGGTGTTTGGGTCTGATCTTGACAGGACTATGGTGTGGATGACTGGCTCTACTCGCTGCACAGCTACTTTCCATGACTTTGCCAATGTCATCTTTGAGACTTTTCACAGCGTATCTACTCCTGTAGGCGGCATGCACTCAAAGAAGCCTTGGGTGAGAACAAGTTAAAGTGGCACCTCAGATGATGATGGTGTTGTGGGGGCTCCAGGGACTCAAGCCCTCTACAACCTTATGCCGAGGATTTTCCGTCACACTATTTCTCCAAGTCGGAAATGATGATGCTCTCGGGAGGACTTGTCAACCTCCCTGCATACTCACCGGACCTTCAATGCCGGACCAGGTCGAGGATGCACCCATTGATGTGATGGACTTCATTTTCGAGGAGATGTTCCATGCCATTCTATTCAAGAAATCTCCTCCATATGCACCCTTGATTATGAGACCCATCAACTCCCAGCCGCATGATTCTCCACATGGCATACCACCACACCTCAGAATGCACACTGGTCTCTCTCAGGCGTAAGGGCACATGGGGCCCCTCAAGGTGCCGATATGGAAATGATGATGAGGATATTGAGACGGAGAGGGCTCCCTCTCCACCCAGAGTTCGGAGGAAGAATGCCTCCAATGTCCCTATGCCTACCATGACTAGAGACTATGTGCATGAGAGGGTCAAGAAGGCCAGCTTCTGGGAGAGGACTCTTTGCTGCATGAACGTTGACATTCGCAAGCAGCAGCATGCATCTTACCAAAGAAACCGCCGCATTGAGAAGCTCCTCAAAGAGATCAAGGACCAGTGTCACGACATCGAGGAAGGTGAAGATGAATACAATGAGCATGGGGCCCAAAGAGTCCATAGAGTCTGATCACACTCTCTCATTTGGGGCATGGAATGCCCAACAGGAGAGTCTGGTGGCCTGGAAGACGTTTGATGATGTCACCTCTGGGTTTGGATACCAGGGTACTTCCTCTTCTCGCCCTCACGGCAAAGGGCCTGCTATCCCGGATGATGATGATGATGATGATGATGATGATGACTATGACCAGGATGAGGGTGACTAGGACGAGGATGACCAGGATGAGGATGAGGATGCCGAGGATGACGAGGATGATGATGACTACTGAGTTATTGGGGCGCTAGTATAGGTCTTTTCCCTTTTCGGCGTTTCGATGCCAAAGGGGGAGAAGACATTCTCATCACTTTGCATGGGACTTGGGATTTGCGAATATTTGCCGTTATTTTCCTTTTTATTTGTTATTTGGATATTCGAACTTGAACTTTATGTGTGTTATCTGCTGTTCTTATGAGTGTCTTTGACTATGTGCTTGTGTGCAACACCTATTGTAACTCATGTGAGATTTATGTGTGCTATCATTGATATTATCTTCCTTACATGATTTACTTCATTATCTTGCTGCACATAGTCAGGGGGAGCCACATTTATATGTTATTCCATGCAAATCACTTGTTGTCATCGAACACCAAAAAGGGGGAGATTGAAAGGGCATTTATTGTCATAATCACTTTTGGTGTTCGGTAACAAAAAGTTGATCATTTTACGATTTGTTATTGTCCACAGGTTGGTATGACCACGTATAAACATCACACACTCTTGGGAAAGACCACACACATTTGCCACTTTCGAAACTCCGATCGAGTCTCAGTCTTCCAAGACCGAGTCTCGGTGTGGTCCGGAGTTTCAGTCTTGGCTCGGTGGTGCCTCCCAGACATGGCTGGGTGGTCAGATGGATGGCACCAGAGGGTCCGAGATTGGCCGGAGTCTCCGGACTTTGGTCAGACCGGAGTCTCCGATGTTGAAAGGTCGAAGTCTCCGGTGTTGCTGGTGAAGAAATGGGTTGGGTCAGTCAGATGGCCAGTCCGGAGATTGGTCCGGAGATTGGACGGAGTCTCCGGTGTAGACCGGAGTCTCCGGTCTGACTTTTCTACAACGGTCAAAAAACGGTTCGTGGAGGGGGCTGTCTATAAATAGGGACCCTTATCTTCTTCCTCCAGTTGCTCGAGCTGCTCAAGAACACCAACACCATTAGAGCCACCAAATCCACAAGATCTCTTCATCCAACCATCCAAAGTCATTGATCTTTGGAGAATCGAAGGAGGAGGCCTTGATTCACATCTTCACCAAGAGAGATCTTCATTTCCCCCTCATTCACTTGAGGGCCCCCAAGCTCTAGTGTTTCTTTGGAAACCCTAACTTTGATTTGGTTCTTACAAGCTAGTCTTTGGTTTGTCTTGACAGCTTGCTTGTTTTTGGGAGCCTCCAATTTAGTTGTGGATGTGTTCCCCGAACTTGTTGTAAAGGTGCCGGCTTCCACCTCGAAGGTTGCCGATATAGTGGAAGGTGAATCGAGCCCTTTGGGGTGAGGTTCATAGGAGAACAAGGGAGGCCTCTCGTGGCGTTGGTGGTTTGAAACCACCCCCTCTCCAAACGTAGACGTACTTCCCCTCAAAAGGAAGGAACTACGGGAAACAAATCCTTGTGTCTCCGCGTCCACTCCCTTGGTTACTTCTATCATTTACCGCACTTTACTTACTTGTTCTTGCTAAGTGTTGTGTTAGTTTGTGCTTGTTTGACATATAAGTAAATTCACCATAGTTGCATATTCTAGAGAATTTGCCTTTCTTGTCAAACCCTAATTTGAAAAAGAGTAAAATTTGAAGTAGCACCTATTCACCCCCCCCCTCTAAGTGCCCATACGATCCTTTCAAATGTTTTGTCGCTCTGCATGATTATGGTCATTATTGCTCTCTTAGTTGGTCGCTCCCAATCTTTTGCTAGCCTCCACTTGTATTGAGTAAGCTCTACTCATGCATCCAACTCCCAAGAAACCAAGTTATTCCAAAGTGTCCACTATAAATTCCTATGCATGGTGTGTTACACCATTCCAAGTATATCCTTGTTTTCTCTGTCTTACAAATTAAACTTTGTTATGTGAAAATTAGTGATTAAAGCTCTCACAAACTTGATGACACACTTTATTTTTCTTGCACCTAATAAACTTGAACCATTGTGTCATCTATGTTGTATATGCTTTCACTTATAAGTTGGGAATTAGCAGAACCGTGTTGTCATGGGGAATGCTTTCAACACCTGTAAATATCAACCTAGTTGATATCATGCTCTTTTGTTTATGGATATCGGCTGTGTGAAATAAAAGGGGAGCTTGTAAGTCCATGGAGTTATGTATATGTGTTAGAGAAACGCCTGGCCTGCTAGCCTAAGCCATGCCTAATCATGGTGGAAACTTGCAGCATCACCATAGTGATCAATCTATGAAGCATTCTTCTTATAATAAAGAGAGAGAGATAGAAAAAAAAGAGGAAAGAAGAGAAAAAAGCACCATTTTCCCATGGTAAATAAGAACATTGCTGAGATGCTCATTGTATGTTGCCTTGTCATTTTTATATGGGATAGCTCCTGTGTCATGGGGCAAGGGGTACCCCGTTGGCGGTTCTCTATGATACACATATACTTACTATGACAAGAACTTACCGGTAACTAAAGTTGAGTAGCATGAGGAATGGCCCTCGTACTCAAGGGACATGAGATTGCCAAATTATACTTTGTCAAGCATATACTCCATATTTTGTTCAGTTTAACCTTAATCACTTCAAGATGCTTATGATAGGGGCAATGAGAGCTGAAAGCTAATAAGTACCATAATTTTTGGAAGATTTTTATGAAACTTGAAATCCCTGTTTCCCTTTGATGGGCCTTTCTTCCACTTTTATATTGAGTCCCCCCCTTCTATCTTTAGGCACCAATTAAGAGAGCATAGTTGCCATTCTTAGTTCGATGTGCATTGTCCCAAAACTTATTGATTGATTCATAATGTTGATATTGCTTGTTCTTGAACTATTTGTATCTAGTCACCCTTATGACTTTGAAGGTGTCCTATGCATTTACGTTTTGCTACTCCATGAGGGACAATCTGAATGCCACTATGCTATGTTTTCTATATGTGAAACAAACGTCTTTTAATACATTGTTATTCATGATCTTTGTTTGTATCCTTTCATGTTGCAGCATAGTTACTATGTCTTATTGTTAGAACTTCATATTGCATGCTCATGTTTAGAGTACTTTGATCCCAGCTTTCAATGATTGCAAATGGTTTGATTGTGATGGTGCATGTCACCTCAAAAATTATTCTTTTTATCACTTACCTACTCGAGGACGAGCAGGACTTAAGATTGGGAATGCTTGATACGTCGTAAACATATCTATAATTTTTGATGTTCCATGCTTGTTTAGTACACACTTTGCTTTGCTTTGTCTACACTTTGAGGATTTTTATACATTTTCTAGGACTAACCTATTAACAAGATGCCGCAGTAGCAGTTGCCTGTTTTCTGCTGTTATTGGTTTCAGAAAAGCTAGTAAGGAAATATTCTCGTAATTGGACGGGACAAAAGCCGAAGTCATTATTTCATCGAGATGAACACAAAGACCAAAGGGCGACCGGAGGGGAGGCACAGGGTGGCCACACCTCCCCCCCCCACACGCGGGCCGACCATAGGTCGCGCCTGGGCAGGGTGTGGGCCCCCTGGCCGCCCTCCTGCCTCGCCTCTTTGCCTATATAATCCCCTGATGCCAAAACCCTAAGTACCCGATCATATCTCCATGAAATAGCCCATAGCCGCCACCACCATCGTCCTTAGATCGGGGAGGATCTGAAGCTCTTCCCGGCACCCTGTCGGAGGGGAGAGATCACCCCGGAGGCCTTCTTCATCACTATGCCAGCCTCCGGTATGATGTGTGAGTAGTTCCACCTTGTACTATGGGTCCATACAGTAGCTAGATGGTTGTTTCTCCTCCCTTGTGCTATCATGTTTGTCGTGGGAATAGTCACGGCAGATGCTGCAATCGGCAGCGAGTAGTAGAACGAGGGGCAAGGGCGGCCAGCCATCTGCGGTACGAGATGAGGGCAAAGACACAGGGTTTTACCCAGGTTCGGCCCCCCGGAGGGTAAAGACCTACTCCTGCTAGATTGTATTATGGAGGTGTTACAATGGGCGAGCTCGGCGGCTAGGCATCGAGTCGCTTGGGTGTATGAGGGAACGTATCTCTACTCGCCCTATAGGGAGGTTTATATAGGCTCACATCTCCTAGGGTTTACATATCTCAACCGATTCAGTTAAAGCTTCGGTAGTCGTTTAACCTAATCCGACTGGGCCTATCGACTTGCTCGGCCTTCAGCTTCGGTGCCTTGCTGGGCTTCAATCCACTGCCGTTATGCAGGCCCACTCGCCACTCACGGGCCGGAAGCGTCTGCCGGGTATACCCCAAGAGGCATATCCCCATCAAGAGTCCCCGAGGCCGTCGCCGATTAGGCGAGGTGGCTGGCCGCGATCGAGTATACGGCTTCAGAATAGGCATCCAGTCGAATCGTCGGCGGGCTCCTGTACAAAGGAGAAAACCAGTGATCCAAGTCGCGTCTTTGGCGAGTCAAGTCGGCGAAACACTGTCATAGTGATTGGGTCGACGAGCCGAGTGGCCGGAGTTGGACCGTCAAGCGTGGTCAAACTAGCCGTTGGGGTAATCCAACGGTAACTTTTGGCGTAATCATCGCGCGGTAACGGCTTCCTGATTTGGCGGGTAACATCCATTATATAAGGAATGGCAGCGATCGAGAGCCAACTTCTCACCACTTCTTCCGATCAAGCATTTTCCTTCCTCACATCGCGAGCCACCACCCAAAATCGACCCCAACAACCTCACCATGGCCCTTTCCACCGAACCGTGGGGTAGGTCCAAGTGCACAAGAGCGCAACTGGCCTCCTTCAAGGAGGCCGGGATCCTACGAGCCGGCTGTTGGCGTATTCCCGCAGCCGGAGAGACGACCCCGAACCCGCGAGAGAGGGAATTCATCCGTTTCACCAGTCATCTCGAGCGGGGGCTAGGGTTTCCTACATCCTTGTTCTTCCGGTGCTTCTGCGCCTACTACGGGATCCAGCCTTTAGATCTGGGTCCCCACAACATCGAGCAGCTCGCCATCTTCGTGGCGTTCTGCGAATGCTACTTGGGCTGCCGGCCCTACTTCCCCTTGTGGCAAGATCTGTTCCACGGACGGATCAGCCGCGAGGAAGCAGACCCAATGCTAGCCATGGCGGCACGACATTCTAACTCAAGTCCAAAGCCTCATTCTTTGATCCGATGTCTGCGCACTAAGGCAGCGGCGGATCGGAAGAAGTCGTGGTTCTACGTGGCGACCGAGGACGAGGCGGCGATCCTGCAGATTCGCCAATCGGTCCGAGCCGCGCCATCTCCAAGTCGGCAAGCTCCCCAACGACCAGCGGATGGTCGTCGACGAGATGCTCCACCATCCGCGGTCTAAAAAGAAGGGCCTCAGACGATAAATCATCTGCTGGCTCGGCTCGGCTCGTCCCTTCGCCCAGCGTGACCACTACATGTACCAGTACACGGGCCGGGGAGACTCGACGAAGGCCTGCCTCGACGAGTGGAAACTAGTGGACTACCTCCCAGCACTGAAGAAGATTACCCAGGAGGTGTACCTGGATGCGCAGGCTGGGGTCGTCCCCTATACCGCAAAGCGTCCAGATCCAACGGTAATCACCTTACTTTGCTCGCAGTCGCAGTCTATGCAGTCGTGGTAATTCTGATTCATTCTGTATTCGTTGCAGCTATTCCAAGTGGTGGAAGGGTGGCTCCCTCCTTCGGACGACGAGAGCCCGGGCTCATCCGCCCAGGTCGTGGGCGAGTCACCGCCCGCCAAGGGCGACGAGGACGACGATGACGAGTCCGAGGAGGAGGTCGCCCCGCTGGTCCGAAAGACCCGCGGACAACGACAACGCGAGATCGAGGCAAGCAGAAGCCTCGAGCGTCATGATGACGACGACGAGCTCCCAGAGACCACCTCGCGCCGTCAAACCACTCCGTCGAAGAAGAATAAGAAGAAGAAGAATAAGAAGAAGAAGAAGAAGAAGGAAAAGGAGGCAAGGGCCCCCCCGAAGAAGAAGACGAAGCCATCAAAGCCGCCGCCAAGACTTTTCCAAGGCAGCTCGATGCTCCCAGCCACCGATGATGACGCGTAACCGGTGACCCGCTGGGCCGACGCGACGCGTGGAAGTGCCACTGGCTTCAATGCCTCCGCCATTCGCCCGATCTCGGGCCGGGAGGCTCCAGTATGCGACTTCGCCTCGCAAGGAGGCTCTTGCCGAGGATGTCCCAGAGGCTCCAGCTGCGGCCTCAACGACGAAGAAGCCGTCCGTGTCTTGGGAACGCGACGTCCTGGAGATGGGGCTCAGTCGTCGACTGGGCCCTGAACTGGAAAAACCGGACGGCCTCCGTACGGGGCTACGTTTCATCCCAGTCGCTAAGTGAGTGCACTCACCCTTCCTTGCTTTTTCATAACTATTTCGCTTGTTTTTGCTTATTCGATTGATGCACAGGACCGGAGTGAAGAGGATGGGACATCCAACCGTGGCTAAGGTGCCACCCGTCGTTAGCAAGGAGGACCCTTCCCGCAAGAGGAAGGCGGACGAGGTCGTCGACTCGGCGGATGGCAGCAAGAAGGCCAAGGGTGGCGACACCGTCACTATCTCTGATGACACGGCGGTTGCACTAGCCGGGCCCGTGATGGAGGCAGTCGCGTCTACGAAGGAGGGCGCTTCCTTGCGAACGGCGGGCGACTCCTTGGGCGGGCCTCTATTACCTTCCCACGCTTGACTAAGGCGGCCACGGCGAGTGGAGCTGCGCCCTCGAGCCATGCTCCTGGACCGCCGATGCTGAAGTCGACCAACGTCGTGGGCACACGCCCGGCGTTACGCGTCGTGGACGCGATACAACTCCATGGCATGCTTGGCGCAGCCATCCAGGTACATCCAGTCCCCGAGGATCAGGTCGGTGCTTTGCAGCGGCCTGATTCTTATAATTTCTCATCTTTTTATTTTGGCATCCAGTCCCCGAGTGCGCACTCGCTGAATTTCAGCGGGTGGGTACTTAGGAATTTCTTGATTGCCAGTCCCCGAGTGCGCACTTGCTGAATTTCAGCGGGTGGGTACTTAGGAATTTCTTGATCGCCAATCCCCGAGTGCGCACTCGCTGAATTTCAGCGGGTGGGTACTTAGGAATTTCGTGATCGCCAGTCCCCGAGTGCACACTCGCTAAATTTTAGCGGGTGGGCACTTAGGAATTTTGCTTTGACTAACTTTTTCGGTGATGTGCAGGGTCTGCAGCTTGAGTCGGCGGACCGATTGGCCGCGAAGCAGCGCGCGGAGAAGGAGCTGGCCATCGCCCAGGAAGTGAATAAAGGGCTTCAGGATGTTGCTGCGAAGGCAGAGGAAGCTCGTCAAGGGTTTGTCCCCGCTGGTGAATTGGCGGCGGCGCAATCGGCCTTGAGTGCCGCTGAACAGCGGATCGCCAACCTCGAGCGCGAGCTGCGGGAGGCGAAGGAAGAAGCGGGCTCGGCTGACGGGCGAGCTAAGGCCGCCATTGCAGCCGCTGAGGAGGATCGCAAGGTGTCGGAAGTCCTTATTGCTGGACTTCAGGACGACCATACATCGCTTCAATGCTTCATCACGGAACTCGCCTACCTTGCTTGGTGAGTACATCTTCCTTTCGATGGTTGTGTCTTTTGTGGTGTCCGTCGTACTCATTATTGTCTTCTACTCGCATCGCATCGATAGCGAAGAGGCGAGCTTCGCCGACGCGAGGCGAGGCGTATATGCTCGTCGATTCGGTGACATTGTCGGCAACGTGCATCCGTGCCTATCTCCAAGAGATATAGCCCACGGAGGTGATTCCCAGCGACCTTGTTGAGGTGTGGAAATATTTGGAGAAGGCGCCCGCGGTCGTTGAGTACATGACGCGGTCGGCGTTTCGGCGCAGAGCGTCGACGGCCCTGAGCCTTGGGCTCGCCCACTTCCCCAAAGATTTCTACATCGACGATGTGACGAGTGGATATCCATCGTCGACTGGCGCGGTGGAGCTGTCCGTCCTCGTTGTGACCGTGCCGCCGCCACGCACTCGAACGGTTCGGGCAATGGGCGACCTCCTCGTATCAGAGAGACGGTCGTCGCGAACGACCCGAGCCGCGCATCGTGACTTCAAGGTCGAGCAACCTTTTCGCACGGCGATGGCGGGTGAACTGACGACGTATCCGTCAAACCCGTACACGGCGTTCATCCGCAATCGCCGGGACGTTGGCGAGTCGTCATCGAAGCCTGCCTTGTGGCGTTAGCAGCAGGTCTGCCACACGGGCATATTTTGTAACATGAAACAATGCAATATCCAATTGAATGAGACGTTGTGTCTATTTTGGTATTTGTTGTATGTTTGTGATTGATTTTTGAACGAGTCCCGGCGCGTCCGCTTTTTGTGGGGTTTACCTCAGATATGATGTAAGTGTTGTTGTCATGTGTTTTGATGTTTTGGTCGACTCGCCCGAGCTCAAGAGCCAGCCCAGGCGACTCCTTGAGTGCTCAGATTTTACCGCTTTCCCGCGCGAACGAGGTCGGGTGGCCGAGTCCCCGAGCGTGGTACTTGGTAGTTCTAGGCGCGACTCGAGGGTGGTTGAGGACTTAGCGCTTGTGTGAGCGTCCACTCGCCTGCCCGTGGGGTCAGGCGTGCAGTCCCGGCATGCTCTCTTACTTGGCGTTTTCTCGACCGCGATTTAACTGGTCTTGATCCCGGCGTGGTACTTAGCCGCTCGAGTCGCTATGCCGAGGATGCGGAGGACCAAGGTCGCTGTGAGAAGCGAGGGCGCTTGTCTTGGCTCAGAGAACCATGAGCTAGGCGACTCCAATGGGGCTCCGGTAGGCGTTTTCATGGACGATGCAAGACCTGAGGTGATTCAAGGTTTTACACCGCACTACTTAGCCATGCCGATCGCTGTACCAAAGGTTGACTTCGCATTTAGCGAACGCTGTTATTACGAAAAGCGAGTGGCACAAGTCATGGAGAGTAGGCGCAATTTATGTAACCGCTTTTTTATTTCATAGCGATCGGAGAGTACATTTGTGGGGTTCTAGGAGTAGAACTTCCGGAGGAGGTTTACCTTCCATGGTCGCTGATCGCCGAAGTTCGCCGCCCCCGGACGCCGATGAGGTAGTAGGCGCTGCTGCAGCACGCGCCCGAGCAGCGAATGGGCCTTCCCACGGAGGGGAGAGCTTGTGCATGCCCTTCTTGTCCGGATGAGGCGTAACACCGTGTCGCTTCCCGAAGGTGCAAGCCACCCGGGCCGTGGTAACGGGCGAGTCCTTGCTGGTAGATGGCGGTGCGTGATCGAGCGAGGTCGCGTGCTTCATCGAGTTGGTCGATCCGTCTTGGCGGGCAAGCTCGCTTGCAGCCTCCAGATAGTGGACGACCGCGTAGTCGTGGTTCGAGGTCGGTGGGCATGACTGCCTGCACCATAGACCATGAAGAAGGGAGTGAATCCCGCCGATCTGCTGATCGAGGTGCGGATCCCCAGATGAGAGGGCAACTCGACCCAAGACCGGCGGTGCGCCGAGTGGTACTTTGGAGTCGCGCTTCAGCCGTGGAGGATGCTTTGCTGGCCCGCCCGCCGCCGTGGATTCCGGGTGGGCGACTGACGCGAGGTCGAGCCGGATGTGGTGCTCTTCGCAGAATTCGGCCATGGCTCCCTTGGCGAAGTTGGTGCCGTTGTCCGTGATGATGCTGTTTGGGAACCCGTAGCGTTATATGAGCTCGCGTAGGAATTTAGTGGCGGTCTTCCCGTCGCATTTCCGGACTGGATTGGCCTCCACCTACTTCGTGAATTTGTCGACGGCGACTAGCCGGTGGGTGTAGCCGGAGGGGGCTTTCTTGAAGGGGCCTACCATGTCCATGCCCCATATGGCGAATGGCCAGGTGATGGGAATTGTTTTGAGCGCTGAGCTCGGCACGTGCGTCTGGTTGGCGATTGCACACGCGCACCGCTGGACGATATCGACAAAGATCGGCGTGCGGTGGGCCAAGAGAAGCCATGTCGCATAGCCTTGGCGACCAGGAGGCGCGGCGGCGTGGCCGCATCACCGGAGTGAATGTCGTGGAGGATTTTGGCCCTTCACCGGTTGGACGCAGCGTTGAACACGCCGGTGACGATGCGCCAGGAGCTCGCCGTCGATGATGGTGTAGGACTTGCATCGACGAGCGATCATTCGAAAGGCGTTTGTCTGCTCGCGGCAGGTACCGCTTCCGGTAGGCGATGTAGGGCTTGGTCCAGTCGTCTGGCTCGTTGACGAGTGCGACCAAGGCTACCTCTGGTTGGAGTGGGACTCTGATGTCGATCTCCCTCGGGGGAGATACTGATGGCTTGGTGATCGTGTCGAGGAAGACGCTGGCCGGTGGTGCGAGTCGAGCCGACCCGATGCGAGAGAGTGCGTCGGCCTCCTCGTTCTTCCGCCTATCGATCCACTCGACAGAGTAGCCTGTGAAGTGTCCGCCCAACTTGTCCACTGCTTGGCGGTACGCCGCCATGGTGGGGGAGACGGCATCGCAGGTGCCAGCGACTTGCCCCGTGACAAGGTCGGAATCTCCGTAGCAGCGGAGGCGGTTGACATTCATCTCCTTGGAAGCTCGCATGCCGTTGAGTAAGGCCTCGTATTCGGCCATGTTGTTGGTACAGGGTGTGAAGTCGAGGAAGAGGATGTAGCGGAGCTTGTCGCCCTTTGGTGAAGTCAGCACTATCCCTGCGCCTGCACCGTCCGCGTTCTTGGAGCTGTCGAAGTGCAGGCTCCAGTAATGGAGGTACGGCAGTTTCTCTGGTTGCTGGGCCTCTTCCCAGTCGGCGATGAAGTCTACCAGTGCCTGCACTTGATCGCCTTTCGTGGCTCGTATTTGATGTTGTGGACGCCGATCTCGACGGCCCACTTGGCGACCCGCCCGGTCGCCTCGCGATTGCGGATGATGTCTTCTGCGGTGGTCTTGAGGCGACCGTGATCGGGTGCTCTCGAAGTAGTGCAGCGGCGCCGAGCTCAAGACGTGTATACTAGCTTTTGGTATCAGGTACTGGCGCGACTCGGTGAGGACCTCGCTGATGTAGTACACCGGCCGCTGGACTGGGCGCTCCTTTCCTTCTTCTGGCCGTTCGACGACCATCACGGCGCTGACGACGCGCTCGGACGCCGCGACGTAAACCAGCATGGGTTCTTTGTCGGCGGGGGCGGCGAGCAGTGGTGCGGCGAGTAGCACCTTTTTGAGGTCGCGGAGTGCGTCATCCGCCTCCTTGTCCCACTGGAAGGTGGGGTTCTTGTGCATCAGGCGGTATAGGGGCATCGCCTTTTCGCCTAGGCGGGGAATGAAGCGACTGAGAGCCGCTACTCGCCCGGCCAGCTTCTGGACGTCGCGCAGGCACTCGGGTTTGCCGAGCCGGGCAATCGTGTCGATCTTCGTGGGGTTCGCCTCGATCCCTCGTTTGGAGACGACGTACCCCAGTAGCTGTCCGGCGGGTACACCGAATGTGCATTTGCCTGGGTTGAGCTTTATCTTATACCGTCGCAAGTTGGCGAATGTTTCCGCCAGGTCGGCGAGTAGGTCGCCTTGGCGAGCGGACTTTACGATCACGTCGTCGATGTAGACGTGGATGTTGCGGCCAATTTGGCTCGCGAGGCATTCTTGCATGCACCGCTGGTAGGTCGCCCCGGCGTTCTTGAGGCCGAAGGTCATGGCGGTGTAGCAGAAAGCTCCGAATGGCGTGATGAACGCCGTCTTCTCCTCATCTTCGACAACCATTTTGATCTGGTTGTACCCAGAGTAGGCGTCGAGGAAACATAGCGACTCTGATCCCGCGGTTGAATCGATTATCTGGTCGATCCGCGGGAGGACGAACTGCTCCTTTGGGCAGGCGCTGTTCAGGTTTGTGTAGTCGATACACATTCTCCAGGTCCCGTTTTTCTTCTCGACCAGGACTGGGTTTGCCAGCCACTTGGAGTACTTGATTGGCCGGATGAAGCCGGCAGCGAGTAGACGCTGCACTTCCTCGGTGATTGCTCGACGACGTTCTTCATTGAAGGGCCGCAGCGACTGCTTGACAGGTCGCACTTTGGGGTCGGCGTTTAGCTTGTGCTCAGCGAGCTCCCTAGGGACATCGGGCATGTCAGAGGGTTTCCATGCGAAGATGTCCCTTTTCTCACGGAGGAACTCAATGAGCGCGCCTTCCTATGCTGGGCTCATGCCCGTCCCGATCGTCACCGTCTGGCTGGAGTCGCTTGGGACCAGCTCGACGGTGCGGTGTCGTCGTGGCCTCAAAGGTTGAGGTGTTTGCGCCCTCGAGTTGGGCTTCTTGAGTATGGTGGGGTCGTCGTTGTTGACCCGCCGCTGTATGGCGAGCTCGTCGGCGTGGTTGGTTTGCGCCCGCGATGGCGTCGGCGAAGCTCGGCTCCTTTGGCCTCGCACTCGGCGGCCATGTCGGGTCGCCGTTGATGGTGATGACGCCGCGGCCCGGAGCTTCATCGCGTTATGCAGCGTGGGCGCTGCCATGAATTTAGCGAACCGCGCCCAGGCAGATGGTAGGCTGTCGAAGGGCACCAGCTCGAAGACGATCCGCCGGTGCGGAAGTTTGCCGGTGTGCGAAGGTGATGGCGGCGTGACCTTACCGATGCGCCTTCCGACCGGGACGATGCCGTGGAATGTGGTGTGGGTCGTCTCGATCATCGATCGGGAGCGCGGCCGCTGAAGGTGTCGAGGTACAGGATGTTGATGGAGTTGCCGCCGTCCATCAATGTCTTGGGGAGCCAGTAGTCGCCGACCTTGGGCTTGACCACCAGGGCTACTCGACCTGGGTACTCGATGCGTGGCGAGTGGTCTTGACGACTCCAGGTGATGGGCTGCTCCGACCAGTTGAGGAATCGGGAACGTCCGCCCGCTGGGCGACAGCGTTGGCGGCAGCGGCGATAACCTTCTTCTCGCTTCGTGTTGAAGCTGTGAAGGTGTGGAGCGAACCGCTACTTTGCGAATTTTCCGCCGCTTACGGGTCGTTGTCGGGTCCTCCCGCCGCCGTGCCTTCTCGATTTCCACGAGGTGTGGCGCGGCGGTGGTGTGCGTTGGGCTTCCTTCCCTGCTATGAAACGCACATGGTTGGTTAAGGAGGGCCGCGTCGAACCTTGGCTTGTTCTTGTAGTTGCCGCCGTCGCGGCGTTGTCCTCCGTCCCGAAGCTCTTGGCTCGCTATGCGATGCCGGCGTTGGCGAAGTCGACTTCGCCCGTCGACGCTTGCGGTGGCGAAAGTGCCAGAGCGTAGGTCGGATCGGCGTCCACCGTCGTTTCGGCCAGGCGGCGTTGACCTCTGACTCGTCGTCGGTTTCTGATTTGGATCTTCCTCGACGTACCGTTTGGCGATCTCGAGGAGGTCGGGGATGTTGTCGAGTGTGCGGGAGTGTCGCTTGAGCTTGGCGACCAGGGGCTCGTAACGGCACGAGGTCTTGAAGCAATGGATCACGGTGTCCGGGTGGATGCCGGCCGCGTTGTACCAAAGTTCTTGCCACCTTTGGACCCAATTGCGGGTCGATTCGCGGGGTCCATGGACGCATCGCTCCAGGTCCTCGATGGTGGTGGCGCGGGTGTAGGAGCACTCGAAGTGCCTGACGAAGGCATCGCACATCTCCTCCCAGGAGTCGATACTGTCCTGGGGGAGGGTGTTGATCCACTGCCTGCACGTCCCCTCCATCATCAGGGGGAGGTAACGGGCGGCTAGCAGGTCAGTGTGGCCTGCGATCCCCATCGCCATGAGGTATGTGTCGAGCCAGACGGCGGGGTCGTACGAGGAGTCGTACTTTTCTATCTCTTTCGGCGCCTTGAAGTTTGGCGGGTACTTCTCGCCTCGGATCATTGGTCCGAAGCACTTGGGTCCGAGTCGACTGAGCGACCCCATGGGCTCGCCGTCGCGGCGATTAGTTAGGGTATGTCGCAAGTCGTCGGGCTGGCGTGCGCCAACTTTGGTTGATGATGTGGGTGCGGGCGTCGATGGGTTGCCCGTTGGCGGCGACGTTAGTTTCCGCCCGGAGTCGTTGGTGGAAGTGCGCGTTGGTCGGTGTTGGAGCTGCGGGCTCGTGGCGTGCGCTGAGGGTGTTTGCCGCTGGCGGCCGAGGCCGCTCTGCTTCGAGGAACGCAGTATACTCGACTGCCGGTCGGCGCCCGCTCTTTGCTGCTCGACGGCCTTCGCGAAGGCCCGGACGTATTGGATCTGTAGGCGCCGTCGCGGTGGCGTGATCTTTGTCGGCTGCTGCCGGCTGCCACGAGGTTGTCCATTGGGGTGGAAACGTGGGAGGCCATTTCGTCGCTCCCATGAGGATACTACTATCGCGGCTGGTCCTCAGGAGGGTGCGGTTGGGTGGCGGTGGGCGCCATTGCGATTGATCTGGCGGGGCGGGCGCTTCCTCTGGTGGCGTTCTCGCGGTCGCGCGCTTCGTCACGGGCCGGGTCGTTGCCGTCGAAGTTCGTGGCACGCCCTTGAACGGTGGGGTTCAGGCGTGACCTGATCCGGCTGGTGGTAGCGTGATAGCTCAGCGCGTCACCGCTCGAGGCGAAATTTTCGCGCTCGGCTTGCTCCTTTGCACCGCCTCCGCCAGTTTCAGGCGGAGCTCCTCGACCTCCGTTGCCTTGGCGTTAGGAGGGATTGGGGTGGAGAATGGATCCTCCGGCGGATCGGCGCCGGTTGCCATGTAGGTCGCGGCGTGGCGACCAGTTCCGTCGCGGGGGTCGCCGGAGTTCTCCGATCCGGAGTCGAACTCGAAGATCCCGAGGATGGAGGGATCCTCGAAGTCTCCCGCGTTGGAGACCTGGGCGATGGAGCCCGCGGACGAAGCCGTGGTGATGGATTCGGCGGTGACGCGGGGTCACCGAAAGTCGTCGGTGAGGCGCATCCTCTGCGGCGAATTCCGGCCACGTTCTTTGTGGGCGAGTTGTACTCGGGCGAGGCGATGGATCGTGCGGATCGGCTCTCGGAGCCGATCGCGTGGCGGCGACTTCGCGGATGCGGCCGAATCCTCCAAGACGATGGCGTCGGTGATACCGACGAAGAGGATGATCGTGCGATGGCGGGATCACGCCGTGCGTCGTGGCCGGGACGTAGCTGCTCGGCAAGATTTGGAGCATCTCGCCGATTGCTATCATGCGGCGGTGGCGGCCTCGTTGATGGGAAGATTGATCTCGCCCGCGAACACCGGCGGACGGCGGGCCCCGGTGGGCGCCACTGTCGTGGGAATAGTCACGACAGATGCTCCAATCGGCAGCGAGTAGTAGAACGAGGGGCAAGGGCGGCCAGCCATCTGCGGTACGAGATGAGGGCAAAGACACAGGGTTTTACCCATGTTCGCCCCCCCGGAGGGTAAAGACCTACTCCTGCTAGATTGTATTATGGAGGTGTTACAATGGGCGAGCTCGACGGCTAGGCAGCGAGTCGCTTGGGTGTATGAGGGAACGTATCTCTGCTCACCCTATAGGGAGGTTTATATAGGCTCACCTCCCCTAGGGTTTACATATCTCAACCGATTCAGTTAAAGCTTCGGTAGTCGTTTAACCTAATCCGACTGGGCCTATCTACTTGCCAGGCCTTGACTTCCGATCGCTCGGTGCCTTGCTGGGCTTCAATCCACTCGCCGTTATGCAGGCCCACTCGCCAGCTCACGGGCCAGTCGGAAACGTCCTGCTGGGTATACCCCAGTAGGCATATCCCCATCAATGTTTAGATCTTGTGATCTCCGTTCATGATCAAGATCATCTATTTGTAATCATGCAAGTTGTGTTTGCGGGGATCCGATGGATATTGAGATTACTATGTCAGATTTATTATTGATTCTATCATGTCTTATGATTATTGATTCTATCATGTCTGTGTTGTTTGAGATCTTGCATGCTCTCTGTTTCTACTCGCTATCTTGGCCAAGTAGAAGCTAGTGACTCCAAGAGGGAGTATTTATGCTCGATTGTGTGTTCATGCCTCTATTGAATCTGGGGAAGTGATATAATCTCTAAGTTGTAGATGTGTTGTTGCCACTAGGGAGAAAACAACAATCTCTTGTTCATGGAACAATTGTATTGTTTACTTTACACACATTGCTTAATGCAGTTATCCATTGCTTGCAACTTATCATGGAGGGGTTCGATGATAACACAAGGTGGATTACTAGTCATAGATGAAGTTGGATGGAGGTCTATGTATATTGTTGTAATGCCCAATCAAATCTCATAGGATCATGAATGTCTAGTATTGCATTGTTATGCCTTGCTCAGTCCTGTCATTGCCCCACTGTAATTTGTTTATCCAGCATGTTTTGTTATTTATCTTAAGGAGAACACCTCTAGTGAACTGTGGACCCCAATCCAATCTTTACCATTGTTACATCATCCACTGTTACTGTTTACTTTCTGCAAGCAACCATTATCTTCCACACCATACGTTTAATCCTTTGTATTTAGCATACCAGTGAGATTGACAACCTCACTGTAAGTTGGGAGCAAAGTCTTGAGTTTGTGTTGTGCAGGATTCCAAGTTGTATAAACACCTTGGAGTTGTTTCCTTGCTCCTATTGGTTCGATAACCTTGGTTTCATAACTAAGGGAAAACTTACTGCCATGCTCATCATACCTTCCTCTTGGGGTCTTCCAACGAAGCTCTACTATTGAGCCACATCAGACTCTCCTTGCAGAAATATTCTTTCTCCCCGGCAACGGCGCCAGAAAATCTTGTGATGGCTCAGTTGATGTAGATCTTGTTGGAAACCCCAAGAACAAGGTATGATGATCACAATAGCAAGTTTTCCCTCAGTTATGGAACCAAGGTTGTCGAACCAGTGGGAGAAACAAACCACTTCTGAAGGTGTTGCTAGAAACGTGGAACCTGCAGACAACACAACCAAAATACTTTGCCCCAACTTATCAGTGAGGTTGTCAAGCTCACTGGTTTTGCTGAAAACAAAGGATTAAACATATAGTGTGGAAGAAAGTAATTTCTTGTAGTAATTGCAGAAAGTAAACAGTAAACAGTAGATGGAATATCAATGGAAAGGAATAGACCAGGGTCCACATTTCACTAGAGGTGTTTTCTCTATAAGATAAATAACATGTTGGGTGAACAAATTACAGTGGGGCAGTTGACAAATAGAGAATGCATAACAATGCATGTACAAGACATGATGATCATTATGATATTCATTTGAGCATTACAACATGATACATAGACCGTAATCCAACTGCATCTATGACTAATAATCCACCTCCGGGATATCATCCGAACAACCCTCGGGTATTAAGTTGCAAGCAACAGATAATTGCATTAAGCAAAGTGTGTAATGTAAACGATACAATTGCCCTTGGACAAAGGATTGTTGTTTTCTCCCTAGTAGCAACATCATATCTACAATCTTAGAAGTTTCTGCCACTCTCCCAGATTACTAGAGGCATGAACCTACTATCGAGCATAAATACCCCCTCTTGGAGTCACAAGCAAATACTTGGCCAGAGTAACTACTAGCAACGGAGAGCATGCAAGATCACAAATAACATAGACATGATAGAACATTAATCAATCTGAAATAATACTCAATATCCATCGGATCCCCGCAAACACAACATGTAGCATTACAATAAGATGATCTTGATCATGATAGGCAGCTCACAATATCTAAACATGGTGGCACAAATAGGAGAAACAACCATCTAGCTACTGCTATGGTCCCGTAGTCCAAGGATGAACTACTCACACATCACTCCGGAGGCAGGCATGGTGATGAATAAGGCTTCCGGGATGATCTCCCCTCTTCGACAGGGTGTCGTGAAGAGCTTCAGATCCCTCCTGATCCAGGGACGACGATAGCGGCGGCTACGGACTTTTTCGTGGAATTCTGATTTGTCTTTAGGTTTTTCGTCTCAGGGGGTTTATATAGGCGAAGAGGCAAGATCAGTGGATCTCCAGGGGGCCGACACCCTAGGGCGGCCATCCCCCCTGGCCGCGCCTGGCCCAGGTGTGGCCGCCCTGGGGTGCGTCTCCCCCTCTCCTTCGGGCTCTATGTCGTGTCGGAAAAATAGGAAATTTGGCTTTTGTTTCGTCCAATTCCGAAAATATTTCTTTACTAGTTTTTCTGAAACCAAAAACAGCAGAAAACAGGAAACTGGCTCTCTGGCACTTGGTAATATGTTAGTTCCAGAAAGTTCATAAAAATACCACAAAGTGTAGACAAAACATAAGATAGTTGGTGCAAAACAAGCATGGATCATAAAAAATTATAGATACGTTTGCCACACATCAGCCTCGCTGTAAAAAAATAGGAAGTTGAAGAAGGTGACGCTATGGTGGAGTGGATTACAGCTACGACTGATATGAGCGTATTAAGGAGCATCTTCAGTTGCAGGGTGTGTTCTCAATCCCTTGAATGTCCCGCATACCAGTTACTTCTTTCTTCGGGATTTTTTTCCTCGTGTGTCATACTAGTTCCATCCAATTATATTTTTCTACCCAACTCTTCTTTCTTTATACAAGAAGTGCATTGGAAAGAAGTCTCAGGCGCACATTGCATGTGAAATATGCGTCTAGAAATTTCCCAGTGGCTAGCACCCGTGATGCGATTTCGAAGGCGTATTCGAGCAAAGTCGTATTGTGGAACAAATATCCTCATCGATGATGTTCAACTGCACCAACGATGGTTGCAACATAAGAGATGGCTACCTCTATTTCATCGAACACCATAGGGTTTTCCCGCACACACCAAAGGGACGATAGGTTCATGCCGGTCTCGACGGAAAAGAACTATATGATTTTAGATCTGTTGGTGTCTATGTTGTGTTGATTAATTCTACGGTATTTATTTTCTACCATGGTTATGGAGTACAACTAGTTATGTTTAATTGAATCCTTATGACATCCGCATAGTTTCACTTTTGTAGAAAAGAAAAATTACCATGGCCTATATATGCCTTATTTCACAACACTGCTCGGGCCAGCTAAAAAACTGGGACCATGTCTCTCTTTTAGATCACAACACATATCACTTTCCTATCGAGCATTGCAAACATGTGTTCCTTGTACTTCTGGCTAGATACGACATTTTTTTAGTACACTCTTTCTGTTTATTGGATCCAACACAAGGCTATCCCACTTGCCAACTACTTTTGACTTCTGAACCGGTGTAGTACAAGATAAATCATCTTATATTATAATGAAAGGTCAGTTGAGATTCTCTAAACCAAGTTGCTTCTCTCAAAGTGATAGTTAAAGGACACAAGCCATTTATACCATACTACGTGTGCAAGATGAACAAGTCAAATGTCATCCTTGGGAAGGCCAAGATGGTTAACATTTGACATTTCAATATTTAAAGTTTTTTATGCATACTGAACTCTAGCCAATAACTAATATTATTCTTATCCTACAATACTTTTCATCTAGATACAACAATGCACACCTCAACCGCTATCTCCCAAAGGGTTTACCACTCACATGCTCCTATAAGACCATTTTGAAGGGTTTCGCAGCATAGTAAATCAAAAAAAATTACGGATGCGAACGAGAAAGCCAAGATATAATCTAGGAGATGCAAACAACGAGAGAGATTAGATGAGATCTTCATACCCTTGAAGATTCGCACAGCGGAACGTTCGTTGGAACGTGGGTGATGTAGTCGTACTCGCTTCTCCTCCTCGCGATCCGATCCGATCTAGCACCGCAAGTGGCGATGCCTCCGAGAGATGCACACGTGCAGCACCTCGACGTATCCTCCTTCCTAGGTCCAGCAAGTATGGTGGAGAGACGGATTGGATCTACAACGCGACGGCGCGGTACAAGTGGTGGAGAGTTTACATGCAGGCTTCGCCACACGCAATGGGAGGAGAGAGAGAGGCGGCAGGCGGCTAGGGTTGAGGAGGAGGTGTGGGGGGAGGGTGCGCCCCAGCCCTCTATATATAGAGGGGTGGGCGCCAGCCCTAGCCCCTCCCCCAAGCCCTAGGCCGGCGGCCAAAGGAGGGAGGAGTGGGTGGCAAGTTCCCCCCTTCTAGAAGCTCCCCTAGGGTTTCCCCTTGGTTTGGCCGGCTGGGCCCTATGGGGACTTGTGCCCCTGGACCAATGCGGCCAGGGCACTCCCTCATAGGCCCATGCCCCCTCCCGGCAGGTGGGGCCACGTTGGTCCCCTTCCGGAATGTTCTAGAAGCTTCCGGTACAATACCTATTAACCCGAAACAATTCCGAACTTCAAAAACTGCATTGCCTTATATGAATCTTATTCTCCGGACCATTCCGGAACCTCTTGTGGCATCCCGCAAAACCACTACTAGAAAATCGCGTTGTTTTTGTGCATAGCATCATCATGACCGCATGCTCATGTCATCATGCCACACTGCATTTGAGCATCGTCATCATCTTGCATTTGCTTGCATAAAACTATTTTCGGGAAAACCTAATTTGTTTTCTAAACGCCCGTCTTAATTCAAACACAAAACCTGGGTCTCCGGATTATTTTGTTTTGCCTGCTATCGGTTTGCAAAAGCCTTATTTTAAACAAATAAAATATTAAATTATTTTAATGGGGGCAGCCAAACCGGGCCGATCCGACCCAGTTGGCCACCCCCAGTACAAAAATCGGTCCACCCTAACTTTTACACCCAAACCTATTCTACCCCCTACCTCCACCTCACCCCAACCTATCCTATGTCGCCACCTCACCCCTCCCCAAACCCCCCACCACTCTAATCGCGCCACCTCACCTCTCTCTCCCTCTTCCACTCACGCCCCACACCCCACTGCCAGACACCACGCCCGCCTCCAACCGGTTCCACCACCTCTTCCACCAGACCCACATGCAGTGCCCCACCCCGCTGGACCCACGTGGCCCCACAGACCGACGCTCCCCACCTGTCCCGCCTCTCTCTCCTTTCTCTCTCACCCCACGACCACGCGCCTCCTTCCCCTGTCGCAGGCCTCTCTCCTCCTCCCGGCGCCCGCCGCTGCCTGCCCCTCTTCCTCGCCGCCGTGGCCGGCCTCAGTCTTCCGGCGACGCTGCCAGCCCGCCTGGCGCCTGCCTGGTCCCTCCGCCCTCTGCCCGACCTCCTCTCTCCATCGCTCGTCGCCTCTCCTCGCCCGGTCGTCACCCGCTGCGCCTTCTCCCTTCGCCTCGGCGCCAGCATCCGCTGCCCGCCCCAAGCTCGCTGCGCCTGCCTCGTCTCGTCAAGCTCCTCCGTCACCGGCGCGACTCTTCCCTCCGTCTGGCACCTCCCCGGTCCGCTGCCGTCGCCTCGCCTCCGGCGCGCCTCCGTCGCAGCGGGGCCCGCGTCCGGCTGCCCGGCCCTGCCGCCTCCCGCCTCGGCGTCTCCTCCACGAGCCCAGCGCCCCTCCGCCGGCCACCTCCAGCCCGGCCACCTCCTCCTCCCTGCGGTCCCAGCTGGCGGTTCTCCTCCAGCGCCTTGCCGCCCTCGGCCGCGAACCGAGCGCCCGCCCCGCAGCGTCGCCCCTCATCTCGGCCTTCTGCGCGTCCGGCAGCGTCTGTCAGCGCAGCCGACCCCTGGCCCCCGACCAAAGCACCGCCTCGTTCGCCCAAGCACAAGACCGTCTCGAGCCCCGATGCCCTTTTGTCGCCAAGATCTGCGTTGTTGCGTGTTTCGACGACCATGTGCGAGATGGAACCTGATGACACCGGTACCCAAGACCTACCACACGGACGCATCACGGACTCGGATAAACCCCTCGAAACGACAAGTTCGACATCCCGGAACCAAAGTGCGAACCCCGGTATCGACTTCATGTTCTCCTTCACGGATGCCAAGACCAAATATCGTCGAAACCGGACCCCGAAGACCGAATTCGCCCCTCCAAGTTCTTCAATCGGATCCGAGGACACCGAAACCCCGGTGCGACAAGTACTTCTTCCCGGATGCCAAGAACGCCGATGCGAATACGCCAAGTTCGTCTACCTCGGACACCGTGCGACAAGGTCTACTTCACGGATCCGAAGACCCCGGCACCCGATCCACCCAAGTCCGCCATCAACGACAAGATCGACACCAACTAGAGCGGGTCCGATGTGCCCCGACACCGAACCAAGTCCTGCTTCCCGAATGCGACAAGATCTACCTCAGTTATCCGAGACCGATCCCGTCGAACCCTGAACCCCCGGAACCCCAAGTTCGTCGAACCCTAATGTGTGACCCCTCTCCTCGAGCCCTATTTTATAAATGAAATATAAACTTGTTGCATTAATCATTCATCTCGCATGCATATTTGTGTGGTTTGGGGTTTGGGGGCATTATGTCGATTCACCTTATAATTAAATATGGGGCCCATATGCGGGCAAATCTAGCCTTATATTGGCCTCATTTAAATTTGTGCATCGAACCGGTACCATATCTTGCCATGTTAAACAACATTTAATTGCGGGGTAGCTAAACAACTTGAACCGTATATTTAATTGTCGGGACCCTCGATTCCGCTTAATCTTGCCTAATTGCATCGCACCTTTGCCATGCCATACATCATACATGCATCATGCCCGATCTTCTGCCGTTGTATTAAATATTGCATCCGGTGTTTATTCTAGCGTTTTGCTTCTTCGCGGATAAGGCAGTTGAGTTGATGCGAGTGTCGACCCGATCTTCGGTTGAACCTTCGGAAATGTTTTCAGGCGAGCATCTCCCCCTTTCTTCCTATCTTATTTTTCTAGTATTTATTCCCTCCTGTTGATCTTTGCTATCTGTGTTGCGATGCTCTAGTTTTCGTACCCGTGATATCCCTTGCAGCCATATATAGCCTGGGACACATCCTATTACCTGTTGTTTGGTAGATAGTTGGACCCGCGCGTCGTAGTCGCTTGCTCAAGTGTTTTTGCGTGTCGTCAAGTACCAGTTGTTGGAGAAGTGCATGTTCAATGTTGGAGATGATCATGGCTTTACTTTTCGCTCACTTTAATTACTGTTTAACAACTAAAATTGAAGTAAGTAGCGAGGCATCGGTGGGTGATAGATAATGTTGGTTTCGATCGCCCACTTGTGTCCGTGGGACCCCGAGTGCTTGACACTGTCCGAGATCGAGCGCTAACCACGTGTGGGGAGATATGGCCCCCATTGATTAGTACCTGATTTCAAAGTATTGTCAGGGGCCACAAACTAGTTTGAGGTTTTATCTACTATCCTGTACTTATGCCATGCTTCGCTTTATCTACGATTGTGCGAGGAGCACATCTTTGTTAGGAAGCGGAGTGTTTTCGCGGTATCGACAGTCCCAGTTTTGGGATTCGCTGTCGTTTACAGCCACTATCGCAAACCCTAAGTCCGTCTCGGAGACCGGCCGACTTCGTTGCGGGTAGACTTAGTGGGGTGGCCCCCCGTGCTTGCTTTGGGTCTGGAAACGTCATGACTTAGACCCCGCTGACATACCGATGGGTGTATGTTAACTGATCTGGCAAAAAGGGTCGAAGTGCTTGTGGATACTTTGGTGCACCCCTGCAGGGTTAAATCTTTTCGAGAAGCCGTGTCCATGTTATGGACGACTTGGAGCACACGATGCTTGATCATAGACAACTATAACTAAAGTTTACTGTTATAAATTGACTTGTATCCGACATGACTAGTAATCAGCTTCACTACAACGGAATGGCTAAATAAAAGTACCAACAACTGCTGGGTTTTGGGGTTATCTCATGCTAATTGTATCTGACTAGTAAGTGTTGCAACTACAATGGAATGGTTAAATCAAAGTGCCCACCGCTTATTTTATCAGGATGATTATCTATACCGACTAGTAATAGCTGCAACGATAATCGAATAAATAAAACCCAACCTGTGAGTTCCTCGGTTGACTTCCTCGTTTGGTCTCGAGGGGGAAACACCAGGATGGGTTTGCTTGGTGTTAGCATCAGGTTTGTTCCGAATAGGTCTTTCTTACCCCTCTCTGTTAACCGCTAGTTGTATCGAGTCTCTATAGGGAGTTCGGTGCATCTTTGCCTGCCGCTCCACCATACCTATGTAGGCGAGGACCGATTCTAGCCTCGCTGCAATCGGCCTCGATCGACGCTCCTCTTTTCCTTTGCCCTTTGTCGGCACCCCTTTTGTTTAAGCAGGTTTTGGGATCGTCGCCGTTAGCGTGGTTACCCTTCGCTTGGCACAGGCAGGGTTATGGACGCCATTGGTTATTCTTCAGGGCTCTTAGCCCCATTTGCATCTTGTCCGTAGTCGGACGCTGTATCTTTGCAAGGTGATTTGGATCTTTGTTCTGTATATCTGTATTCTTGACTCATGGAGTCGTGTTGTATAGATATGTTCTGTGGGTCCCATCGAGGACTGTTGTTTAATGTTATTACTTCGTTTTCCACCCGCACGAAAGTGCCTGGTGGGCACCTTTGAATCTTTTCTATGCGAGTTTGGCGGGTTTCGCTAAAACCTGCATAGGGCCGATTCTGAGGGTGTTACACCTCTCGTGATGTCCCGGATCCCATCTGAGACTCCGAACAAAAACTCATAAACCAATTATCCAATCTATCCTAGCGTCGAGACACGTTAAGTGTGTGACCCTTCGGGTTCGAGAACATGCAGACATGATCTTATATCAATAATCAACAGCGGGGTATGGAAACACATATTGAATCACACACATTCATCGATGATCATATCGGATGAACCACGATGCCAGGATTCAATCAATCCCATATATATATTCCCTTCGTCTCGCGATATTTTACTTGCGAGATTTGATCGTCGGTGCCGTCATACCTAGTTCAATCTCGTTCACGCAAGTACTTTACTCGTTCGTAATCCTATATCACTTTGTGATTAACTCCTTAACCACATGCTTGCAAGCGGTGTTGATATCGATTACGAGTGGGCCCGTATATCTCTCCGACTTGGGAGGGCAAATCCCATCTCGATACATACAACCCAACAGGTACTTTCCAATCACCTGAGAGACACCTTTATGATCACCCTCTCATAGGATGACGTTTGATGACCTCAAAGCTTTCTTCCGATACCAGGGAGTTGTGTTATCTCATGGTCTAAGGAATACAATATTTGACATAAGAAAAGCTTCGCAAAGATGAACACGATGACACGATCTAATTGCTCCGCTTAGTTTGGGTCTGTCCACCATATCATTCTCCCAATGATATGATCTCATTATTAATCGACAACTCATGTCTATGGTTAGGAAACCTTAACCATCATTAATCAATGAGCCAGTCCATAGAGGCATACTAGAGACACGGTGTTGTTCACAAACCACACAAGTATTAAAGTTTCCGCTTAATACAATTCTAGCATGGAATATAAACTTTATCATGAACACGAATTATAATAATAACATCTTTATTATTGCCTCTAGGGCATAATTCCAATAGTGTCCCACTTGCACTAGAGTCAAAAATATAGTTTACATTTGGCAACAATCTCACACCCATGGCACTAAGGTGATGATCATGTTTTACACGTGGAAGAGGTTTAGTCAATGGATCTGCGACATTCAGATCTGTATGTACTTTGCTAATCTTCAGATCTTCATCTTCTATATAATCTCGGATTATATGAAACTTGTGGTTGATATGCTTGGTCTTTGGATGATATCTTGGTTCCTTAGCGAGTGCTATAGCGCCAGTGTTGTCACACAATATCTCCAGTGGGTCCAATGCACTTGGAACCACGCCAAGCTCAGTGATGAACTTCCTGATCCAAACTCCTTCACTTGACGTTTCTGCAGCAGCCATGTATTCCGCTTCTCATAGATCCCGATCACGCTTTGCTTGCAGATTCTCCAGCTCACAGCTCCTCCATTCAAAATATAAACGTATCCTGTCTGAGATTTAGAATCATCCTTGTCGGTGTCGAAACTAGCGTCGACGTAACCTTTCACGACGAGCTGTTCATCACCCCCATAGACTAAGAACATTTCTTTAGTCCTATTTAGGTACTTTAGGATGTTCTCACGGCTGTCCAGTGGTCCACTCCTAGATCACTTTGATATCTGCTCGTCAAACTAAGAGCATTGGACACATCCGGTCTAGTACACAACATGGCATACATGATAGAACCTATGGCCGAGGCATAAGGCACTTTGCTCATAGCTTCTCTATCATTTACCGTAGCTGGACACTGAGCCTTGCTCAATATCTTACCTGACAACATAGGCACTGAACCTTTCTTTGCCTTATCCATTCTGAACCTTTTCAGAACTTTGTCTAGGTATGTACTCTGGCTTAAAGCTATGACGCGTCTTTGTCTATCTCTATAGATTTTGATGCCCAATATATAAGCATCTTCACCTAGGTCTTTCATTGAAAAACACATGTTCAAATAACTCTTCACATTGTTAAGCATGTTAATGTCATTTCCAATAATCAATATGTCATCCACATATAGTACCAGAAATGTCACTGAGATCCCACTCACTTTCTTGTAGATACAAGCTTCGTAGCAATTTGGAACAAATCCAAAGCTCTTGATCACTTGATCAAAACGAAGGTTCCAACTCCGAGATGCTTGCTTCAGTCCATAAATGGAACGCTGAAGTTTGCACACTTTATCAACATCCTTAGGATCGACAAAACCTTCGGGTTGCATCATATACAACTATTCATCAATGTTTCCATTGAGGAACGCAGTCTTGACATCCATCTGCCATATTTCATAATCATGAAACGCAGCAATTGCTAATAAAATCCGAATGGACTTAAACATCGCTAC
Organism: Avena longiglumis; assembly: GCA_030063025.1. Taxonomy (NCBI): domain Eukaryota; kingdom Viridiplantae; phylum Streptophyta; class Magnoliopsida; order Poales; family Poaceae; genus Avena; species Avena longiglumis. The sequence goes on from CP125976.1 coordinate 468,779,110, forward strand.
GGGAGAGAAAGTCTCATCGTAGTCAACACCTTGAACTTGTCGAAAACCTTTTGCGACAAATCGTGCTTTATAGACGGTAATATTACCATCCGCGTCCGTTTTCTTCTTGAAAATCCATTTGCACTCAATGGCCTTTCGGTCGCTAGGAGGGTCCACCAAAGTCCATACTTGGTTTTCGCTCATGGATCCCAATTCGGATTTCATGGCTTCTAGCCATTTCTCAGAGTCTGGGCTCATCATCGCTTCCTCATAGTTCGTAGGTTCATTGTCTTCTACCAATAAGACAGTCAAGACAGGGTTGCCATACCACTCAGGAGGAGCACGTGACCTTGTCGACCTGCGACGTTCAGTAGCAGCATCGTCCAAAGCTTCATGATCCTTGTCATTAGCTTCCTCTATTGTTGGTGCAGGCGTCACTGGAACAATTTTAGGTGTTGCGCCACTCTCCAATTCAAGAGAAGTTTCAACAACCTCGTCTATCTCTACTTTCCTCCCACTCACTTCTTTCGATAGATACTCCTTCTCAAGAAAGGAACCGTTCTTTGCAACAAACACTTTACCTTCGGTTCTTTGATAGAAGGTATACCCAATAGTTTCCTTAGGGTATCCTATGAAGACGCATTTCTACGCTTTGGGTTCGAGCTTGGCCGGCATCAACTTCTTGACGTAAGCTTCGCATCCCCAAACTTTAAGAAATGACAACTTAGGTTTGACACCAAACCATAGTTCATACGGTGTCGTCTCAACAAATTTATATGGTGCCCTATTTAAAGTGAATGCGGGGGTTTCTAATGCATAACCCCAAAATGATAACGGCAAATCAGTAAGAGACATCATTGATCGGACCAAATCTAATAGAGTTCAATTCCGGCGTTCAGACACACCATTGCGCTGTGGTGTTCCGGGTGGCGTGAGTTGCGAAACGATTCCACTTGCTTTAATATGCGTGAGAAAATCATAACTCAAATATTCACCTCCACGATCGGATCGTAGAAACTTAATCTTTCTGTTACGATGGTTCTCCACTTCATTCTGAAATTCCTTGAACTTTTCAAATGTTTCAGATTTGTGTTTCATTAAATAGATATACCCATATCTACTTAAGTCATCGGTAAAAGTGAGAAAATAGCGATATCCACTGCGCGTCGAAACACTCATCGGTCTGCATACATCGGTATGTATGATTTCCAACAAGTCCATTGCTCGCTCCATCATACCGGAGAACGGGGTTTTGATCGTCTTGCCCATGAGGCATGGTTCGCATGTGTCAAATGATTCAAAATCAAGAGACTCCAAAAGTCCATCAGAATGGAGTTTCTTCATGCGCTTTACACCAATATGACCTAGATGACAGTGCCACAAATAAGTAATATTATCACTATCTACTTTGCATCTCTTAGCCTCAATGTTATGGATGTGTGTTTCATCCCTTTCGATATTTAGAAGAAATAAACCATTCACAACAGGTGCATGACCATAAAAGATGTTACTCATATAAATAGAACAACCATTATTCTCCGATTTAAATGAATAACCGTCTTGCAATAAACACGATCCATAAATAATGTTCATGCTCAACGCATGCACATAATAACACTTATTAAGGTTTAAAACTAATCCCGAAGGTAAAACTAAGGAGAGAGTGCCGACGGCCATCACATAAACTCTTGATCCGTTGCCAACGCGCATCGTCACCTCATCCCTCGCAAGTCGCCGTCTATTCCGTAGCTCCTGTTTTGAGTTACAAATATTAGCAACTGAACCAGTATCAAATACCAGGCACTACAACGAGGGCTAGTAAGGAAAACATCAATAACATGTATATCAAATATACCTTTGATGGTGCCAGCCTTCTTTTCCGCTAAGTACTTCAGACAGTTGCGCTTCCAGTGACCCTTGTCCTTGCAATAGAAGCACTCAGTGTCCGGCTTGTGTCCATACTTGAGCTTCTTCTCAGAAGGGGCAACGCGCTTGCCGCCGCCTTTCTTGAAGGGCTTCTTTGCACCCTTACATTTCTTGAAGGTGGGGGGCTTGTTGACCATCAACACATGATTATCCTTTTTGATGTCCACCTCCGCAGCCTTTAGCTTTGCGAAGAGCTCGGTGATCGTATCAGTGGAACCGATCTGATTATGAGTCACTACAAAACTTTTGTAGTAGCCTGGAGGGAGTGATTGCGAACCTCAATCTTGAGCTCCTCTGGAATCATGATCCGGTTTCTCAAGGCGTTGAGTGTAGCCCGACATCTTTATGGCGTGCTCACTAACGGAACTCCCTTCCTCCATCTTGCAGTTAAAGAATTTCTCAGAGATCTCATATCTCTCAGAACGGGCCTGAGTCTGAAACACGGTTTTCAGCTCCTCAAGAATCTCAAAGGGCCCGGGATAGTCTTCAAAACAATTTTGAAGGTCCGATTCCATAGCAAACAACATGGTGCTCTTAATCACACCATAATCATCTTTGCGTGACTGATAGACAGCTTTCTCATCAGCCGGCGCATCTACAGCAGGGGCGTCACCTAACGCATTCTCAAGGACATGGTCCTTTTGACCGCCAGAGAGAATGATTCTCAGATTGCGGAACCAATAGGTGAAGTTAGACCCATTGTTTCTAAGCTTTTCCTTCTCAGAAAAAACGTTGAAGTTGAAGTTGGACTTAGCCATTTGATCTACAATATTTGCATGTACAAATTAGACTATGTTCATGATAACTAGTTCAACTTTTAATCAAATTACTAGATGAACTCCCACTAAATTCAACATCCCTCAAGTTATTTAGTGAACACGATCCAAATTCACCACACCTAATTCGATCTTCACGAGAAGAGATGTGGCTTCAATGGTGGACAACAAAGTGTCGATCATATCATTCATATGATTCATGCTTAAACTTTCGGTTCATGTGTTCCGAGGCCATGTATGTACATGCTAGGCTCGTCAAGTCAAACCCAAGTATTTTCGCGTGTGCAAAACTGGCTTGCACCCGTTGTATGTGAACGTAGAGTCTATAGCACCCGATCATCACGTGATGCTTGGACACGACGAACTTTCGCAACGGTGCATACATGGGGAGAACACAGTTTTATCTTGATCTTTAAGTGAGGAATCATCTTATAATGCTACCGTCATGATCTAAGCATAATAAGATACATAAAAGGATAAACATCACATGCATATAACTTTATGTGACATGGTATAGCCAATCTTCGCGCAATGATCTCCATCTTGTGCGTGCCGGCATGATCTCCATCACTCCAGCATGATTGCCTCCACCACGAATAGCAACTACAACTATTGCTAACTACTTAGCGATAAAGTGAAACTATTACATGGCGTATAAGAAGTTGACACACAGGTCATACACAATTATAAAGACAACCATATGGCTCGTGCAGGTTGTGTACTCATCGATATGCAAGTCGTAAAACATTACAAAACATGATCATCGCATACAATATACACACATCACATCTTGGGCCATACCATATCACAGAAAACACTCCCTGTAAATACAAGTTAGACGCCTCTACTTTGTTGTTGCATGATTTACGTGGCTTATGGGAGTAGCAAGCTAAGAACGATTCTTACCTACGGAAAGCCACAACGGTGATATTATGGTTGCCAAACTCTGGTGTTAATCCCATGACAACTATAGTGAGAGAAAATGGCATCCACCAGCCGCATGTGTGGAACAAGCCACACGTCAAGTGCGGAGCCGGTCTCGCGAACGACGTCGCGTAAGGTTGGCCTGGACCGCTTCAATCTCACTATCCCGCGTCATAAGAAGAACACAAACAAGAGGCTTGCAACAGAAAACATCAACGCCCGCAACAACCATGTTGCATTCTACTCGTGAAACACATCTATGCATAGATCTAGCTCTGATACCACTGTAGGGTATCGCAGCATAGTAAATCAAAAAAATTCTATGGATACGAACGAGAAAGCCAAGATATAATCTAGGAGATGCAAACAATGAGAGAGATTAGATGAGATCTTCATACCCTTGAAGATTCAAGACAATGAACGTTAAATTGAACGTGGGTGATGTAGTCGTACTCGCTTCTCCTCCTCACGATCTGATCCGATCTAGCACCGCAAGTGGCGATGCCTCCGAGATATGCACACGTGCAGCACCTCGACGTCTCCTCCTTCCTCGGTCCAGCAAGTATGGTGGAGAGACGGATTGGATCTACAACGCGATGGCGCGGTGCAAGTGGTGGAGAGTTTCTGCAGCAGGGTTTCGCCTACACGCAGTCGGGAGCGAGAGAGAGAGGAGGGCAGCAGGGCGGCTAGGGTTGAGGAGGAGGTGTGGGGGGAGGGTGCGCCCCAGCCCTCTATATATAGAGGGGTGGGCGCCAGCCCTAGCCCCTCCCCCAAGACCTAGGCCGACGGACAAAGGAGGGAGGAGTGGGGGGCAAGTTCCCCCCCCTTCTAGAAGCTCCCCTAGGGTTTCCCCTTGGTTTGGCCGGCTGGGCCCGATGGGGCCTTGTGCCCCTGGACCAATGTGGCCAGGGCACTGAAGGGTTTCGCGTCATAGTAAATCAAAATTTTCTACGGATGCGAACAGAGGGAAAGCCAAGATCTAATCTAGGAGATGCAAACAACGAGAGAGATTGGATTAGATCTTCATACCCTTGTAGATTCGCACAGCGGAACGTTCGTCGGAACGTGGGTGATGTAGTCGTACTCGCTTCTCCTCCTCGCAATACGATCCGATCTAGCACCAGAAGTGGCGGTGCCTCCGTGAGATGCACACGTGCAGCACCTCGACGTCTCCTCCTTTCTCGGACCAGTAAGTATGGTGGAGAGACGGATTGGATCTACAACACGATGGCGTGGTGTATATGGTGGAGAATTTCTGCAGCAGGGCTTCGCCTACAAGCAGTCGGGAGGGAGAGAGGAGGGCAGCAGGGCGGCTAGGGTTGGAGGGGAAGGTGTAGGGGGTTGGTGCGCCCCCACCCCTCTTTATATAGAGGGGGGCGCAGCCCTAGCCCCTCCTCCAAGCCCAAACCGGCGGCCCCAAAGGATAAGGAGTGGGGGGCAAGGAAACCCCCCCTTCTAGAAGGTCTATCTCGAGTTTAAACCTCTCTTGGCCGGCTGGGCCCTATGGGGCCTTGTGCCCCTGGCCCAATGCGGCCAGGGCACTCCCTCGTAGGCCCATGCCCCCTCCCGGAAGGTGGGGCCACGTTGGTCCCCTTCCGGAAGGTTCTAGAAGCTTCCGGTACAATACCAATTAACCCGGAACAATTCCTAACTCCAAAAACTGCACTGCCTTATATGAATTTTATTCTCCGGACCACTCCGGAACCTCTCGTGATGTCCCGGATCCCATTCGAGACTCCGAACAAAAACTCATAAACCAATTATCCAATCTATCCTAGCGTCGAGACACGTTAAGTGTGTGACCCTGCGGGTTCGAGAATATGCAGACATGATCTTTTATCAATAATCAACAGCGGGGTCTGGTAACCCATATTGACTCCCACACATTCATATATGATCATATCGGATGAACCACGATGCCAGGATTCAATCAATCCCATATGTATATTCCTTTCGTCTCGCGATATTTTACTTGCCCGAGATTCGATCGTCGGTACCGTCATACCTAGTTCAATCTCGTTCATAGCAAGTACTTTACTCGTTCCGTAATCCGATATCACTTTGTAATTAACTCCTTAACCACATGCTTGCAAGCGGTGTTGATATCGATTACCGAGTGGGCCCGAAGTATATCTCTCCGACTTGGGAGGGACAAATCCCATCTCGATACATACAACCCAACAGATACTTTCTGATCACCTGAGAGACACCTTTATGATCACCCTCTCATAGGATGACGTTTGATGACCTCAAAGCTTTCTTCCGATACCAGGGAGTTGTATTATCTCATGGTCTAAGGAATACAATATTTGACATAAGAAAAGCTTCGCAAAGACGAACACGATGACACGATCTAATTGCTTCGCTTAGTTTGGTTCTGTCCATCATATCATTCTCCCAATGATGTGATCTCATTATTAATTGACAACTCATGTCCATGGTTAGGAAACCTTAACCATCATTAATCAATGAGCTGGTCCATAGAGGCGTACTAGGGACACGGTGTTGTTCACAAATCACACAAGTATTAAAGTTTCCGCTTAATACAATTCTAGCATGGAATATAAACTTTATCATGAACAAGAATTATAATAATAACATCTTTATTATTGCCTCTAGGGCATAATTCCAACAGTCTCCCACTTGCACTAGAGCCAATAATCTAGTTTACATTTGGCAACAATCTCACACCCATGGCACTGAGGTGTTGATCATGTTTTACACGTGGAAGAGGTTTAGTCAACGGATCTGAAACATTCAGATCTGTATGTACTTTGCTGATCTTCAGATCTCCATCTGCTATATAATCTCGGATTATATGAAACTTGCGGTTGATATGCTTGGTCTTTGGATGATATCTTGGTTCCTTAGCGAGTGCTATGGCGCCAGTGTTGTCACACAATATATCTAGTGGGTCCAATGCACTTGGAACCACGCCAATCTCAGTGATGAAGTTTCTGATCCAAACTCCTTCACTTGACGCTTCTGCAACAGCCATGTATTCCTCTTCTACTGTAGATCCCGCGATCATGCTTTGCTTGCATCTTCTCCAGCTCATAGCTCCTCCATTCAAAATATACATGTATCCTGCCTGAGATTTAGAATCATCCTTGTCGGTGTCGAAACTAGCATCGACGTAACCTTTTACGACGAGCTGTTCATCACCCCCATAGACTAAGAACATTTCTTTAGTTCTATTTAGGTACTTTAGGATGTTCTTCACGGCTGTCCAGTGTTCCACTCTGGATCACTTTGATACCGCTTCGTCAAACTAAGAGCATTGGACACATCCGGTCTAGTACACAAGATGGCATACATGATCGAACCTATGGCGAGGCATAAGGCACTTTGCTCATAGCTTCCCTATCATTTACCGTAGTGGACCGAGCCTTGCTCAATATCTTACCCGACAACATAGGCTCTGAACCTTTCTTTGCCTCATCCATTCTGAACCTCTTCAGAACTTTGTATAGGTATGTACTCTGGCTTAAAGCTATCAGGTGTCTTTGTCTATCTCTATAGATTTTGATGCCCAATATATAAGCAGCTTCACCTAGGTCTTTCATTGAAAAACACTTGTTCAAATAACTCTTCACATCGTTAAGCATGTTGATGTCATTTCCAATAATCAATATGTCATCCACATATAGTACCAGAAACATCACCGAGCTCCCACTCACTTTCTTGTAGATACAAGCTTCGTAGCAATTTGGAACAAATCCAAAGCTCTTGATCACTTGATCAAAACGAAGGTTCCAACTCCGAGATGCTTGCTTCATCCATAAATGGAGCTGAAGTTTGCATACTTTATCGGCATCCTTAGGATCGACAAAACCTTCGGGTTGCATCATATACAACTCTTCATCAATGTTGCCATTGAGGAACGCGATCTTGACATCCATCGCCATATTTCATAATCATGAAACGCAACAATTGCTAATAAAATCCGAATGGACTTAAACATCGCTACGGAGAGAAAGTCTCATCGTAGTCAACACCTTGAACTTGTCGAAAACCTTTCGCGACAAGCCGTGCTTTATAGACTAACATTACCATCCGTTTGTTTTCTTCTTGAAGATCCATTTGCACTCAACGGCCTTTCGTCGCTAGGAGGTCCACCAAAGTCCATACTTGGTTTTCGCTCATGGATCCCAATTGTATTTCATGGCTTCTAGGCATTTCTCGAGTCTGGGCTCATCATCGCTTCCTCATAGTTCGTGGGTTCCGCCTTCTACTAACAAGACAGTCAAGACAGGTTGTCGTACCACTCGGGAGGGCACGCGACCTTGTCGACTGCGACGTTCAATGTGACATCGTCCAAGCTTCATGATCCTTATCATTAGCTTCCTCTATTGTTGTGCAAAGTGACCTGGAACAATTTCAGGTGTTGCGCGACTCTCCAACTCAAGAGAAGGTTCAATAACCTCGTCTAGCTCTACTTTCCTCCCACTCACTTCTTAAGAGAGAAACTCCTTCTCAAGAAAGGAACCGTTCTTTGCGACAAACACTTTGCCTTCGGTTCTGTGATAGAAGGTATACCCAATAGTTTCCTTAGGGTATCCTATGAAGACGCATTTCTCCGCTTTGGGTTCGAGCTTGTCCGGCATCAACTTCTTGACGTAAGCTTCGCATCCCCAAACTTTAAGAAACGACAACTTAGGTTTAGCACCAAACCACAGTTCATACTGTGTTGTCTCAACGGATTTAGATGGATCCCTATTTAAAGTGAATGCAGCGGTTTCTAATGCATAACCCCAAAATGATAACGGCAAATCAGTAAGAGACATCATTGATTGGACCATATCTAATAGGGTTCGATTCCGTTCGGACACACCATTGCTTGTTGTGGTGTTCGGGTGGCGTGAGTTGTGAAACGATTCCACTTGCTTTAAGATGCGTGAGAAAATCATAACTCAAATATTCACCTCCACGATCGGATCGTAGAAACTTAATCTTTCTGTTACGATGGTTTGTAACTTCATTCTGAAATTTTTTGAACTTTTCAAACGTTTCAGATTTATGTTTCATTAAATAGATATACCCATATCTACTTAAGTCATCGGTAAAAGTGAGAAAATAGCGATATCCACCGCGCGTCGAAACACTCATCGGTCCGCATACATCGGTATGTATGATTTCCAACAAGTCAGTTGCTCGCTCCATCATACCGGAGAACGGGGTTTTGATCATCTTGCCCATGAGGCATGGTTCGCATGTGTCAAATGATTCAAAATCAAGAGACTCCAAAAGTCCATCAGAATGGAGTTTCTTCATGCGCTTTACACCAATATGACCTAGACAGCGATTACACAAATAAGTAGTATTATCACTATCTACTTTGCATCTCTTAGCCTCAATGTTATGGATGTGTGTTTCATCCCTTTCGAGATTTAGAAGAAATAAACCATTCATATTAGGTGCATGACCATAAAAGATGTTACTCATATAAATAGAACAGCCATTATTCTCCGATTTAAATGAATAACCGTCTTGCAATAAACAACATCCAGAAATAATGTTCATGCTCAACGCAGGCACATAATAACACTTATTAAGGTTTAAAACTAATCCCGAAGGTAAAACTAAGGAGAGTGTGCCGACGGCCATCACATCAACTCTTGATCCGTTGCCAACGCATCGTCACCTCATCCCTCGCAAAGCCTTCTATTCCGTAGCTCTGTTTGAGTTACAAATATTAGCAACCGAACCGGTATCAAATACCGGGCACTACAACGAGGGCTAGTAAGGAAAACATCAATAACATGTATATCAAATATACCTTTGATGGTGCCACCTTCTTGTCCGCTAAGTACTTGGACAATTGCGCTTCGGTGACCCTTGTCCTTGCAATAGAAGCACTCGAGGTCCGGTTTAGGACCGACTTGAGCTTCTTCTCGGCGAGAACGCTTGCCGTCGCCTTTCTTGAAGGGATTCCTTGCACCCTTACCTTTCTTGAAGGTGGGGGGCTTGTTGACCATCAACACATGATTATTCTTTTTGATGTTCACCTCCGCTACTTTCATCTTAGCAAAGAGCTCAGTGATCATAATAGTGGAACCAATCTGATTGTGATCAACTACAAAACTTTTGTAGCTAGGAGTATCAATCTTGAGATCCTCTGGAATCTTGCAGTCCAGTTGCTCAAGGCGTTGAGTGTAGCCCGTCATCTCAATGGCGTGCTCACTAACGGAACTCCCTTCCTCCATCTTGTAGTTAAAGAATTTCTTAGAGATCTCATATCTCTCAGAACGGGCTTGAGTCTGAAACATGTTTTTCAGCTCCTCGAGAATCTCAAAGAGCCCGGCGAACTCCTCAAAACGATTTTGAAGATCCGATTCCATAGCATACAACATGGAGATCTTAATCAAATCATAATCATCCTTGATCGATAAACAGCTTTTTCATCGGCGGTGCATCTATAGCGGCGTCACCTAAGCGCTTTCTCAAGGACATAGTCCTTTTGTCCGCCAGAGAATGATTCTCGAATGGAACCATTTGGTGAAGTTAGACCCATTGTTTCTAAGCTTTTCTATCTCAGCAAAAGCGATGAAGTTGAAGTTGGACTTGGCCATGTGATCTCAAGATTTGCAAGTACAATTTAGACTATCTTCATGATAAATAGTTCAACTTAATCAAATTACTAGATGAACTCCCACTAAATTCAACATCCCTCAAGTTGTTTAGTGAACACGATCCAAATTCACCACACCTAATCCGATCATCACGAGAAGAGATGTGGTTTCAATGGTGGACCACGAAGTGTCGATCATATCATTCCTATGACTCATGCTTAAACTTTAGGTTCTTGTGTTCCGAGGCCATGTCCGTACATGCTAGGCTCGTCAAGTTAGACCCAAGTATTTCCGTGTGCAAAACCGGCTTGCACCCGTTGTATGTGAGTGAGTCTATAGCACCCGATCATCACGTGATGCTTGGACACGAACTTTAGCGGTGCATACTTGGGGAGAACACAGTTTTTATATTGATCTTTAAGTGAGGAATCATCTTATAATGCTACCGTCGCGATCTAAGCATAATAAGATACATAAAAGGATAAACATCACATGCATATAACTTTATGTGACATGGTATAGACAATCTTCGCGCAATGATCTCCATCTTGTTCGTTCCGGCATGATCTCCATCACTCCACCATGATTGCCTCCACCACGAATAGCAACTACAACTATTGCTAACTACTTAGCGATAAAGTGAAACTATTACATGGCGCATAAGAAGTTGACACACAGGTCATACACAATTATAAAGACAACCATATGGCTCCTGCCGGTTGTGTACTCATCGACATGCAAGTCGTGAAACATTACAAAACATGATCATACATTATACACATCACATCTTGGGCCATACCATATCACGAAAACACTCCTGCAAAAACAAGTTCGACGCCTCTACTTTGTTGTTGCATGTTTTACGTGGCTTATGGGAGTAGATGCTAAGAACGATTCTTACCTACGGAAAGCCACAACGGTGATATTATGGTTGCCAAACTCGGTGTTAATCCCATGACAACTATAGTGAGAAAGCGATATCCACCAGTCGCATGTGTGGAACAAGCCACACGTCAAGTGCGGAGCCGGTCTCGCGAACGACGCCGCGTAAGGTTCTCCTGGACCGCTTCAATCTCACTATCCCGCGTCATAAGAAGAACACAAACAAGAGGCTTGCAACAGAAAACATCAACGTCCGCAACAACCATGTTGTGTTCTACTCGTGAAACACATCTACGCATAGATCTAGCTCTGATACCACTGAAGGGTTTCGCGGCATAGTAAATCAAAATTTTCTACGGATGCGAACAGAGGGAAAGCCAAGATCTAATCTAGGTGATTCAAACAACAAGAGATATTGGATTAGATCTTCATACCCTTGAAGATTCGCACAGTGGAACGTTCGTCGGAACGTGGGTGATGTAGTCGTACTCGCTTCTCCTCCTCGCAATCCGATCCGATCTAGCACCACAAGTGGTGGTGCCTCCGTGAGATGCACACGTGCAGCACCTCGACGTCTCCTCCTTTCTCGGACCAGTAAGTATGGTGGAGAGACGGATTGGATCTACAACACGATGGCGTGGTGTATATGGTGGAGAATTTCTGCAGCAGGGCTTCGCCTACAAGTAGTCGGGAGGGAGAGAGGAGGGCAGCAGGGCGGCTAGGGTTGGAGGGGAAGGTGTAGGGGGTTGGTGCTCCCCCACCCCTCTTTATATAGAGGGGGTCGCAGCCCTAGCCCCTCATCCAAGCCCAAACCGACGGCCCCAAAGGATAAGGAGTGGGGGGCAAGGAAACCCCCCCTTCTAGAAGGTCTATCTCGAGTTTAAACCTCTCTTGGCCGGCTGGGCCCTATGGGGCCTTGTGCCCCTGGCCCAATGTGGCCAGGGCACTCCCTCGTAGGCCCATGCCCCCTCCCGGAAGGTGGGGCCACGTTGGTCCCCTTCCGGAAGGTTCTAGAAGCTTCCGGTACAATACCAATTAACCCGGAACAATTCCTAACTCCAAAACTGCCTTGCCTTATGAATCTTATTCTCCTAACCTCGTGATGTCCCGGATCCCATCCGAGACTCCGAACAAAAACTCATAAACCAATTATCCAATCTATCCTAGCGTCGAGACACGTTAAGTGTGTGACCCTGCGGGTTCGAGAATATGCAGACATGATCTTCTATCAATAATCAACAGCGGGGTCTGGTAACCCATATTGACTCCCACACATTCATCGATGATCATATCGGATGAAATACGATGCCAGGATTCAATCAATCCCATATGTATATTCCCTTCGTCTCGCGATATTTTACTTGCGAGATTCGATCGTCTTGCGTCATACCTAGTTCAATCTCGTTCGCAGCAAGTACTTTACTGTTCCGTAATCCGATATCACTTTGTGATTAACTCCTTAACCACATGCTTGCAAGGGGTTGATATCGATTACCGAGTGGGCCCAAGTATATCTCTCCGACTTGGGAGGGACAAATCCCATCTCGATACATACAACCCAATGATACTTTCCGATCACGAGAGACACCTTTATGATCACCCTCTCATAGGATGACGTTTGATGACCTCAAAGCTTTCTTCTGATACCAGGGAGTTGTATTATCTCATGGTCTAAGGAATATAATATTTGACATAAGAAAAGCTTCGCAAAGACGAACACGATGACACGATCTAATTGCTTCACTTAGTTTGGGTCTGTCCATCATATCATTCTCCCAATGATGTGATCTCATTATTAATTGACAACTCATGTCCATGGTTAGGAAACCTTAACCATCATTAATCAATGAGCTAGTCCATAGAGGCGTACTAGGGACACTGTGTTGTTCACAAACCACACAAGTATTAAAGTTTCCGCTTAATACAATTCTAGCATGGAATATAAACTTTATCATGAACAAGAATTATAATAATAACATATTTATTATTGCCTCTAGGGCATAATTCCAACAGGCACTCCCTCATAGTCCCATGCCCCCTCCCGACAGGTGGGGCCACGTTGGTCCCCTTCCGGAAGGTTCTAGAAGCTTCCGGTACAATACCGATTAACCCGAAACAATTCCGAACTTCAAAAACTGCATTGCCTTATATGAATCTTATTCTCCGGACCATTCCGGAACCTCTCGTGATGTCCCGGATCCCATCCGAGACTCCGAACAAAAACTCATAAACCAATTATCCAATCTATCCTAGCGTCGAGACACGTTAAGTGTGTGACCCTTCGGGTTCGAGAACATGCGGATGATCTTCTATCAATAATCAGCGGGTCTGAAACCCATATTGAATCCCACATTCATCGATGATCATATCGGATGAACCACGATGCCGAGATTCAATCAATCCCATATATATTCCCCGTCTCGCGATATTTTACTTGCGAGATTTGATCGTCGATGCCGTCATACCTAGTTCAATCTCGTTCACACCAAGTACTTTACCGTTCAATCCGATATCACTTTGTGATTAACTACTTAACCACATGCTTGAAAGCGGTGTTGATATCGATTCAAGTGGGCCCAAGTATATCTCTCGACTTGGGAGGGAAATCCCATCTCGATACATACAACCCAACAGTACTTTCCGATCACGAGAGACACCTTTATGATCACCCTCTCATAGGATGACGTTTGATGACCTCAAAGCTTTCTTCCGATACCGGAGTTGTATTATCTCATGGTCTAAGGAATACAATATTTGACATAAGAAAAGCATAAAGATGAACACGATGACACGATCTAATTGCTCCGCTTAGTTTGGGTCTGTCCACCATATCATTCTCCCAATGATATGATCTCATTATTAATCGACAACTCATGTCTATGGTTAGGAAACCTTAACCATCATTAATCAATGAGCCAGTCCATAGAGGCGTACTAGGGACACGATGTTGTTCACAAACCACACAAGTATTAAAGTTTCCGCTTAATACAATTCTAGCATGGAATATAAACTTTATCATGAACAAGAATTATAATAATAACATCTTTATTATTGCCTCTACGGCATAATTCCAACACATTTTTCAGCATATTAACTTCTTCCAAGGCATGAATGGTGCTTCCCAGATGACAAAAGCCTGGTCTAAGTTTCTTGAACTTGCTGGAATCATGAAGGGGAATGTGTGTCTCTTCATCTTTTTAAATAAGGGGCTACCAGGCTTCATCTGTTGTGTTAATGTTATGTAGTGATACCAAAAAATATTTATTTATGCTGGTGTTGGATGCACCATTAAAGTAATATGTTGTCAGTAAACTTTTAGTGGTGAGGAACTTGATATTAACCTGGTGCTGCACATACTAAGTAATATTATCTTTGTATGCTATGTCTATATTTGGTTGATTGTATGCATGTTGTTGCTTTTCTATGCACTCTTAAAAGATTATCTAAAAATGTCCTCTGTTGTGTTCTCTTTTATGGTTGTGTGAAATGTACATATTGTGTTGATTGTCTATTGTGCTGATTCTTCTATTTTCAATTTCTTCAATTTCTATGACCGAGAGCTGGTCTAGAATGTAACACCCTCAGAATCGGCCCTATGCAAGTTTTAGCAAAACTCGCCAAACCCGCATAGAAACGATTCGAAGGTGCCCACCAGGCACTTTCGTGCGGGTGGAAAGCAAAGTAATAACATTACACAACAGTCCTCGATGGGACCCACAGAACAGATATATATACAGCAGCGACTCAAAGAGTCAAGAATACAAATGTACAGTACAAAGATCCAAATCACCTTGAAAACGATGGGGCGTCCGACTACGGACAAGATGCAAATGGGGCTAAGAGCCCCGAAGAATAACCAATGGCGTCCATAACCACGCCTGAGCCAAGCGGAAGGTAACCCTTAACGGCGTCGATCTCAAAACCTGCTTAACAAAAAGGGTGACAAAGGGCAAAGGAAAAAGAGGCGTCGATCGAGGCCGATGCAGCGAGGCTAGAATTCGCGGTCCTCGCCTACATAGGTATGGTGGATCGGCGGCGGCATGCACTAAACAACCTATAGAGACTCGATACAATGGCGGCTATCGAGGGGTGAGAAAGACCTATTCGGATCCAACGATACTAGCATCAAACAAAACCCATCTGGCGTTTCCCCTCGAGATCAAGGAAGTCAACCGAGGAACGCATACGGTTGGCAGTTTACTTATTCGATTATCGTTGCAGCAATTACTAGTCGAGTTTAGATAATCGTCACGATAAAGTAAGCGATGGGCACTTTTAGTTAGTCATTCCGTTATAGTGGCAACACTTACTAGTCGATACAATTATCATAAGATAACCCCAAACCCACCCGCGATCGTTGGTACTTTTACTTAGTCATGCCGTTGTAGTGAAGCGATTACTAATCATATCGGATACAAGTCAATTTAAACAGTAAACTTTAGTTATAGTTGTCTATGATCGAACCGTGCTCCAAGTCGTCCATAACGCGGACACGGCTTCTCGAAAAGATTTAACCTGCAGGGTGCACCAAAGTATCCACGCACTTGACCCTTTTGCGGATCGGTTAACATACACCCATCGGTATGTCGTGGGGCCTAAGTCACGGCGTTCCGGACACAAAGCAAGTACATGGGGCCACCACCAGTCGACACCATAGCGAAGTCGGCCGGTCTTGAGACGGACTCGGGGTTTGGGTAGACGGCGTGGCGACAAGAAATCCCAAGCGGGGACCGACACCGCGAAAACGTGTCCGATCCTAAGCGATGCGATTACCTCGCACAATCGTAAATAAAGCAGTAAACATGGCATAAGTACAGAATAGTAAAAACACCTCAAACTAGTTGTGGCCCCCAGTACAATACTTTGAAATCAGTTAATTATCAATGGGGGGCCCATATCTCCACCGTGGTTAGCGCTCGATCTCGGAACAGGTGTCAAGAACTCGGGTCCTACGGGACACAAGTGGGCGGTCGGAAACCAAATCTTACCTATCACCCACCGATGCCTCTGCTTAATTCAATTTTAGTTGTTAAACAGGAATTAAAGTGAACAATAAGTAAACCATGATCATCTCCAACGTCAACATGCGGCAATTCTCCAACAGAGGTGGTACTTGACGACAAACAAAACACTTGAGCAAGCGACTACGACACGCGGGTCCAACTATCTAACAAACAACAGGTAATAGGATGTGTCCAAGGCTATATATGGCTGCAAGGGATATCACGGGTACGAAATCTAGAGCATCGCAACACAGATAGCAAAGATCAACAGGAGGGAAGTAAATACTAGCAAAGTAAGATAGGTAGAAAGGGGAAGATGCTCGCCTGAAAACATTGTGGAAGGGTTCATCCGAAGATCGGGGCGAAGCTCACATCAACTCAACGGCCTTATCCGCGAAGAAGCAAGACACTAGAAGGAACACCGGGTGCAATATTTAATACTCGGCAGAAGATCGGCATGATGCATGTATGATGAATGGCATGGCAAGGTGCGATGCAATTAGGTCAAGATTAAGCGGAACCGGGTCCCGACAATTGATTATAATGTTCAAGTTATTTAATTACCCTGCAAATTAAATGTTGTTTAGCAAGACAACAGATGGAACCGGTTCGCTACACATGTTTAAATGAGGCCAATATAAGGCTAGATTTGCCCGCATATGGGCCCCATATTTACTTATTAGGTGAATCGGCATAAGGCCCCCAAACCACATGAATGCATGCGAGATGACAATTAAAAATGCAACAAGTTGTCATGTTATAAAATAGGGTTCGAGGAAAGGGTCACACATTTATGGTTCGGCAGATCTTGGGTTTCCGGGGTTCGGGGTTCGACAGGGTCCAGGGTCTGGTCTCGGGGTCCAGGGTTCGACGGTTCCGTTCTCGGGTAGCGGGGGAGTTCTGGTCGCATCCGGGGTCTTCGGTCATGTTGTCGGTCATGGAATTCGGGGTGAAGCACTTGTCGTATCCGCATCGGCGTTCTTGGCGTTCGGGATAAATAGCTTGGCGTTCGGCGTCGATGTTCTTATCGTCCGGGTTCTCGAGCATCGCATCCGAGAAGGAGTACTTGGCGTCCACCGGGTGGCGACCTGGGCGTCCGAGAGATGATCTTGTTGCATCCTCGGCCTTCGGGTACGGGGGTCTCGGCGACCTTGGCGGTTCCGAGGGGAAGATCTTGGCATCCGGTTCTCGGCGAACTTGTCGTGTCCGTGAAGGAGATCATGTCGGCCCACGGGGATCGTCGAGGGTTCGGGGTCTCGGAGTTGCATCAATTACTTTGGGTTGATTTGTCCGTGAGGAGACCTTGGCGCCTGGAGTCGGTGAGGGAGATCTTGTACTTGTGCAGCGGATCATGTCTCTCCAACTCGATCTTGTAGCACCACCGTCTTCCAAACGTCACCATACTACACCATGTACACGTCTACATCGACCACTGTACAACTTCACTTGGTATTCCTTCGCGGGTCATACCAACTTCGGTTGCAGCACTTGGTCCCAGGGAGCTCACGCGGGACGGCGTCGGGGCACCAACGACTAGGACCGGAGCCGCGCTGGGGAGACCGGCGAGCCCCTGGCGACCGAGCACAGGCACGGCGAGGCGAGGCAGCAGCCATGGCGAGTCGGGCGCAGCGGCAGCCAGGCGGCAGCGAGGAGGTCGCTGCGACGGGAGAGGCGGGCTTGGGCGATGGCTCCGGCGGCGACAGGCGCGGCCGGGCAGAAGGTACTCGGCCGCGGGCGCGGTGGCAGTGCGCGAGCTAGGCGAGGCGCTGGGAGGCTCAGTGCGGGGCGCGGGCGGGCGGCAGCCTTGTGAGCGGCAAGCGGCAGCGCTGGCGGCAGCGGGAGCGGCGAGCGGAGGAGGTCAGTGCGGGCGGGAGAGAGAGAGAGCGTCGTGGGCGTGCGTGCGTGGGGTGGGCGGGACAGGGGAGGCGGCGGAGGCGGCGGCGGCGAGGGAGGAGGCGGCGCTGAGCAGCGGAGGTTGCGGCCGGCGAGAGGAGCAAGGCGGAAGCGGGCGCGGAGGCGGCAGGGTGGTGGCGTGAGGCCTGCGGGCGCGCGAGGAATAAGACGCCTCGGGGGGAGAGAGGAGGGCTGGTGCGCGGGTGCGTGCGTGTCTGGGTGGGGCCGCGCGGGTGAGTGGGTGAGTGGGTTGAGTGTGTTGTGTGGGTCTGGGGTATGAGTTGGCAGGTGGGGGTTTAGGTGGCAGGGGATGATTGGTGGAGAGGCGGGGGTGGCGTGGCGGTGGTGATAGGTGGGAGTGAGGTGGAGGCTTGGGTTGGGTAGGAAGCTGGGTAGTCTTAGGATTTAGGAGTTGGACCGATTTAGTTTTACTGGCGGTCGTTGGTCGATTCGGACGTTCGGCCGCCCAAAATAATTATAATTTTATTTGTTTTAATAACTCCGTTTGCAAACCGATAGCAAAACAAAATACTCCGGAGCCGGGTTTGGCGTTTGAATAAATATGGGCGTTTAGAAAACAAAACGGGCTTTGCGAAAATAGTTTTTGACAAACAACATATGATGATGACGATGCAATGCACAAATTCAACGCGATTTTCTAGTAGTGGTTTTGCGGTATGCCACAATTCGACACCACTAACAAGGGATCTCGCCCTCGAGATCCGCCTCACGGTACCGGAAGGAAAGGTCGGCGATCTGCGTCTTCTCGCTTCGGTTAGATCCTCGCGACACCACTAACAAGAGGTCGTTGTCCCTGTTCGTCAAGAGAACACTCCGGATAAACAACAGACGAAGTTAAAGGTAAGGCCACCTCTAACTTCCATGGAAGGAGTAAAATTGCATCGATCCACCATTCTATATACAAAGCAAATGATAAGAGTAGTGGTATGGTCGCGACTCCATCCCACACTCAAAGCATTACTATGTACACGAATAGACAGATTATGCAACCAACTCTCAAGATTCAGACTGAAGATCTCGACAAGCGAGGTTCGGAAAACAAAGGAGTGATGCAGACTCTGCATCGGAGCTGGCGTGGATGATGTCGTCGCGCCAGAAAACACCGGAAGGAACAAACAAGGAATAAAGAATGGTACCACAGCAGACGGATTCCTCAGATAGCATGATCACCGGATAGTGGAACACCGTTAACAAAGGAGGAAGCGAAACCCTGAAGGTACGACGGAAAACCCACCACGAGAAGTCCTGGACTCGAAGAAAAGATAAGAGAGCAGGTTCAAAACACGTCGAGATGAGAGGGGAATAGCAGAGGGGTAAGGAGTAAAATCAGACCTAGCCAGAACTATCCAACCGATTTTGCAAAATAGTTTTGACACTCTACTTCGGCCGTTAGCTAGGTTATCCTACAGGCTGGACTTGTGGGGTATCGCAACCGGGCTCGATACCACTGTAACACCCTCGAATCGCCCTATGCAAGTTTTAGCAAACTCGCCAAACCCGCATAGAAACGATTCGAAGGTGCCCACCAGGCACTTTCGTGCGGGTGGAAAGCAAAGTAATAACATTACACAACAGTCCTCGATGGGACCCACAGAACAGATATATATACAGCAGCGACTCAAAGAGTCAAGAATACAAATGTACGGTACAAAGATCCAAATCACCTTGAAAACGATGGGGCGTCCGACTACGGACAAGAAGCAAATGGGGCTAAGAGCCCTGAAGAATAACCAATGGCGTCCATAACCCTGCCCAGGCCAAGCCGGAAGGGTAACCCTGCTAACGGCGTCGATCTCAAAACCTGCTTAACAAAAAGGGGTGCCGACAAAGGGCAAAGGAAAAAGAGGAGCGTCAGTACTGAGGCCAGTACACGGCGAGGCTAGAATTCGGCGGTCCTCGCCTACATAGGTATGGTGGACTGAGCGGCAGCGGCAGCATGCACTAAACAACCTATAGAGACTCGATACAACTGGCGGCTATCAGAGAGGGGTGAGAAAGACCTATTCGGATCCAACCTGATACTAGCATCAAACAAAACCCATCCTGGCGTTTCCCCCTCGAGATCAACGAGGAAGTCAACCGAGGAACGCACACAGTTGGCAGTTTTACTTATTCAGTTATCGTTGCAGCAATTACTAGTCAGGTTTAGATAATCGTCCTGATAAAGTAAGCAGTGGGCACTTTTAGTTAGTCATTCCGTTATAGTGGCAACACTTACTAGTCAGATACAATTATCATGAGATAACCCCAAAACCCAGCAGTCGTTGGTACTTTTACTTAGTCATGCCGTTGTAGTGAAGCTGATTACTAATCATATCGGATACAAGTCAATTTAAAACAGTAAACTTTAGTTATAGTTGTCTATGATCAGACACTGTGCTCCAAGTCGTCCATAACCGCGGACACGGCTTCTCGAAAAGATTTAACCCTGCAGGGGTGCACCAAAGTATCCACAGGCACTTCGACCCTTTTTGCCAGATCAGTTAACATACACCCATCGGTATGTCGGCGGGGCCTAAGTCACGATGTTCTCAGACACAAATCAAGTACATGGGGGCCACCCCACCGAGTCGACACCCGCAACGAAGTCGGCCGGTCTCCGAGACGGACTCAGGGTTTGGGTGAGACGGCGGTGGCGACAAATCCCCAACGGGACTGTCGACACCGCAAACGCGTGTCCCGATCCTAAAAAGATTAGTGCGTTACCTCGCACAATCGTAAATAAAGCGATAAACATGGCATAAGTACGAATAGTAAAACACCTCAAACTAGTTGTGGCCCCCAGACAATACTTTGAAATCAGTTAATTATCAATGGGGGCCCATATCTCCCACCTGTGGTTAGCGCGCCGATCTCGAACAGTGTCAAGAACTTCAGGTCCTCACGGACACAAGTGGTGATCGGAAACCAAATCTTACCTATCACCCACCGATGCCTCGCTTAATTCAATTTTAGTTGTTAAACAGGAATTAAAGTGAACAATAAGTAAACCATGATCATCTCCAACGTCAACATGCAATTCTCCAACGGAGGTGGTACTTGACGACAAACAAAACACTTGAGCAAGCGACTACGACACGCGGGTCCAACTATCTAACAAACAACAGGTAATATGATGTGTCCAAGGCTATATATGGCTGCAAGGGATATCACGGGTACGAAATCTAGAGCATCGCAACACAGATAGCAAAGATCAACAGGAGGGAAGTAAATACTAGCAAAGTAAGATAGGTAGAAAGGGGAAGATGCTCTTTGAAAACATTGTGGAAGGGTTCATCCGAAGATCGGGGCGAAGCTCACATCAACTCAACGGCCTTATCCGCGAAGAAGCAAGACACTAGAAGGAACACCGGGTGCAATATTTAATACTCGGCAGAAGATCGGCATGATGCATGTATGATGAATGGCATGGCAAGGTGCGATGCAATTAGGTCAAGATTAAGCGGAACCGGGTCCCGACAATTGATTATAATGTTCAAGTTATTTAATTACCCTGCAAATTAAATGTTGTTTAGCAAGACAACAGATGGAACCGGTTCGCTACACATGTTTAAATGAGGCCAATATAAGGCTAGATTTGCCCGCATATGGGCCCCATATTTACTTATTAGGTGAATCGGCATAAGGCCCCCAAACCACATGAATGCATGCGAGATGACAATTAAAAATGCAACAAGTTGTCATGTTATAAAATAGGGTTCGAGGAAAGGGTCACACATTTATGGTTCGGCAGATCTTGGGTTTCCGGGGTTCGGGGTTCGACAGGGTCCAGGGTCTGGTCTCGGGGTCCAGGGTTCGACGGTTCCGTTCTCGGGTAGCGGGGGAGTTCTGGTCGCATCCGGGGTCTTCGGTCATGTTGTCGGTCATGGAATTCGGGGTGAAGCACTTGTCGTATCCGCATCGGCGTTCTTGGCGTTCGGGATAAATAGCTTGGCGTTCGGCGTCGATGTTCTTATCGTCCGGGTTCTCGAGCATCGCATCCGAGAAGGAGTACTTGGCGTCCACCGGGTGGCGACCTGGGCGTCCGAGAGATGATCTTGTTGCATCCTCGGCCTTCGGGTACGGGGGTCTCGGCGACCTTGGCGGTTCCGAGGGGAAGATCTTGGCATTCGGTTCTCGGCGAACTTGTCGTGTCCGTGAAGGAGATCATGTCGGCCCACGGGGATCGTCGAGGGTTCGGGGTCTCGGAGTTGCATCAATTACTTTGGGTTGATTTGTCCGTGAGGAGACCTTGGCGCCTGGAGTCGGTGAGGGAGATCTTGTACTTGTGCAGCGGATCATGTCTCTCCAACTCGATCTTGTAGCACCACCGTCTTCCAAACGTCACCATACTACACCATGTACACGTCTACATCGACCACTGTACAACTTCACTTGGTATTCCTTCGCGGGTCATACCAACTTCGGTTGCAGCACTTGGTCCCAGGGAGCTCACGCGGGACGGCGTCGGGGCACCAACGACTAGGACCGGAGCCGCGCTGGGGAGACCGGCGGCAGAGCCCCCACGGCGACCAGGCACAGGGCACGGCGGGAAGGCGAGCAGCAGGCTCGGCGAGGTTGGGCAGCAGCGGAGGCGGGCCGGGCGAGGAGAGGTCATGCGAGGGGAGGCGGGAGGCGATAGCGATGGCGGCGGGCGCCACAAGCGAAGGTACTGGCGGGCGCGGCCGAGTGGCAGCCAGCGGGCTAAGGCGCCTGGGAGGCTTCAGTGCGGGGCAGCAGGCGACGGCAGAGGCAGGCTTGTGGCGTGCCGAGAGATCGAGCGAGGCGAGCGGAGGGAGGTCGGTGCAGGCAGGAGAGCGAGAGAGAGAGGCGTGCGTGGCGTGCGTGGTGGGGTCAGGCGGGGACAGGGAGAGCGGCGGAGGTGGCAGCGGCGCGAGGAGGAGGCGGCGGCGGGCGCAGACGAGGTTGGGGCGAGGCGGGAGAGGAGCAAGGGCGGAAGCGGCTGAGGCGGGGGTGGAGGCGGGTGGTGGCGTGAGGCTCTTGGTAGCGAGAAGAAGACGCCTCGGGGGGAGAGAGGAGGGCTGGTGTGCGGGTGCGTGCGTGTCTGGGTGGGGCCGCGCGGGTGAGTGGGTGAGTGGGTTGAGTGTGTTGTGTGGGTCTGGGGTATGAGTTGGCAGGTGGGGGTTTAGGTGGCAGGGGATGATTGGTGGAGGGAGAGAGGCAGGGTGACGTGGCAGGTGGTGATAGGTGGGAGTGAGGTGGAGGCTTGGGTTGGGTAGGAAGCTGGGTAGTCTTAGGATTTAGGAGTTGGACCGATTTAGTTTTCTGGGGCGGTCGTTCGGTCGGTTCGGACCGTTCGACTGCCCCACCAAAAATAATTATAATTTTTATTTGTTTTAATAACTCCGTTTGCAAACCGATAGCGGCAAAACAAAATACTCCGGAGCCCCGGGTTTGGCGTTTGAATAAAGATGGGGCGTTTTAGAAAACAAAACGGGCTTTGCGAAAATAGTTTTTGACAAACAACATATGATGATGACGATGCAATGCACAAATTCAACGCGATTTTCTAGTAGTGGTTTTGCGGGATGCCACATAGAACATCTAGATTGAAGTAGTTTATATGCAACAAGCAACTAGAGAACTGCAGTGGTTACAAGTGCATGGTACCAAATCACGGTCGCCGGTTCGATTTCGTCTTCACACACATACAATTTTCATGTGATTTAATTTCTACCAAGCGCACTGACGGCTGGGCCGACCAAAAACATCAGGAAGAACCGTCAAACTCAGAAATACCGTGAGAGACTACAGTACAGACCGATCTGACATGTGGGGTTGACGCACAGATAGCATGGTCGATGGAAAAAAGAGTCGACCATGGGCCGCGACAAAATCCATGATGAATTAAGCAGGGGACGAAATAGCAAACTTGGCTTCAGGGCCCAGGATGAAATCGGTGATGAAATCGGTGATGAAATCTGCCGCGAAGAACCAAGGAACGTCATGGAAAACCGGACTAGAGGGCCTTAGGGCGTGTTTAAACGACCAAGAATGTCATGGATCTGCGATGTTTTTACGGAGCATCATAAAAAACGTCATGGACCATATAGATTCTTGTTGTGTCTATAGTCATGTCTTAGACTCGTGATATTTCTGTTGTACCACTCTAAGGGATATAATACTAGTGGAATAGTGTTTCATTAGTGTTACGTTCACAATTATAGTGTACCACATCATGCAGTGACATGTTGGGTCACCGCAAGCCTTCATTTAAGCGCATATCCGCTTATCCATTATCACCAAGTGGACTCCGAACTTCATGCATATAATTCCTTTGTGTTCTTATCTTGAACTTGCTCTTTTCAACCCTGACAATCATCTTCACTTGATGTCTTCTCACATGGTAACTAATTTAAATATTTTTTATTTGTGCACACCCATGAAATTCACCTAGTCCTAAAATAAATAATTCGAACATAGTATATTTATGGGTTAGTTCACAAAGCGTAATTTATCACTTGATCTTTTACATGCTCCATCGCAATATATTTAGATACATATTTGTGTATTCTTTATCTGAATTACTCTCTTAAAGACTCGATCAACCATATATACTTATGAGGTCACCATGACCTTATATTGAAGCCATATCCTGAATTCTTCTCTTCAACTTATTTGTTTCTCTCGAGATTTGATTTTTAATGAATTAACTCATAACTAGATTTTTTCCACTTTAAAGTTCCCTCAATGAAGTTAATGATGATTCCTCAAATTCTCTTCATTTTTTCTTTCTCGGCCATAATATATTCGATTGTTGAACTCATGACCTGGATGCATAGATTTATTCTGCTAGCATTCATCCTTCAAACTATAAAATATCCTTCATATGTAACATCTCTTTGTATATAATTCGTGAAATTGTTGGTCTGTTGGATTTATTTTTCATTGATAAATATTAGTGCATATTTTTATATGGATGACTTTCTACACTGAATCCATCCAATATTTTTCATGCATCACCCAAGAAATGTTTCTTCATATATAGGGATTTCTATTTTCGTGCCCTTGGTTCGTTAGTTGTACTCATTTTTCCCCGGCCGCTTAATTTTTACTCACTTTTGACCTTATCTGAAACTCTCACATGGTCTGAAACTTGCTACTCGTCAGCCTTGCCGTTACGTGCTGACAAGTGGGGTCGCGTTCAGTCGGATCCCGTAGTGTACCCTTGTCGTTATGTGCTAACAAGTGGGGCCGTGTTTATTTGGGTCCTGTAGTGGACCATTGCCATTACGTGCTGACAAGTGGGGCCGCGTTTAGTCGGGTCCCATAGTGGACCCTTGCCGCTACACGCTGATAAGTGGGGTCGCGTTCACTCGGGTTGTGTAGTTGACACCTCTCTCCACTTATCTAGATCAACGTGGGAGCCACAACTTATCCACGTGAGCGCCGGACCCACAACTTACCGAGGTTGGCATTGCAAGATGGGACCCCAAACCAGCCCCGCGCCCATGCCATTGCCTCCTCTTTCTTCTTCTTCTCTAACGACGGCGACCCTTTTTCTAGCTTCACTTTGGCCTCCCATCCGTCCTGGTCGCAGTATGGTGCCGTCTGAAATGGATCGTATGGGCACCTAGAGGGGGGTGAATAAGTGCTAACCAATTTTTTTTAATACTTTTTCAATTTTAGGCTTGACACAAAGTAAATTCTCTAGATATGCAACTACGAGAATTTCCCTATATGTAACCCTAACTACTAAGCACGTAAAAGAGGAGCAAGGAAACCGTAGTGGAGCACGCGGAGACACAGGGATTTGTTTTACCACAGTTCCTTCCTTGTTAAGGGAAGTACATCTGCGTTGGAGGGGTGGGCGGTTCTAAGACCACCACGCCACAATAGGCCTCACCCTATTCTCCGATGGATCTCGCCACGAGGCCTGATCCACCTTCTCCACTATTGGATCCCTTGAGGCGGAACCGGTGCCTTTTACAACACTATCGGGCACACCCACAACCGAATTGGGGCTCCGGGATGACAACAAGCTGTCACAAAAACAAGGTTTATCAATATAAAAAAGCGAGGATCTAGATATTTGCAAGAAATACTAGATCGGAGGTTCTCAAATGAATGGAGAGGAGATGAAGCGCTTGATTCGATGATGAAGATCGAGTTCTCATCCTTGATTCCCCAAGGGATGGAGCCTTTGGGTGGATCTAGGTGGAGCACTCTTGTATGAAGTTTTCAGATCTGATCTGTTCTTTTCGAGATGAATCAAGAGTTACGGCGGAGGGGATGTCTGGCTTAAATACCCTCCCGGATCTGGCCGTTGCACAACTTTGGCGGATAATCCGCCCCCACTTGGCGGATTATCCCCCAAGGGCGGATTCTCGAAACTCCGCCCCTCTGCAGAACTGCGCCTTGGAGAAACTTGGAGAAGATCTTGGGGGGGGGCGGATAATCCGGCCCCCCCTGAGGGGCGGATTATCCGGCATGGCCGGAAAGTCCGGCCAAAACTCTGCCCCCTCTCTGGGGCTTGCGCCTTGGCGATGAGCAGGGGGGTCGGATTATCCGTCCCCCTGAAGGGCGGATTATCCGGCCAGGCCGGAAAGTCCGGACAATATTCTGCCCCCCCTTCTGGGGCTTGTGCTTGCTTGGGCAGAGGGAGGGGCGGATTATCCGCCCCTGGTGGGGCCGGATTATCCGCCCCAAAGGCGAGTTCGATGCAACACTTCAACACACATTAAATGATCCTTGATATTGTTATCTAACACACAAAACACTAGGGATTAAGAAATGTTCTTTCAATCTCCCCTTTTTGGTGTTAGATGACAATACTAGGATTACAATGAAACCGGCAAGTGCCACCTTAGATAATGAAAGACGCTCCCCCTAGATGTGTGCATATTTAAGATTTGCATTTGAATACAAATACACACACTAGGTATAACACTACTTTAAGGTTTGGAAAAAATGTCATACCACCGGAATATATAGCCACGGCATACATAGATAATCCCATGAATCCATATGTCATCAAATATGCTCCATAGTTCCAGAATTCCATGGGGTCCATGATAGATAAATCCAGAAATCCACGAATACCAAACATAGTACCAAACTGTGGAGTACGACATAGTCTTACACAAACAACCACAAATAGCAAACAAGTTCACGCTAGAAAAGGCACAAGCAAGCAAATAAAAACGACTAAAATCGAAGAGCTTGTGCTCGACCCTTGCAAATCCACGAGACCTAATAGAACTACTTCTCCCCCTTTGGCATCGAAACGCCAAAAAGGAAGAAGAGCGATGCTAACATCCCTGGAGATCACTCCTCCTCATCCTCGTCATAGTCATTCCCGTCCCCTTCCTCTTCATCATACTCATCATCATCGTCATCAGCTGGAGGAGTGGGTGCCCTCGGTGGAGGAGGAAAGAGACAACTCTCGATCTCGCCATAGTTGATCCCTGAAGTATGAGATGTTGGGTTTGTTACCGGTAAGTATTTCATATGGGGTCTTGTCCAAGATCTTCCGAAGGTAGAGCCGGTTTGATGAGTGACAAGCAGTGGATATGGCTTCAGCCCAAAAATTATAAGGCGACTTAAATTCATCTAGCATAGATCTTGCCATATCCATCAAAGTCCGGTTCTTCCTCTCGGCTACACCATTTTGTTGAGGGATGTACGCAGCGGAATATTGGTGTCTAATCCCCTCTTCGCTAAGAAACTCATTTAAAGTGTAGTTCTTGAATTCTGTGCCGTTGTCACTTCTAATTGCCAAGATGGGAACATTGTGTTGACGTTGAACTTCATTGGCAAAGTCGATGACAGTTTGTTGAGTCTCACTTTTCAGCTTGAAGAAATATACCCATGTATATCTTGAGTAATCATCGACGATGACCAAGCAAAATTTCTTCCCACCAAGACTTGCATGAGAAGGAGGACCAAATAAATCCACATGGAGTAATTCCAAGATCCTCTTCGATGACACAATAGTCTTCCTCTTGTGGGGAGAATCATGCATTTTTCCTTCAACACAGGCCCTGCAAACACGATCTTTGGCAAAAGAGACATTGTCTTTTAGTCCAAGAATGTGGCCACCCTTTTGGAGACTTTGCAAAGTTCTCATGTTGACATGGGCTAAACGGCGATGCCATAGCCAGCCCACGTCGGCCTTTCCTAATAGACACATCGGACCCGAAGTGGTTTTCCCCGAGAAGTCCACCACATACAAGTCATTTTCGACGTATCCAACGAAAGCGACCTTTAGAGACTTGCTCCATAAGAGTATCACCAAATCATCATCGATAAAAACAGCAAAACCCATCTTTACAAGGGCACGAACAGAAAGAAGATTGTAGCCAAGGGTCTCAACAAGCATGACGTCCACGAGAGAGATATCGTGGGCAACCACAACCTTGCCAAGACCCAATACGTGAGATTTAGACTTATCACCATAGGAGACTGTGATATTATCAAGATTTGGACGCATCTCCGTGATGATCTCCTTGCTTCCGGTCATATGACTAGTGCAGCCACTATCCAGCACCCATTTCGACCCACCGGAAGCATAGCCCTGCAAGAAAATCACTTCTTGGTTTTAGGTACCCATTTTTCAATGGGTCCTTTCATATTAGTAACAAGGGTCTTTGGGACCCAAATAGACCAAGCAATATATTCATCAAAAGGACCAACATAATAAGCATAAACATCGCCATAATCATCACAAAAGAGTTCATAATTCGGATTGTGAGACCCTGCAAAACCAATATTATTAGTCTTGTATTTTGTGACAACCTTCTCAGCAGTGCTTGTCTTTAATTGCACATTCTTGGTCTTGTTCTTCTTGGTTTTCTTCTTCTTGAACTTGGTGACATACCCAAGTCCCTATTTACCATGATTTGACCTTTGCTTGTCAAGGACTTCATCAAGCACACCTTTGTCCTTTGTAGTGATGTCCTTGATCACTCCTTTTTCCACACTAGCATTTTTCTTGTTACTATATGTTGAGTTGGACGAGCTAGGAGTATCATATTCGGCCAATCGACTTTGAAGCTGATCATGTGACTCATTGAGGATAGAGAACTCGTTTTTCAACGCGTTGTGAGCATTGTCAAGTTTCTCCAATTCCTCGGAGAGTCTATCATGAGCAGCCCCAAAGTCAATCCTTTCCTCCTTTAACTTCTTTGCCTTGGTGACCGCATTGTCACGTTCCTTAACGAGTTTAGTCACAATTTCTTCATGTGACTCTTCCATATACTCAAGCCTCTCTTCAAGAGAGACCCGAGCTTCTTCTTCTTCTTCAAGAGCATTTTTTAGGGATGCAATTTCCATTGCATCCTCCCTTTCAATTCTGCCCTTTTCTTGAGGAGTGCTTCGTTTTGGGCGGTGATCCATAAGAGCCTCAAACGAACTTTGTGATCACCTTGCAAGTTAGTATAGAAATAATCCAAGGCAATAATCTCTTCTTTAACCTTAAGACTAGCGGGATCATCCATGTCTATCATAGCCTTGGGAAAGGAAGAGTTAGAAGTTACCTCGAGCTTCTTGCCATGAGACAAGTAGGATTCTTGTTGATGATGTTTCGCTTTGGAGAGTCGAAGAGTGATGTTGATGTAGATGTGGTGGCTATAGCAGCCACCTCTTGAGAGCTATCGTCCTCGTCCTCATCTTCACTCCCGATGAATATTCTTCTTGAGCTACTAGAACAATCTTTGGTTGCTTCTTGAAAGGAGCATTTTCTTTACAAACTGTTTCTTACGTGGAGCTTTTGATTTGTCCTTGAAAATGAGTCTTCCTCCATTATCCTCTCTACTTTGATATGGACACTCACTGAAGTGCACGGTCACCACAATTAAAGCATGTTCTCACTTGGGACCATTTTCTTTTCTTCCATAGGCTCCACTTTTGCGATCTAGTTCAGCTTTAGCCTTGCTGGATCTTTCCAAAAGTTTCTTGCATAAAGAGCCAAGTATTGTCCGTGGATCCTTTTTATATCTTCGAATGATCCAGGCCTTCTACCGCATATTCATCATGATCAATCACACTAGTCTTCAAATCCATGTTGACCCCTTTTGCATCCCCATAGCTCGAGCACGAGCATCTTGACATTCTTGGCGGCCACTTTGAATCTGGCCATTTCTTGCATTACCTCATTGGATGACATGAGGTGATAATTATGCCTACCTTGGAGACTTTTCAAATCAGGGCTCAAATGGCATAAGAGCACGACATACTGCGCTTGATCCAAGCATCATCAACATGAGAAGCACCGTGGTTTCGAAGGTTGTAGCTATTGCCTTGAGCCTCCTATACATGTCCTCGTGGTCTTCTCCATCCAGATATAAAATCCTTGACTTCATTGCTCAAGGCATAATATCTATTCCTTCTCATACTTTCATTTCCGATGAATAGCTCGGTGATAGCATCCCAAGCTTCTTTGGCTGTGCTAAGATGCTGAATGTGTGGCATGTCTTTATCACCCACGCCAAGCTGAATCATGTGTAGAGCTGTAGCATTGAGTTGGCTATCGACCACTTCTCTCCTTGAGAGATTGTTAGGATTTCCAATGTGAAGACCATTTTCGATGATCTTCCACAACTCTATGGAGGAACTGCACATGAGATTTCATCAAAATTGCCATTGAGAGAAAGTAGAAGTTGATGTTTGGGTGGATCACCCTATTATGTATGTGTGGGTGAGGAATAGGCGGATCGTAATACACATGAGAAACCTCATTGTATCCATCCTTACCGCTATCCTTTTCGAGGAGGAGCTCTTACTAGTATCATCACCTACCACTTTATCTTTGGAAACAGTTTTACTGTTTCCTTGGATTCTGAGTGGTATCCTCGAGTTAGATGGAGGTGATCTTTGGATGTGGAGAGACGCATTATCAATTGACGCATCTCTTCCATCTTAGCCTCCATTGAACTCACCAAGGTTGTTTCCAACGTCTTGAGATCGTTCATGGTGACTACCTCCGGAGCATCACTCCCATCTCCCTTGGAACCCATACTTCTCTTAGGCGGTTAAGCCCGAAATAAGAGCCGAGGCTCTGATACCAATTGAAATGGATCGTATGGGCACCTAGAGGGGGGTTGAATAGGTGCTAACCAAATTTTTTTAATACTTTTTCAATTTTAGGCTTGACACAAAGTAAATTCTCTAGATATGCAACTACGAGAATTTCCCTATATGTAACCCTAACTACTAAGAACGTAAAAGAGGAGCGAGGAAACCGTAGTGGAGCACGCGAGAACCAGAGGATTTGTTTTACCGCAGTTCCTTCCTTGTTAAGGGAAGTACATCTGCGTTGGAGGGGTGGGCGGTTCTAAGACCACCACGCCACAATAGGCATCACCCTATTCTCCGATGGATCTCGCCACGAGAGGCCTAATCCACCTTCTCCACTATTGGATCCCTTCGAGGCGGGAACCGGTGCCTTTTACAACACTATCGGGGCACACACCCACAACCGAATTGGGGGATCCCGGGATGACAACAAGCTGTCACAAAAACAAGGTTTATCAATATAAACAAAAACGAGGATCTAGATATTTGCAAGAAATACTAGATCGGAGGTTCTCCAAATGAATGGAGAGGAGATGAAGCGCTTGATTGCTGATGATGAAGATCGAGTTCTCCTCCTTCGATTCCCCAAGGGATGGAGCATTTGGGTGGATCTAGGTGGAGCACTCTTGTATGAAGTTTTCAGATCTGATCTGTTCTTTTTCGAGATGAATCAAGAGTTCTGGCAGGAGGGGGATGGCTGGCTTAAATACCCCCTCCCCAGATCTGGCCGTTGCACAACTTTGGGGGCGGATAATCCGCCCCGGGAGGCGGATTATCCGCCCCAAGGGAGGATTCTACAGGGGAAACTCCGCCCCCTCTCTGGGGCTTGCGCCTTGGAGAAACTTGGAGAAGATCTTGGGGGGCGGATTATCCGGCATGGCCGGAAAGTCCGGCCAAAACTCTGCCCCCTCTCTGGGGCTTGCGCCTTGGGGATGAGCAGGGGGGCGGATTATCCGCCCCCCTGAAGGGCGGATTATCCGGCCAGGCCGGAAAGTCCGGACAATATTCCGCCCCCCCCCCTTCTAGGTCTTGCGCTTGCTTGGGCGGAGGGAGGGGCGGATTATCCGCCCCTGGTGGGGCCGGATTATCCGCCCCCAAAGGCAGAGTTCTGAGCTGCAACACTTCAACACACATTAAATGATCCTTGATATTGTTATCTAACACACAAAACACTAGGGATTAAGAAATGTTCTTTCACCGTCCCATTGACCTGTATGAAGGATGACAGTGGCAACCATGCACAGGGAAGGTTAGGTCTCGCACCAAATTGTTCTGATTAGACGGGGATGCTTGCTGTGGACAATCAATTGGCGCAACTCGGGAGCTCAATTGGGAGCGCGCTTGCTGTGGAGATTGCGAACGACAGAGGAGTTGTTATCCTGATTTAATTTGTTTATCGAGTTAATGTTTCGGTTGCAATCAAGTGAATCTATGAGGTGAAAGTCAAACTGTGAGATTTAGGGAGATGAAAGTATAAGAAATAAGAAAATGACACAACTCTTGAACACTTTAAAATTTTAAAAAATATACAACTCTTTATGTAAAAGAGTGTTTATAATTGACACAACTCTTGAACACTTTCAACTTACAATTCGGACATGATAATGTTGTCCTAAGAAAATCTTGAGAGTTTGCCATTTTTAGAGCGTAAAAAGTGATCACTAAACTAAAATCTTTATGTCTCGTTCATATACGAAAATTATACACCTTTTAACATTGTAAAACCGCACTTAGGACATGATAATGTTGTGCTAAGAAAACCTTGAGAGTTTATCATTTTCATAGAGTAAAATATTATGCATAAACATGGATATACGCAAATTATACACCTCTAAACACTATGAAATCGCACTTAATATGTGATAATGATGTGCTAACAAAATCTTGAGAGATTATCATTTTCATAGAGTGAAATGTAATACATAAACTTGCATATACAAAAATTATACACCTTTGAACTATTTGAAATCGTACTTAGGACATGATAATGTTGTGCTAAGAAAATCTTGATCATTTATCATTTTCATAGAGTGAAATATAATGCATAAACTTGCATATATAAAAATTATACACCTTTGAACACTATGAAATCGCACTTAATACATGATAATGATGTGCTAACAAAATCTTGAGAGATTATCATTTTCATAGAGTGATATGTAATGCATAAACTTGCATATACGAAAATTATATAGCTTTGAACTCTTTGAAATCACACTTAATACATGATAATGTTGTGCTAACAAAATTTTGAGAGATTATAATTTTCATAGAGTGGAATGTCATGCATAAACTTGCATATACGAAAATTATTACACCTTTGAACACTTTAAAACCGCACCTAGAACGTGATAATATTGTGATAAGAAAATCTTGAGAGATTATCATTTTCATAGAGTGGAATGTAAGGCATAAACTTGCATATATGAAAATTATACACCTTTGAACACTTTCTCTATAAATTATATTCAAAATCATTTGTTTATGGAGTTAAAGTACCGGTGGAAAACTCGTTATTTTGCATGGATAGAGGGATGCCTCTCGACATATATAGGGGTTATCATGTCTGCTAGATCACAGAGGATCAGTGATTGGTGGACATGATCCGCGTGACAACTGTCTCGACCAAACAGAGCGTAGCGGCCAAGATGAGCATATGTGTAAGAGTTTGTGACTAAGAGATAGAGGGAAAAACTGATTAGAACTTAAAAACCAAGGGAAAAACTGACAAAGGGATTTAAATAGAAAATAGAAAGAGATTTAAAAAATTGAAAATGCATCTTTTATACAATAAAATACATCTTGGCATACATCAAACTATTTGCAATTCAAATATACATGATTATGACAATTATTGCCTTATTCAAACAAATTATTGATTGGGGAGGGTTGTTTTGGGAAGAGGCTTGAGTAGAAAGCCATAAACCTTCACACATAGCAGGTGATTTGAGAAGTGCTAATTTGGATTAAAACTTGATTTTTATACGTTTTTATGGTGCCAGGTCACATGATAAGGCTCCTTGGATAGGTGCCACTATGTTTTCATGTTTTTGAATTTGTTGTACATAAAATGACTCAATTATCTAGCTAAAACCCATTCATTGACTCTTTGTTGACCAGCCACTGGAGGGTAAAATGAGTATATTGCATGCGCTGGTGTTAGTACTAGAGGGCAAAACTGAGTACAACCAAACTGTCAGTGTTACACTTGAGGGTATAACTAAGCACAACTAAGTATCCAGGGTTAGACACGAGGGAAAAACTTGATGCATGGTACGTGTTTCGCGGTGCACAGGGCGATAGCGAACGCGTGTGGACGTGTACGGTGCAGTAGCGTACGCGTTTACGCGGTGCATGGTGGTGCAAGGAAACATCCCTTCCCTTCGCCTTTATAGAGACCTCCTCACTCCCACTCATCACTTACTCCTCACTCACTCGCTCACTCACGCAACCGTCTCCACTGTCCCATCACCTTCTACAAACCCCTAATAAAACCCCAACCGCGCCGACAATGGAGAAGAACGTCGTGGTAGCCATCATCGCCTCCAAGGCCGCCAGCAAGGAGGCCCCCTGTAGCATCCCATTTGTCTAACAACTGTAATGCTACTTGATCTAGTAATATAATGGCTACTTCCTATATATAATTGTTGCATCATCATTGTATCATGCTCATGTCATCATGCCACCTTGCATTTGAGCATCATATAAAACCCCTTTTTGATTTGGTTCTTCTCTCATATGCATTATTATTTGTACTTGCCTCTTGATATTGTATTTGGTTCTTGATATATTGGTTAAATGCCCAAGTTGAGTTGGGCATATCTTTGTTCCACTCCACCACCTTTCTTGTCACCACCTTATTCTTCCACCATTCCAATAACCCATGAGCTTGTAATTCTTTTCTTTGGTTTTTATTCTAGCTCATGTGGGTTGGGTGGATCCAACTCTAATTCTTTTGCTTGGCCTTTACTCCACATTTTGGGGATGCATGAGAATAATGCCATGTCTATTACTTTGTTTTCACAAGGATGACACATGGCATTAAATGCTTGCATGGGCCATGCAACCATCATCATCCTTTGATCTCCTTTGTTTTTCTTTGGTTTTTGGGTGGATCATCTCTCTTCTCTCTCTTCCCCCTTTGCTTGATCTTGTTTAATTTTGCCAAAAACCCCAAGCCCCCTCTTCTCACCCTCTCCTCCAACTTTTCCTTTTTGCTTGTTTGTGTGGTCTTGCCATACACCAAACCCATGTGCTTGACCATGTGTGTCCTTGATCATGTGCTTGATCACCTCACCCCTCATCTCTCTAGCTCCATGCCACCCCTCTCTCACCTCACCTCTCACCAACCCGAGCCACCCCTAGATAAAACCCTAACCCGAGGCTACCCTCTCTCTCTCGGCCTCCCTCCTCTCTCTAGCCCTCTCCCTACCACAAGGCCCCACCAGCCCCACCTGACCACACTGGATACCCCTCTCTCCCAAACCCTAGCTCTAACCCGAGCCCCCCTTTTCCCCCTTTTTGCATAAAGGTGACCACCCCTCCCATGTGCCTCTCCCCTCTCCCCTTATCACCTCAACACCCAGCTACCCAGCACTCCAGATCCCATCTGGGAGTACCCTGACCCCTCTCCATCCTCCCTTCTTCCTCCCCTCCCCACCATGACCACACCATGCCCCAAAAACCCTAGCCTCGTCCATCTCTCCCTCTAGCCGTTCTGGAGCGCGCCGAGCTGAGCCAGGAGCACCAGGGCCTCCCTCTGCTTCCTCTTCGACGCCCAGGACGCGGGGCCGCCGCTGGACTTCGCCGGAGCCGCCTGACGCCGCCGTGCACCGCCAAGACCAGGAGCTCCAGAGCCCCAGCTACGCGCCCGATCGTGACCACCCCGGGCTCCTCCGACCACACCGTCGAACTCCCGGTGAGCAACCAAACCCCCTAGACATGGTCCCCTCCCCTCTCGTGCACCGTAGCGCCACCGCCCGGCGTCGAGCACCCTGCGTCTTGTGCCGCCACAACACGCCAGCTGCGTCGGATCGTCTGCGCCCGCCGAGCTCCCTCGCTTGCCCAGCGTCTTGTAGCCTTCCTCGAGAAACCCCAAACACAAGAGTTGTAGCCCGATGTCCCTCTGCATTTTTCGTTTTACGCCCGGCGAGACTCGCCGCCGTTGTCGCCATCGCCGGAAGACGGCGGAGTCGCAGCCATCGAGCCGCGCCACAAGACGCAGCCGATAGCCGTTGTCTGCTTTTGCGAGAATCGGAGTTTTCCGCTAAACCCGCAGTCCACCGACCTCACTGGCGCCGCCCGTCCCATCTTGCAAATAGGCCCCTCCCATGAGATCTGAACCTCGCAGCCCGCAGCCTCCTGGATTGCCCACGTGTCGCCCACCGGATGGCCGCGCGCGTGTGTGGCCCTGCTAGGTCCCTAGGCCCGCTTGTCATTCACGCTGGCTGCGAGCCTGTGAAAAGTTTTGTCTTGGCGTGTCGACCAGTCAACATCGACCCCACCACATCTGTGGGTAGAATCTGACTGGGTAACAAAAGTCCAGGAATATTTCTGTTTCAAATTCAAATCTTTCAAATTATTTTCAAATTCAAATTCAATTTCAAATCTGTTTAAATATGAATTAATTCATAACTTTCAAATGGTTTAGAATTTGAATTCAAACTTAATATGAAAAATGTTTTATTTTTGAATGTTAATTCAAATCTTTAATCAAATATTTTCAGAATTAATTTAAATAGTCAACCTTTGACTTTGACCCTATTTAATAATTTTGACTTTTAAATAAATTTACATTCACAATTCCAAATAATACAAATAATATATGTTTTCAAATCAGAAAAATGTGAGGATTTCAAATATGCCATCCAAAATATATTTTGGGCACTTAAAATTTCAAGTTGAATTAAATTACAATAAAATGCCCTTTTATTAATTAATTAATAACTTTTGATTTATAACTCCAAATTTAACAAAAGATATGTCTAAAATGATCAGCTCGACGAGACCTTTCTGTTTATGCATTCCATGTTCTGAATTGCAGTATGCATCATACAAATATAATGTAAACAGCAACTAATATGAGGATAAAATGTGGCCAAAACTCAATAAAATGTTTATTTCTTGTATTCTACACCTCACCCATGCCATGCTACATTATTGCCATGCAACTTGTGCATCATTCATCATGGCATGATTGTTTGCTTGACGCATTTTATTCCTATGCTTATGCACTTTATTTATGTTGGCCCTTGTTTGTTTGGTTCTTCTCCGAATAGACATTGAGCAGGGGATATATCAAGAGACCCAGGAGCACTACCCAGATCCTTCTCTCGCTTCAACTGAGCTGCCAGGCAAGCACTACCACATGCTTGCATACATTTAGTACCTATTACCTCTATCTTATTCTTGCATCATTGAGTCGCGATTGCATTAAACTGAATCCCAAGTATTGCATAGCCTTTACTTTTAAACCCCACCGAAGCTTGTTCCTCCATCCCATGAGCCATTACTAAAGGAGTTGTTTGAGCGATGCGAGTCGTAGAACAGCATGTGTAGGGTATGTGAATGTCTGATGGATAACGAGGTACCTAAACAACTTAACCTGAGTAGTAATGGGATAACTAATGAAAGTGGCACCGGTGAGCAATATCTGCTATTTGGTTTTTCCTGCTCACTTGTGTCCCGTAGGACCCCGAGTACTTGATTCCTGTTCCTTGAATATTCGCGCTATCCACATCCGGAGGCTTATGGGACCCCCGAGCGAGCTTGATTCATTCTTATTTCTTGGGGCCACAAACTAGTTTGAGGTTTTATTTACTATCCTGCTTATGCCATGCTTTATTGCTTAATTTACGATTGTGCGAGGAGCACTGTATCGTTAGGTAAGCGAGTGTTTTCGTATCGACAAGCCTAGTCACATTTTCGGGTTCCCGAGCGTTACACCGACGCAAACCTTGAGTCCGTCTCGAAGTCATTAACCGTTGCGGGTAGCTTAATGGGTGGCCTGAAATATTTCTGAATCCTGTGATTGCTTTGTCGTGAAGGCCTCGTTGGGTTTTGATTTGGTTTTTCCGAGGTTGATCGAGTGTGTGTTGCTATTTGTGCACCCCTGCAGGGTAAAACTTTCTGAAAGCCGTGTCCGCGGTTATGGACGACTTGGAGTACAGTTTCTCGATCATAGAACAAGCATAACTAAAGTACCGCTTTTAACTTGACTAAGTAACTGACTAGTAAATAGTGCAACACTCATGGAATGGTTAATAAAATTGCCAACGGATGGGGGGTTGTTCGTCCGCTTCCTCGTTGGTAAGCGAGGAGGAGGATGGATCTGATGGTATTACTTTTATAATTGTTTTCATTAATTCACGGACATCCGTCTATCTTTGGTTAGGCGGATGGTTAGCGAGTATCTATAGAACTGTTAGGGTTTATCTTTTGCTGCAATTGCGTCACCCCAGGTTGTGTCCCCTTTAGAGGCATAAAGACTTGGTGAGTACCCCTAGGGTCTCACACGATAAATTATTTGGTTCAGATGAACAGGTACACTCACAAGATGGATACTGGGTGGAGGAGGCGGATGATGTGGGCAACGATCGTTCGGTGTAGAGATTCCGGGAACGGGGATCCGTGAGATCGGTGGGCGGGATGAGCTTATTTATGGGGCATCTTATGCCGATTTGCTTCTTATCCATACTCGGATCTTGTTTGCCGCTTCCGCCTGATACTCTGATGTTTGATGTATTAGGAGATATCCTAAACTATTATATCTATCTAGGACATTTGAATCTTGTCGTATGGCGTTGCTATATTTCCTTTCTTTTTAGATGGAATGGCTTTGATGTACTGTTGTATGGTGGCTTGCATACATACTCATTTGTGTATGTAGTTGATCCCTTCGCCTGCCGATTACGCCCGCCTGCTCTTGTCGATGAATTGGAAATGGTTGGGGCCGAAAGGTCTACACTGAGTGGCATTTGGGCCCCACCGTACTATTTCAACCATTTCCGCTCATCCGGGCTTGTAACTAGGAGCGTAATTCACCGAGGTAGTTACAATTGGTATCGAGCCATCCCGCCTTCGTGGTCTCACCAAATGGTCGTTGTCAGTCTAGCAAATATTTTTGGTAGTTATGTATACTAGGGAAAAACAAAACGTGAGAGTAGGAGTGCTTCCATTTTCTTCTTAACCACCCACCCACCCTTTTCTGGTAAGGAAGTGTAACGTTTTCAATCCTCTTCTTAAAAGTTCAAACTAGGATTCACGTGTTCTGGGTTTCCGTAGTACCATAGGTTGTGTGTTTTTGTGTGTGTGTGTGTGTGTAATTCCTTGTCTATCTGTTGCATCCAAGTTGTTATCACAATCGGCCTTTTGGTTATCAACTGTTGGTACATTCCATACCGACAGGCTTTTGCAAACCGATGCGATCTATCTGATTCGTTGTATACCGCCGCGATCTGTCTTACCCTTTGTTATCCGACGTTATCTTGTTTGGGGTGTTCGTTTCCGTAGCTACTAATCTTTAGGTTCGACGTGAGAAGAAGGGGTTAGGATATGTGTTCTACTTATTCATGTGCGGAGTAATGCTTTGAGTGCGGGATGGAGTCGCGACCATACCACTACTCTTATCATTCTCTTTTGTATATTGATTTGGTAGAGTCACTAATCTTGATTCGTTAAGTGTTTTTGCGCATCTATTGGTATTTTAATGCCGAAATTTGCGGAAATTTTTTCTTTGATATATCTGTATACCACACTCCTTTTCAGTCGTGTGCGATATGCTTAATATCTTCTAGGTGCTTTGAACTTTGTTGATATTTTAATATCATCTTAGTAAATTGTATCCTTTAATCTTGGTTAATTCCATCTTGGTACTATTTTGGATTATTATTATTCTCCATTATAGTAATCGACTTGTGTTTTATATCAATCAGGATGGATCCACCACGCCGCTCGATGAGGACATACCACCTGAATCGGGATCCGTTGTCAAACATCGCCAATGCCTTGGCAAAGAATGCACAGAACCAGCGTTTTGAAGAAAGTGTTGGAGGAATGAGTTTGCTCGCTACCTCCACCTCCCAAGCGAGGAGACATCAAAAGCTTCTGAAGTTCAACCTCGCCAATTTGATGTTTCGATCAACCACTTGATGGATGATTGGTTGCGTGAGATGTCAAGGCTCTTCGAGACTAGCGATGTTCCTGAGCAAGAAAGGGTAAAATGTGCTACTCACCTTCTGAAGGGAGATGCAGCTCTCTGGTGGGAGAATTACCTGAAGGCAAACTGCATTGGTTTTCAGCCTACTTGGGAACGGTTCACTGGAGCATTCAAAGAGCAGTATCTGTCAGAAATTGTCATGGAAAGGATGAAGGAAGTGTTTCTCAACCTCAAGCAGGGGAATGACAATGTCAATACCTACATCAGGAACTTCATGAACCTTTATCGTTATGGTGGCGATGAGATCTCGGATGACAAGAAGAAGCAAAAGAGGTTCCGGCAAGGGCTCAATGCATCGATTAAATATGCAATCACACATGCAAGGCCGGCGTCTTTTCTGGAACTTCAGCATACAGCTCTGCAGGAGGAAGCAAGTAGGCAAGTGTTTGAGGAGTCAAAGAAACACAACCGTGATGCACCAAGCTCTTCAGCTATGTCAGCTCCTTCTAAGCGTCGTGTTTGGGTTCCTAACACGCCACCGTCGCTCCCGGCTCCACCAAGACCTGCAAGCTACGCGGCAAGGCCACCAAACTTCCTCACTGCTGCTCCCAGGGGCTACAACCACCACTACCCTGGAGCGCCTGGCGGAGTCCCTGGCTACGTTGCTCCACGTCCACCTGGTGCTTGTTTCACGTGTGGAGACTCTGGGCATCTAAGCTAGAACTGTCCGTTGAAAAAGAAAGCTCTTCCGCCACCACCTCCAAGATCTGCGGCAAGCTCTCCTTTGGTTCGTGCACCACCACCTCGGGCTCTCAACATCAACACCAAGCCCGGGTCTACTGTTGCTAATCGTGCCAACGCCGCTCAAGCTGAGCATGCACCTGGAGTTGTGATGGGTATGCTATCCGTTAACTCAGTCCCTGCACGAGTTTTGTTTGATTCTGGTGCATCGCATTCTTTCATTTCTCACAAGTTTGCAAATGAAAATGAGTTAGCGTTGGATCCTCTCCTTAAGCGGTTAATGGTCCTTTCTCCTGGAGCGAAGATGGCATCTTCTAAAATCAGCCATGGCAATCAAATTGAGATTGGTGGCTCTTCGTTCTCGGCGTCCCTAATTGTTCTGGGCAATTCTGACATTGATGTCATCTTGGGCATGGATTGGTTGACAGCAAATGCGGCTGTGATTGATTGTCTTTGAACGCCCGGTTTCACAAGATTCCTGAAGGCCATATAGTCTTTTCTCCAAGTCCGACTCACGCTATCCAGCTTTTCTCTTTGGCGGCTCGCATGATGATGCTATGGAAGCTATTCAGTGTTCCGGTCCGTGAGTTCCTAGATGTCTTTCCTGAAGAGTTGCCGGGTATGCCTCCGGATCGTGAGGTTGAGTTTGTGATTGAGCTTGAACCTGGAACGGCTCCTATCTCCAAGCGGCCTTATAAAATGGGTCCTGCTGAGTTGGCTGAACTCAAACGACAGCTTGATGAACAAGAGAAGTTGGGTTTCATTCAACACAGTACCTCTTCTTGGGGTAGCCCAACAATCTTTGTGAAGAAGCGGGACAGGACTGATAGACTTTGTGTTGACTATCGGGCTCTCAATGCTAAAACCATCAAGAATAAATATCCCCTTCCGCGGATTAATGATCTATTCGATCAGCTAGCTGGAGCTGTGGTGTTCTCTAAGCTTGACTTGAGAAGTGGTTATCACCAAATCAAGATTTGCAAGGAAGATGTTCCCAAAACAGCTTTCACCACCCGCTATGGCATGTATGAGTATACGGTCATGTCTTTCGGTCTCACCAACGCACCTGCTACCTTCTCGAGGCTTATGACCTCGGTTTTCATGGAGTATCTTGATAAGTTCGTTGTGGTCTATCTGGATGACATCCTAGTCTATTCTAAGTCAAAGGAAGAACATGAAGAACACCTTTGGTGTGTCCTAAACAAGCTTCGTGAGAACCGCTTATATGCAAAGTTCTCAAAGTGTGAGTTTTGGCTGCCTCAAGTAACCTATCTTGGTCACGTCATCTCTGCCAAGGGCATTGCAGTCAACCCGGAAACTGTGAAGACAATTGTTGAATGGCTTCCTCCTGTAAATGTCAAAGAAGGGCGGAGTGGCCTGGGTTTTGCTAGTTATTGCCGCCGCTCGTAACTTTTCGAAGATAGCGAAGCCTCTTACCAATCTCCTCAAGAAAGGCAAGAAATACCTTTGGACTCCTGCATGTCAAGCAAGCTTTGAGACACTCAAAGAGAAGCTCACGTCCACGCCAGTCTTGGTTCCTCCGGACACATCTAAGCCTTTCCAGATATTCTGTGACGCCTCTTTGCAAGGATTGGGTGCGGTCCTTATGCAAGAAAAACAAGTTGTTGCTTATGCCTCTCGACAGTTGAAGACGCATGAGATCAACTATCCTACACATGACCTCGAGCTCGCAGCAGTTGTCTTTGCTTTGAAACTATGGAGGCACTACTTGCTGGGCAACCGTTGTGAAATCTTTTCTGATCACAAGAGTCTGAAGTATATCTTCACTCAGCCTGATCTCAACCTTCGGCAGAGGCGATGGATTGAAGCAATCAAACATTTTGATTTGACCATCAACTACACTCCGGGCAAAGCTAATGTCATGGCCGATGCTCTCAGCCGCAAAGCTTATGTCAAAAACCTGATGATGGAAGAACAACAGCCCCTCTTGTGCGAGGAATTCCGTCAGCTCAACCTTGAAATTGTGGAACAAGGGCATCTCCTGAACCTTCTGGCTACTCCTCTCTTGGAAGAAAAGGTTCGCTCTCGTCAGCTTGGTGATCCGCACACCAAAAAGATCATCTCCAAACTTCTTCAAGTATGAGTCCTTCCACGTCGATGATCAAGGCACGCTTTTCTTTGAACACCGGATGTTTGTTCCGAACTACCCGGGTTTGAGAGAAAGTTCTCAAGGAGGCATGATTCGTTTCTTTCTATACACCTGGCAAGACAAAGATGTACATGGACTTGAAAACACAATATTGGTGGCGGGATTGAAACGATATTGTGCCAAGTATGTCTCGAGTGTGATGTCTGCCGCAGAGTGAAAGCTGTCCATCGAAACCTTCGGTCTTCTGCAGCCATTGAAACCGGAATGGAAATGGGAGAAAGTAGAGATGGATTTCATCACTGGTTTTCCAAGGTCGAGAAGGGCAACAATGCAATCTTTGTTGTCATCGACAGGCTTTCTAAAGTGGCTCACTTCTTCCCGTCAAGAAACAATTCGAATTGGCTGAGCTCTATATCAAGTAATTGTCTCTCCGTATGGGGTTCCGCTTGAGATCGATTCGGACCGTGGAGCATCTTCACTTCAAGTTCGGGAAAGTTTCCAAAATGATTTGGGAACAAAGTTGAACTTCAAAGACAGCTTACCACCCTCGATCGCAAGGACAAGTTGAAAGGATCAATCGATTCGGAGGATATGCTTCGTGCTTGCCATCTCTTTTGGCATGAAGTGGGAGGAATGTCTTCCTTATGCTGAATTCTCTTACAACAACAGCTTCCGGAAGAGTCGAAGATGGCACCATTTGAGGCTCTCTATGGCCGCAAATGCGTAACTCCGATTGGTTGGTCGGGTGCGGGAGAAAGAATTTGGTTTGGCCGACATTGTAACTCAAGCGGAGGAGAAGGTGCATATCATTCTTGAAAATCAAGATTGCTCAAAGTCGCTAGAAGAGCAATTATGACAGAAGCTTACGGACATGGTGTATGTCCAGTGATCTCGTTTACCTTCATGTCACTCCCATGAAAGGCACGCACCGTTTTGGTATCAAAGGAAAGCTGGCTCCTAGATACATCGGTCCTTTCAAAATTCGTGGAAGAAGAGGAGAAGTTGCTTATGCTATTGAGCTCCCGGAAAAACTCAAGGTCCATGATATTTTCCACATCTCTCAACTCAAGAATTGCTTCAAGGATCCCGGCAGGACCGTGGATCATGAGCTAATCAATCTCCAAGAAGATCTGTCTTATCAAGAACACCCCACAAAAATCCTTGAGACCGCAGAAAGAAGGACTCGCAACAAGTCCATCAAGTTCTGCAAGGTGCTGTGGTCGCACCATTCTGTTGATGAAGCCACTTGGGAGCATGAAGATGAGCTCCGTGCCAACTATCCTACCCTCTTTGAGTCTTCTTCTTCTTCCTAGAATCTCGGGGCGAGATTCCTGTTTAGTGGGGGAGAGTTGTAGCATCC
This sequence comes from Avena longiglumis, assembly GCA_030063025.1. Taxonomy (NCBI): domain Eukaryota; kingdom Viridiplantae; phylum Streptophyta; class Magnoliopsida; order Poales; family Poaceae; genus Avena; species Avena longiglumis. Next base: position 468,823,468 of record CP125976.1, read on the forward strand.
CATTTGTCTAACAACTGTAATGCTACTTGATCTAGTAATATAATGGCTACTTCCTATATATAATTGTTGCATCATCATTGTATCATGCTCATGTCATCATGCCACCTTGCATTTGAGCATCATATAAAACCCCTTTTTGATTTGGTTCTTCTCTCATATGCATTATTATTTGTACTTGCCTCTTGATATTGTATTTGGTTCTTGATATATTGGTTAAATGCCCAAGTTGAGTTGGGGGCATATCTTTTGTTCCACTCCACCACCTTTCTTGTCACCACCTTATTCTTCCACCATTCCAATAACCCATGAGCTTGTAATTCTTTTCTTTGGTTTTTATTCTAGCTCATGTGGGTTGGGTGGATCCAACTCTAATTCTTTTGCTTGGCCTTTACTCCACATTTTGGGGATGCATGAGAATAATGTCATGTCTATTACTTTGTTTTCACAAGGATGACACATGGCATTAAATGCTTGCATGGGCCATGCAACCATCATCATCCTTTGATCTCCTTTGTTTTTCTTTAGTTTTTGGGTGGATCATCTCTCTTCTCTCTCTTCCCCCTTTGCTTGATCTTGTTTAATTTTGCCAAAAACCCTAAGCCCCCTCTTCTCACCCTCTCCTCCAACTTTTCCTTTTTGCTTGTTTGTGTGGTCTTGCCATACACCAAACCCATGTGCTTGACCATGTGTGTCCTTGATCATGTGCTTGATCACCTCCCCTCATCTCTCTAGCTCCATGCCACCCTCTCTCACCTCACCTCTCACCAACCCGAGCCACCCCTAGATAAACCCTAACCCGAGGCTACCTCTCTCTCTCTCTCTCGGCCTCCCTCCTCTCTAGCCTCTCCGCCACAAGGCCCCACCAGCCCCACCGACCACCCCGGATACCCTCTCTCCCAAACCCTAGCTCTAACCCGAGCCCCTTTTTGCATAAAGGTGACCACCCTCCCATGTGCCTCCCTCTCCCTTATCACCTCAACCACCCACCCCAAAGCACTCAGATCCCATCCGGGAGTACCCCACCTCTCCATCCTCCCTTCTTCCTCCCCTCCCCACCATGACCACACCATGCCCCAAAAACCCTAGCCTCGGCCATCTCTCCCTCTAGTCGCTCGAGCTGGTGAGCCAGGAGCACCAGGGCCTCCTCGCTTCTTCGACGCCCAGACGCGGGCCGCACTGACTCGCCGGAGCCGCCTGACGCCGCCGTGCACCGCCAAGACCAGGAGCTCCAGAGCCCCAGCTACGCGCCCGATCGTGACCACCCCGGGCTCCTCCGACCACACCGTCGAACTCCTGGTGAGCAACCAAACCCCCTAGACATGGTCTCCTCCCCTCTCGTGCACCGTAGCGCCACCGCCCGGTGTCGAGCAACCTGCGTCTTGCCGCCCATGAGCCACGCCAACACGCATCGGATGCGTTTGCAGCCGCCGAGCTCCCTCTGTTTCTCGCCGTGCCCCGCGTGCTGTAGCCTTCCTCCGGAGAAACCCCAAACACAAGAGTTGTAGCCCGATGTCCCCTCTGCATTTTTCGTTTCTACGGCCTGGCGAGACTCGCCGCCGTTTGGTCGCCATCGTCTCCGGAAGACGGCCGGAGTCGCAGCCGTCAGAGCTGCGCCACAGCACGATAGCCGTCATTCGTTTTGCGCATGTAACCGGAGTTTTTCCGCTAAACCCGTAGTCCCACCGACCCCACGACACCCGCCCGTCCCATCTTGCAAATAGGCCCCGCAGACGAACCTCAGCCGCAGCCTGGATTGCCCACGTGTCGCCCACCGGATGGCCGCGCGCGTGTGTGGCCCTGCCCTAGGCCCGCTTGTCATTCACGCGGGCTAAGCCCGCAGAAAAGTTTGTGCGTCGTGACCCAGTCAGATCGACCCCACCTGTCATGGGTCAGGTAGAATCTGACTGGGTAACAAAAGTCCAGGAATCTTTCTGTTTCAAATTCAAATCTTTTCAAATTATTTTCAAATTCAAATTCAATTTCAAATCTGTTTAAATATGAATTAATTCATAACTTTCAAATGGTTTAGAATTTGAATTCAAACTTAATATGAAAAATGTTTTATTTTTCAATGTTAATTCAAATATTTAATCAAATATTTTCAGAATTAATTTAAATAGTCAACCTTTGAATTTGACCCTATTTAATAATTTTGACTTTTAAATAAATTTACATTCACAATTCCAAATAATACAAATAATATATGTTTTCAAATCAGAAAAATGTGAGGATTTCAAATATGCCATCCAAAATATATTTTGGGCACTTAAAATTTCAAGTTGAATTAAATTACAATAAAATGCCCTTTTATTAATTAATTAATAACTTTTGATTTATAACTCCAAATTTAACAAAAGATATGTCTAAAATGATCAGCTCGATGAGACCTTTCTGTTTATGCATTCCATGTTCTGAATTGCAGCATGCATCATATAAATATAATGTAAACAACAACTAATATGAGGATAAAATGTGGCCAAAACTCAATAAAATGTTTATTTCTTGTATTCTACACCTCACCCATGCCATGCTACATTATTGCCATGCAACTTGTGCATCATTCATCATGGCATGATTGTTTGCTTGACGCATTTTATTCCTATGTTTGTGCACTTTATTTATGTTGGGCCTTGTTTGTTTGGTTCTTCTCCGAATAGACACTGAGCAGGGGATATATCAAGAGACCCAGGAGCACTACCCAGATCCTTCTCTCGCTTCAACTGAGCTGCCAGGCAAGCACTACCACATGCTTGCATACATTTAGTACCTATTGCCTCTATCTTATTCTTGCATCATTGAGTCGCGATTGCATTAAACTGAATCCCAAGTATTGCATAGCCTTTACTTTTAAACCCCACCGAAGCTTGTTCCTCCATCCCATGAGCCATTACTATAGGAGTTGTTTGAGCCATGCGAGTCGTAGAACAGCATGTGTAGGGTATGTGAGTGTCTGATGGATAACGAGGTACCTAAACAACTTAACCTGAGTAGTAATGGGATAACTAATGAAAGTGGCACCGGTGAGCAATATCTGCTATTTGGTTTTTCCTACTCACTTGTGTCCCGTAGGACCCCGAGTACTTGATTCCTGTTCCTTGAATATTCGCTATCCACATCCGGAGGCTTATGGGACCCCCGAGCTTGATTCATTCTTATTTCTTGGGGCCACAAACTAGTTTGAGGTTTTATTTACTATCATGTACTTATGCCATGCTTTATTGCTTAATTTACGATTGCGAGGAGCACTTGTACCGCTTTAGGTAAGTCGAGTGTTTTCAGTATCGACAAGCCTAGTCACATTTTGGGTTCCCGGTCGTTTCGTACCAGACGCAAACCTTGAGTCCATCTCAAGTCGCCTAACTTCGCTATGGTAGCTTAATGGGGTGGCCCCCTGAAATATTTCTGAATCCTGTGATTGCTTTGTCGTGAAGGCCTCGTTGGGTTTTGATTTGGTTTTTCCGAGGTTGATCGAGTGTGTGTTGCTATTTGTGCACCCCTGCAGGGTAAAACTTTCTGAAAGCCGTGTCCACGGTTATGGACGACTTGGAGCACAGTTTCTCGATCATAGACAAGCATAACTAAAGTACCGCTTTTAACTTGACTAAGTAACTGACTAGTAAATAGTGCAACACTCATGGAATGGTTAATAAAATTGCCAACGGATGGGGGGTTGTTCGTCCGCTTCCTCGTTGGTAAGCGAGGAGGAGGATGGATCTAATGGTATTACTGTTATAACTGTTGTCATTAATTCACGGACATCCGTCTATCTTTGGTTAGGCAGATGGTTAGAGAGTATCTATAGAACTTTTAGGGTTTATCTTTTGCTGCAATTGCGTCACCCCAGGGTGTGTCCCCTTTAGAGGCATAAAGACTTCTTTGAAACCCCTAGGGTCTCACACGATAAATTATTTGGTTCGATGAACAGTACACTCACAAGATGGATCTTGGGTGGAGGAGGCGGATGATGGGCAACGATCGCTCGGTAGAGATTCCGAACGGGATCCGTGAGATCGTGGGCGGATGAGCTTATTTATGGGGCATCTTATGCCGATTTGCTTCTTATCCGTACTCGGATCTTGTTTGCCGCTCACCGATACTCGATGTTTGATGTATGAGGAGATATCCTAAACTATTATATCTATCTAGGACATTTGAATCTCTTGTATGGCGTTGCTATATTTCCTTTCTTTTTAGATGGAATGGCTCTGATGTACTGTTGTATGGTGGCTTGCATACATACTCATTTGTGTATGTAGTTGATCCCTTCGCCTGCCGATTACGCCGCCCGTTCTTGTCCCGATGAATTGGAAATGGTTGGGACGGCCGAAAGGTCTACCTGTGAGTGTCATTTGGGCCCCACCGTACTATTTCAACCATTTCCGCTCATCCAGGCTTGCAACTAGGAGCGTAATTCACCGAGGTAGTTACACCCCATCCCCGTACAGACCCCCGTCGAGGCATCAAAGGCAGCCACCGTCCCCATACAGGCCCTCGTCCCCGCTTCCGCCGTAGCTGCCGACGAAGAGGCCCACGTCAGTCTCGGCAAATCCTGCTTGGCTGGGACCCCTACAAGGAGGAGGGGTACATCAAGCCAGATAACCCCTACGACACCAGCATCGTCGATCCATGGTCGGAGGTAATTAGGGTTTCTCCCATTCCCTTGTTTTCCCCCATTCCCATCGTTGGATGCTCGATCGCGTGTTATTAGGGTTCGGTTGTTCGTATTTTCAATCGTTGGATGCTAGGTATTTTTACAGAAGTTAATTCTCTTCTGTTAGATCTCGTATTTCGATGAATCCCCATATTCGTATTTCAATCCTATTTTATTTGTCCTCCAAGTTATAGTTAAGGGATTCCTTAGTTAATACTAGCACTGATTTGTAGTTGGGATCGGTATTTGATTTTGATTGAGATTTCGGGATTGGGAAATTTAACCCATTCGGTTAATTTATTTATTTGAATAATCAGGATATCTCAAACGGTTAATTTATGCAATCAATCCCGATAATCAAGGTATCTCAATCATGTCCTTATTGCACGCTATTGTTTTTTCTAACAGGTGGAAAGCAGCGACGTCTACAGCGACGACGTCCAAGGACACCAAGACTCGTCAGGTGCAGAGGAGGCTGAAGTTTGGCCAGTACGACAACTTTTTTGCCGGTGACGTCTACAGGTGCCCCTTCTGCACCAGGAGGCTCCTCACCACCGACTTCAACTCCCTCATAAAGCATGCCGAAGACGTGACCACATGCAGCAAGACAGTGAACGTCAATGCTTTCAGAGCCAAGCATAGGGCGTTCGGCTTTCACCTCCGCAACCTCTAGAAGGGAGCCATCGAAGAGGATCGCCTGCCCCCTATCAAGCCCAAGACGCCCAAGGTCAAGGGACAGGGCAACAAGAAGTGGAGGAAGCGACAAAAAGAGGAGACGTAGGCCCTCCTAGCGGAGGCCATGAGGGGCCACTGATATTATGTTGCTGTTGTAAACCAGCTTCTTTGTATTGTCTATGTTGAACCTGTCCGCTGCTGCTGGTGCTAAACAGCCTAATTGTCGAACCTCGTTAAGTATCATACTATATATCCTATATTAGCTGCTTTATCTACATCTACTTTGTTTAGTGAATGTATTTATGGTGCTAGTTAGATTTTCTGCTTTAGATTTGCTACCAGATTGGGAAAAAAACGAGAGTCAAAAAGAACAATGAATGAAGAGAAAAACTGCTCTAGATTCGCTACCTTTTTGGTAAAAAAACATAACTGTTAGCGAGAGAGGGGGAAAAGCGCTCTTAAAAAGGCCAATCATAAAATAAAATAAAAATCCAATTTAGATGACAGAGCGCACTCGTAACAAACACGCCACACATGATCATACACTACGTCCTCCATAACGCGCTTCCAACCAAATCTAGAGCAGCATAACGTGTTCCTAACCAACCGCCCACCATAGTCCCATATCGTGCGGCACCACACGGCTATCCACGGTCAACCTAAGGAGAAGGACAAAAGTGAAAAAAAAAGTTAAATAACTGGAAAAATGAATACTTCTATGAAACTAGGGAGACAAAAATAAAAATACCTAATATATAATGCAATAAAACCAATGGTCCACCAGAATTATCACTAATTACCAACACATGCTACATGCCCTTCCAATCACAATATAGAGAAAGCAGAAGAGCGATGTGTCAACTCGAAAATTCGTGTACAACTTGCCAATTGTCTAGGAGTCTTGGATCATCAATCCAGAGCTCCAACTCAAGTTGAGTTTGGTTTAGTCTATAAGAGCAAATACCGTATCCGCAAAACCATAAAAAAGCGTTTACATGTCATGTTTTTGTTCGGTTTTATTCGGGTTGCTCGTGGCCAAAACAAAAACTACAAATCCGAACCATAAAAACTTAAATTTTGAACATTCACGAGAGATTTCAGATGTTCATACGTATATAGCCGTGATCGTAGGTACAAAAGGCACAAATTAGACTAAATTAAAGTGGGGTCTGCCTTTGCCGCCGCTAAACCCTAACCCGCACACAAAATCAGGCTCATCGGAGCCTCATGGAGCGGTGGCGACGCTTTCGTCGGCATATTCGGAGCTCGTAGTCGAAGAGGCCAAGGTCGGAGAGGTCGGAGGTGGTGTCGGAGCTAAGGTCGACGTACTTGTCGTCCTGCGCCGCCCGCAGGAGCTCGCCCTCGAGCTTCTTCGTGCGGTCTTCACGGTCGTGGGCGAGCCCCTGCTCGAGCAAGATGTTTTCGATGTCCTCGTCGTCGCGAGCTCGAGCGGCGTCGACCTTGGCCTCGGTGACACTCCGCTGTTGGATGCCCTCCATCAAGCGCTCGAAGGAGGCCTCGTCGGTGGCGTAGTCGACGTTGGTGACGACGCGGCCCTCCGGGAGCTGCTCCTCCTCTTCCTCCTTCACCAGCGGCAGAGGAGTTCGCGGTGCGGGCGAGGAGCTCCCCTCCCCCCCCACATGCAGCGGCCGAACTCCTCTGTCTCGTGGAGTGCTTCTTGTAGTGGAGGGCGGCGCGCTTGCGCCCCGTCCGCGCGGACGCACCGACATCGCTCCTCCTCCTGGGTGGGGGTGAGGTCACGGTAGCGCGAGGGAGGAAGGCGACATACGACCGCGACGGAGTCCACAACGGTCCATCAACGACTACCGGTGGCGGATCTAGTGCGGGGGGCAATGAATTTCTCGATGGAGCTCGGCGATTTGAGCGGTGATGTGAGGAAATGCGCTGTGGAGGCGTGGAGGGGGTGGTGGTGGAAAGATGGGTCGAGATCCACAAAACGTCCTCGGAAGAAGAATTATATAGTTCGAGGGGGTGGATTTGTTGGCCCCCATAAAAAAATTCTGGATCAGGCTCGGTTTATGGTGTCTACTCGGGTAAAAATATACGACTCTGCCCGTAAACCCGCCGGCGGTTTTTTAGTTTCTGCTAGAGATTCTTCCGCAACACTTGGTATAACTCCCAAATTAGAGTGCGCGCACGCCATACCACTGGTGTGCGTGAGGGCTATTTCATTGCCGATGTGCCTGGGTACCCTACGGAACAGGGTAAGACAAAATTAGTGGTATGGAGGAAGAAAGAAATAGTGTATAGTGAGCGTGCGAATAATATAGCATCATGATGCAATGCAGATTGCGATCGTACAACATGAATACTAATCCCTCGATCGATCATCAGCTCTCGGCATAGAGAGCACGTGCTGATCGTCTGATTTGTGGTACGTACATATATGTAGCCAAATTACCAAAGACAGATGTTTGAGAAAATGTATTTCGCAAAGATGCATGAGTTCAAAACAGGAAGTAGGTAGGTAGCTAGCCTAGGGATCGCCATGGCATAGAGTCACAGTGTGTGTACGTAGGTAGGTACCGTCACGGCGTGGCAGCGCATGGCAGTGTATAGCACTGCTCCTCCTAGCCGATGGTGGGATGGGAGGAAGGGAAGGGGACACACGAGCTTTTGCATGCATTGGCAGCAGTGTGTGGAAAGGGAAAGATCCCTGCCGAGAAAACAAAGGCATACTATGCAAAGCAAGGAAGAGCATGCATGGCGGAATGCCACGGAGTCTAGAGAGAGAGACTGAGAGGGAGGGAGCAAAGCCTGACGAGGCTACGTACGCAAAGCCACTGCAGCGGAGCGGGCATCCAATCCACCACCCTCCCGTAAAGAGACAAACCCCTCTCCTCCTTCGTCCCCGGTGTGCATGGAGCTGCTGCCTACCCACAATACTACTACTCTATAAATAAAGATAAAGTAAAGCGGCCACAAAAGAAGGCAGCAGCAATAGCTAGCTGAGCCCGAGCCTGAGCTGGGAGGAGAGCGTACTACAGTGAACACGCCTACAGTAGACGGCTAAAACTGACCCATAAAGAGGGGCGCGCAGTCACGCGCTCTCGCCACTGCATTTGCCACACTCTCACTCTCTCAGTGTCTAAGAGCAGGAGGCGGTGGTGGTGACAAGAAGAAGAAGCAGCCACAAGGAGGAGCGCGAGGAGGAGGTCCTTCTCCGTGGGTGTGTGGGGGGTGGGGGATCGGAGGGACAGCACCACCGACCGAGTGAGTGATGCGCGCCGGGGTGTACACGATCCACCAGTCGCTGACCGCCGAGGCGGCCGCGGTCCTCAAGCTCGCGCTCGCCCTCGCCAGCCGACGCGGCCATGCGCAGGTCACGCCGCTGCACGTCGCCTTCGCGCTCCTCAGCTCATCCTGCTCCCTGCAGCAGCACCAACACCCAGGCGGCGGAGGAGGCGCCGCGTACGGGCTGCTCAGGCGCGCCTGCCTGCGCTCGCACCCCGCGTCGGCCACGGTAGCGGCGCAGCACCCGCTCCAGTGCCGCGCGCTCGAGCTCTGCTTCAATGTGGCTCTAAACCGCCTGTCCACCTCCGGCCCGCACTCGCCGCCGCCCTCCTCTTCGGGTGCGCCGTTCGCGTCGTCCCTCATCCAGCCCAGCCCCACTCTCTCCAACGCGCTCGTCGCCGCGCTCAAGCGCGCGCAGGCCAACCAGCGCCGCGGCTGCGTCGAGCTCCAACAGTCGCCGCCCATCCCACTGCAGCAACAGCAGCAAGGCGCCTTGCAGCAGCAGCAGCAGCCGCTCCTAGCCATCAAGGTGGAGCTGGACCAGCTCATCATCTCCATCCTCGACGACCCCAGCGTCAGCCGCGTCATGCGGGAGGCCGGCTTCTCCAGCGCCACAGTCAAGGCCAACCTCGAGGAGGAGAGCGCGCTCATGTGCATGACCTCTTCCTCCTCGTCCCCTCCTCCGCCGGTCATACCCCCGCACTTCTTCCTCGACCACAGCGGCATTGGTGGCGCCGGCGCCGGCTTCGGCATGTGGCCGGCGCAGTTCCTCAGCTCGCCGCCCGTGGCCGTTCCCTACTGCAAGGAGGACGTGAGGGCCGTCCTGGAGGTGATGCTGCGGAAGCAGGGAAAAAGGACCAACTCCGTGGTCGTCGGGGACTCGGTGTCCATGGCGGAAGCCGTCGCGGGCGAGCTGCTGCGGCGGCTCGAGCGAGGAGAGGTCCCCGAGGAGCTCGCCGGCGCGCACCTCCTCAAGCTCCAGCTCTCCTACGTGCACGTCCGCCTCATGAGCCGCGCCGACGTCGACGCCAAGGCCGCCGAGCTCCGACGCAGCGTGGACGCCGTCCAGGTCCATCGCGGCGGCGGCCTGGTCGTCTTCGTGGGCGACCTACGGTGGGCGCTGGAGGAGGATCCCGCCGCCGGCGCGGACCACACCGCATCCTCGTACAGCCCCGTGGAGCACATGGTCGCCGAGCTCGGCCGCCTCCTAGACGACCTCCGCGCCAGCGCGCCGCTGCGCGGCCGCGTCTGGCTGGTGGCCACGGCCAGCTACCAGACCTACATGCGGTGCCAGCAGCGGCGCAGGCAGCCATCGCTGGAGACCTCTTGGGCCCTGCAGGCCGTGGCGGTCCCCACCGGCAGCGGCACTGGCCTGGCCCTCAACAATCTCCATCCTTCCTCCTCCCCTCCAAGGTGAGCAACCAAGAAACACCCTACGGGCTATGGTACCATTCCCTTGTCCTGCATGTGTCGTGTGTTTACTGTTGCATGCAGCCTTCCTTGTGTGTTGCTGTTGCTGTCTGGAACAAAAACAAAAACAATGGATGGAGGGCCACTTGCTCAGATCAGATGTTGCAAAAACAACCTACTACTGCTACTGCTCCTGCACTACTAGCTTGCTTCTGTACTCTTGCTAGCTAGCAGTAGTAGAACTTCCAAGTCTAAATAAAACCACCATTGCATCCATCTTTCGACATTAATGAGGAGCTTGAGCTTTCTTGTCATCTGAACTCCAAGCATGTGAGCTTGCAGGGACTAGAAATTTTATGAGGGGCAGAGGGAGATTTTATTTTTGTTGTTTTGGGGGAATGCAATGCTTTCTTTTGCCTCTGCAGAGATTCCCATCTGATCCGATCAGGTTCTCTGCATGCTCGGCGAAAAAGTCTTCCTCTGATGCAGCAGCAGCCAGCAACAGTGCCTGGCCTGGCCTGGCCTGCCTCTCTCTGCACTTTTGGTACACAAATGTGTAGTATGTGCGAGACTGCTCCGCGTTCCCCTTTTCATTGCAATGATGCACTTTTCATTCACAAGATAGGGATGGTAGTACAAAATATTTAACTAGACACAGGAGATGTGTAGGAGTATGTCCGTACTCCTCTGCTTCACATCTTGAATAAGATCACATTATTTGATCCTTATTTTTGCTTGCTCCTTTTGTACGTGCATAGAAACTTTGGGTAAATTCACCCCGCAGCAGTAGAAACTTTTGCATGGTCCTGTACACACATATGCCTAACGTTGCTCTGTTTGTCCCCTGATGCTCCAACAGTGCGACTGCAATGCAGCAGGGCATGGCGTCAAGGCAGTCTCCTTTGGCGAGGGCAGCTGAGCCAATGGCGTCGGGAGGCGAGCGGGAAGACAGGCTGCTGCTGCTGTGCAACGAATGCAACAGGAACTACGAGAGGGAGGCGTCGCTCGTCAAGGCAGAGGCCGACGAGGAGGGCCCACGCCTCGGCCTCCCGGGCTGGTTGGTACCACCGGCTGATCATCCTCAGATGCCACACAAGGTAATTAGGAGGAACAGAGAGATCAATCGGAGCATCTCACTGCAGTTCTTGAGGCTAATGTGTTTTCTCTCTTTTTATTTTGGTGATGATGATTTAGGACACGTATCTGGTCGAGCTGAAGAGGAAATGGAGCAGGCTGTGCAGGAAGCTTCACCTCTGGAGCAGCAGCAGCCAGCAGCATGATCCGTACTCTGCTCCTTGTTTTGGATCTGGGATATCTTCTGCATCTCCAAGCTCGTGGTGGCCGAGTCCGTGCTTGCCGCAGAGCAAGCCAAGCATTGCTGGGTTCCTGGGATTGGAGGCGCTCATGGAGCACGGCAGGAGCAGCGGCCGGTGGTCGCCTCCATCGCCGCTGCCTTGTCCTCCGGGCCTCATGGAGCCGGAGTTCCCGGACGTCAAGACCACGCTCGCTCTGGGCACTCCCCTCTCGCTCCCGCTCTCGGACACGGCCACGTCCGACGGCCTCGCGCGTGAGCTGGAGCGGCGGCTGCGCAAGAACATCCCGTGGCAGCCCGCGGGCACCGTCGCGGAGATCGTCGAGGCGGTCGCCGGCGGACGGAGCTATGGGAGGAAGGGCGCTTGGCTGTTCTTCAAGGGGAGCGACCACGCAGCCCAGCAACGGGCGGCCGCGGTGATCGCCGAGACGTGCTGTGGCTCGGCCGAACGGATCGTGGCCGCCGACCCCAAGTTCAGCTGCGCCGAGGATTTCTGCTCTGATGTTGTCTCGAGGGCGTGCAAGATCGGCTCCAGCAAGCTCGTGCTCCTCATCCACGACGTCCTGCACGCGCCGCGGCACGTCGTCGAATGTCTCGTGGCAGCATCCAAGCGCGGTTTTCTCAAGAACCATTTCGGCCAAGAACTCGATCTCTCTGAATCAGTCGTCCTCATCACGACATCAGAGTCTGCCTATGGTGTCATCAGCCTGCGGCTGTGGACGTCATCGTCTTCCTTCAGCGGTGTCAAGAGGAAGGAGGAGATCGAGTCACCATCAAGAGAATGCAAGCGGGCACGGCAACACGCCGGCCGTGGCATCGACCTCAACCTCAACCTCTGCGCCAGCAACGACAGTGACGACGACGGCGGCGTTCCGAGCGACATCACGCACGAGAGCAATACCAGGGAGCACGGGAACCCGCATGATCTCCTCGAGTCGGTCGCCACAGGCGTCATCACCCTTGACAAGGGCGTCGACGCAGACCAGCGCGCCGCGGCGGGCATCCGTGCGGTGCTCGTTGGGGCGCTCGGCCGGGAGGTGCAGCTCAACGAAGAGGCAGCGGAGGCGCTCGCCGCGGTGTATGGATACTTTCTTGACGAGGTGCTGGAGAGGTGGGCGGCGGAGGTGTTTGAACCGGCGTCGGCGGCGGCAATGGTGGAAAATGGCGGGAAGGTGGTGGTACTGGGGATAGGGCCAGGGGATGGGGCCCGGGTGTCAGGATTCATGGGCTCGGCCCTTCCAAGCAGTGTCCATGTAGACTGAGCTCGCAAAGTTTTGCTCCGGTGGGTTTGTACGGTGTCCTTAGTTAGTAGTTACTCGTAGCTCAATTTCCTGTATGTAGAAAAAAATGATGGACTTGAAATGGAGTCTTTCAGTGGGGTGAGGGATTAATTGTTCAATTTTCCATTGATAATGCGCCGATAGTGTTCAGTTTCCTCTGACCAACTGCACTCCCGTACATCAACTTTTCCCTTAGAAAGTTCTAGGCTTTTAACAAAGAATAGATGCCCTGTAATAGCCCTGCTTCTCCTTGTATCTGAACTTCAAAAACAATTGTCAATCGTGCACAGCTTTAGATGAGCTCAACTTATATGATTGGAGTTGAAACCAACAATCTCTTCATATTTCTTGTTAAGGTTGAGTTGTGCCATCATCAATCACAAGAGAGGAGATACTAACAGTTGTTGATGATCGATCACAAAGCAATCAAAAGACTAATGAGTTTGCCAAGTGTTTCAAGTTTTAGTCCCTAATGCTGGTTTGAAAAGAGTCAATGCCGACTCCAAAAAATGTGCAAATGGACGACCAGATTAATGATTATCATTTTCTTAGATCTCTTTTAGTAGAAATATTCCTCCAATGAGTTATATGAAAGTAGTACTATGAGCATGGATTTTGCGTCATGGCGAGCCTTTTGTGCCCCATAGGTTGGTTGTCTTAGTCCAAACAATATGAACTTCAAGAGTTTCAATGTGTTTATTTGAATCTACCTTTTGGAACTTAAGTTTTTTTTTTTGCGAAATTCTACCGATCTATTAATAATCATCAACAAAATTACAAATAGGTCAATGGATCATCTAGCGACGACTACAAACACTCGCACGAGCCGAAGGCGCGCCGCCGTCCTCGCCCCTCCATCACCGGAGCCGGGCAAACCTTGTCGTAGTAGAGCTTGTTGTAGTAGACAGATGGTCCAAAGGACTAGCGCACCAAAGCAGCAACCATCACCGAAGATGGCCAACGAAGATCGGAAGAGACTGACCTCAAAACACACCAACGAAAAATGACCAGATCCCAAAGGATCTGTCGGACACACGACTCCACACGCCCTCCGCCGATGCTAGACGCACCACCAGAGCGAGGATAGGACGGGGAGTACCTTATTCTGACTTCAGGACGTAGCCGCCACAACATCCTAAAAAACACAAAAATAGACTAAACAAAACACTAAGACCTCCCGCCGACGAGGGGCCGTGTGGTCCGGCACGCCTCCAAGGCCCTAAGGCCAAGACGGATCGGTGGCGTCGCCAGCGGAGGGAAGGAACCCTAGATGGGTTTTGCCGCCTCCTCTTGGAAGAGCCTCTCTTGACCTTCATGTGTATTAAAAAGGGTTAGTCTTCTACAACATTGTCCATATTTCAAGGAAAATTCTATTTTCAGACCGGTCTGAAAATTGCAAAATCTGGCAGACTCCCGTGAACCGTTCGACCGGCCTCCTTTGCATCGTGTGGCTCTGATCCCAGTCAAACTCATCTCGAGACAGTGTGCTCCCGATCGTCATCTCTACTGCCGCCATGGGTTCGCTCGCCAAGGGCCGCCGCCCGCCACCGCGTCGCCTCCGCCTGTCTGGGCCGTCGCTGCATCCGCCAAACCCAGCCGCCTTGTCCCCCTTGACGCATCCACCGACCTCCGCCTCCTACTGTCCTCCGACCAGATAGTCATTATTGAATTCCGGCCGACGACCAGCGGCTCCTCCCGAGCCGGTCGGCGTCGAGCTCGAACAGAAGGTCGAACTGCATGATCACCGACTTCACCACAGGGTCGTTCCCTGCAGCAACTTGTCTGTGTGCCTTCCCTTAGAGGGGTGCTCTTCCTTGCCGCGACCTGCTGTTAGCGCTCCTCTTATTCTCTAGTTGTTACGCGTTGTGTCTTTGGTCTTTGCTACTTGGTGCTAGGTATCTTTGCCTTTCTTTGTTGTAGATCGGTGCAGTCGGTTAATCCTCTTTATTACATGGACGTCAGATCTTCCTTGGTGCCACTGAAATTTGGACATGTCCATCTCCTCTGTCTTAATTCTTTTCTGTTTTGGCTAGCAATGAGCAATGTATGCTGGACCTTAGATAGGCTGGAAAAGAGAGGACTACATCAAAGGACATCTTGCCCTCTATTCATTCAATGGGAAACCTTCTCCCATTTGATGGTCAACTACTCGACAACTAAGAAAATATGGTTTTAGGTTCCGGGACATCACAACTTATAGGCTCTCACCCCTGTCACTCCGAGCATACTTCCTACTGCTTATTGTATAGTTATCACCACGATATCAATATAGTTATCATACCCTCATGCTAAATTTTATCTACGAATTACTTATGGAGTTACCCGATATATTTATCACCACAATATTGACACAGTTAGTTACTCTCTAGCAAATAGTTACCCACCCATGATTTAAGAAGCTATCCTGGTGTTCAGGCTAAGTTATCACTAAGAAGTCAACGTCGTTACCATGCCTTATAGCTAATAGTTACCAAGCCAATGCTAATGGAGTTATCCAGGTATTTAAGGTATAGTTATCAACCTAGTACTGATAGATTTACCCATGTATTCAGAACATAGTTACCAACCAATTGCACCTGGGGTTATCCAGATGTTCATGATAGGATTATCCAGATCTTTTGAGGTATAGCTATGGTCACCAAATCGATGCAGTTACCATCCTATATATGTGATAATTATCCACTCATTACTTATGGATTTATCCTGATGTCTAGATATAATTATCATCACCAAATCGATGTAGTTACCATACTCTCTATGTAATTGTTATCCACTCATCACTTAAAAAGTTACCCATCCATTTTTTCGGTCCGGATAACTTTAGTTTCTTACTCTGGGTAACTAGATTATATAGCCCTGATAACTACTTAATTTTCAAGGGATAGCTTTTATACTCCCTGTTGGTCATGAAGTCTTTGTTTAACATGTCAATTTGTGGGCCAAAAGCTCCATCGTTGTGGAGAACGAACCTATGATTGATTTGGATGTTTAGGAGTCCAATGGTATCCTATCCCACCAGAGTTCAAACCCGTTTGACGCTTAGGTGTCTGATAAAAAAGGAATATTCTTTAGTGGAATAACTGCCGCATAAACTGGTGGATAACTTGTATACATATGTCTGGATAACTGCCGCATAAACTAGTGGATAACTTGTATACATATGCCTGGATAACCGCCGCATAAACTGGTGGATAACTTGTATACATATATCTGGATAAGTGATGCATAAACTGTTGGATAACTTGATTTTTATACCCCATATGTGATTTCTTATATTGCTTTTTTACTTTCTTTCTACTGTAAACCTTTTAGTGTACTTGTATAGTAACACATAACACTGTTGGATATATGTTTAGTGATGATTTGTGGTGTAACTTTTACATATTAGCATGGACAACTATAGTGTTAGTTGGGTGGATAATTTGTACTCATATTCCTGAATAACTGTAGTGTTAGCTGATGGATAACTTGTAATCATATACCCGGATAACTGTTGTATAAACTGGAGGATAACTTTATTTTTATACCCCATGTGTGATTTTCTATCTATGATTGTGATTTTCTACTTTTTTCCTACTGTCAAGTTTTTAATGTAGTTGGCTAGTCACACACAAAACCGATGGATATATGTCTAGTGATAATTTTATGGGATAACTTTTACTCCCTCTATTTCAAAATATAAGATGTTTTAGCTTTGTGAAAGAAGTCCATCTAGACATGTTTTAGTGTGTAGATTCGTGTAGATTCAGAATGTACCTACACACTAAAAAGGGGTCTAGATACACTTTTTTCACAAAACTAAAACATATTATATTTTGAAACGGAGGGAGTACATATAAGTATGGATAACTTTAGTGTTAGCTGATGGATAACTTGTACTCATATTCCTAGATAACTGTTGTGTTAGCTACTGGATAACTTGTACTCATATGCTTAGATATCTGTTGTATAAACTGATGGATAACTTGATGATTATACCCCCATGTGTGATTTCCTATCTTTGATTGTGTATAAACATCATACCTTTATTCATAACTTGCACAAACTGTGTGCGAAACATCAGCATGTTCCTCTTATTCTATTTCTTGGTCTGGTTCAACATTAAGGTCGATATTCATGGTGTCTTCATTATACAACCAAAATATGCAACATGTAAGGAATTTAGGTAGCAATAATAGGATGCCAATTTAGTAATAATACGGCGACGACATCAAGCGGGCCGCTACTCCCAGGTCAGAGCTGACATGCGAAGCAGCGGAGCGGCATGAGGCAATCATGGCAGTGGCGGCGCAGCAAGCCAGCGAGAAGGAGCTCGCGACACGCCACGTCAAGCAGGAAAAACATCGCGCCCAACTCTGAGTGACTACCCACCGTGTCGCGACGCAACTCGTGGGCTCCGCTGAGGATTCCCAGCGTCGTGTTTTGGTTAGGGTTAGGGTTGCAACTTCTTTTAGGATGATCCAATGTATATATGATTGACTGGACGTGATGATCCGAAGTTTGGTCTGACCGTGTTCGTGTTTAATTTTACCGCAAAGGCAGCGCTGTCTTAATTTTCAAAAGTTTAGTTTTGTAATTCAGTACCTGTTCGTGGCGATGCATTTGCAAACTAAAAAGGTATTTAGCTTCACTCTTACATACTACAATCCGGATAACTCACGTGTTACGGGTGGATAACTTTTGGGTCCGAAAAATTTCGTCAAAACATATCAACATGTGATCTAGTTTCGAAAATTTTGTTATGACTAGACCAACAGTGAAAACAGATTCTAAATCAAACAAGCAATTTGATCTACAATACATTTTCAATTTCCGAATTTGAGTTTAGCTGGATATAATCGGTTTTATTGTTTAGTGCCGATTCCATATGCATATGAGGCGGCTCTTGTTTTGGGTCCTAAACGGACGCTGCGATAGGCAATCACGGATGCAGCGGCATGTCTAGTTGTCCGATTTGCTAGGTTTTAAATTTTTTAGAACGGTGACGCATGCAAAGCATGCTCACGCGCTGAGCGCTGGTCGGAAAATTGCTTGTCGGATACCGCCAGGTTTTACAATATATCGAACGCCTGCCGAGTAGCACTGCTCTACTTCAAATCAACATTTAGTAACCATCTGGCAACCTGAAGTCGTCGTTGCGCCATAAGAACTGCCCAGATGAGTAACTAGCTCCATCTTGTGCAACAGTTGGTCCTCTCAGCTCCTGATCTTGCCTCCATCCTTCTCCTGATCTGCGCCATAACTCCAATCGATGTCCAAGGAGGATATGTCCGCGGTGGAGTACATGTATAAGAGGAAGGGCCTTGTCGATATCATGGCGATTGTCGGCGTCCCCATCACCGACGACGATCTCATCGACCACATCCTCACCGGGCTCGGATCAGTCTTCAACCCCATCGCTGCCTCTCTCGGTGTTACCAAAGCCGAGATGACTTACTCTTCCTTCTACTCGTTGGTTCTCTACTATGAGGCCTTGCAGGCTCAGCAGAGCGTGGCGGAGGGGTGGCCGTCGTCTGCGAACGCCGCATCCCGCTGTGGCCGCGCACCGCCCTAGGGGATCTTCTCCGCTCCCTACGTGGGAGGGCGGTCTACCGATGGCACTAGCCAGCCTGCGCCCAACCGCCAAGCAAAGGTGGTGGCCGCAACAGAGGCGACAATAGCAGTGGTCGTAACAACGGCAGCAAGCTGTAGGGGTTCGTAGCATGGAAAACAAAAAAATTATATCGCATGAACACACACAAGCCAAGATCTATCTACTAGATTGCAGCAACGATTCGATAGAGTACTAACCCTCTAAGATCCAAAGCGGTTAACGAGAGCAGATTCTCGTGGATGATGTAGTCGTACACTTCCAATCTCAAGATCGCGTAGACGATCCTTCTGGCGTTGCGTTCCGGCAGCGCTCCCACAGTCGGTCACACGTTCGGTACTCGATGAAGACCTTCCTCTCCCTTGTTCCAGCAGGCAGCGGAGTTTGTAGCACTCTCCTCGCGATTTCGGCAGCACGATGGCGTGGTGTCGGAAGTAGAGGGAAGATCCCGCAGGGCTTCGCCTTAAGCCGGTGCGAGTATGGTGGACTATGAGAGAGGCCTTTGTGATCTAAGGTTTAGAGGGCACCAAGGGGAGGGTGTGGCCGGCGTCTAGGGTTTGGGGAAACCCTAACTCGCCGAGTTAGAGGAGGCCCTAGGCGGCGGCGACTTGGAGGAGGTCGGCGGCTTGAGGGTAGGGTTTGAGGTGTGAGGGGTATGGGGCGCCCTGCCCCTCCTTATATAGGTGGAGGGTGGCCGGTTGGGAGGAGGGAGTCCTCCCCCAACTCGGCCTCCTTGGCCGGCGGGTGGAGGGAGGGGAACTCCTCCCCAAGTAGGTTTCCTCTCCCTCCACCAAGAAAACTTGCCGCTTGACCTTTTCAAATTGGCGTTTGACTTTCAAACTAGGATTTGATTTCTCCTTTATTTTGCCCACCAAGTGACCTAGTACATGATGCAACCATTTCACATTGTCATGAAACATTCATGTACCCTTCCCCCTCGGTCTGGGACCTTAGGACCCTTCTAGAACATTCCTGGTGAAAACACCAGAATCATTCCTCAACTCCAAAACAGGACTTTCCTTATATGAATCTTATTCTCCGGACCATTACGGATATCCTCGTGATATCCCGGATCCCATCCGAGACTCCGAACAACATTCGGTCTCTTACTCATCATTCCATAACTACTCAACAACATTGAATCCTTAAGTGTGTCTCCCTACGGTTTGTGAATTATGCGGACATGATCGAGACACTTCTCCAATCAATAACCAATAGAGGAATCTGGAAATTCATATGGCTCCCATATATTTCTACGATTACTTTGTGATCGATTGAACCACTTACATACGATACCAATTTCCCTTTGTCTCATGATAGTTTACTTATCCGGGGTTTTGATCGTCGGTATCTCTGCATACCTAGTTCAACCTTTTTACCGATAAGTACTCTTTTCTCGTTCCCGTGATATGTGATCCCTTGTGAGCCAGCCACATGCTTGCAAGCTAATTGGATGACATTCCACCGAGAGGGCCCAGAGTATATCTATCTGTCATATGGATGGACAAATCCCACTCTTGATCCATGTGCCTCAACACATACTTTCCGAACACTCAATGCCACCTTTATAGCCACCCAGTTACGGTGTGGTGTTTGATGTCATCAAAGCATCCTTCCAGTGATGGTGATTAGCATGATCTCATGGTCGAAGGAATTAGGTTACTATGTATTAGAAAGCATATAGCAAATGAACTATATTAAATGACTTGATCTTTATGCTACATTTAACTATAGGAGTATGTCCTTGTTGTTAATAACATCTTCTATGTTCATGATCAGGAAACCATGATCATATAATAACCAACAAGCTAGTTTAACAAGAGGCTTTACTAGGGAATCTTTTATGTTTACAAATCACACAAGTATTAATGTTTCCGATTAAAACAATTATAGCATGGTATGTAAACATTTATCATAAGCATGAGGATATGATAACAACCACTTTATTATTGCCTCTTGGGCATATCTCCAACAGTCTCCCACTTGCACTAGAGTCAATAATCTAGTTTCAAACCTTTGTGTATTCAACACCTATGGCTTTCCGGTGTTGTATGTACACGATTGCTAGTGGTCAACTGATCTCCGGATCTGACACTTCCAGGTCCGTGTGTAATTGCATGTCTTTGCATCTCTACGCATCACTCATTCTCTAATGAGATGGCTTTGTATAAATTTGGTACTTTGGTGAGACCTTTAGTTCTTTGGGTTTAAAACATGTTGATAATATTGTCATACAATATATCTTCATAGTATTATCCCGCTGTGAACTACACCTAGTTTGATAACAAACTACTTGACACAAATGCCCTCTTTAGCTGCTATAATAGCAGTCATATGCTTAGCCTTTTGTTGTAGTATCTGTCACAATGTCTTAACTTTGGAACTCATCCAAATCCATTATGGAACTTACTTTTCATTATATTGTGCCACCCTTAGTTTAGATTGAGATAAACTTAATTTGTACTTTGTGACAAAACTAGTATCAATGTAGTACTTTTCCAATGAACTAATTATCTATTTATCACTTCTACAAAATAATATATATTCTTAGCTCTTCCAAAATATCATAAGAATATCCTTACTACCGTCCAATGATCATCTTATGAATCATTCTGGTATATGCTCATAACATTTAGAGCATAGGACATATCTGGATTTGTACATATCACAGTATGATTGATATAAATACACTTTGTGATTTCATACATCAAGTATCAATCTATACTTGAATCTTTGTTTCACTTACAAAGTGTCAATACACTTGAATATATCATCAATATTGAACTCATTCAATCCTTTCTGTGTGACAAGAACCTTTCTTATAGTTTCTATATTGAACTCATTCAATATATCATCTATGTACTTTCGGCACAACCATATTAGCGTCTATTGATGCCAAATATTTGGGTTTTTCCTAAGTCTTTCATCGGGATGAAATCCTTAATATGTGTTAATAAAATATACATCATTTCCAATCAACAATATGTCTTCCACATAATGTATTAGAAACATGTCTTAGCGCTCCCACTTAATTTCTTTTAAATGCAAGCATCTTCATCGTCTCCGACGAATTAAAACTCCTTTAACAGTTTCATCATAGTGAAGATTCCAACTCCGCAATGCTTACTTCAACCATTGTAGTTTGCATACGTTTTTAGCATCCTTTGAATTAATAAAACCCTATGGACCGTGTTATGAACACGTCCTAGGTAAGAATTCTATTAGAAGAACTTGTTTTGTTTATTCAACTACCACATAACAAAATTATATGTAGTGGTTGCTACATTAATCCGTCTCGACTAAATATCTCTATGAAAGATCAAATCTTGTCATATACAACCTTTGAACATTGTTGTGAACTCTTTCCCAACATGTCGAATATTTCATAGATGTGAAACATCCATGTTTATTTCTTTATAGATCCAAACACGACTGTAAGGTCTTACACCTTTCTCGAGGGTCCTTCAAGTTCAAAGCTTGATTTCTCGTGTATGGAACTATCACGGATTTTATGGCTTCAAGCCATTTTACGGATTCAGGGCCCATCATCGCTTCTTTGCATGTAGTCCGTTCATTATTCTCAAATAATAATTCAACCCTCAAATCTTGGTATTTGATTGTTTACCCGACCTACTTGGTTCAATAGAAACTTTGACCTCCGTAACCACAACCTTTGAGGCACGTGAGCCATGAGCATTGTTGCTGCCTCCGGAACACTTTTTGGCGCTGCGCAACTTTGCACATATAGCTAAGGTTCTTTTAACCTTATCAAAGTTCTATTGTCCTCCCACTTATCTTTTCACGAAAAATTTCTTCTCAAAGAAACTTGACGTTCTAAGCGACAAACACTTTTGTCTCCGATGTTATGGAGGAATACTTAACAGTTATTCGAAATAACATACAAAGACAGGTTCATCCGACTTTGGTTGCAAACATCTTTCTTATGCATAGCATACCAATGTTTAATAAAGGACAACTTGGGTTTTATCCCAAATCATAACTTTATATGGTGTCAATTCAACAGATTATTATGGAGCTCTTTTCAGTGGAAAAACGGTAGTCTCTAAAGCTTTTAATCTTTAAAATATAATGACAGTTTTATGAATTACACCTTTGATCTTACCATGTCAAACAAGGTTTAATTACATATCTCGAACGCTCCATACTCTTATGGTGTTTAGGGAAATGCAAATTCACGGAACGATTCCTTAAATCTTAGGTATTATGCTAAACTTGTAACTCAAATATCTTCCTTTATGATCTTATCATAAAATATTTATATTCTTGTTACAATGATTTTGCACTTCATCTTGAAAGTCTTTGAACCTTTCAAATGTTTCATACTTCATCCTTATTAAGTAAATATTCATATATTCACTCAAATTTTTGGAGAAAGCATATGAAGTTGAAATTCATCGATCTTGACTACACATAATGGACTTCATACAACAATATGTACAAATTCCAATAAGCTAGTCATTCGTTCCCTTTTGGCCTATGAACGAAGTTTTAATTATCTCTAGGAAAGTTTCACAAGCGTCATTTGATCAAAAATCAAAAAGACTCCAGAATTCCATTCACATGGAGTTTCTTCATGTTTTCTTTCCAATATAATTTAAACGGCGATATCAGCTCCTAAGTGATCTTTCAATCAATTTGTCTTTCGACATTTTTAGCACTAGTTTTATGGATGTGATTTCTCCAACGAGATTTGTAAATCATCCATCTTTTATGGATTACGGCAATTATTTGAACAACCCTTTTGTTCTCATAATACCTGATAAAACAAATCTTGAAGGCAAGCTTTGATGTTTAACAAGCAGCACAATAACCCTTTATTTGTTCTTGATGAACATCATCACATATTCTTTTGCTAGTTACTTAGGCCATTGTAGTTCATGAATTGTGTTATTTCGTATGACGATTCACACCAACAAATTCAGTATCAAATACTTAAGAACCACATTGTTTAATAAGAAAAGAATATAGCCATAACATGTATATCATCTATATACTTAAGCTGAACAATTCTAGTCTTTTCTTTTCTGCCATATATTTATGAGATTCTCTTCGATTTCCTTTTACATTTGAAAGAATCTATCAACATCAATCGTGGAGACATATACATGACACATAGTCCAAAGCATGTATAGTAAAATACCAATGTCTTTGTACTTGCACTTTGAAGTAGATCACCATCATCAAACGTTTGGTGTTCTTTCAAATTCCTTTCTTTAGTAATCTCTTGGTGTAGTAAACATTTTACCTACATCAAATATTCACCCTTATCATGGAATTATTCATGATCAAGCTACTTTAGCTTATTATGGTGAATCGCGAGTATAATGTTGCTCTCCAATACCTTTTGGAGGATTAGGACAACTAGTGTCTCCAACCTTTTGTAAATTCTCATCAAATATGAGAACATAAACTTTGCCATATTATACTCTATCATGTTGTAACCAAAACATCATTTCAGATATCACAATATCTTCCATACATGATGGTTTTTGAACAATTCTTTCAACTCCTAGATTACCTTGATATTGAAACTATCTTTTGAATATCAAGAATCATGAAGATAAACATGATACTTATATACTAACACTGGAATTGTTACTCTTGATTTAATACCAACTATTAAACCTCACGGAGTAATCGAAACTTACTGAAAGTTTGCAATAGGACTTTTAAACTTTAGATTAACACTTCAAAACAATACGATACCAGTTCGTAAAGTAACTAACCAGAAATCTATAGTTCTATTTGTTGGAATTATGCCCTAGAGGCAATAATCAAGATGTTATTATTATAATTCTTGTTCATGATAATGTTTATATTCCATGCTAGAATTGTATTAAGCGGAAACTTTAATACTTGTGTGGTTTGTGAACAACACCATGTCCCTAGTATGCCTCTATGGACTAGCTCATTGATTAATGATGGTTAAGGTTTCCTAACCATGGACATGAGTTGTCGATTAATAATGAGATCATATCATTGGGAGAATGATATGGTGGACAAACCCAAACTAAGCGAAGCAATTAGATCGTGTCATCGTGTTCATCTTTGCGAAGCTTTTCTTATGTCAAATATTGTATTCCTTAGACCATGAGATAATACAACTCCCTGGTATCGGAAGAAAGCTTTGAGGTCATCAAACGTCATCCTATGAGAGGGTGATCATAAAGGTGTCTCTCAGGTGATCGGAAAGTATCTGTTGGGTTGTATGTATCGAGATGGGATTTGTCCCTCCCAAGTCGGAGAGATATACTTAGGGCCCACTCGTGTCGATATCAACACCTTGCAAGAATGTGGTTAAGGAGTTAATCACAAAGTGATATCGGATTACGGAGCAGTAAAGTACTTGGTGAGCGAGATTGAACTAGGTATGATGCAAGCGATCAAATATCGAACAAGTAAAATATCGCGAGGCGAAGGGAATATATATATGGGATTGATTGAATCCTGGCATCGTGGTTCATCCGATATGATAATCGATGAATGTGTGGGAGTCAATATGGGTTTCGGACCCGTTGATTATTGATAGAAGATCATGTCGCATATTCTCGAACCCGGTCACACATAACGTGTCTCGGCGCTAGGATAGGTTGGATAATTGGTTTATGAGTTTTTGTTGAGTCTCGGATGGGATCCGGGACATCACGAGAGGTTCCGGAGTGTTTAGGAGAATAAGATTCATATAAAGGCGGTCAGTTTTGGAGTTGAATTGTTCGGGTTAATCGGTGTATCTGGAAGCTTCTAGAACCTTCCGGAAGGGGACCAACGTGGCCCCACCTTCCGGGAGGGGCATGGGCCTATGAGGAGTGCCACTGGCAATGGGCCGAGGCACAAGGCCCATAGGGCCCAGCCGGCCAAAGAGGGTTTAAACCCTAGATAGAGCTTCTAGAAGGGGGGGTTTCCTTGCCCCCCACTCCTCCTTTGGGGCCGCCAGTTTGGGCTTGGGGGAGGGGCTAGGGCTGCGCCCCACCCCTCTATATAAAGAGGGCTGGGGGCGCACCACCCCCCACACCTTCCCCTCCAACCCTAGCTGCCCTGCTGCCTTCCTCTCTCCCTCCCGACTGATTGTAGGCGAAGCCCTGCTGCAGAAATTCTCCACCATATACACCACGCCGTCGTGTTGTAGATCCAATCCGTATCTCCACCATACTTGCTGGACCGAGGAAGGAGGAGACGTCGAGGTGCTGCACGTGTGCATCTCACGGAGGCACCGCCACTTATGGTGCTAGATCGGATCGGATCGCGAGGAGAAGCAGTGCGACTACATCACCCACGTTAAGCTCACGTTCATTGTCTTGAATCTTCAAGGGTATGAAGATCTAATCCAATCTCTCTTGTTGTTTGCATCTCCTAGATTGGATCTTGGCTTTCCCTCTGTTCGCATCCGTAGAAAATTTTGATTTACTATGCCGCGAAACCCTTCAGTGTTATCAGAGCTAGATCTAAGCGTAGATGTGTTTCACGAGTAGAACGCAACATGGTTGTTGCGGGAGTTGATGTTTTCTGTTGCAAGCCTCTTGTTTGTGTTCTTCTTATGACGCGGGATAATGAGATTGAAGCGGTCCAGCCAACCTACGGCGTCGTTCGCGAGACCGGCTCCGCACTTGACGTGTGGCTTGTTCCACATGGATGTCAGTTTCTCTCACTATAGTTGTCATGGGATTAACACCGGAGTTTGACAACCATAATATCACCGTTGTGGCTTTCCGTAGGTAAGAATCGTTCTTAGCATCTACTCCCATAAGCCACGTAAAACATGCAACAACAAAGTAGAGGCATCTAACTTGTTTTTGCAGGGAGTGTTTTCTGTGATATGGTATGGCCCAAGATGTGATGTGTATAATGTATGCGATGATCATGTTTTGTAATGTTTCACGACTTGCATGTCGATGAGTACACAACCGGAGAATATATGGTTGTCTTTATAATTGTGTATGACCTGTGTCAACTTCTTATACGCCATGTAATAGTTTCACTTTATCGCTAAGTAGTTAGCAATAGTTGTAGTTGCTATTAGGTGGTGGAGGCAATCATGGTGGAGTGATGGAGATCATCTTGGACGCACAAGATGGAGATCATTCTTGCGAATATTGGCTATACCATGTCACATAAAGTTATATGCATGTGATGTTTATCCTTTTATGTATCTTATTATGCTTAGATCGCGACGGTAGCATTATAAGATGATTCCTCATAAAGATCAAGGTAAAAGCGTGTTCTCCCCAAGTATGCACCATTGTGAAAGTTAAATCGTGTCCAAGCATCACGTGATGATCGGGTGCTATAGACTCTCGCTCACATACAGGTGCAAGCCGGTTTTGCACCTGCGGAAATACTTGGGTTTGACTTGACGAGCCTAGCATGTACAGACATGGCCTCGGAACGCATGAACCGAAAGGTTAAGCATGAGTCATATGAATGATATGATCGACACTTCGTTGTCCACCATTGAAGCCACATCTCTTCTCGTGATGATCGGATTAGGTGTGGTGAATTTGGATCATGTTCACTAAACAACTTGAGGGATGATGAATTTAGTGGGAGTTCATCTAGTAATTTGATTAAGTTGAACTAGTTATCATGAACATAGTCTAATTTGTACTTGCAAATACTGTAGATCACATGGATAAGTCCAACTTCAACTTCAACGTTTTTGCTGAGATAGAAAAGCTTAGAAACAATGGGTCTAACTTCACCAAATGGTTTCGCATTCTGAGAATTATTCTCGCTGGCGGACAAAAGGACTATGTCCTTGAGAAAGCGCTAGGTGACGCCCCTGCTGTAGATGCGCCGGCTGATGAGAAAGTTGTTTATCAGTCGCACAAGGATGATCATGATTTGATTAAGATCGCCATGTTGTATGCTATGGAATCGGATCTTCAAAATCGTTTTGAGGAGTTCGCCGGGCCCTTTGAGATTCTTGAGGAGCTGAAAACTATGTTTCAGACTCAAGCCCGTTCTGAGAGATATGAGATCTCTAAGAAATTCTTTAACTACAAGATGGAGGAAGGGAGTTCCGCTAGTGAGCACGCCATTAAGATGTCGGGCTACACTCAACGCCTTGAGCAACTGGACTGCAAGATTCCAGAGGAGCTCAAGATTGACAGAGTTATGCAATCACTCCCTCCTAGCTACAAAGGTTTTGTAGTTGCTCACAATCAAATTGGTTCCACTGGTATGATCACTGAGCTCTTCGCTAAGATGAAAGTAGCGGAGGTTGACATCAAAAAGAATAATCATGTGTTGATGGTCAACAAGCCCACCTTTAAGAAAGGTAAGGGAGCAAAGAAGAACTTCAAGAAGGGCGGCGGCAAGCGCACTGCCCCTGCTGAGAAGAAGCTCAAGTCTGGTCCTACGCCGGACACTGAGTGCTTCTATTACAAGGACAAGGGTCCTTTGGAAGTGCAATGTCCAAGTACTTAGCGGACAAGAAGGTGGCACCATCAAAGGTATATTTGATATACATGTTATTGATGTTTTCCTTACTAGCCCTCGTTGTAGTGCCTCGATTATTTGATACCGGTTCGATTGCTAATATTTGTAACTCGAAGCAGAGCTGCGGAATAGGCGGCGGCTTGCGAGGATGAGGTGATCTTGGCGTTGGCAACGGATCAAGAGTTGATGTGATGGCCGTCGGCACGCTCTCCTTAGTTTTACCTTCGGGATTAGTTTTAAACCTCAATAAATGTTATTATGTGCCTGCGTTGAGCATAAACATTATTTTTGGATCTTGTTTATTGCAAGACGATTATTCATTTAAATCGGAGAATAATGGTTGTTCTATTTATATGAGTAACATCTTTTATGGTCATGCACCTATTGTGAATGGTTTATTTCTTGTAAATCTCGAAAGGGATGAAACACACATCCATAACATTGAGGCTAAGAGATGCAAAGTAGATAGTGATAATACTACTTATTTGTGGCACTATCGTCTAGGTCATATTGGTGTAAAGCGCATGAAGAAACTCCATTCTGATGGACTTTTGGAGTCTCTTGATTTTGAATCATTTGACACATGCGAACCATGCCTCATGGGCAAGATGATCAAAACCCGCTCTCCGTATGATGGGCGAGCAACAGACTTGTTGGAAATCATACATACCGATGTATGCGGACCGATGAGTGTTTCGACGCGCGGTGGATATCGCTACTTTCTCACTTTTACCGATGACTTAAGTAGATATGGGTATATATATTTAATGAAACATAAATCTGAAACGTTTGAAAAGTTCAAAGAATTTCAGAATGAAGTGGAGAACCATCGTAACAGAAAGATTAAGTTTCTACGATCCGATCGTGGAGGTGAATATTTGAGTTACGATTTTCTCACGCATCATAAAGCAAGTGGAATCGTTTCACAACTCACGCCACCCGGAACACCACATCGCAATGGTGTGTCTGAACGCCGGAATCAAACCTTATTAGATATGGTCCGATCGATGATGTCTCTTACTGATTTGCCGTTATCATTTTGGGGTTATGCATTAGAAACCGCTGCATTCACTTTAAATAGGGCGCCATCTAAATCCGTTGAGACGACACCGTATGAACTATGGTTTGGTGCTAAACCTAAGTTGTCGTTTCTTAAAGTTTGGGGATCTGAAGCTTCGTCAAGAAGTTGATGCGGACAAGCTCGAACCCAAAGCGGAGAAATGCGTCTTCATAGGATACCCTAAGGAAACTATTGGGTATACCTTCTATCCGTAACCGAAGGCAA
The DNA here is from genome assembly GCA_030063025.1 of Avena longiglumis. Taxonomy (NCBI): domain Eukaryota; kingdom Viridiplantae; phylum Streptophyta; class Magnoliopsida; order Poales; family Poaceae; genus Avena; species Avena longiglumis. Next base: position 468,852,382 of record CP125976.1, read on the forward strand.
AGTGTTTTATGCAAAAACGGTTCCTTTCTTGAGAAGGAGTTTCTCTCGAAAGAAGTGAGTGGGAGGAAAGTAGAGCTAGACGAGGTTATTGAACCTTCTCTTGAGTTGGAGAGTAGCACGGCACTGAAATTGTTCGATGCCGCTGCACCAGCGATAGAGGAAGCTAATGACAAGGATCATGAAGCTTGGACGATGCTCTTGAACATCGCAGTCGACAGGTCGTGTGCCCCTCTGAGTGGTACGGCAACCTGTCTTGACTGTCTTGTTAGTAGAAGGCGGTGAACCTCGAACTATGAGGCGATGATGAGCCGGACTGAGAAATGGCTAGAAGCCATGAAATCCGAATTGGGATCCATGAGAGAAAACCAAGTATGGACTTTGGTGGACCCTCCTAGCGACCGAAAGGCCGTTGAGTGCAAATGGATCTTCAATAAGAAAACGGACGCGGATGGTAATGTTACCGTCTATAAAGCACGGCTTGTCGCGAAAGGTTTTCGACAAGTTCAAGGTGTTGACTACGATGAGACTTTCTCTCCCGTAGCGATGTTTAAGTCCATTCGGATTTTATTAGCAATTGATGCGTTTCATGATTATGAAATATGGCAGATGGATGTCAAGACTGCGTTCCTCAATGGCAACATTGATGAAGAGTTGTATATGATGCAACCCAAGGTTTGTCGATCCTAAGGATCGATAAAGTATGCAAACTTGAGATTCCATTTATGGACTGAAGCAAGCATCTCGGAGTTGGAACCTTCGTTTTGATCAAGTGATAAAGAGCTTTGGATTTGTTCCAAATTGCTCTGAAGCTTGCATCTACAAGAAAGTGAGTGGGAGCTCGGTGACATTTACGGTACTATTTGTGGATGACATATTGATTATTGGAAATGACATCAACATGCTTAACGATGTGAAGAGTTATTTGAACAAGTGTTTTTCAATAAAAGACCTAGGTGAAGATGCTTATATATTGGGCATCAAAATCTATAGAGATAGACAAAAGGCGCTGATAGATTTAAGCGAGTACATACCTAGACAAAGTTCTGAAAAGGTTCAGAATGGATAAGGCAAAGAAAGGTTCAGTGCCTATGTTGTCAGGTAAGATATTGAGCAAGGCTCAGTGTCCAGCTATGGTAAATGATAGGGAAGCTATGAGCAAAGTGCCATATGCCTCGGCCATAGGTTCTATCATGTATGCCATGCTGTGTACTAGACCGGATGTGTCCAATGCTCTTAGTTTGACGAGCATATATCAAAGTGATCCAGGAGTGGAACACTGGACAGCCGTTAAGAACATCCTAAAGTACCTAAATAGAACTAAAGAAATGTTCTTAGTCTATGGGGTGATAAGCAATGTCGTAAAAGGTTACGTCGGCGCTAGTTTTAAACACCGACAAGGATGATTCTAAATCTCGACGGGATACGTGTATATTTTGAATGGAGGAGCTGTGAGTGGAGAAGCTGCAAGCAAAGCGTGATCGCGGGATCTACGATGAAGCGGAATACATGGCTGCTGCGCAGCGTCAAGTGAAGGAGTTTGGATCGGGAACTTCATCATGAGCTTGGCGTGGTTCAAGTGCATTGGACCTTGGAGATATTGTGTGACAACACTGGCGCCATAACACTCGCTAAGGAACCAAGATATCATCCAAAGACCAAGCATATCAACCGCAAGTTTCATATAATCCGAGATTATATAGCAGATGGAGATCTGAAGATTAGCAAAGTACATACAGATCTGAATGTCGCAAATCCATTGACTAAACCTCTTCCACGTGTAAAACATGATCAGCACCTCAGTTCCATGGGTGTGAGATTGTTGCCAAATATAAACTAGATTATTGACTCTAGTGCAAGTGGGAGACTGTTGGGATTATGCCCTAGAGGCAATAATAAAGATGTTATTATTATAATTCTTGTTCATGATAATTTTTATATTCCATGCTATAATTGTATTAAGCGGAAACTTTAGTACTTGTGTGGTTTGTGAACAACACCGTGTCCCTAGTACGCCTCTATGGACTAGCTCATTGATTAATGATGGTTAAGGTTTCCTAACCATGGACATGAGTTGTCGATTAATAATGAGATCATATCATTGGGAGAATGATATGGTGGAATGACCAAACTAAGCGAAGCAATTAGATCGTGTCATCGTGTTCGTCTTTGCGAAGCTTTTCTTATGTCAAATATTGTATTCCTTAGACCATGAGATAATACAACTCCACAGTATCGGAAGAAATCTTTGAGGTCATCAAACGTCATCCTATGAGAGGGTGATCATAAAGGTGTCTCTCAGGTGATCGGAAAGTATCTGTTGGGTTGTATGTATCGAGATGGGATTGTCCCTCCCAAGTCGGAGAGATATACTTGCCCACTCGTGTCGATATCAACACCGCTTGCAAGCATGTGGTTAAGGAGTTAATCACAAAGTGATATCGGATTCTTGAGCAGTAAAGTACTTGATGTGAGCGAGATTGAACTAGGTATGGCCAGTCAAGCGATCAAATCTGGGGCCAGTCAACTATCGCGAGACGAAGGGAATATATATATGGGATTGCTTGAATCCTGGCATCGTGGTTCATCCGATATGATCATCGATGAATGTGTGGGAGTCAATATGGGTTTCCGGACCCCGCTGTTGATTATTGATAGAAGATCATGTCTCGCATATTCTCGAACCCGCGGTCACACATAACGTGTCTCGGCGCTAGGATAGGTTGGATAATTGGTTTATGAGTTTTTTTGGTCTCGGATGGGATCCGGGACATCACGAGAGGTTCCGGAGTGTTTGAGAATAAGATTCATATAAGCGTGCAGTTTTGGAGTTGAATTGTTCGGGTTAATCGGTATTGTACCGGAAGCTTCTAGAACCTTCCGGAAGGGGACCAACGTGGCCCCACCTTCCGGGAGGGGGCATGGGCCTATGAGGGAGTGCCCTGGCCGCATTGGGCCAGGGGCACAAGGCCCATAGGGCCTAGCCGGCCAAAGAGGGTTTAAACCCTAGATAGAGCTTCTAGAAGGGGGGGTTTCCTTGCCCCCCACTCCTCCTCCTTTGGGGCCACCGGTTTGGGCTTGGGGAGGGGCTAGGGCTGCGCCCCACCCCTCTACATAAAGATGGTTGGGGGCGCACCACCCCCCACACCTTCCCCTCCAACCCTAGCTGCCTGCTTGCCTCTCTCCTCCCGATTGCTAGGCGAAGCCTGCTGAAATTCTCCACCATATACACCACGCCGTCGTGTTGTAGATCCAATCCGTCTCTCCACCATACTTGCTGGACCGAGGAAGGAGGATACGTCGAGGTGCTGCACGTGTGCATCTCACGGAGGCACCGCCACTTGTGGTGCTAGATCAGATCGGATCGCGAGGAGGAGAAGCGAGTACGACTACATCACCCACGTTAAACGAGCGTTCATTGTCTTGAATCTTCAAGGGTATGAAGATCTAATCCAATCTCTCTTGTTGTTTGCATCTCCTAGATTAGATCTTGGCTTTCCCTCTGTTTGCATCCGTAGAAAATTTTGATTTACTATGCCACGAAACCCTTCACTATCATCTCAATTAAAACAAAGCGCAAGGTGGTAAACGGATGCTAATGACTATAACAAATATGCAAATTCACTTTGATTTAATTTATGATAAATAGTGTTCAACTTTTAATCATATTGCTGTTGAACTCCCACTCAAAAAAATATCCCTCAAATTGTTTTAGCGATCACACGAACCAAATCCACCACATTAAAACCGATCATCACGAGAGTTGATGTAGCTTCAATGGCGAACAATCAACATGTTAAACATATCTACTATATGACTCATGCTTTACCTTTCGGTGATCCGTGTCCCGAGACCATGTTTGTACATGCTACGCTCGTCAAGATCAAACCTTAGCTTCCACATGAGCAAATCTGGCTTGCTCACGTTGTATACACTCGCAGAATCTAACACACCCAATCATCACGTGATGCTTCGAAACAACGAGCTTTAGCAACGGTGCTTACTAAGGATGAACACTTTAAAACATGAAATTGTGTGCTTGAGGGATCATCTTATAATGCTACCGTCGTGAACTAAGCAATACAAGATGCATAAAAGGATTAATATCACATGCAATTCATAATATGTGATATGATAATGGCCTTTCTTTTTGTGCTTCCGATCTCCATCTTCAAGCACGAACATGATCTCCATCATCACCGGTGTGGCGTCAAGGTCAATGGCGCCGCTTCATGGTTGTCTTCCACCAGCATCAACTATTACAACTACTTTGAACAATAGATACGCAGGTCTTAACGGATTAAAAAGACAACCATATGGATCCTGCCGGTTGCCGACTTACAATAAGGAACATTGCATACATCATATATAATCACAATCATGGCCATATCACATCACAACACACCCCTACAAAACAAAGTTAGACGCCTCTAATTTTCTTTGCATGTTTTACATGGTTTGGGGCTTTCAATAAGTGTCGTTCTAACTTACGAACAAAAAACCACAACATTGATACTAGTTTTGTCAATCACCCGTTGTAAATTGAATCTTAACTATGTTGGGAGAAACAGGCACCCGCAAAGCCACTTATCCAATACAAGTTGCATGTCAAGCGTGGAGCAAGTCTCATGAACGATGTCATGTAAGGTTAGCCCGGGCCGCTTCATCCCACCATCCCGCAAGATGCAAAGTACACAAGAAGCAATCGACAACAAAAGCATCAACGCCCACAATGACCATTGTGCTCTACTCGTGCAACAGATCTACATATAGACACGGCTCTGATAACACTATAGGGGTTCGTAGCATTGAAAACAAAAAATTTCTATCGCATGAACACACATAAGCCAAGATTTATCTACTAGATTGCAGCAACAAGTCGATAGAGTACTAACCCTCGAAGATCCAAAGCGGTTAACGAGAGCAGATTCTCGTGGATGATGTAGTCGTACACTTCCGATCTCAAGATCGCATAGACGATCCTTCTGGCGCTGCGTTCTGGCAGCGCTCCCGCAGTCGGTCACACGTTCGGTACTCGATGAAGACCTTCCTCTCCCTTGTTCCAGCAGGCAGCGAAGGTTCCAGCACTCTCCTCGCGATTTCGGCAGCATGACAACGTGGTGTCGGAAGTAGAGGGGAGATCCCGCAGGGCTTCGCCTTAAGCCGGTGCGAGTATGGTGGACTATGAGAGAGGCCTTGGAGATCTAAGGTTTAGAGGGCACCAAGGGGAGGGTGTGGCCGGCGGCTAGGGTTTGGGGAAACCCTAACTCGCCGAGTTAGAGGAGGCCCTAGGCGGCGACGACTTGGAGGAGGTCGGCGGCTTGAGGCTAGGGTTTGAGGTGTGAGGGGTAGGGGGTGTGGCATCCCGCAAAACCACTACTAGAAAATCGCGTTGTGTTTGTGCATTGCATCATCATGACCGCATGCTCATGTCATCATGCCACATTGCATTTGAGCATCGTCATCATCATGCATATTATTTTGCCTAAAACTATTTGCGAAAGTCTATGGTTTTCTGAAACTAGCCCTCCTTCTATTTCAAATTAAACCCCGGATGCTTCCGGATATTTTGTTGTCTAAAAACTATTTACAAAAGCTTATTGCAAATTAAATAAAATTATTATATTATTTTAGTGGGCGTTCGAGCAGGCGATTAGGCCGAGCACCGCCCGAGTTTTTAAATCGGTCCAACCAGCACGGTACACCTAAATCCTAAAGCTACCCATTCTAACCTACCCACCTGCGCCACCTCATCCCACCCAATCAGTATGCGCCACCTCACCTTCCCTTCCTCCCCCTCCAACCAGCCTCTGCCACATCACCCTGCCAGGCCCCCCTCTCTCCCTCTCTCCCCCCTCTCCCCGCCCCCCCCCCACTTTTCCCACCCCCTGCAGCCGGCCACCTGCAGTAACCCAACCCGGCCCACCTGCCGGTCCCACCCCTGACCCCGCGTGCCCCATCTCTCCTCTCTTCCTCCCCCGCAGCACCCACTCGCGACCTCCGGCCCTCTCTCTCTGCTAGCCTCGCCGCTCCACCCCCGCTCTCCCGCCGCCCGGGCTCCGCCCGCTCGCGCCTCCCTCCTCGTCTGCCTCGCCGCCCCACCCCACCTCCCCTCTTGGCCATGGCTCCCTCACCAGCGTGGCCGGCCTCCACCCTACCACCATCGCCTCCCTCTCGGCGGCTCGCCCTCCCGCTCACCTCGCCCTGGGCTCCCTCCCGCGGCGGCTCCTCCTCCGGCCAGGCGCCTTCCTCCGCCCTGCCGTCGCCTCCGCTGCGGCGCCTCCCGCCCTGCGCGTCCTCCTCTCGCATCCTCCCCACATTGCAGACCGCCTCCACTGTCTCCGCAACCCCTGCTCCCACCTCCCTCGCCCTCGGCCTCGCCTCATGCCCGGCCGTCGTCGCCCTCACGCCACCGCCGCCCCTCACGCCCAGCTTTGCGCCGACCCGCCGCCGCCGCAGCGCCTCTGCCGCCGCCCTCGCCACGTTCCTCCCGACGCTCCCGTCGCGCCACCGCCCACCAAGCATCGCCAAGCACCACCCATTCGCCTCGGCCCCCTCTCGATGCCTCGCCCGTGGCGTCCTCCCTTCCTCGGTGCCGCCTCGCGCAGCGCCATGGAACGCCTTCGCCGTCGCCAGCGTGCGTGGCCGTGTCCTCCTCGCCCAGACGCCGCCCTCCGTTGACCCCGAGCAGGGCATAGTCGCCACCAGAGATGTGCTGATAGGGTGACAAGTGGAGTCTTGCTCGATCCGGCCATCTGAAGCCGCCAAGATCTTCCTAGATAATCCACACCAGTTCGCTAAAAGACCATCCCGGAGCTGCGGAACCTCGAGACCGTCACGGGCAAGGCCTTGACACGGAACACGAACCCGAACCCCCGACACGCCAGTTCGCCAAGAACCGTTCGAGTCCAGGTTGTCGAGCGAACCCGTGGAACCGAACCTCCCAAGATCTACGCTGCGGACCGACATGATCTTCTTCTCGGGACCAAGGTTCGTCGAGTCCGAATGCCAAGTACTCCCGGACGACAAGTTCTCCACCGGAACGGGATCGACCGCATAGAACACCAAGATCTTCCGATCACAGACCGAGTCCGACCGACAATCGAAACCGGCGAAACAAGACGGCCGACCGGAAGCATCCGATCGCCGACACCGACCAAGTCACCTTCCGGAGGCGACAAGAACTACCCCCGATATCCGAGAACGAACCCGGAGTCCGAGAACGTTTCCGTCGAACCCTGGACCCTGAGACCAACCCCGAACCCCGGAACCCCAAGATCTGCCGAACCCTAATGTGTGACCCTCATCCGAGAACCCTATTTTATAAATGCCATAATTATAAATTGTTGCATATTGAATTGTCCATGCATGCATCTTTTGTCATGTGGTTTGGGGGCCTTATGCCGATTCGCCATATAATAAAATATGGGGCCCATATGCGGGCAAATCTAGCCTTGTATTGGCCTCATTTAAACTTGTGTAGCGAACCAGTACTATCGTTTGCCATGTTAAACAACATTTAATTTGCGGGGTAGATAAATAACATGAACCACCTAATTAATTGTCGGGACCCCGGTTCCACTTAATATTGACCTAATTGCATTGCACCTTTGCCATGCCATGCATCATGCCGATCTTCTGCCGTAATCTTAAATATTGCATCCGGTGTTTATTCTAGTGTTTTGCTTCTTCGCGGATAAGGCCGTTGAGTTGATGTGAGCTTCGCCCCGATCTTCGGTTGAACCCTTCGACAATGTTTTCAGGCGAGCATCTCCCACTTTCTACCTATCTTACTTTTATAGTATTTATTCCCTCCTGTTGCTCTTTGGCTATACGTATTTGCGATGCTTTAGTTTTCGTACATGATATACCGTGCAGCCCTATATTGCCTTGGACACACCTATTACATTGTTTGGTAGATAGTTGGACTTGGCGTCGTGATGCTTGCTCAAGTCTTGTGCGTGTTAAATCGATTACGATTGTTGATGTATTGCCGCATGTTGATGTTGGAGATGATCATAGTTTTACTTATCGTTCACTTTAATTCATGTTTAACAACTAAAATTGAAGTAAGCAGAGGCATCGGTGGGTGATAGAAAATATTTGGTTTCGAGCCCACTTGTGTCGTAGGACCCAGTACTTGATACTGTTCCTTGATTTATCGCGCTATCCACATCCGGGAGGTATATGGGACCCCACAGGCGAGCTTGATTCAGTCTTATTTCTTGGGGCCACAAACTAGTTCGAGGTTTTATTTACGATCTGTACTTATGCCATGCTACTTACGTATTTACGTTTGTGCGAGAGCACACTTTGTCTTTAGGTAAGCGGAATGTTTCCGTATCGACAAGCCAGCCACACTTTGGGTTCCCGATCGTTTACATCCATTGGCGCAAACCTTGAGTCCGTCTCGAAGCTAGCTTACGTTCTTGGTCTACTCAATGGGGTGGCCCACAAATATTTCTGAATCTGTGATTGCTTTGTCGTGAAAACCTCGTTGGGTTTTGATTTCGTTTTCGAGGTTGATCGGCGTGTGTTGCTATTGGTGCACCCGGCGGGTAAAACTTTACGAAATCCGTGTCGCGGATATGGACGACTTAGACCGCGTGATCTCGACCATAGACAAGCATAACTAAAGTAGTACTATAAATTTGACTGTATAATGACTACTAATCAGCTTCACTATAATGGAATGGCTAAATAATACTTCCCACAATTGCTTGTTTGGCTCGTCGCTTGCGACCATTGTACCTGACTAGTAAGTATTGCAACTACAACGGAATGGCTGAATAAAAGTACCAACAACTGCTGGGTTTTGGGTTATCTCATGCTAAATGTATCTGACTAGTAAGTGTTGCCACTATCACGGAATGGTTAACTAAAAGTGCCCACTGCTTACTTTATCAGGATGAATATCTAAACACGACTAATAATTCTTAGCGATAAGAATAAATAAAGCGCCAGCGTGTGAGTTCCTCGGTTGACTTCCTCGTTTGGTCTCGAGGAAACACGGGGCAGTTTGTTTGGTGTTAGCCAGTTGGATCCGGATAGGTCATTCTCATCCCTCTCGATAACCGGTTGTATCGAGTCTCTATAGGTTGTTTAGTGCATCTGCTTGCTTGATCCACCATACCTATGTAGGTGAGGACCGAATTCTAGCCTCGGTGTCTTGGCCTCGATCTTGGCGCTCCTCTTTTTCCTTTGCCCTTTGCGGCACCTTTTGTTTAAGCAGGTTTTGAGATCGGCGTTGTTAGCGAGGTTACCCTTCGGCTTGGCACAGTCGGGGTTATGGATGCCATTGGTTATTCTTGGGGCTCTTAGCCCCATTTGCATCTTGTCGTAGTCGGACGCTCCATCTTTCAAGGTGATTTGAATCTTTGTACCGTATATACGTATTCTTGGCTCATGGAGTCGTGTTGTATATATATCTGCATTACGTGGGTCCCATCGAGGCATTGTGTAATGTTATTACTTAGTTTTCCACCCTTGCGAAAGTGCTGGTGAGCACCTTTGAATCGTTTCTATCTTGGGTTTGGCGGTTTTCGCTAAAACTTGCATAGGTCCGATCGAGGTGTTCTAGTGGTATCGAGCTCGGTTGCGATACCCCACAAGTCCAGCCTTTGGGATAACCTAGCTAACGGCCGAAGTAGAAGTGTCAAAACTATTTTTGAAAATCGGTTGGATAGTTCTGGTTAGGTCTGATTTTACTCCTTACCCCTTTGCTATTCTTCTCTTACCTCTACGTGTTTTGAATCCTCTCTTCTCTCTTGAGTCCGAGATTTCGTGGTTGGGTTTCGTCGTACCTTGAGGTTTCGCTTTCTCCCTTTGTAACGGAGGTGCTACGATCATCAATCGCAACTTGTCATTGTACCTTCCTCCAATCTTTTGTTCTTGAGCTCTTTATCCATATTTGTTCCTTCTTTGGATATCCGTGTCGTTGAAAAACATATGAGAAGGACGAGCATTGGTGAAGTTGGAGTATACCTTGAGCATGTGTTGTTCATGCCAATGGAACCATCGCGAAACCTAATCATTGTGTCTTCCATACGATTTATGTTGTATCTTCCGTGTTTCCGTCGCGGCGACATCCTCTCGCGGATCCGATCTGATGCATCACTCCTTTGTTTCCGAACCTCGCTTGTCGAGATCTTCAGTCTGAATTCCGAGAGTTGGTTGCATAATCCGCCTATTCGTGTGCCGAGTAATGGTTTGAGTGCGGGATGGAGTAGCTACCATACCACTACCCTTATCATTCGCTCTTGTACGTCGAATCAGTGGGTCCAGCAATTTTACTCCGTCCACGGAAGTTAGGGGTGGCTTTGTTTGTTGATGCCTCTACCTTTGACCTTTTGTTCCTGGAGTGTTCCCTCGACGATCACGGACAACGACCTCTTGTTAGTGGTGTCGCGAGGATCTACATGAAGCGAGAATATTCAGATCGCCGACCTTCCTTCCGGAACCATGAGGCGGATCTCGAGGGCGAGATCCTTTGTTAGTGGTGTCGAATTGTGGCATCCTGCAAAACCACTACTAGAAAATCGCGTTGTGTTTGTGCATTGCATCATCATGACCGCATGCTCATGTCATCATGCCACATTGCATTTGAGCATCGTCATCATCATGCATATTATTTTGCCTAAAACTATTTGCGAAAGTCTATGGTTTTCTGAAACTAGCCCTCCTTCTATTTCAAATTAAACCCCGGATGCTTCCGGATATTTTGTTGTCTAAAAACTATTTACAAAAGCTTATTGCAAATTAAATAAAATTATTATATTATTTTAGTGGGGCAGTCGAACGGGCCGATTCGACCCGAACGACCGCCCCAGGTTTTTAAATCGGTCCAACCAACCGGTACACCTAAATCCTAAAGCTACCCATTCTAACCTACCCACCACGCCACCTCATCCCACCCAATCGGTCAAGATGCACCACCTCACCTTCCTTCCTCCTCCAACCAGCCTCTGCCACATCACCACCGACCCCCTCTCTCTCTCCCACTCTCCTCCCTACCACCACTTTTCCCACCTGGCCGGCCCCACCACCCACACCCCACGCCCCGGCCCACTGCGGTCCCACCTGACCCAGCGCCCCATCTCTCCTCTCTTCCTCACAGCCCTCGCGACCTCAGCCCTCTCTCTCCCTAGCCTCGCCGCTCCACCCCGCTCTCCAGCCGCCCATCACGCCCAGCTTCCCGGGCTCCACCCCGTGCCCTCCCTCCCTCGCCTCACCCCACCTCCTCCCGGCGCTCCTCACCGCCCAGCGACCCGCAGCCTCCTCACCATCGCCCTGCGCCTCCTCTCTCGGCGCCCTCGCCTCCCCTCTCACCCTCGCCCGCCCTCCCTCCCCTCCCGGCGGCTCCTCCTCCGGCCGGCGCCTTCCTCCGCCCTGCCCTCCGTCGCCTCCGCTGCCGCGCCCTCGCCCGCCGTCCTCCTCGCCGCATCCTCACCTCGCTGAGACCGCCGCCTCCGTCTCCGGCAACGCTCCTGCTCCACCTCCCACCGCCATCAGCCTCTCCGCCCCGCGCCCCCTCCCCGCCGGGCAGCCGTCGTCAAGCCCTCACGCCACCGCTGCCCTCGGACCCGCCCGGCTTCGCCGACCCCCGCCCCGCCCGCCAGCGCCTCTGCGCCCGCCCTCGCCGCCTCGTTCCTCCCGGCAGCGCTCCCCACCGCCCCTGCCAAGCATCGCCGCCAAGCACCACCCGTTCGCCGCCGGCCCCCTCTCGGTGCCTCGCTCGCCGGCCGCGTCCTCCCTTACCTCCGGTGCCGCCTCGCGACGCTGCCATGGAACGCCGTCGCCCAGCGTGGCAGCGCGTCCTCGCCATCGCCGCCCTCCGTTGACCCGGCGAGGCATAGTCGCCACAGATGTCGATAGGGTGCCAAGTGGAGGCTTGCTCGATCCGGCCATCAAGCCGCCAAGATCTTCTGGATAATCCACCGATTCGCTAAAAGATCCCACAGGCTGCGGAACCTCGAGACCGCAGGCGCCAAGGCCTTCGACACGGAACACCGAACCCGCCGAACCCCAAACCGAAGTTCGCCAAGAACCGTTCGAGTCGGTTGTCGAGCCAAACCGTGGAACCGAACCTCCCCAAGATCTCTGCGGACTAACATGATCTTCTTCTTCTCGGGCCAAGGTTCGCCGAGAGTCCGGGCCAAGTACTCCCGGACGACAAGTTCTCCACCCGGAGCAGGATCGACCGCATAGAACACCAAGATCTTCCAGATCGAGACGAGTCCGACACCGACAATCGAAACCGCTGAACCGACAAGACCGGCACTGACCCGGAAGCATCCGATGCGCCCCGACACCGACCCAAGTCCTGCTTCCCGGAGGCGACAAGAACTACCCCCGATATCCGAGAACGAACCCGGAGTCCGAGAACGTTTCCGTCGAACCCTGGACCCTGAGACCAACCCCGAACCCCGGAACCCCAAGATCTGCCGAACCCTAATGTGTGACCCTCATCCGAGAACCCTATTTTATAAATGACATAATTATAAATTGTTGCATATTGAATTGTCCATGCATGCATCTTTTGTCATGTGGTTTGGGGGCCTTATGCCGATTCGCCATATAATTAAATATGGGGCCCATATGCGGGCAAATCTAGCCTTGTACTGGCCTCATTTAAACTTGTGTAGCGAACCAAGATTATCGTTTGCCATGTTAAACAACATTTAATTTGGGTAGATAAATAACATGAACCACCTAATTAATTGTCGGGACCCCGGTTCCACTTAATATTGACCTAATTGCATTGCACCTTTGCCATGCCATGCATCATGCCGATCTTCTGCCGTAATCTTAAATATTGCATCCGGTGTTTATTCTAGTGTTTTGCTTCTTCGCGGATAAGGCCGTTGAGTTGATGTGAGCTTCGCCCCGATCTTCGGTTGAACCTTCGACAATGTTTTCAGGCGAGCATCTCCCCCTTTCTACCTATCTTACTTTTATAGTATTTATTCCCTCCTGTTGATCTATTGCTATCTGTGTTGCGATGCTTTAGTTTTCGTACCTGTGATATACCGTGCAGCCCTATATTGCCTTGGACACACCCTATTACCTGTTGTTTGGTAGATAGTTGGACTTGCGCGTCGTAGTCGCTTGCTCAAGTGCTGCTGCGTGTCGTCCAGTGCCACAGTTGTTGATGTATTGCCGCATGTTGATGTTGGAGATGATCATAGTTTTACTTATCGTTCACTTTAATTCCTGTTTAACAACTAAAATTGAAGTAAGCAGAGGCATCGGTGGGTGATAGAAAATATTTGGTTTCCGAACGCCCACTTATGTCCCGTAGGACCCCGAGTACATGATACCTGTTCCTTGATTTATCGCGCTATCCACATCCGGGAGGTATATGGGACCCCCCTGAGCCAGAGCTTGATTCAGTCTTATTTCTTGGGGCCACAAACTAGTTCGAGGTTTTATTTACGATCCTGTACTTATGCCATGCTACTTCTGTATTTACGTTTGTGCGAGGAGAACACTGTACTGTTTAGGTAAGCGGAATGTTTTCGCGGTATCGACAAGCCCAGCCACACTTTCGGGTTCCCAGTCGTTTACAGCCATTGACGCAAACCTTGAGTCCGTCTCGAAGCTAGCTTACTTCGTTGTGGGTCTACTCAATGGGGTGGCCCCCTGAAATATTTCTGAATCTTGTGATTGCTTTTTCGTGAAAGCCTCGTTGGGTTTTGATTTGGTTTTTCCGAGGTTGATCGAGCGTGTGTTGCTATTGGTGCACCCCGGCCGGGTAAAACTTTCTGAAAGCCGTGTCCGCGGATATGGACGACTTGGAGCACAGTATCTCGACCATAGACAAGCATAACTAAAGTAGTACTATAAATTTGACTGTATAATGACTACTAATCAGCTTCACTATAATGGAATGGCTAAATAATACTTCCCACAATTGCTTGTTTGGCTCGTCGCTTGCGACCATTGTACCTGACTAGTAAGTATTGCAACTTCTAGCGGAATGGCTGAATAAAAGTACCAACAAGCTGCTGGGTTTGGGTTATCTCATGCTAAATGTATCGACTAGTAAGTGTTGCCACTATCACGGAATGGTTAACTAAAAGTGCCTTGCTTACTTTATCGGGATGAATATCTAAACGACTAATAATTGCATAGCGATAATCGAATAAATAAAGCGCCAGCTGTGAGTTCCTCGGTTGACTTCCTCGTTTGGTCTCGAGGGAAACACCGGGACGGGTTTGTTTGGTGTTAGCTTGAGTTGGATCCGGATAGGTCATTCTCATCCCTCTCGATAACCGCCGGTTGTATCGAGTCTCTATAGGTTGTTTAGTGCATCTTTGCCGCTGCGCTTGATCCACCATACCTATGTAGGCAAGGACCACCGAATTCTAGCCTCGCCGTGTCTTGGCCTCGATCTTGGCGCTCTTTTTTTTCCTTTGCCCTTTGCCGGCACCCCTTTTGTTTAAGCAGGTTTTGAGATCGACGTCGTTAGCAGGGTTACCCTTCCGGCTTGGCCTGGGCAGGGTTATGGACGCCATTAGTTATTCTTCAGGGCTCTTAGCCCCATTTGCATCTTGTCCGTAGTCGGACGCTCCATCTTTTCAAGGTGATTTGAATCTTTGTACCGTATATCTGTATTCTTGGCTCATGGAGTCGTGTTGTATATATATATATCTGTTCTGTGGGTCCCATCGAGGACTGTTGTGTAATGTTATTACCTCGTATTCCACCCGCACGAAAGTGCCTGGTGGGCACCTTTGAATCGTTTCTATGCGGGTTTGGCGGTTTTCGCTAAAACTTGCATAGGTCCGATTCTGAGGGTGTTACAGGGGGCGCCCTACCCCTCCTTATATAGGTGGAGGGTGGACGGTTGGGAGGAGGGAGTCCTCCCCCAACTCGGCCTCCTTGGCCGACGGGTGGAGGGAGGGGAACTCCTCCCCAAGTAGGTTTCCTACTCTCCCTCCGCCAAGCAAACTTGCCGTTTGACTTTTTCAAATTGGCGTTTGACTTTCAAACTAGGATTTGATTTCTCCCTTTATTTTGCCCAGCCAAGTGACCTAGTACATGATGCAACCATTTCACATTGTCATGACACATTCATGTACCCTTCCCCCTCCGGAGTGTCGGACCTTCTGGACCCTTCTAGAACATTCCTGGTGAAAACACCGGAATCATTCCTCAACTCCGAAACAGGACTTTCCTTATATGAATATTATTCTCCGGACCATTCCAGATCTCCTTGTGATATCCCGGATCCCATCCGAGACTCCGAACAACATTCGGTCTCTTACTCATCATTCCATAACTACTCAACAACATCGAATCCTTAAGTGTGTCTCCCTACGGTTCGTGAATTATGCGGACATGATCGAGACACTTCTCCAATCAATAACCAATAGAGGAATCTGGAAATTCATATGGCTCCCACATATTTCTACGATTACTTTGCGATCGAATGAACCACTTACATACGATACCAATTTCCCTTTGTCTCACGATAGTTTACTTATCTGAGGTTTTGATCGTCGGTATCTCTGCATACCTAGTTCAACCTTGTTACCGATAACTACTCTTTTCTCGTTCCCGTGATATGTGATCCCTTGTGAGGCAGTCACATGCTTGCAAGCTAATTGGATGACATTCCACCGAGAGGGCCCAGAGTATATCTATCCGTCATATGGATGGACAAATCCCACTCTTGATCCATGTGCCTCAACACATACTTTCCGAACACTCAATGCCACCTTTATAGCCACCCAGTTACGGTGTGGTGTTTGATGTCATCAAAGCATCCTTACAGTGATGGTGATTAGCATGATCTCATGGTCGAAGGAATTAGGTTACTATGTATTAGAAAGCATATAGCAAATGAACTATATTAAATGACTTGATCTTTATGCTACGCTTAACTATAGGAGTATGTCCATCATATTATTCTCCTAATGATATGACCTTGTTGTTAATAACATCTTATATGTTCATGATCAGGAAACCATGATCATATATTAACCAACAAGCTAGTTTAACAAGAGGCTTTACTAGGGACTCTTTTATGTTTACAAATCACACAAGTATTAATGTTTCCGATTAATACAATTATAGCATGGTATGTAAACATTTATCATAAGCATGAGGATATGATAACAACCACTTTATTATTGCCTCTTGGGGGCATATCTCCAACACAAGCGCCCCAGGTACCAGATATGTAAATACTGGGGACATGAGGCCTACGCCTGCCACCGCCGCTTCAACCAGGACTTCAATAACCGCGTTGTCAACTCGGCCTCCACCAGGTCCTCCGAAAACCAGCCCTGGGTGATGGACTCTGGGGCTACGGATCACTTCACTAGCGAGCTTGAACATCTTCAAGTTCACGAGCGCTATGGAGGGAATGAACAGGTCCAGGTGGCTAATGGTGCATGTTTTTCTATTGCGCACATTGGTCATTCGTCTTTACTCGGTTCATCTCTCCAACTTAAAAATATCTTGCATGTCCCTCACATTAGGAAACACCTTCTTTCCATTGATCGTCTTATGTGCGACAATGATGTGTTCGTTGAATTTCACCATCATGCTTTCCTTGTAAAGGACAAGTCAACCCGGCGCATCCTCCTTCATGGTAAAGCCATGGAGGAGCTTATGCCATTTCGTATCACCACGCATCATCCTCATCCACTCGCCATGCCTCCGCTAGTGTCAAGGTGTCGCCCTCTCAGTGGCATTAGCGTTTAGTTCATCTAGCAAATAATGTCGTCAACTCTATTGTTAAGAGTCATGAGATTTCTTGTACTAGTTCAGAAGAACCCCCATTAGTGTGTGACGCTTGTCAGCGTGCTAAGAGTCATCAACTATCTTATTCTATGTCCACTCGTGTTTCTACTATGCCTCTTCAATTAATTCATTCGGATGTTTGGGGTCCCACCATTGCTTCTTCTGGAGGGTACAAGTATTATGTTAGTTTTGTTGATGACTACACACATTTCTGCTGGATTTATTTGCTTAAACATTAGTCTGATGTTGAGCAGGTCTTTTACGCCTTTCAAGCTAATGTGGAGCGTCTTTTGAACCACAAGATTAAGGAAGTTCAGTCCGACTGGGGTGGCGGGTATCACAAACTCCATCGCTACTTCCAGCGCACAGGCATCTCTCACCGTGTATCTTGCCCACATACGTCTCAGCATAACAGGATCGCTGAGCGCAAACACCGGCATTTGGTGGAGACCGGCCTTTCTCTTCTTGCGCACTCCTTCCTCCCTCTTCGGTTCTGGGACGAGGCGTTTCTCACGGCCTGTTATCTCATCAATCGCATGCCCACGCCGGTTCTTAACAAGGAGACACCTTTGTTTCGTCTTTTCTGTGTTTAGCCCACTTATTCCTCTCTTCGGATTTTTGGGTGCGCTTGTTGGCCTAGTCTTCGCAAATATAATGCCCGCAAGCTTGAGTTTCGCTCCAACACTACTAAGAAAAGTCTAATTCGTGGCGCACCTATTTTGGCCATCCGTGGCGCACTAGGGGTGCGCCACAAAGCGCACGCTGCGGCTAACTTTTAGCCGTGGTGCGCCACGCTTCTGAAAATATAACTGTGTGCTAGGTGCGCCACGCTTCTGAAAATATAACTGTGGCGCACTAGGTGTTGTGCGCCACGCATATGAAAAGCTAGCTGTGGCGCACTAGGTGCTGTGCGCCACGGATACAAATTTCAAAATTAAAAAAAAGTGGGAGATCTGTTTCTTGTCGGTGCCGTCGCTCGTCGGTGTCACCGCCGTCGCCTCGTCGGAGAGGCGACTACAAGGAGGAGGAGGAGAGAGCTCGCCGTCGCCGTTGGAACTAAAAAGAGGAGGAGGTGGAGGAGGAGGAGGAGGAGGAGGAGGTGGAGAGAGCCCGCCGTCGCCATCGTCGTTGTCACTACAAGGAGGAGGAGGATAGAGCCCGCCGTCTCCATCGTTGTTGTCACTGCAAGGAGGAGGAGAAGAAGGAGCCCGACGTCGCTATCACCGTTGCAAGGAGGAGGCCGCCATCACCATCTTCACTACAAGGAGGAGGAGGAAGAGGAGGAGGAGAAGGAGAAGGAGAAGGAGAAGGAGAAGGAGAAGGAAGAGGAGGAGGAGGTTAAGGAGAAGGAGAAGGAAAAGAAGGAGAAGGAGGAGGATAAGAAGGAAAGGAGAAGGGAGGAAAAGGAAAAGGAAAAGTAGAATGGAGGAAAAGAAAAGGAGAGAAGGGGGAGGGAAGAGAAGAGGGGTAGCTGGGCGGGGTGGGGATTCAAATTTTGAATCCCGCCCAACTTACTCGTAGCGCACTAGGTGGTGGTGCGCTACGGGTAAGTTGCCCTCTAATTTTTTTTCTGCAGGAAAAACGGTCTTTTGACCGTAACTTTTTACTCTTTTCGAATTTTTAAAATCTAAATAACTGCTAAATGACCGGAGGTGGTTGCGAGCGGATGCGAAATCTCGTTCTCATCATTTTGGTATATTATACGATTTTTTTCGACATCGTATGCAAAAGTTATGGCCATTTTACCGTGGCATGACTTTTTTTTCAGAAAAAATCGAAATTATTGTTTGTTATTTTTCCTAGGAACTAGACCACATTACCTACCTAAGTATGAAAGGATTTTATTTATTGAAGTGTTTATCGTTTTATTTTAATTTTTTGCAAAGCCTAAAAAGGCGATCCGGGGGATGGAGTTGGTGCAGGCCACTTAGCCGTAAGACACTAGGGCAGAGTGCCCTGCGGCTAAGTTGACCCAGCTTCTGCAACATACAGCCCCGTAGCGCACTAGGACGAAGTGTCCTATGGCTAAGTTTCACATTCGTAGCGCACGTTGATCTAGTGCGCTACGGGTATGTAGTCTGTGGCCACATGTGCTCTGGCCCACACATAGCCGTGGCGCACCACCCCCATGTGCGCCACGCTTACAGTAGTTAGCTGTAGGGCACCTGTGGGCAGTGCGCCATGCCTGTTTTACCCGTGGGGCACCACTAACACGTGCGCCACGGATGTGTGGATTACCTATAGCCGTTTTCCTAGTAGTGCAAGATTTGTGTATTCCTTGGTTATAGTCTGATGCATAAAGGCTACAAGTGTCTAGATCGTGCCTCGGGAAGGATTTATATTTCTCGCGATGTTGTGTTCGATGAGAACATTTTTTCCTTCTCTAGTCCCGGAGTTTTCGTTGATATCGCTGACCTTGAGCATGCTCTATCTTTTCCTATGGATGAATCGGTTCCGGATGTACCTGTGCGTAAATATGACCTATCCTATTTTTCTCCTAACCCGCATGTGTCAGGCGATATTTATTTGATGTTGTCTCAGGTACCTTCGATGGCCCCTGGCGCTGCAACTACGGACACCAGCGACGTGCATGGCTCGGGCGCGTCTTCCGATGTGCCAACGTCGCCCGCCTCCGTGCCCACGTCTCCTCGCACTGGGCCTCTCGATCCCGCGGGGACGTCGCCTTCACCTAGCTCCCCGTCGCCTCATGCATCGGCCCAGCCTAGCCCCTCCCGCCAGCCCGCATCGCACTCTCCTGGGGAGCTCTCGGAGCCCCTGGCCGCGACGCCCTTGGCTGAGCCGCCTCCTGGTTCGTCAGAGGCTCCGGCGTCTGCCCCCATACAAGACATGGTCACTCGTAATCGAGATCATACACGGCGCAAGAATACCTACCACGATGGCACTGTCCGATATAACCCCAGCCGTCGTGCGTTCTTTGCCGCTCCCACCTCATATCGGGATGCTCTTCGGGAGCAGGCGTGTGATACGTCATAAACTTATCTATAATTTTTGATGTTCCATGCTTGTATAGTATCCACTTTGCTTTGCTTTGTCTACACTTTGAGGTATTTTTATATGTTTTATGGTACTAACCTATTAACAAGTTGCCACAGTGCCAGTTGTCTATTTTCTGCTCTTTTGGTTCCAGAAAATCCATAAAATGAATATTATCGGAATTGGAAGGGACAAAAGCCAAAGTCAATATTTCACCGAGGAGAACACAAAGCCAGAAGACGAGACAGAGGAGGGCCGCGAGGGGACCACACCCCCTGGCCGTGCGGCCAGGCCTGGCCCGTGCCTGGGGGGTGCGTCCACCTCGGGCACCCCCTCGGTCTCCCCCTTCGCCTATAAGAAGCCCTCGATGCTAAAACCCTAAGTACCCGATCATATCTCCATGAAACAGTCCGTAGCTTCCGCCACCATCCTACCTAGATCAGGGGGATCTAAAGCTCTTCCCGGCACCCTGCCGGAGGGGAGAGATCATCCCGGAGGCCTTCTTCATCACCATGCCAGCCTCCGGTGTGATGCGTGAGTAGTTCCGCCTTGGACTATGGGTTCATACAGTAGCTAGATGGTTGTTTCTCCTTCTTTGTGCTACCATTTTTAGATCTTGTGAGCTCCGTTCATGATTAAGATCATTTATTTGTAATCATGCATGTTGTGTTTCAGGGATCCAATATATATTAAGATTACTATGTCAGATTGATTAATGATTCTATTTTATTGATTCTATCATGTCTGTGTTGTTTGGGATCTTGCATGCTCTCCGTTTCTAGTAGCTATCTTGGCCATGTAGATGCTACTGACTCCAAGAGGGAGTATTTATAATCGATAGTGGGTTCATGCCTCTATTGAATCTGGGGAAGTGACAGAAATCTCTAAGGTTGTGGATGTGCTATTGCTACTTGTAACTACCTCGGTGAATTACGCTCCTAGTTACAAGCCTGGATGAGCGGAAATGGTTAAAATAGTACGGTGGGGCCCAAATGCCACTCATAGGTAGACCTTTCGGCCGTACCAACCATTTCCAAACATCGGGACAAGAACGGGCGGCGTAATCGGCAGGCGAAGGGATCAACTACATACACAAATGAGTATGTATGTAAGCCACCATACAACAGTACATCAGAGCCATTCCATCTAAAAGAAATAGAAATATTGCAACGCCATACGGCAAGATCCAAATATCCTAGATAGATATAATAGTTTAGGATATCTCCTCATACATCAAACATCAGAGTATCAAAGTGAGCGGCAAACAAGATCCGAGTACGGATAAGAAGAAAATCGGCATAAGATGCCCCATAAATAAACACATCCGCCATGATCTCGGGATCCCGTTCCCGGAATCTCTACACCGAATGATCGTTGCCCACATCGTCCGTCTCCTCCACCCAGTATCCATCTTGCGAGTGTACCTGTTCATCTGAATCAAATAATTTATCGTGTGAGACCCTAGGGGTACTCAGCAAGTCTTTATGCCTCTAAAGGGGACACAACCTGGGCTGACGCAATTGCAGCAAAAGATAGTACCTAGCAATACTATAGATACTCGCTAACCATCCGCTAACCAAAGATAGACGGATGTCCGTGAATTAATAACGGCATTTATAACAGTAATATTAACAGATCCATCCTCCTCCTCGCTTACCAACGAGGAAGCGGACGAACAACCCCCCATCCGTTGGCAGTTTTATTATCCATTCCATGAGTATTGCGCTATTTACTAGTCAGTTACTTAGTCAAATTAAAAGCGGTACTTTAGTTATACTTGTCTATGATCAAGAAACTGTGCTCCAAGTCGACAATAACCGCGGACACGGCTTTCAGAAAGTTTTACCCTGCAGGGGTGCACAAATAGCAACACACACTCGATCAACCTCGGAAAAACCAAATCAAAACCCAACGAGGCATTCACGACAAAGCAATCACAGGATTCAGAAATATTTCAGGGCCACCCCATTAAGCTACCATAGCGGTTAGGCGACTCAAACGGACTCAAGGTTTGGGTGGACGGTCAGAACGATCGGGAACCGAAAGTGTGGTGGGCTTGTCGATACCGTGAAATCGTGTCCCGATCCTAAAGATGCAGTGCGATCGCACAATTTAAATAAAGCGATAAAGCATGGCATAAGTACAGATAGTAAATAAAACCTCAAACTAGTTTGTGGCCCCAAGAAATAAGAATGAATCAAGCTCGCTCGGGGGTCCCATAAGCCTCCCGGATGTGGATAGCGAATATTCAAGGAACAGGAATCAAGTACTCGGGGTCCACGGACACAAGTGAGCATGAAAAACCAAATAGCAGATATTGCTCACCGGTGCCACTTTCATTAGTTATCCCATACTACTCAGGTTAAGTTGTTTAGGTACCTCGTTATCCATCAGACACTCACATACCCTACACATGCTGTTCTACGACTCGCATGGCTCAAACAACTCCTGTAGTAATGGCTCATGGGATGGAGGAACAAGCTTCGGTGGGGTTTAAAAATAAGGCTATGCAATACTTGGGATTCAGTTTAATGCGATCGCGACTCAATGATGCAAGAATAAGATAGAGGCAATAGGTACTATATGTATGCAATCATGTGGTAGTGCTTGCCTGGCAGCTCAGTTGAAGCGAGAGAAGGATCTGGGTAGTGCTCCTGGTTTTCTTGATATATCCCCTGCTCAGCGTCTATTCAAAGAAGAACCAAACAAACAAGGGCCAACATAAATAAAGTGCACAAGCATAGGAATAAAATGCGACAAGCAAACAATCATGCCATGATGAATGATGCACAATTTGCATGGCAATAAAGTAGCATGGCATGGGTGAGGTGTGGAATACAAGAATAAAACATTTTATGGAGTTTTAGTCACCTTTTTATCCTCAAATAAGTTGTTGTAACCTTTATATTTATATTATGCATGCTGCAATTCAGAACATGGAATGCATAGATAGAACGGGCTCGGCGCGCTGATCGATTTAGACATATTATTTGTCAAATTCGGAGTTATAAAACCAAAGTTATTAATTAATTAAGGCAAAGGGCATTTTATTGTAATTTTGATCAACTCGAAAATTAAAATGTTCAAAATATATTTTGAAGGGCATATTTGAATTCCTCACATTTTTCTGATTTGAAAACATATATTACATGTTTAATTTGGAATTATATTTTAAAATATATCTGAAAACAGATTTAAATTTGAATTTAAAACAAATTTGAAAAGTTTAAATTAAAACAGAAAACCGAAAAACGTTTTACACTCAGGCAATCCTAGCCACAGACGCTGACGGTGGGCCACTGCTGACCTGGCGAAAACAAGCAGCGGAGACCTTTCTCGCACTGAATACATTAGCCCATGCGGGCGGTGGGGTTTTAAGGTTCACGGCAGCCAGCGAGACGCGACACGTGGTGGATCCGGGGACGCGGGCTGAGGCTGGAAAACCGAGGACTTATTCATTAAAAAGCCGGGGTGAGCGGGTGGGGCCTCTAGGAGCCGGGTTAAGATAAAAATCTAGGGGTTTTTACGCAAAGCCTTGGCATCTTGTGCTTCTTCTGGCGTCAGACGGATCTCTGCACGCCTGCCTTGTGTGGCGGCGGGGCTCGAACTTCGGTCGCGGCGTCTTGGCTGAGGCTAGGTCACGGTGGCTTACAGGGTGGTGACAGAGGAACGGCGGGCGGCTAGAGGTGGTTCTGCGACGCAGAGCCAACGAGGTGGCCAAGCCAGCCTTGTGTGTTTGACGAAAGATCGGCGGGGCTAGGGGTGGTACCGAGGCGGAAGGTGTCGGGGAGAAGGAGGCTCACCGCAGGCTCGGCCAATGGCTCGGATCGAGGCGGGGCGTCGGATCGGTGGCCAGTGAGCCGGGCGTTAGGGTTTCGGTGGCGGGTCTCTCTCCGGTGAGTGGGCCTTCTCCTCCTTACTGCGCGTGAGGCGGCGGAGGATGGTCCTCGATCTCCTTGACCACCACCACGTCGAGCTTCTTGGCGGGAGGCAGAGGTAGGCAGCCAGTCTTGGCGATTCAGCAGGAGAAGGGGTCGTCGGTGGAGAGGGAGGAGAGGAGCGGCAGGGCTCTGGGCCGATCTGGTGAGGTAGAGGTGCCGTGTGGGGGAGGGAAAAGTGAGAGGGAGAGAGATGAAAGCAGGCGTGGGCACGGGGTAGATAAGGTGGCCTCGGTGCCACCTTTCTCCTCTCCTCGACGCGTGCTTTCGGCGGTAATTTGGCTGGTCAGAGAGGCAGAGAGGCTGCAGGGTGGGGCCTGCGTGGCGGTGGGGCTACCTGGTAGGTAGAGAGAAGAGAGAGGGTAGGGAGCTCGGTTGAGCTAGGGTTGGCTAGGGGAGAGGCTCGGGTTAGCTAGGGCTTGGCTAGGAGGAGGGGTCGATGGGGTGTGGGACCAGGAGAGGGTAGCAGTGGGGTCATCATGGTAGAGGAGGGTGAGAGAGGTGTGGGTAGCTAGGGTTAGTTAGAGAGGAAACTAGAGTTAGGGTTTAGATGAGGTGTAAGGTTTTAGGAGAGAGGATAGAGAGAGAGGGTGATGGCTTGGGTTTTTAGGGATAAGGGTTGAATATGCCCACACATGGCTTGCATGGATGGGGATAGGTGAAGGATTTTTAACATGAACCAAACAAGATCAAGCATGAAGAGGGGAAGAGAGAGATGGTGGATCTTTGCATGGCCCATGCAAGTATTTAATGCCATGAGTTAATCTTGTGAAAACAATAATAACATGGCATTATACTTATGCATTTCCAAGAAGTGGAATAAAGTGTGGCATCCCGCAAAACCACTACTAGAAAATCGCGTTGATTTTTGTGCATTGCATCATCATGACCGCATGCTCATGTCATCATGCCACATTGCATTTGAGCATCGTCATCATCTTGCATTTGCTTGCATAAAACTATTTGCGGAAAAAGCTATTTTTGTTTTCTAAACGCCCCGTATTTAATTCAACTCAAACCCGGCTCTCCGGAATATTTGTTTTGTCTACCCGCGGTTTGCAAAAGTCCCGTTTGTAAATAATAAAATATTTAATTATTTTTGTGGGGCAAGAACCCGATCCGACCCAGTTGGCCACCCCCAGCACATAAAACGGTCCACCTAAACTAAACCTAATTCCCACCCAATCCTAGTCTACCCACCAATCAGTGCCCGCCACCTCACCTTCCCTCCACCTCATCCCACACCCCGCCACCTCACCAATCCCCTTATTTTTCCTCCACTCCCTCTCTCACACCCAGCTCCCACCTACCCCCTCTCCCTTACACCTCGGCCCCACCCCCTGGTCAAACCCACCCCCCTCTCTCTCTCTCCCTGGCCGGCCGGACCCACCTCACTCCTCCAGCACACACACACAGCACACACGCAGCCCCACTCCCTCCCCACCTGCCTCCCCTGGTCAAACCCTCCCCAACCGCACCCTGGACCCGCTCCCCCTGGCCCCACCCTGGACCCGACAGCCCCTGGCCCCACCCCGGTCCCACCACCCACCAACCCCCGTCTCCTTCCTCTCTCTCCCACCCCCCGTCTCGCTCCTCTCTGCCCCCGCCGGCTCCTCCTCTCCCCCCGTCGTCTCGCCCCTCTCTCTCCCCCGTCTGCCTCTCCCCGCTCCCCGAGGCTCGCCTCGGCCCGCGTGCCGCCCGCCCGCCCTCTCTGGCTCTCCTCGCCCGTCTCGAGTGACCGCAGCCTCCTCACCGCGCCTCCTCCACCACCATGCCCGGCGCGCCCAGTGACCCTCCTCTGCGCTTCCCGACCCCGCGGCCGAGCACCACCGCCGCCACGGGTCCCCCTCCGGCGCCTCGCCGTCAGCCCTCGGGCCCCGCGTGCCGCCCCAAGTCGTCTCTCCTCGCCTCGAGCTCCGGCCTCCCCGTCAGGCCGTTCCTCCGCTGCGCAAGCCCCCGCCCTCTGCCGTCGAGGCCGGCCCATGGCGCCGCGCCAGCCCGGCCTCAGCGCTCCGCCTTCCACGAGATCCCAGCGTCCACAGGCTTCCCTCGCCGCGGAACCTCCCAGCGTCGGCCGCCATCGGCCTCCTCGCCGGCACCGCCTTGCAAGCCCTGGGCCCCACCTCGCGCGACCCTGCACCTCCGACCGTCCTCGACCCAAGCTCGTCTCTGACCAGGTGGCCCCGCGGTGTGATGTTCACTGCGTCCGCCGATTGTGCTAGCTAGATCGTGCACGCTAAGGGTGAGTGTGTTGTTTTGGTGATGTTTGGGGGCGATGTGGTGGTCATGCCTCCCGGCGAATGGAATCAACAAGTGTACAAGAACCTCGCCCCTAACAAATACGGACGAACAAGTACTTCGACATGGGACGTCAAGGCCTCCTTCATGAAACTGACAAGATCAGCCACACGGAGCCGAAGACCGCGGAACGCCAAGCTCTCCCGTAGGACCCCGAAGACCGAATTCGGCACGCCTAGTTCTTCCTCTCGGATCCGAGGACGCCGAGACCCCGGTGCGACAAGTACCCTTTTCCGGACGCCAAGATCACCGACACGGAACAACAAGACCCCTTCCCGCACCGATGCCGACGACGTCGCACGCAAGTTCTTCACCCCGGACGCCAAGACCGACCTGATACGCGGGCCCGACAAGTTCGACACCGACCAGGGCGAGGCCGATGCGCCCCGACGCTAACCAAGTTCGTCTTCTCGGATGCGTCAAGATCGACTTCCGTTGTCTGAGACCGATCCCGCCGAACCCCAGATCCGGACCCTAAGACCGACCCCGAACCCCTCGATCCCCAAGATCTGCCGAACCCTAATGTGTGAACCCAAACCCGAGACCTTATTTTATAAATGATATATCTGATGCATATTAAATTGTTCATGCATGCATACTTGTCTGTGGTTTGGGGGCATTAGGCCGATTCACTTCATAATCAAATATGGAGTCCATCTGCGGGATATCGTTGTCTTATTCCGGACTCCATTTAAATTTGTGTAGCGAACCGGTGATATATTCTGCCTTGTTAAACAACATTTAAATTGTGGGGTAGCTAAATAACTTGAACCGTTTAATTAATTGTCGGGACCCCCGGTTCCGCTTAATATGGCCCAATTGCATCGCACCTTTACCATGCCATACATCATACATGCATCATGCCCGATCTTTTGTCGTAGTATTAAATAGTGCATCCGGTGTTTATTCTAGTGTTTTGCTTCTTCGCGGATAAGGCCGTTGAGTTGATGTGAGCTTCGCCCCGATCTTCGGATGAACCTTCGACAATGGTTTCAAGCGAGCATCTCCCTCTTTCTACCTATCTTACTTTTATAGTATTTATTCCCTCTTGTTGATCTATTGCTATCTGTGTTGCGATGCTGTAGTTTCCGTACCCGTGATATCCCTTGCAGCCTTGTATCGCCATGGACACCTCCTATTACCTGTTGTTTGGTAGATAGTTGGACCTGCGCGTCGTAGTCGCTTGCTCAAGTGCTGTTGCGTGTCGTCAAGTACCACCGTTGTTGGAGTATTGCCGCATGTTTGATGTTGGAGTTGATCATGGCTTCACTTATCGTTCACTTTAATTACTGCTTAACAACTAAAATTGAAGTAGGTAAGCAGAGGCACAGGTGGGCAATAGATGTTATTTGGTTGTTAACCGTCCACTTGTGTCCCGTAGGACCCCGAGTACTTGATACCCGTTCCTTGAATTTTCGCGCTATCCACATCCGGGAGGATTATGGGACCCCGAGCCGTGAGCTTGATTCCGTCTTATTTCTTGGGGCCACAAACTAGTTTGAGGTTTTATTTACTATCCTGTACTTATGCCATGCTTTACGCTTTATTAAGATTGTGCGAGCACCTTTGTATTTAGGTAAGCGGAATTATTTCGGATGTATCGACAAGCCAGTCACACTTTCGGGTTCCTGCGTTTACAGCCATTGTCGCAAACCTTGAGTCCGTCTCGGAGTCAGCTAACTTCGTTGCGGGTCTACTCAATGGGGTGGCCCCCTGAAATATTTCTGAATCCTGTGATTGCTTTGTCGTGAAGGCCTCGTTGGGTTTTGATTTGGTTTTTCCGAGGTTGATCGAGTGTGTGTTGCTATTTGTGCACCCCTGCAGGGTAAAACTTTCTGAAAGCCGTGTCCGCGGTTATGGACGACTTGGAGCACAGTATCTCGATCATAGACAACTATAACTAAAGTAGTGCTATAAATTTGACTTTATAATGACTAGTAATCAGCTTCACTATAATGGAATGGCTAAATAAAACTGCCAACAATTGCTTGCTTGAGTTGTCGCTTGCGACCATTGTACCTGACTAGTAAGTATTGCAACTATAACGGAATGGCTAAATAAAAGTACCAACAACTGCTGGGTTTTGGGTTATCTCATGCTAATTGTATCTGACTAGTAAATATTGCAACTATAACGGAATGGCTAAATAAAAGTACCAACAACTGCTGGGTTTTGGGTTATCTCATGCTAATTGTATCTGACTAGTAAGTGTTGCAACTACAACGGAATGGTTAACTAAAACGGCCCACTGCTTATTTTATCAGGATGATTATCTACACCTGACTAGTAATTGCCGCAACGATAACCGAATAAATAAAACTGCCAACTGTGTGAGTTCCTCGGTTGACTTCCTCGTTTGGTCTCGAGGGGGAAACACCAGGATGGGTTTGTTTGGTGGTAGCATCAGGTTGGTTCCGAATAGGTCTTTCTTACCCCTCTCTGATAGCCTCTAGTTGTATCGAGTCTCTATAGGTTGTTTAGTGCTGCGCTGCCGCTTCAGTCCACTATACCTATGTAGGCGAGGACCGCCGAATTCTAGCCTCGCCGTGTACTGGACTGGGTACTGACGCTCCTCTTTTCCTTTGCCCTTTGTCGGCACCCCTTTTGTTTAAGCAGGTTTCGACGTCGTTAGCAGGGTTACCCTTCCGGCTTGGCCTGGGCAGGGTTATGGACGCCATTGGTTATTCTTCAGGGCTCTTAGCCCCATTTGCATCTTGTCCGTAGTCGGACGCTGTATCGTTTTACAGGTGACTCGGATCTTTGTGTGTTATAGCTGTATTCTTGACTCTTTGAGTCGCTGTTGTATATATATCTGTTTTGTGGGTCCCATCGAGGACTGTTGTGTAATGTTATTACTTCGTTTTCCACCCGCACGAAAGTGCCAGGTGGGCACCTTTGAATCGTTTCTATGCGGGTTTGGCGGGTTTCGCTAAAACTTGCATAGGATCGATTCTGAGGGTGTTACATAAAGCCAAACAAAATAATTTGTAGAAGTAGATCCATCCTATCTCCCATGAGCTAGAATAAAATCAAAAGAAAAAGAGAAACAAGCTCATGGATAATGGGATGGTGGAATTATAAGGTGGTGACAAAGAAAGGTGGTGGAGTTGGAATAAAAGATATGCCCCCAACTCAACTTGGGCATTTAAACAATATATCAATAACCAAATACAATATCAAGAGGCAAATACAATTAATAATGCATATGAGAGAAGAACCAATACAAAAAGGGTTTTATATGATGCTCAAATGCAAGGTGGCATGATGACATGAGCATGATATAATTATGATGCAACAATTATATATAGGAAGTAGCCATTATATTACTAAACCAAGTAGCATTACAATTGTTAGACAATTGGGATGCTACAACTCTCCCCCACTAAACAAGAATCTCGCCCCGAGATTCCTAGGAAAAAGAAAACAACACAAGGAGAGGCGGGTGTTCGAACGAAGGTGACCCTCACGTTCCCAAGTTGATGAACAACGGAATGGTGCGACCACTACACCTTGCAAAACTTGCTAGACTTGTTGCGAGTCTTGCGTTTTGCTTGAGAAACAACGGGTTAGAAGAGTTGAAGGATTGTCGTGAGACAAGAAGGATAGGATGGGCATAGCTCCGGTTTTCCCAAGAATCATGATAAAAGAATATAACCACTTGTGAAAGAAAGGACAAGATGATGCATCATGGATAAATAAAGACACACCGTTAAGAACCAAGGATCACGCAATTTAGGTGCGCAGATATAACTTCCAGAGATGGATGTGAAGCCCGAGAAGCAAAGAATATGGAGGATCTGGAGTTTATTGTAGAGATACTTATTGCTTTCTTTAGCCTTGAGGCTAACGCATAAGATTCTTGGTGATGGCATCAACCATAATTGGCTTTACCACAGAAAATAATTGATGAAACAAAGAGAGAGATAGCTTCCTTTCATCTTGTTTGGGGATATCAAGCATCGGTAGAAAGACGAGGATAGAAAAAGGTTTGCGTTTGTTTCCACCAGATAATTGAGGATTTTGCTCCGTGTAGGAAGGGTGAGATCACCAACAAGAGATTATTGATTACTTTCTTCGAAAGAGCACTCCGGAAAAACAAGGACGGAAGTAAAAGTATCGAGGGATAAAGGCCACTTCTAACTTCCGTGGAATGAGTGAAATCGCATTAATTCACCAATTCAATGTACAAGAGCGAATGATAAGAGTAGTGGTATGGTAGCTACTCCATCCCGCACTCAAAGCATTACTCCACACATGAATAAGAAAATCATGCAACCCAACTACTGAGACAGACTGAAGGTGTTGGCAAAAACTCATAGAACTCCGTTAGAAAACAAGGATAGATGCAAACGATTCGCCGGTTTCATAGATAGATAAAGGTGATGATGTTGTCGTCATGTCTGAAGTACCAAGCCACCAGAAAGATATGAAGGAAGATTACGGCGAAGAACTGCAAGATTCAACAGCTACAGAAAAGATAGCACCAACTTGAACCAAAGGAATACAAGATCTGGAAGGTCTTCATGGCCTCCGGTGGATTGAGCATAGATGATAGAACGAGAGGGTTTCAAGAGATTACTTAACGAGATGGAGGTGGAAAGAACTCCATATCCCTCTTGAAATGATTGAGAGAGATTTAGCAGCCTTGAGGAAATCTTCAGCGGAACGACGATGATAACTTGCCAACAAGGAACAACTCCGGATTGGTTGAAGATGGAGGATGGAATTAACAATGGACTTGCTGATTCCAGAATTGAAGTAATGTATTTAGCAGAAGGACGTGGTCGAGATATGCGACTTCAAAAAAATCAGAATTCTCACTTTGAGACTTTGCACACAGGCAGTGCTCACGAAGCTTGAGAGAAAAGACACAGATGATCTTCCATGTCCTTCCATTGATATCGCATAGGCGAGCATATTATCAACATATACCACCATGGATTAACAAGATATTCCCAGAATACCAAGTTCAAGAGCGGAGAGCGAACAAATGCTTGAATACTTTACAGCTCAACGCTCTTTGAAAGATCAACGTTACGGTAAGGATCCATGTTGAAGAAGATCTGTTGTGAGAATAGGTTAACTGGTTCTTCGAAGAAAAGAGATGTCACCTAGTTCACATTGTCGATCGGATCACCGTTTACAAAGATAAAGAGATCTTGGATAAGAACCGATGATAGCTCATACCTTAAGCAAAGCTATCGAGAGCGAAAGATGCAATTCCCTCGTATCCGTGAGAATTGTGCAGATATGGGGTTCAAAGGATGTGCGGCATGATGGACGGATGATAGACCGTAGTGCTTTGAGAAACTCAGTTGCCAAAGATGCTTGAATATGCATAGATATGATCACGGTGTACTCAAAATCACGGAGATAACCGTCACCATTTGGAGGATAGAGTTGATAGCATTTTCCATATTCCACTCATGATAAGTGTCATATAGCTATTGAGAACCAAATTACAATCACCCGACATCGGATCGACACATGTTATGTAATTATCCCAAGAGAATTTGAAGATGAAGTAAAACTTCAGGATTAAGCCCGGTGACAAAGAATGAGTTAGCATGGACATGTTGATAAAGGAGATAGATAATGTTTCACACGGTGAAAAGGTGTGGAAGCATAGATGTATCAAAGAAAAATTTCCGCATTTTTCGGCATTAAAATACCAATAGATGCTAAAAACACTTATCGGTAGCGATTAGCAACCGTGGTTTCACTGAATGTGGAGTTGCTAGAAGGAAAGACACCCTTAAGAAGATGGCACGGTTAACAAGAGTCGAGATAGATCGCGGTATTCAAAAGCTGTCAGTATGGAATGTACCAACAGTTGATAACCAAAGGCAGATAAATATAACATGTTGGATGCAACAGATAGACAAGGAATTACACACACACACACACACACTCAGCCTATGGTACTACGGAAACCCAGAACACGTGATCCTAGTTTGAATTTAAGAAGATGATAGAAAACGTTACACTTCCTTACCAGAAAAGGGTGGGTGATTGGGTAAGAAGAAAAGTGGAAGCAGTCCTACTCTCGCGTTTTGTTTTTCCCTAGTATACATAGCTACCAAAAATATTTGCTAGACTGACAACGACCATTTGGCTGAGACCCTGAAGGGCGGGATGGCTCTGATACCAATTGTAACTACCTCGGTGAATTACGCTCCTAGTTATAAGCCTGGATGAGCGGAAATGGTTAAAATAGTACGGTGGGGCCCAAATGCCACTCACAGGTAGACCTTTCGGCCGTCCCAACCATTTCCAAACATCGGGACAAGAAAGGCGTAATCGGCGGCGAAGGATCAACTACATACACAAATGAGTATGTATGTAAGCCACCATACAACAATTACATCGAGCCATTCCATCTAAAAGAAATAGAAATATTGTACGCCATACGGCAAGATCCAAATATCCTAGATAGATATAATAGTTTAGGATATCTCCTCATACATCAAACATCAGTATCAGGGCGGCAAACAAGATCAGAGCGGATAAGAAGAAAATCGGCATAAGATGCCCCATAAATAAACACATCCGCCCACGGATCTCGGGATCCCGTTCCGGAATCTCTACACCAAATGATCGTTGCCCATCGTCTCTCCTCCACCCGGTATCCATCTTG
Source organism: Avena longiglumis (assembly GCA_030063025.1). NCBI lineage: Eukaryota > Viridiplantae > Streptophyta > Magnoliopsida > Poales > Poaceae > Avena > Avena longiglumis. The sequence goes on from CP125976.1 coordinate 468,884,998, forward strand.
CGAGTGTACCTGTTCATCTGAATCAAATAATTTATCGTGTGAGACCCTAGGGTACTCGGCAAGAAGTCTTTATGCCTCTAAAGGGACACAACAGGGTGGCAATTGCAGCAAAAGATAGTACCTAGCAATACTATAGATACTAGCTAACCATCCGCTAACCAAAGATAAGCGGATGTCCGTGAATTAATAACAAGATTATAATAGTAATAACGGATCCATCCTCCTCCTCGCAACGAGGAAGCGGACGAACAACCCCCATCCGTTGGCAGTTTATTATCCATTCCATGAGTATTGCGCTATTTACTAGTCGGTTACTTAGTCAAATTAAAAGCGGTACTTTAGTTATACTTGTCTATGATCAAGAAACGCTCCAAGTCGTCCATAACCGCGGACACGGCTTTGAAAGTTTACCTGCAGGGTGCACAAATAACACACACTCGATCAACCTCGGAAAAACCAAATCAAAACCCAACGAGGCATTCACGACAAAGCAATCACAGATTGAGAAATATTTCAGGCCACCCCATTAAGCTACCCATAGCGAAGTTAGTGACTCAAACGGACTCAAGGTTTGGGTGGGCCAGGTAATCGGGAACCCGAAAGTGTGACTGGGCTTGTCGATCTGCGAAATCGTGTCCCGATCCTAAGCAGTCAGGTGCGATTCGCACAATTTAAATAAAGCGATAAAGCATGGCATAAGTACAGGATAGTAAATAAAACCTCAAACTAGTTTGTGGCCCCAAGAAATAAGAATGAATCAAGCTCGCTCGGGGGACCCATAAGCCTCCGGATGTGGATAGCGAATATTCAAGGAATAGGAATCAAGTACTGGGTCCCTCACGGACACAAGTGAGCATGAAAAACCAAATAGCAGATATTGCTCACGGTGCCACTTTCATTAGTTATCCCATACTACTCGGTTAAGTTGTTTAGGTACCTCGTTATCCATCGGACACTCACATACCCTACACATGTTGTTCTCGACTCGCATGGCTCAAACAACTCCTGTAGTAATGGCTCATGGGATGGAGGAACAAGCTTCGGTGGGGTTTAAAAATAAGGCTATGCAATACTTGGGATTCAGTTTAATGCGATCGCGACTCAATGATGCAAGAATAAGATAGAGGCAATAGGTACTATATGTATGCAATCATGTGGTAGTGCTTGCTGGCAGCTCGATTGAAGCGAGAGAAGGATCAGGTGCTCTGGTTTCTTGATATATCCCTTTGCGTCTATTCAAAGAAGAACCAAACAAACAAGGGCCAACATAAATAAAGTGCACAAGCATAGGAATAAAATGCGACAAGCAAACAATCATGCCATGATGAATGATTCACAATTTGCATGGCAATAAAGTAGCATGGCATGGGTGAGGTGTGGAATACAAGAATAAAACATTTTATGGAGTTTTAGTCACCTTTTTATCCTCAAATAAGTTGTTGTAACCTTTATATTTATATGATGCATGCTGCAATTCAGAACATGGAATGCATAGATAGAACGGGCTCGTCGCGCTGATCGATTTAGTTATATTATTTGTCAAATTCAGAGTTATAAAACCAAAGTTATTAATTAATTAAGGCAAAGGGCATTTTATTGTAATTTTGATCAACTCGAAAATTAAAATGTTCGAAATATATTTTGAAGGGCATATTTGAATTCCTCACATTTTTCTGATTTGAAAACATATATTACATGTTTAATTTGGAATTATATTTTAAAAGATATCTGAAAACAGATTTAAATTTGAATTTAAAACAAATTTGAAAAGTTTAAATTAAAACAGAAAACCGAAAAACGTTTTACACTCAGGCAATCCTAGCCACAGACGCTGACGGTGGGCCACTGCTGACCTGGCGAAAACAAACGACGCGGAGAGACCTTTCTCACCATGCTAGCCCATGCGTCGAATTGGGGCGGTGGGGTTTAAGGGTTCATTTTGGCCAGCCGGACGCCGACACGTGGTGGATCCGGGGACCGCAGGTGGCTGTGGAAAACCCATGGACTTATTCGTTAAAAGCCGGGGTGACGGCGGGTGGGGCCTCTAGGAGCGAGTTAAGATAAAAATCTAGGGGTTTTACGCAAAGCAGCAGCAATGCTTCTTCTTCTGCGTCGGACGGATCATGCTGGCTTGTGTAGGCGAGGCGGATCGAACTCGAGGTCGCGGCGTCTTGTGGCTAACCAGCGGTGGCTTCTGAGGTGGTACAGGAGGAACGGGCGGCTAGAGGTGGTTACTGCGGCGAGGCGAGCCAACGAGGTGGCCAAGCAGCGCAGCGTGTTTGAAAAAAGATCGGCGGGGCTAGGGCGCAATGAGGCGGAAGGTGTCGGGGAGAAGGAGGCTCACCGCGGGCTCGGGAGCTCGGATCGCGGGGCGTCGGATCGTGTGGCTGAGCCGGGCGTTAGGGTTTCGGTGTGGTCTCTCTCCGGTGGGCCTTCTCCTCCTTACTACACGTCGAGGCGACGCAGAGGATGGTCTCGATCTCCTTGACCACCACCACGTCGAGCTTGCCGGCGGAGGCGAGGGTGAGCAGCAGTCTTTGGCGATTCCGGCAAGGAGAAGGGGTCGTCGGTGGAGAGGGAGGAGAGGAGCGGCAGGGCTCTGGGACGATCTGGTGAGGTAGAGGTGCCGTGTGGGGGAGGGAAAAGTGAGAGGGAGAGAGAGGAAAGCAGGCGTGGGCACGGGGTAGATAAGGTGGCCTCGGTGCCACCTTTCTCCTCTTCTCCTCGGCACGTGCTCGGCCGGCTGGGCTGGCTGGTCCAGGAGAGGCAGAGAGGCTGCAGGGTGGGGCTACCTGGCAGGTAGAGAGAAGAGAGAGGGTAGGGAGCTCGGTTGAGCTAGGGTTGGCTAGGGGAGAGGCTCGGGTTAGCTAGGGCTTGGCTAGGAGGAGGGGTCGATGGGGTGTGGGACCAGGGAGAGGGGGTAGCCAGGTGGGGTCATCATGGTAGAGAGAGGGAGGGGTGAGAGAGGTGTGGGTAGCTAGGGTTAGTTAGAGAGGAAACTAGAGTTAGGGTTTAGATGAGGTGTAAGGTTTTAGGAGAGAGGATAGAGAGAGAGGGTGATGGCTTAGGGTTTTTAGGGATAAGGGTTGAATATGCCCACACATGGCTTGCATGGATGGGGATAGGTGAAGGGTTTTTAACATGAACCAAACAAGATCAAGCATGAAGAGGGGTAGAGAGAGAGATGGTGGAGCTTTGCATGGCCCATGCAAGTATTTAATGCCATGAGTTAATCTTGTGAAAACAATAATAACATGGCATTATACTTATGCATTTCCAAGAAGTGGAATAAATCCAAACAAAAGAATTTGTAGAAGTAGATCCATCCTATCTCCCATGAGCTAGAATAAAATCAAAAGAAAAAGAGAAACAAGCTCATGGATAATGGGATGGTGGAATTATAAGGTGGTGACAAAGAAAGGTGGTGGAGTTGGAATAAAAGATATGCCCCCAACTCAACTTGGGCATTTAAACAATATATCAATAACCAAATACAATATCAAGAGGCAAATACAATTAATAATGCATATGAGAGAAGAACCAATACAAAAAGGGTTTTATATGATGCTCAAATGCAAGGTGGCATGATGACATGATCATGATATAATTATGATGCAACAATTATATATAGGAAGTAGCCATTATATTACTAAACCAAGTAGCATTACAATTGTTAGACAATTGGGATGCTACACTACTAGGGAGAAAACAATGATCTTTTGTTTATAGAACAGTTGTATTTTTACTTTACACACATTACTTAAAGCAGTTATCTGTTGCTTGCAACTTAATACTGGAGGGGGGTTCATATGATAATCTGAAGGTGGATTACTAGTCATAGATGCAGTTGGATGGCGGTCTATGTATATTATTGTAATGCCCAATCAAATCTCATAGGATCATGAATGTCTAGTATTGCATTGTTATGCCTTGCTCTGTCATATGTCAATTGCCCCGCTGTAATTTGTTTACCCAGCATGTTATGTTGTTTATCTTAAGAAGAACACCTCTAGTGAATCATGTACCCCGGTCCAATCTTTACCATTGATACATCTTCCATTGTTACTGTTTACTTTCTGCAATCCACCATTACCTTCCACATCATTCTTTTAATCCTTTGTTTTCAGCAAACCGGTGAGATTGACAACCTCACTATAAGTTGGGGAAAAGTCTTGAGTTTGTGTTGTGAAGATTTCTAAGTTGTTAGCAATACCTTTGAGTCGTTTCCTTCCTCCTACTGGTTTGATAACCTTGGTTTCATACTGAGGGGAGACTTACTGTTGTTCTCATTATACCTTCCTCTTGGGGTCTCCCAACGAAGCTCTACAGTGATCTGAGCCATCAGCGTGGCATGCGGCGATGGCTGAGGAGCTCGCTGCTCTTCGCGATACTCACACCTGGACTTTGGTGCCTCGCCCAGCTGGAGTTAATATTGTTGGCAGCAAATGGATCTTCAAGACCAAACACCGCCCCGGCGGTTCGATTGACAAGCATAAAGCACGCCTGGTCGCCCATGGATTCACTCAGCAGCATGGTATAGATTATGGTGATACCTTCAGACCAGTTGGATGGACTCTTCGTCAGGTTGATGTCAGTAATGCATTTATCCATGTATACTTGGATGAAGATGTCTATATGCAGCAACCTCCTGGTTTTGAGGATGCCCGCTTCCCCTCGCATGTCTGCAAGCTGCAACGGTCCCTCTATGGCCCCAAGCAGTCCCCGCGTGCCTGGTATGCTCGGATGAGTTAGCTACTTCTTCTGCTTGGGTTTATTGCCTCCAAGGCGGATACATCATTGTTCATCTTCTCTCGAGGTACTGCTCAGATTTACATGCTCATCTATGTCGATGACATTGTCATTGCTGGCTCTTCTCCTACCGTGGTGGATCTTCTGGTATAGTCTCTGGCAGCTAGTTTTCCTATCAAGGATTTGGGCAAGCTGGAGTACTTTCTTGGATTTAAAGCGTCCTTCCATTCAGGGGGCATGGCATTGACTCAGCGAAAGTATGCACTTGATATCCTTCATCGAGTCAATATGGAGAATTGCGATCCCACTTCCACTTTGCTTGTCACGACAGAGCAACTGTCTCGTGAGTCTGGTGCTCTTCTTAGTGCTGATGTTTCTTTTCGGTGTTGCAGTGTGGTTGGAGCACTTCAGTGCTTGGCTCGCCACTAGATATTTCTTTGTGAACAAGGTGTGTCAGTTTCTCTCTCAGCCGACTGAGGTTCATTGGGAAGCTTTTAAGCGTATTTTGAGATATGTCAAAGGTACACTAGATACAGGACCGCAGATTCGCAAGTCTAATTCCACCGGTGTTAGCATATTCACGGATGCAGACTGGACAGGTTGTGTTGATGACAGATGATCCACTAGTGGTTTTGTTGTGTTTGTTGGACCAAACCTTGTCTCCTGGAGTTCGAAGAAGCAGCCTACCGTCTCGAGATCTAGCACCGAGGCTAAGTACAAGGCGCTGTCAAGGCCATGTGGATTGAGTCGGTTCTAAGGGAACTCAGCGTATCACGACAGCGAGCACCTATTTTATGGTGTAATAATTTGGGGGGCTACTTATCTGACTGCTAATCCTGTCTTCCACTCTCGTACCAAGCACATCGAGATCGATTTCCATTTTATGCGGGAACGAGTTGCTACAGGCGCGCTGGATGTCAGATTTATCTCGACTAATGACCAACTGGCTGATGTATTTACTAAACCAGCCACACGACATATGTTAGAGCGTTTCCAGTCCAATCTGAATCTTGTATGTAGTAGTAGTTCAGATTGAGGGGATGTGTTGAAAACGGTCTCGCATACATGTTGTATATGTGTACTTGTCGTGTTGTAATTATAACTCTGTAGGTTAGCCTCTTTTATATATAGGAGATATTGTGGAGGTTTTGCCTCACGAAACCCTAAATTTGATTCCTAGACCAGTTAACCATATAATATTTACGTTTTTCTTTTACCCCCAAAAACCTCCTTATATGTTTATTCAACTTCTCAATAAAAGTCAAATTCAAAAGGAACATGCACACATAATAGGATGGAATACCGGAAAGACAAGAAACAAGCAAGGTTAATCTACCGCCTTGTAGATGCATCTCAACAAACAGATTGGTCTAAAAGTGAATAATGGTCACTTGAATCTAGAACCCTTTGAGCTGCATATCTTTGCGACCAACGTCGTCGGCATCATGGCGAGATCTCCCTCCCCGATCGAGTTCCAAACTCCGAGTGGCCGCCGTCGATGCAGGGGGCAACACCCGCATCGCCGGCACCATAATTAGGAGCAAGATTTGGTTAGCGGCGAGGAGAGGACCGGTCGAGATAGGCGCGCGAGCACCTGCATTTTGTATGTACACTACGGTGACATGATGAGCCGATAGCTAGGGGGCCTGATGGATATAGATAGATAGATGGGGACGTGAAGAATATCGCTGGTTCCGATGACGCCCCTGCCTGCCTGCTTTCCTTTTCCTTTCTTTCGCTTTCTTCTTTCGTCCTTGGATTCATTCACACTTTGCGCTCAGTGGTACTAGTAGTACGTACGTCTGCTTTCCCTCACTCGCTCCTCCGCTGCCCGCTGCCGCTGCTTTGGCCGCATGCACGCTGGAAAAGACCGCCTGCCTGCCTCCCTCGCCTTGGGCCAGCCGCCGCCCGGTCGACCTTGGATGGGAAACTGTGGGTGGAGCCATGGCAGGGCCACCCGCCAGCCACTGCCCCCTCCCTCCCTCACTCCCTAGGCTGCCTTTTTGCGATTTCCTTCCTGCTGTGTAAAAAGTGACTATTACTTCCTTCTCCCGCAGCTAAATAATAATAAATAAATAAAGTGAACTTCTCCTCCCTCCAGGTCCAGGCACGCGATTCCCATCATTCACTCATGAATCACTTCCAGATTAGACGGTCGATGACAAATATTACGACGCTCTGCTCCGTGTGGGTTTCAGCCGAGCCTGAGCAGAGCAGGTGTCACAGATTTTAGCATCTATAAAAATGTACTGTACTATTCTTCCTTTCAGTCCCTCTCAGGAATCTAAGCATTCTGGGAACGCTTAGCAGGCTGAAAATGACGGTGCTCCTCGGGCAAACATAAGTTTTCCAAAAAAAATTACCACGATCCTAGCTGATACGTGCTACTCTTTTCATGGGAAGACTGACGGGCCCTATCCATCGATTCTTGCCGCTGCCGGGCTCCTGATGGCTACTACGGTGGTCTCTTTCGAGCCCCTTTTAAGGCACTTTTAAGGACGATCGGTCTCGCCATGCATGCTCCTTGTTAAGCACGGGAACGGGAAAGAGCCTACAACTACGCCCACAACCAGCAGCAGAGACCGATCGATCGACCGATCCGTCGTCGCCTTTCTCTTTTCCGCACCCCGATTTTAACGCGTGCCGTAGCTAGCAACAATTCCGATGCGGCGGAAAGACGGCCAATCGGAAAGCCCCCTTTTTATGTTACCCGATTACACCTTTGTTTAACCCGCTTTGCCTTTCTGACACCCGGCCGGCCGGTGAAAAAAGAAGAAGAAAGTGAGCCAACCTCTGTGTCACTGTGTGTATGGAGCTCCACTCCGACATCACGAAATTCTGTGTGCGTGTCTTTTATATGTACTACTCCCTCCGTTTCAAAATATAAGATGTTTTAGGTTTGTGAAAAAAATATCTAGACTTGTTTTAGTGTCTAAATTCACTTCAAACCTTAGTAAATCTACATACTAAAAGTAGTCTAGATACATTTGCTTCACAGATCGAAAACATCTTATATTTTAAAACGGAGGAAGTACTTTGTGGATGGTACGCTACTACTATCAGAATTAACACCATTATAATACTTCCTCTGTTTCAAAATATAAGATGTTTTAGATTTGTGAAAAAAATATACCTAGACTTGTGTAGATTTACTCTAAACATGAGAGAATCTATATACTAAAATTATTCTAGATATATTTGTTTTACAAAGCTAAAACCTCTTATATTTTAAAACGGAGGGAGTAGTATTCTTTTTTACTATGAAATAGGCTAGCCAATCTACGGATTACAGATCTTACCATTAAGGTGGCATGACCCTTATTCAAATGGTGAAATTTATAGAATCGATCCCACATGCACAACTTGTTTATCAGTACCAACCTCGTAATGGAAGCCAAAAAAAAAAAATGGAAGCGCACGTAATTCGTTCCCAAAAGATATGTGAAACTTGGTTCGGATCACCCGGGAGTTTGCCTCACAATCTCATGACCTATCTTATTTTATCTTTGAAAGAGCTCAGTGTGCCCGGGAGTCAAAAGGAAGCTCAACTCAATCATATGACCCATACTTTGGCGAAAATGCTCGTTTCCTCCGTAATGATTCCTTTCGTGTCCATCTTGTTCAAACGCCTCGCGTGATGTTCCATTCTAGTAGCAGGCAGGCAACCATACCGTTGCACAACTGCAAATGTGTTTCCATGCAAAATGCAATTGTGTTTAAGTTCTTCGTCTTTGGCAATAATTTTCTCGGTAACTCTGTGCTTCGTAAATCCTAATGTAAGCGTTCATACATGGGCGTGCCTGAATTCGTTACACATATCCTGCAGCCAGGTTGGGAACGGGATGGGCCGGATTGGGGGATCAGGATAAAAAGGACTGAAAAATTCGACATTGCAATTGCAGGCGGCTGATTTTGATAATTCGACATCCTATTTTGCAATCGCAGGAGAGATACAGTTTGATAATTTGACATGACCCAAGTATCATCTTATTAAAAAATAGTTACTACTCCTTCCGCTTTCAAAATATAAGATGTTTTAGGTTTGTAAAGAAAATGTATCTAGACTTCTTTTAGTGTGTAGATTCACTCTAAACTTGAATGAACCTATATACTAAAAAAAAGTCTAGATACATTTGCTTCACAAAGCTAAAGCTAAAACATCTTATAATTTATAACGGAGGGAGTACAAGATTCCAGTATACAAACTACACACAGCAGTAGTATACATGTTCATTTTCTCATCAATCAACATCTCGGTCCCACATAGTAGAATAAAACAACAGCAGAGCATGTCACACACACATCAAACTTTCTCTACAAAGTGTCAGATCAACAATGAACAATTTCCATTTCAACAAAAGTAAAAAAAAAGCATCCTGTTTGACAAACAGTCCTCCCAGATTGATAGAAACATGATATAGTTCATTATCAGTGCCGTCGATAAAAGAAAAATCATGAAAGGACCCCCACATTATTATTATAGACAAGGCTTATTTTAACAACAGATACTATTATTGTTTGTAGGCTTCTTCAAACAGTTAGTGTACACTGACAGCCCAACTCTGCCCTGAAGCTTATGAAAGAATGGACTGTGATATTTTATAAACATTACAGGAGACAAATGACAGATACAACTATTGTACAAAGAATCCTATGGACCTAACTTACCTCAAAAGGGTTGAAACTCTACAGTTTGTGTGTTAACAGTACCTCTCTAATCTGCCGATGTAATATACAGACCATGACGGCTTGCTCGCCAAGATGGAGACAACTGGGCCTCCTGCCGCAGTTTCTTACAAGTTCGACGCTGCACATGATGAAGCTTTTGATCAGTCATGACCCATCATCATCGGAGGGGGTTTCAGGGGAAGGCTGCTGAGGATGCTGCAACCCATCCTCAGGCATGCCAAGTTCAAGCAATGGCTTAATCTGTTTCCCAACAGCATCTTGCTGCAGCTTCATCTCTTCCATAACCATGGCCTCTGCTGCCTTGCAAGATTGCTCATCTCTGAAGGCAAGGGTCCATCTCCCGTCAACAAGATACTTCTTCGTCTTCCCTTTAAATTTTTCCGGATCAAGGAAAGGAGCAGTCGCAGGACGAATACGTAAATGCAACCACTTCACATGCTTTTCATCTATTCTTGGCTGAAATAAATTAAGGCCTCATCAGATGCATTGTTCACAGCAAAATCTTCCGTCTCAATGCTAATAATATGTACGGATTCGACAGAGAAACTAAACACAAGATATTCAATATCATGATAAATCCATGATACGTACATCGGCTCCAGCCAAGGGGGCAGTCACGCGGACAACTCCATGCTGCTGTTTGACAGGTGATTCTTCTAGAAGAAGAATCCATCCAGAAGTTCCATTAGATACAGATAAAAAGCAGAAGTGACGTTCTTTGCCCCTCTCAAATGCTATCCGGCAAGGAACGGCATCAACTGCAAGGACAGCAAGATAAACATTTAATGTATCACAAATACAGAGAATAATTGAAGTACTGTAATATCCATGATGCCCAACTAAGAATTTCAAGAAAACTCAGACCTAAACTGACTTCAAGCCCGGGCTTGGGTACTGAACCATCCAAACCGGCTGCACTTGCTCTTTTATTTACAGGCAGATCCACTGGAGAGTGCACCGGGGGCTGGTCGGTGAAAGTTTCTCCAAGGCAGAAGAGTATAACTTGACGTTGTAGCACAAAACCCTGCAAAAGTTAGCACACACATTTCAGCGACATAAGAGAAACTGAATTTTTAAATTCAAATACAAGACATAATTTGATAGGACACCCAGACAGTATTAGAATTCAGAGAGTAGGCAACTAATTTTAGCAGATTCAGAATCAAGTTCTGGTATAGACTATTTGAATTCAAAGGATCCAGAAAGCAACTGCTAAAAGGCACTCTCGTCAAAGCAACCACAGGAGCCCATGGCACTAAGAAACTGACCTAGTAAAACAATCCTCGTGCAGAGGCTCCATAACTATTGATATCAACTGGCAACTGTGTAGCCCTACAACAAATTGCATTTATCACCCCCCGGTTGCTTGTGGGCAGAGCATGTTTCAACATTGGTGAAGATGGATGAAAGTTTTTATGGACCTTTTTACTGGGCATCTGTGTCCATTGGGCACAGCGATTTTCTTCCGTGGCTCTACAGGTAATGAGAGTACAGCGCTACACTGCTACCCTTATCGAATGTGTCCCGTGTGCTTTTGTGTTCTACTAATCATCTGTATTTGACGGATTACAAACCAAATTGAGTTATGATTCGTTCGAGAAGCCAATAGGTATTCAAACAATCAACAGAGGGATTCCTAGTCGTGTTTTTTATACATCCAAAACCTTGCGTCAAAATCTATTTCCTTGTTATGCACTAAAAGTGGACAAAATATACCAAGCAGCAGTGACAAAATGTACCTAAGTGTCTGCTATCACTACTTGTCAGTGAGAATACTTAGTATAAAAATGGTGCTAGGATTTGAACAACACAGACATGACGGAACAGAAGTTCCTAAGTTTGGAAGCACTTCAGCCCATCTCAGATTAAGAGGTAGGGGATGACATGATTATGGTAACAACCATGGAAACTGCAACTACTGCATCATGCAGCACCTATACCTCCAGGGACTACCATATCTACCGTATGGAATACGAATACGTCTCCTGTACGTAACGACGGAGTATGTAAAATGTAGCAATAAAAACAAATGATTTTAATTCAGATACGTTTTGGATACCTCCCTGAAAAAGAAGCCCGGGAAGAGCCCAGCAAGGGCATATGTTATCCCGATTGATCCCCTTTGCCCGTGCCTCTCTCGGAAACATGGGCCACGATCAGCCGCAAGCTCCTCACCCTCCCACACTCTGGTAAGTTAACGAGGTAAATATTCCTCCCTCTCTCCTGCAACCTACAGATCCCCTAATGGTTGCTCCCTCCTGATGGCTGCTCCGGTGCTTTCTCACTGCATCATTGCTCCTTGCATCTAGGCTAGACTCTAGAGGACGTCCAGTGATCTCCTCTGGTCCTTATCATCTCCTCTTCCCACCTTTCTCTTGCGACCTGCAGATCCTCTAATGGCTGCTCCCTCCTAATGGTTGCTCCAGTGCTCCCTCCCAGGCTTCAGCTTTTGTGTCTGCTATTGCTGGAAACTTGGAAATTGGAATCCCTGCTTTTGTGTTTGTTTATGCAGATTGCAATAAAAACCTATAAGAGAATGGACTGCAGCCTGAAGTGGTCAATACCTTGGAGTTATTTCACTAAGCTCTAGAAAAGTGCAAAAAGGACATAACCACAAGGCAATCTACTGCTGCTAATAAGTAAAATATTTTTTCAAAAAAAAAGTCAAAATTATCCGTATTGGTGTTTTGAAAAATGCTGTATCCCCTTATCTGTATCCCGCAGATACATGTATCCATGTCAGTGGCCTACTTATATTCTGTTCATACAGCACACACAAGATACGAGGCTAGATACACAACCTGTCCACAGAACCATTACGGATCTAGCATGGAAAATCTCAGAATTGCAGTACTATTCATTGAATAGACAGAAGTAGGGGAGCGACTTCACAGCATCGTTTTTAACACCGGAACCCAAGAGTAGGGTTTGCTGAAAAGACCGACATGCGAAAAAATGGTCCAAAAATGCTTTTGACTGAGAAGTTCAAACTTGTTAAGTTTCATGCACCAACCAGTAGAACCAATAATCCGAACTGATGGAGAGAAGGTGGGCAATCCACATATACTGCAACACTCCCTCTCACATGACTCAATGACGCCTACACGTGGACATAAAGAAGCAAGAGTAATTTTTTATTAAATTACGAAAGCCGAGACTTGAACCCAAGAGCTCTGCTCTGATACAATGTCAAGTTTCATACACCAACCAGTAGAACCAAAAGTCCAAAATGATGGAGAGAAGGTGGGCAATCCACATTTACTGTAACAAAACTTAGGGGCTGAACACCTGACCTGCAGGTTACCCACGCGCCTAAATATCCAACCAACTGGGTAGCTAGTAGTTGTCAAAACAAGCAATATACAAACCCTATCAATAGTGCATACGACTTTAAATTGCACATTTCATTTTAAAATATTACAATACAGAAATTGAACCATGGATAGCTGTCATCGAATCAGCAGACTTGTGAACCAGTAACATTCACAAGCATAATATCGCAATTATCATGCACGAGTAAAATTTTTGGGCCGAGCATCAGCACACCAGTAAGTTAGCTCAATATGTGTGCCATGATTCATATAAAGTCTGGTACAACTATAAGGAAAAGAATTGTGGACATCCTTATAGATAAGAATAAGCCTTTTTATCGTGTTGCCTCTCTTAAATGCTTGTTGAGTTACACATCAGATATCTCAATCAAAATATACTTTTGGGTCACTTGCAATTCTGTTTATGTTAGGAATAATAAAACGAAAAGCAACCAAACAAGCAAATGAAGATCTAGGCAATACCTTGACCATCTCATAGATTCTCTCTGCAATAGCAATAGAAGAATCACCTGGAATACAATGCTTATAAATCAGTACATCATGTGCTTATAGTTGTAAAATACAAATTGAGTTTAGTGTCATTATGAGTCCTTGCCTCCAAATGGACAGGGATCCAAGGGTGAAATAATAGACTTGGATCCTTTGGGTGGTGAAGATGCCTCAATTGCTAACTCAAAAGAAAAAACAAAGAACATTAGGACGGATTCTCATTTACAACACATAAAAACACAGAACCTCCATTATAAAACTGAAATATACCCTTCTTGCAATTCTTCCAAGCTTCTCTAACGATAGGAAGAAGCAAGTCAGACCAGCATCCTCCAGATTCTTCCAAAAGCATTGCACTGCAATCCTTGTGTGAATCCTACACAAATAAGCATGTAATCAGAATGATAGAAACAAAAACATACCACATATCTACACATCTGACCCAGCTGATTCAAATATATCAGAGGTTTCAGGGATAACATGGTCCATGAAAGACTGCAATTTCAGGACAGAATTCAATTGTTATCTAGATAGCCAAGGAGTGCAAATGGAAGGCTTGGACAATATAAGGAAGTACTTTCTCCATAACTTCAAATTTAGCTGGATTACAATTTCAAAACAGGCACTGCAACAAAATGTAATTTTAAGAACAGGTCAGGAGCGTTAGACCAGGAAGAAAGTAGGACTGTTGGCAACCCAAGTCTGGTAGCAACAACTAGGCCGTTTTGGTACAGCTGGAGACGGCGGAGGTCACAGTTCGAAAGATTTGTCTTATTTCGAGCCAGCGCAGAGGTAATCTCAGCTCCTTCTCATGCAGTGGGACGTCGATCTGGATTACAGAATTTTGTTGACTGCTGAGTAAGGCGATAATAATTTAACATAGTACACCGAACTGTTGTCAGACCTCCCGCAACTCTGAGGAGGGTTGGCCTTACCAATTTACCCATTAGTCTGTTTGTAAAGCTATGCTCTGTGGTCGATCCTACCTCTCAAAGGTTTTTTACACAAAGATCAGCAAGCGCAAAACATACCTTAATTAGCAGGAAAATCGTGTACTGATTACTAGTAAAATAATAGGTTATCAGAACTGCCAGTACTGTATACCAATCCCATCACCCTTCATATATGTAACTACTATACTACCGCTGTTCCACATATAAGACGTTTTGGCAGGCTGCCAAAACGTCTTATATTTAGAAACGGAGGGAGTATATGCCAATCACAGTATAGTATCACACAAACACAAGCACACACCAGAACATACCATGACGAAGGAATAATGCATTATGTTGTACCTTTAGCCGTTTTAGATGAAAAGCAGTAAATTCTTCCTCTCCATGGGGCAACAGTTGCCTAAAAAGCCAGCCGCCAACTAAACGAACATCTGCTGACATATTAGACCTGCAGAAAAGGGCGACTAATGCATCGAGCACCTACAAAACAATCAATGCGCAGATGAAAAAAAGAGTAAGCATCCAAATATGAGAAGGAATGAATGCAATGACATGATGCAATAAAAATTCTTAAATTGGAAAGTTTAAATGGGGCTATAAAATTCATATAAGTGTATTACATCAACCTTCAATTGTAAAATAAAGCTGAATGCAGGTGACCAGATATAATAGTAATTAATCATGTCAAGGAGACTAGCGTGCTGTATCAGATTGTGTACCCATCCTCCCTATGAGTCTAATACAGTAAAATATGCACCAACGAACTAGACTAGTTCATGCACCAACACAAATCAATTGAATTAAGTAGCCAGTCCATTTTACACCCTCCAACTATCAAACTTGAACTCCTATGACCAAGTTGATTCTCTTTGGCTTGTGCAACTGCGTGTTGAAGTTTCACTAACATGGCATCCACATGGTACCAAAGTTCAGTTTAAAAAATTAAATAGTCTACCTGTCATACTACCTTCTTCCTCTAGTTCTCTTATTTCTCTTTCTATGTTCATGCAGCGCAGATGGCTTATCTATTGCAAGATGCAAGACTCACAAAAGCACATGATGTATCAGTCTGCCACCGCTCAGCATATAACCCAGGCTAAGCAGCAACTCATCCTCCAACACATGCATGCTGTGTCAATGCCTCACATTCCCAACAGAAGCTCCTCCCTCTCTACACCATTCATATCCCCATGGATTTCAATCTTATTTGTTTGAGTATTTGGCTCTGACCATGACTAATTGAACCCAATAATCTACAAGAAACAAGCCAAGAAGAGAAAAGTAATATTGGGGTGGAGATGGTGTGCATATACTAAATGGGTGTCTCCCGACGATTCTGGGCAGAGAGGTGAGGACTGAAGACAAGAGCAGGTGAGTTGCTGATAGAGCTGGAGGAGTGATAAGGAGACTACATTACGATAGTAGTAGTGGTTGGCATTGGTGATGGCAGAAGGGAGTGAATGTCTACAGCGTGGAAATCAAGCTACACAAGGGTGAGAAAGAAGATGTGAAAAGGGATCTTGTTTACTCGGCACCTACATGTCCATTCCACTACTGTGGACACAAAGCCGCCTCTAAAACAGCAACAGGTTTTTCAATTGTCGGGTGAAATGTGGACTAGGGGACAGCTGAGGGGGGTAAATGGGAGCAAGATCAGAAAAGAAAAATGTATGGTTTTACTTTTACTTTTTGAAAACTATATTCCACAGACAAGGAACTGAGGACATGTGTATAAGGCTCAACAGATAAACCTGATATCTGTGAACTTTGGAAGTCATTTGCCGTGGATGATGACACTGTAGCCCATAATTACTCTGTGGAAAGAAGACAAAAGAGGTGCAGTTATATAAATACTCATGATAGATGAGAATATTAGAACTGAGCAATTGAAAGAATACAAGAGAAATATGTGAAGAAACAAAGATTAGCCTTCTGAGTATGGAGTACCACTGATAAAATACAAATTAAGGCCGTGTTTAGCATTGCGGTGGCTATTTTAGTGTTTGTTTGACCCGCTTTTGCCTACTTATATGGCCAAGGTTGTCTGCGCATACAGCAAACTTCACTAATTTGTTTCTCATAAAACTGGGCACGAACTTCAAATTGTAAAGGTCAACTTAATTCCATTAACCACTCTCGGTTTTCTTAGTGGAGCTGGGAAGTAGAAGTCGTTACGGGGAAAGGAATGATGCTCCACCATACATAAGTGAGGATACTCCCTCCATATCACAAATAGTTGACATTTTGGACATGCCTTCAGTCAAAATTTTAGAACTTTTACATATATTACAAACAACAGAAACTAGTGATCAAATTTACATCTTGAAGATCGCATCAATGTCCAAAACGTTACATTTTCGTGTTATGGAGGAAGTAAAAGGATATTTGCAGTCGTTTAGCAAGCCGAAAGCTATATTTTATTATAGGAAAGTTTAGGACTCAGGTTGTGCACCAGAAAGTCAATCAGACACATGCTGAAAAGTAGCAGATTGCGAAAAAATGTATTCTGTCCAATGTTTGGTGAAAGAACATCAATACCTGAAGCTTCCTTATATAAATATCAAAATCACTGCAGATGCTGTCATCTGCAACACCACTACTGGATGAAAATAGCTGCCTTTCAGCTATATCTTCACCAACCAAAGCTTGCTACAGGTAGAGAATGCAAGTGTCAGAAAATTAAATCAAAATACAGCACCATAAGAAAGTCATGTATACAATCCAAGATTGTTCTACTCCAATATGCACACACTTAATGATTAGGGCAAGTTGTGAGGTGACAGGTGATTCAAATCAATGAGCAATATTAGATTTAAGTTTGGCAAAGCAAGTCCAAAACATTAATGCATATCAACTTTGTAATAAAGTACTTGTAGCCTATCAAAATATCTTATATTTTGGAACAGAGGTAATATTAATCAATGAAAATTCAAAGTAAAATAGTGTGTACACATATAATGAATAAAAGTGAACCTGGCTCTCTTCATTGGGGGAGTGGATATACAATCTCGCCATACAGGTTCAGGTCCTCATGTAAGTGAATTGGGGTTCTTACTTTCAAAAAAAAATCGTTGTGGTACCGGACCACTGGCTAGTTGATTGTAATAATTATATAATCATAAATCATAATTCTAGTTGGAAGCATTTTTTAATGTCAGAACCCTATACACAAGATAGCAACAAATTTCACATATCAACTGGAATTTCTGAAATCTAAATAGACACGCATAAAACACACTCTTCAGTCATCCACCATGTCTCATTAAGCTTATACGCATGATGACTTCTTTAAATGGACATCTAAAAACAAGTATATAGCAATTTTTGGTGTGATTAAAGCAGCAGTGTCCGAATGTTGCAGAAAAAACGGATGCACTGGTCCAGACGTGAGTCCATATTAGAAGAATCAACCTAGTTTAATTCTCCAAAACAACAAGAAAGTGTAAGTAAACAGTACTCACTAATAGAAGCTTCTTGTGCTGCTTTCTTTGAGGCAAAATTCCAAGTGCATCTAGCATTGATTCATCAAGTTCTGTGTAAACCCGACATGTACTTGAATAATAATATTTTTGGGAAAGCCGCAGTAATAACAATAATCAGGTGAGAGTATGCTTAAGAAACCTTTTGTCTGCAATAACGTAGCAAATAAGCACAAAGAACCCAAAGCTTGGGAAGCATCCCCGCCTGTGATATATGATAGCAGGTGTTCCCTGAAAATAACGAAATAGACTCATATATAATGATCTCAATTTCTTAGAGCATCGCTTCAACATCTAACAACAAAGCAGTTTTAGAAGTATTACAACATAAGAAAATGTGCTTCTCCGTGCAAATATAGGCAACAGAAAAGGTACAGCAAAACTATCCATTGTTAAGATCTACGATAATACTACTACTTCCAATATAAAATAAATGACATCCTTGAATACATATAGTTTTGCCAACAACATAATTGTGAATATAAGATCGGCCACACTAAGAACATATGACTAGATATGTCTGCGTAATGCATAACCACTAAATTGTAATTTCATTGGGTTTTACTTCTACAAATACATGTAACATAAAACGGTAAGTTGAATACAAGAGATAAATCCTGGAGACCATGTCAATGTCGAGAACTTATGGGGAGTCCAATTAAATTAGCAAGATAGAGGTTGGTTCTGTAATGTACGAGACTCTGAGTTGAGTTTCTGCTTGTGAATCAAGTCTGCCGTCCTATAAAATGGCACTACAGTGTAATCCTTCTAAGTTTCTATCGATACATGAAAACTCCCCAAACTCCATCTTAGGACATTTTCCCATGAGTGCTTCACAGCTAAGTACATGTTTGACAATGTTATGTACATCCTTACATCCCATGAAAAATAGCAAATATTCCATACCATGTTAAGTACACTTTAACATGGATGGTACAAGTCCATCCTGATAAGGAATCCGCGTAGCAAGTACTCAGATACAGCAACAGCAGCATACCTCAGTGTGTTGCCTTGGCAGAATTCACTTGTTGACGGATGATCAGGCAAGCATCGCAACTGTGCAGAAGACGAAGACGTTGACTTGTCTCCATTTGACTGATCATGCACAGAGCTTACCTGTTTCTCAGATATGCCATGATCATGGTCAGGGATACAACCATTAGCTGTCTCGTGTTCCCTATCAGGGCAATCAGGCTGATGGAAAAGAGCAGCAGCAATAGTGCTCGCCATATCCTTGTCCTTAAATATGTGAAGTATGCAGCAAAGCAGATACATGGAAGTACTGACACTTATCCATAAATCCTAAGGAAGAAGAAAAATGGAACATGAGAAATTGTTAAAAAAAATAAGAAGCCTAGGTATCAGAAATATATTATAAAGATAATACAAAAGGTGTTTCCCACTATACTCACAGTGCGCTGCTTTTGCAACGATGGAAGTACAATCCGAAATACCAAAAGTTGCAGGATATTTTCAGTGATGAAATTTCCTAGATCAGGAATACCAGAAGACATAACATCACTGAAATAATACAGGGCATCTTCTATTTGCACAACTGAATCTTCAATAGATGCCATTGCCGCAGAGTCTGCATTCCTACAGATCAGAATACAGACAGAGGCATAAGAATTGCTTTTAAAAAGTTAATACTTCTGCCGATCTATTAGCGCAAGCTTACTGTGCAGAACGCACGACCAACTTATCCAAGTCAATGCACTGCTTCTGAAAATGTTTGACCATGTCAGAGAAATAATCTGACAGAGGCACTCGCGAAACAAATCTGCTAACAGATTCATCTCCAACTGAAAGCAAGAGAATTGTGTGTTATAAGCAACAGCAAAAATAAAGGTTAAGTGCATGCATGGTGGACATATACTATGCAATTGAGGCCTTAGCAACCTACCATGGTAGACATTAAGCGTCAAGGTACGTATAGCAACTCGGATCATGCTATCCTCATGAAAAGCAAACTTCAATGCCTCAACATAAAGAGGAAAGGAAACAACCTCATCCTGCATATACAGAGAAGATTAGTAAAGAAGGAATATGAGATTGATGTCGAACCTGCCATGCTCAATGAATACAAACTTTATCACAAAAAAAATGATAAATAACAATGAACATCGATGCAAATAACTTGCCATGCTCCTTGGAAATGTTTATGCATTGTAACTACTGAAATGTGCATGCATAATAGGGTTCCTAGGCTCAACAACATGTCAACATGGATCTTCAACACCGCGCCAAAAGAAGATGAAAAGCGTCGCACAATGGCTAAGCATTCAATGTGTGATTATGGATATCAGACACCCACGTCCAGCTCATGGAAGAATGAGACTTTGGTCTCTTGACAGGGCAACAACACATAATGCTCGTGTTTGTGTCGTTGTAATTCGTACGCTTAGCTGTCCCCCTGCTACAGTGACTGCAATGACTGATCCAAGCTCATGAAACAGTTCATGGCCGCTGGCACGGTGCAGCGAGCACTACACGCACACCGGCCCCACGTTGCGTACAAGGTTAAGAGAAATCTTGGGCAGGTGGCATACGCATCAGACTACAGCTTCTAACTGCAATTGGCATCCAGCATAGTCATTAGCGTGTGTGCAGGCTCAGACTTTCTCCAATTCTATTAATGAATCAAGGCGTCAAATATTGGCGCTTTCTTGAATAAGTAATTTTCACAATCCAGTTTGATGAGGGCAGCATTTGACTTGAGAAGGTCTGTTTATAATTCACCACTAGAAATTTTCGACATTCTACAGCTATTCTACACAATACAAAAATTAACAAAGTGTATAGTACAAATCAAGTTTATTGATCGAGAAAAGAGGGCAAGGACAGGACTGTAACTTGGTGTGAAGTAAAAGAAATTGGATGTGTACATTTTTTGTCGTCACAAGCAAGGAAATTGTATTCTTGTTCAACTTTCCACTTATTGCCCTTCATGAGAAAGAATCAAGTCAATACATAATAATAACCAGACGCCACAAAAAAAATTAAGTGATGATCAGGACAGGATACAGACCGTAGAAAGGATATGTAGTACGATAGCATCTCGTCAATTTGAAAATCAAATGAGTAAGTTATCAAGAAGTTGATGTGCTCATTGCTGAAAATATAGTCTGTACAAGAAATGAACACAGATTAGAAGATCCAACCATACAGCATTGCAACCATAGCATATATGCACTACAATACTGATTAACTTACAAATGGAATGTTCATTTCTTAAATTTTGGATCATGATACTCATTGTCTGCAGCAACTGCAGTGACACTCTGGACAGCTTAGAAATCCTCAAAATACGAGCGAATTCACCCATGATCTGATTCTCCATGAAAAAACTGAAAGAAATATTAATTGATCAGTTAAATAAATAGATCCATTTGTAGGTTTCTATACTACCAGCCTCACATCTTCCACTATTATATAGCTGATTAGCTATGCTATCAGGCACTGTGTGCTCTCTGCCTAACACTTACTCAAAAAATGATGGATCGTGCTGGTCGCCATATATCATAAGTTCCGCGATTGATCTCAATGCTTCAACCACAAAATCCTTCATAAAAAAAATCAGAGCTAATTGATCAACTAAATATTTCCAAACTGAAATAACATGGATGGCCACTTCCACCTACCTTATTAGCTTCATAAACAACTTGAACCTTTTGTAGCTGATCTGTTAAATACCTGCAAAAGGGGAGCTATCTTAGATAAAAAAAATATGAGCAACATATAAATATAAATAAAACGAAACTTACATATAGTACAAATATATAACCAAGATGAAAGGACTGTTGACTTAGTGACCAGTACGTGGAATGTGGGCGTTAACAAATATATCAAATACTCCCTCCATCCCAAGGCTTAAGGCCTATATTTTTTTGAAAAAACTCAAGCCATGAAAAGTTTGACCAAACTTTTAGAAAAACTATCAAGAACTATTATATTATATAGATACCATGTGAAATAATGTTTCATGATGTATGGAAGGGTATGGATTACGTATTGTAAATATTAATATTTTCGTCTAAAAACTTGGTCAAACTTTAGGTAGTTTGACTTTTGAAAAAAAATATAGGCCTTAAGCCTTGGGATGGAGGTAGTATAAACAAACAATAAATATTAAATTTAAAGGTATACAGCTATACACTCTGCAACAACATACTTAAAGAAAAAGAACAGTAAGAAACATCTAAAGAGTAAAAAAAATATTTCCACTAGCAAATAAAGGTCTTATTAGTAAAGAGCAAAAACTGGGCTATATGTGGTACGTAGGGAGTAGCGTTGCTTGTTGACAAGAACATGGGATAAAATGAACTTTCCACACCTGACTAGCAACTAGTAATTCCGATAAAATACACACTTCAGTTTGCAGAAGTTATGCGTCTAATTGCTGATATACAATGGTTCATCCGTTTCTTCTGCTGCACCTCACATAGTACTGAAAGATCTTCTATTATGATTAAACCTCTGGTCTCTCAAACTTATGTGAGAAAAAAGAGAAGACAAGCTCAAAAGTAGTTACTACAAACGTTCTACTTGTTTTTCCCCTATTCCTTTGTGAATGGAAAATGCAAGCAGCAATACTTGGATGAAGATATCCATACTCTCAAGGAAGAAAAACTGTACAACCTTTCAAGGCTGTTTTTAACATTAAGGTGGATTATGAATAATCATGTTTTCCTACCCAGCTTTTGCACATATCACTGTTTGGCTAGACAACTTTTTTTCTACTTGGGTGGCTACTTTTTTGCAGCGGATCATAAAATAAGCTCAGCGCAACTGATCCTAAAGCTAGTGCACATCAATACTATGTAATCAAGGAACCGAAAGATCATAGCTTGCACTGCCTCCATTCTACAGGTCAGGAGGACATCATCTGGTTTTAGGAACTTCCCGAGTCTCCATTGATCAAATGAACACAAATATCTATACTCCCGTTGCCAGAATAGATATCATCCTTAGCACTAAACCAAGCTGAACAACTCTAAAAAAGGCCCACAGAACCTTGTCAACCATCCCGCAATCAGGAATGTGTATCAGCCCGGAAGTAGGGAGCAATTGGCTCCCGTCTCTGACGAGCCCGATCGAATTTGAACAGAACAAAAAAAAACGAGACTTTTACGCAACCGGCTGGAATCGTGAACTGGCTCCGGGCGGCATAGATCTGCGGGCGGCGGCCTCCGAATACCTAGCGAGACCGGGGAGGAGAAAGGGAGTCACGCACCGGAGCTCTTCGATGGAGAAGCGGTTCCTGCTGCGCCAGAACAGCCACATGGCCGCGAACCCGCGGCGCCCGGCAGCGTCTTCGGCGTGGGGTGCGGACTCGGAGGCGCACGAGGCAGCGCCGACGCGGGGGGTTCCCTCACCCTGCGCGGCCCACGGTTCCGCCGCGGCCGCAGAAGGGGGAGCGCATCGCATCCGCGGCGGCGGCGATCGCCGGCGGTCGTTGGGGGATCGGGGGCTCGCTTTTTGCTTCTTCTTCTTCCTCCTCTTTTCTTTTTTTTTTCTTTTTTTGCCTGCTTCCGCTGGGTTTTCGCTCCGTCCGGTTGCGTCGTTGGGTTGTCGCGCTGGCTGCCGCGGCTGGGTTATGGAGTGACCGACGAGGAAGGCAAGCAGGTACAGGTGGGGCCCAGGCGTGGCCGCGGTGGAGCAACCGGTATTGCCACCGGTGGTTGCGTTTTCCGTTTCGGGTTCCGCTACCGGCTCGTTCTGGTAGTTCTATCGGTTCATGAAAGGAACTGATCGCTCTAGTATATGAGCTGGCGGGAAGAGAGTTAAGTTGTGGATCTTTCTCGTGTTGATGATTAATACAGTTTTGCATTATTAAAAGAAAAGATAATAAAGATGACCATGCATCTTGATCTTATTCGAATGAATATATATATATGTTAATGATTATCTATCACCAGCGGCGGCAGACCTAGGTTTTTACCAATGTGTATGCCTCATAAAAAGTTGGACATCAACTTTGATAAAAATATATTTACTAATTAAATAAATAACTTGGAATTAGAAGCAATAAACAGTATATAATTGAAAGATTAACTTGGAAAATTGCACAAAGTACCGCAAAAATAGTTCATGCATGGTAATATTTAGTGTGAAATATGCATAAAAACTTACAATACTGCTCCCTTTTGTTGCATAATACTATAAGAAGTTTTAGCTGCTAAAACGTCTTATGTTTTGCAACTGAGAAAGTATTTGTTTGACTTATCTGGTCTACTTTTTTGGTGTTTTTAACTGCTTCTATTCTTCCAAACCAGCTCATTTGGTTTTAAATTTCATATAATGCAAAAAAAAAAGAACAATGGAGTACAAGGACTATAGTTCTGGCAGCTTTGATTTGGATTCTACTATATTGACCAGGAGTCTCACCTGTTTGAGAAGGAACTATTGTAAGCCTGAACAACCTACAATAAGTTCATACTTACTTAAATGATCTCTACTTTATATAATACATGTTTCTATTATTCTTTGTTTTAACCTCTTTCACCCTATTACTAGGCTGCAATTAAAACCAAACATGAGTCCTCGGAAGGCAGAACTGAAAGTTGTGATCCCTCTTCCCATTGATCCTCCCATTGCACTTCTAGAGCAAACAACTTTCTTAATAGTCCACTTAGAACAACTCCTGCTGGTGATAAATATATAAAGATTGTATTGCATGCAGAAAGATAGGGTTTAGTTGCTCTTATATCTATAGCTGAAATGTTGAAGAAGAAACCTTGTGCTTGACAACCACATGGTGGAGTTAGGGACGTAGAGGAAATACTTTGTTTTGTAAGGTTCGAAGAAGAAGAAGAAGAAGAAGAAGAAGAAGAAGAAGAAGAAGAAGAAGAAGAAGAAGAAGAAGAAGAAGAAGAAGAGAGGAGAAGTTCTTAGCCAATTCTCCTAGAGTTCAATATAAACCCTCGAGTCACTCTTGTGGGAAAATATATTTGCTACAACACTCTGCACTTGGAGTCCCAACGAGTTGGTACACACGAAGTTGTTGCCATCACGTGAAAAAATAGGCAAATCACCACTTTGCATCCTCCTCTTAGCCATCGGCCATTTACCATATTGAACATCTTTAGGGCTATGCACTCCATCCCCACACTCCTCCATATCGTTCCCCATTACACCACACACATCACAAAAATGCCTGATTTTCCCGTATTTGATATGTAGTATCTTCCTTCCGACTCCTCCAATGTTCTGATATACGAATTGAATCAAGGGCATGCTCACGGCAATACTATCCCCACCCTAAAATTTCCCCCCTCAAACCAGCGCTGATGGTTCATCTCTACACTCTTCACCTTCCCGATCCAACGTGCCAGTTGATCCACAACCTCTGGAACACGGTACTACTCTGGAATCAAATGTATCTATGCACAAATTGCAACTCGGTCTAGAGCCACTATCTTTAGATCAGCTATACCATCGTATTCAGAAATCACTTCCACCAATTTCCGAAAGAGCCACGAAGCCTGGTTCATTACCTTGTTCCAATCTCCCAAACAAAAGAACTTTTTTTGCAAAATTCCACAAATCTATTAGTAACCATCAACAGTAGTACAAATAGACCAAAAGTAATAAAAATTACAAATAGATCATTTGACCACCTAGCGACGACTACAGACACTAGTGCGAGTCGATGACACGTCGCCGTCCTCTCCCCTCCATCACCGGGGCCGAAAAAACTTGTCGTAGTAGAGCTTGTTGTAGTAGACAGATGGTAAGTCGTCGTGCTAAGGCTACAAAGGACCACCGCACTAGAGCAGCAACCATCGCCAATGATGTCATTCATAGATCGGGGGAGACTGGCCTAGAAACAAACCGACGAACACGAAAACAGACAGAGTCACAGGAGATCCGCCGGATAAAAGAAACCACGCGCCCTCCGTCAGTGTTAGATGAACCACCGGAGCGAGGATGGAGCGGGGAGAATCTTATTCTGACTTCTGGACGTAGTCGTCGCCTCAACATTCCGAAGAAGACACTAAAAACATGTGAAACAAAGAATGGAAAACCTCCCGCCGGTGAGAGGTCGCGGTCCGCCACACCTCCAAGGCCCTAGGGCCACCGGAGGCGGAGCGGACCGACGATGTCGCCGGCGAGAGGTGCAGAACCCTAGATGGGTTTTCTCTCCTCATGTCGGCTCTCCCAAGCAAAAGAACTTGAAAGTGAACAAATTATCAATCAGCTCTCGCAGATCATGATTGTTCGCCAAACCCGATACATACCTCAAGTTCCGAAAAAGAGCGTCAGAGTTGAAGCCCTTCCTCGTGTTAACCCTCACCACTGCCAGCCATCGGGCCTGCTTATTCATGACAACAAGGTACTTCTCACCTATGAAGACATCATCAAGTTCACCCTCCCGCAACTCCAGATTCTATAGTGCCCTAGCGAGTCCCTCATCTCCTCCTTGTTCCTGACGCTGAACCGTCCCCATAATTTCCATTAAACTTTGTGTCAAAACCGTTTGTGAAAGAGCATGTAACATCCTAGGATTTTAGGTCAGAAAAGGAGAGACCACATGTGTGTGCATTCCATTCATTCATAGAAAATCCAAAAAAAAAAATAGTCTAGTTTGGTTTGCTTGCTTTATTCAAAAACACACACAAAAATAGTCCATGCTCTAGCTGCTACTGTTTTTGGCTTGCCCACCTTTGCCAAAATGAACTCTGCTGAGAACACCAAGTTGTGTGACTTCACTAGCACCAACAACAATGATTTCCTTAGCACACCTATTGCTCCACCCGCTCCTGATGCTACCTTTTACGAAATTAAGCCTTCTTTGTTGAATCTTGTGATGAGAGAGCACTTTTCTGGTGCTAGTTCTGATGATCCTGCTGCCCATCTCAATAGCTTTGTTGAACTTTGTGAGATGCAAAAGTATAAGGATGTAGATGGAGATATTATTAAGCTCAAGATTTTTCCGTTCTCCTTGAGAGGAAAATCTAAAGAATGGTTGCTATCCTTGCCTAAAAATAGTATTGATTCTTGGACTAAGTGCAAAGATGCTTTTATTGGAAAATACTATCCTCCTGCTAAGATTATATCTATGAGAAGTGACATTATGAAATTTAAACAACTTGATAATGAACATGTTGCTCAAGCTTGGGAAAGAATAAAATCTTTGGTTAAAAATTGTCCCACTCATGGACTCACTGCTTGGATGATTATCCAGTTTTTTTATGCAGGTTTGAACTTCTCCTCAAGAAATCTTTTGGATTCCGCTGCTGGAGGTACCTTCATGGGCCTCGCTTTGAGTGTTGCAACAAGGCTCCTTGATAATATGATGGTTAACTACTCTGAATGGCATGTTGAGAGAGCTCCACATGGTAAGAAGGTAAATTCTGTTGAGGAAACTTCCTCTTTGAGTGAAAAGATTGATGTTATTATGGATATGCTTGTTAATGGGAAAGCTCCTCTAGATCCTAATAGTGTTCCCTTAGCCTCCTTGGTTGCTAAAGAAGAGCAAGTTAATGTGAACTTCATTAGAAACAACAATTTCAACAATAATGCCTATAGGAATAATTTTGGTAGCAACAACAATTATATTCCTTATCCTTCTAATAATGGCAATCCCTATGGAAGCTCTTACAATAATGCTAGAAGTGCCCCCTCTGAACTTGAAGTCATGCTCAAGTACTTTATTAGTAAACAAACCACTTTCAATAAGACTATAGAGGAACAGCTTTTAACTATTGAGAAAAATATATCCACTTTGTTTGAAGCTCAAACTTCCTTGGTTAATAAAATGGCTGCTAAACCTGAAACTATGGAAAATACATTTGCTACTGCTCATGCCATACAAGTTACTATTGATGAAAATGTTAGGTTGTTAGCTCAACTTCATGCTAGGTGGGAAAGGGAAGCTGAAATTGATAGAAACAATAGTGTGTGCACCATCACCACTAAACCACAAGTAGTCCCTAATCCTCCTCCTACTATGCCTAAGCCTATTGAGCCTACTACTAGTGATGCTAAGTTTGATTTTGATATTGATGGTTGCAATATTTCTGAAGTTATTATGTTCCTACAAAAGCTTGCTAGAAGTCCAGATGCTAGTGATATGCATGTTGCTTTCACCAAACACATTACAGATGCTCTTGTTAATATTATGGAAGAGAAGCTAAAACACAAAGCTTCTATTCCTAGGAAAGTAGACGATAGTTGGGAACCCATTATTAATATACAAGTGAATGACTTTGATCTCAAAGATTCATGTGATCTTGGTTCTAGTGTTTCTATTATGCCTAGGAAGATATATGAAATGCTATATTTGCCACCGTTGGAAGATTGTTATTTGGATGTCCCACTCAATGACAATGCTAATAAGAAACTCATGGGGAGTATTAATGATGTTCTCATTATGGTTAACAATGCTTATGTCCCTGTTGATTTCTATGTTTTGGATGTTGAATACAATGCTTCTTGTCCTATTACTTTGGGAAGACCTTTTCTTAGAACAGTTGGTGTCATTATTGATATGAAAGAAGGCACCATTAAATATCATTTTCCATTTAAGAAAGGTATTGAACGCTTCCCTATGAGGAGAGAGAAGTTGATTTTTGCTCCTCCTTTGAAAGCAAGGTTTGATGTTAATGCTTCTTCATTTGAAAATACTTGATTCTTCTTGCTTCTTGTGCCTAACTTAAAGGCATTAAAGAAAAGTACTTGTTGGGAGATAACCCAAGAGTTTCCTTGAGTCTTGGAAGTTATTACTTCATTAATGACCTCTCTTTATCCTTTTTGTTTGCTTTTTGTACCAAGAATGACCTCTAATGAGAGGAAAGTAAGATTTGGGGAGTTGTTGTCCCGAAACAAATTTCTATCCTCCACCAAAAAAATTCATGAGGAGTCTCTGTAACTCAGATTGAGCTCAAAAGTTACGAATAAATCCCCCAGTATGTTAGATAACTTTCGTTAGTTCAACACTTATTAATTTGAGCAATATAAGATGTTCGAAAAAATTGGTTTCTACCTGCTGGTCTGTTTTGACATATTTCTGCCATTATTTGAATTTGCTTCTTATTGATTCCTTTTTGAGTTCTTTTTGGGAAATTGAGCTTTTTGAAGGAGTTGATACATTAGCTTGTGTTTTTAGTGAAAAACCTTGATGTTCCAAAGCTTTGCCAGAGGTCTAATATCTTTTGAATACACTAATGTTGCTAATGAAGATTGTGTGAAGTTTTGTATGAAGGAAAAATTTCAGGTGTAGAGAGAGAATGATGCAATGAGATGAAGAATGGACAAAAGCTCAATCTTGGGGATGTCACTGTAGGGGTTCGTAGCATGGAAAACAAAAATTTTCTATCGCATACAAACAAACAAGCCAAGATCTATCTACTAGATTGTAGCAACGAGTCGATAGAGGAACTCACCCTCGAAGATTCCAAAGTGGTTAACGAGATTCTCGTGGGTGATGTAGTCGTACTTCCGATCTCAAGATCGTGAGACGATCCTTCCGGCGCCACGTTCTGGCAGCCCGCAATGGTCACATCGCTCGGTACTCGACGAAGACCTTCCTCTCCCTTGTTCCAAAGAAAATGGAGGTTGTAGCACTCTCCTCGTGATTCCTAAAGATAACGGCATGCAGGAGTAGAGGGGAGATCCCGCAGGCTTAAGCTTTGCAGTAGTATGGTGGAGCTTATGAGAGAGGCTATTAGTGGTCTAGTAATTAGACACACCAATTAGAAGGCTCTAAACCAATTAGAAGGCTCTAAACCGGCTGGCTAAAGCAATTAGAAGCTCTAAACCAAAACGGCTCTAAACCGGAGATCTAGAGTAGAAAGTTATGTGTCTATGGAGGAGCCTGCCTCCTTATATGGGAGGGGGTCCTTGGCGCCAGGAGGGAGGAGTCCTCCCAACTCGGACCAGGCTTGGGCGCCGCTGGAGGAGTCCAACTCCTCCTCCGGGTTGGTTCCAACTCCTCTTGCTTGTTTCCCACAGTTTCTTGTTTTGGCGGTTTGACTTTCAAATGGACATTTGACTTTTCTGTTTTAGGATTCAATTTAATCCTTTATTTGGGACAGCAAGAACACTTAGTACATGATGCAATCATTCAATGAGCAATGACACATTCATGTACCCTTCCCCAGAGTCTTGGGACAATCCGAACCTTCTAGAACATTCCCGATGAAAACACTAATCATTCCCGAACTCAAACGGACTTTCCTTATATGAATCTTATTCTCCGGACCATTCCGGATCACCTCGTGATATCCGGATCCCATCCGAGACTCGAACAACATTCGGTCTCTTTCTCATAATACCATAACTACTCAAACAACGTCAATCCTTAAGTGTGTCTCCCTACGGTTCGTGAATTATGCGGACATGATCGAGACACTTCTCCGAACAATAACCAATAGAGGAATCTGGAAATTCATATGGCTCCCACATATTTCTACGATTACTTTGCGATCGAATGAACCACTTACATACGATACCAATTTCCCTTTGTCTCACGATATGTTACTTATCCGAGGTTATGATCGTCGATATCTCCGCATACCTAGTTCAACCTCGTTCGATAAGTACTCTTTTCTCGTTCCGTGATATGTGATCCCTTGTGACCAAGTCACATGCTTGCAAGCTAATTGGATGACATTCCACCGAGAGGGCCAGTATATCTATCCGTCATATGGATGGACAAATCCCACTCTTGATCCATGTGTTTCAACCAATACTTTCCGAACACTCAATGCCACTTTTATAGCCACCACATTACGGTGTGGTGTTTGATGACATCAAAGTATCCATCCCAGAAGGTGATATGCATGATCTCATGGTCGAAGGAATTAGGTTACTATGTATCGAAAGCATATAGCAATTGAACTATTGAAATGACTTGATCTTTATGCTACGCTTATCTATAGGAGTATGTCCATCACATCATTCTCCTAATGATATGATCCTGTTGTTAATAACATCTCTATGTTCATGATCGTGAAACCATGATCATACATTTAACCAACAAGCTAGTTTAACAAGAGGCTATACTAGGGACTCTTATTTTAGTTTACAAATCACACAAGTATTAATGTTTCGGTTAATACAATTATAGCATGGTATGTAAACATTTATCATAAGTGTGAAGATATGATAATAACTCACTTTATTATTGCCTCTTGGGCATATCTCCAACAGTCTCCCACTTGCACTAGAGTCAATAATCTAGTTTCAAACCTTTGTGTATATAACATCTATGGCTTTCCGGTGTTGTATGTACACTTTGCTAGTGGTCAATCGATCCGGATCCGACACTTCCAGTCCGTGTGTAATTGCATGTCTTTGCCTCTCGCATCACTCATTCTCTAATGAGATGGCTTTGTATAAATTTGGTCTTTCGTGACCTTTAGCTCTTTGGGGTTAAAACATGTTGATAATATTGTCGCACAATATATCTTCATAGTATTATCCCACTGTGAACTACACCTAGTTTGATAACAAACTACTTGACACAAATGCCCTCTTTTGCTGCTAAAATAGCAGTTATATACTTGGCCTTTTGTTGTAGTATCTGTCACAATGTCTTAATCTTTGGAACTCATCCAAATCCATTATGGAACTCACTTTCCATTATTTTGTGCCACCCTTAGTTTAGATTGAGATAAACTTAATTTGTACTTTGTGACAAAACTAGTATCAATGTAGTACTTTTACAATGAACTAACCATCTATTTGTCACTTCTACAAACAATATATTCTTAGTTCTTCCAAAAGATCATAAGAATATCCTTACTATTGTCCAATGATCATCTTCCGAATCATTCTGGTATATGCTCATAATATTTAGAGCATAGGACATATCTGGATTTGTACATATCACAGTATGATTGATATAAATACTCTTTGTGATTTCATACATCAAGTATCAATCTATACTTGATTATTTGTTTCACTTTACCAAATGTCAATACACTTGAATATATCATCAACATTGAACTCATTCAATCCTTTCTGTGTGACAAGAAACTTTCTTGTAGTTTCTATATTGAACTCATTCAATATCTTGTCTATGTACTTCTGGCATAACCATATTAGCATCTATTGATGCTAAATATTTGGGTTTTGCCTAAGTCTTTCATCGGGATGAAATTCTTAATATGTGTTAATAAAAGATACATTATTTCCAATCAACAATATGTCTTCCACATAATGTATTAGAAACATGTCTTAGCGCTCCACTTAATTTCTTGCAAATGCAAGCATCTTCATTGTCTCGATGAAATTAAAACTCTTTAACAGTTTCATCATAGTGAAGATTCCAACTCCTTATGCTTACTTTAACCATTGAAGTTCGCATATGCTTTTAGCATCCTTGAATTAACAAAACCCTATGGACCGTGTTATGCACATGTCCTAGGTAACGATTCTATTAGAAGAACTTGTTTTGTTTATTCTACCATATAACAAAATTATATGTAGTGGTTGCTACATTAATCCGTCTAGACTAAATATCACTATGAAAGATCAAATCTTGTCATAGTCAACCTTTGAACATTTTGTGAACTCTTTCCCAACATGTCGACTATTTCATAGATGTGAAACATCCATGTCTATTTCTTTATAGATCCGAACACAACTATAAGGTCTTACACCTTTCTCGAGGGTCCTTTAAGTTCAAAACTTGATTTTCTGGTGTATGGAACTATCACGGATTTTATGGCTTCAAGCCATTTTACTGAGTCGAGGCCCATCATCGCTTCTTTGCATGTAGTCGGTTCATTATTCTCAAATAATGATTCAACCTCAAATCTTGGTATTTGATTGTTTACCCCTACTTGTTTCAATAGGAACTTAGATCTCGTGATCACAACCTTTGAGGCACGTGAGCCATGAGCATTGTTGCCTCAACACTTTTTGCCAAGCAACTCTACATATAGCTAAGGGTCTTTTAACCTTATCAAAGTTCTATTGTCCTCCCACTTAACTTTTCACGAAAAATTCCTTCTTTAAAGAAACTTGGCGTTCTAAGCGACAAACACTTTTGTCTCCTGTTTATGGAGAAATACTTAACAAAGATGATTCATCCGACTTTGGTTGCAAACATCTTTCTTATGTATAACATACCAATGTTTAAGAAAGGACTACTTGGTTTTATCCCAAACCATAACCTTATATGGTGTCATTTCAACGGATTATGATGAAGCTCTTTTCAGTGGAAAAACGGTAATCTCTAAAGCTTTTAATCTTTAAAATACAATGGCAATTTTATGAATTACACCTTTGATCTCACCATGTCAAACAAGGTTTAATTACATATCTCGAATGCTCCATACTCTTATGGTGTTTCGGAAATGCAAATCCACTAACAATTCCTTAAATCTTAGGTATTATGCTAAACTCGTAACTCAAATATCTCCTTTATGATCTTATCATAAACTATTTATATTTTGTTACAATGATTTTGCACTTCATCTTGAAAGTCCTTGAACCTTTCAAATGTTTCACACTTCATCCTTATTAAGTAAATATTCATATATTCACTCAAATTTTCGGAGAAAGCATATGAAGTTGAAATCCATCGCTCTTGACTACACATAATGGACTTCAGACAACAATATGTACAAATTCCAATAAGCTAGTCTTTCGCTCCTTTTGGCCTATGAACGAAGTTTTAATTATCTCTAGGAAAGTTTCACAAGCGTCATTTGATCAAAATCAAAAGACTCCAAAATTCCATACATATGGAGTTTCTTCATGTTTTCTTTCAATATAATTTAAACGGCGATGTCACTTCCTAAGTGATCTTTTCAATCAATTTGTCTTTCGACATCTTTAGCATTAGCTTTATGGATGTGATTTTTTCAACGAGATTTGCGAATCATCCATCTTTTATGGATTACGGCAATTATTTGAACAACCCTTTTGTTCTCATAACACCTGATAAAACAAATCTTGAAGGCAAGCTTTGATGTTTAACGAGCAACACAATAACCCTTTATTTTGTTCTCGATGAACATCATCACATATTCTTTTGCTAATTACTTAGGCCACTATAGTTCATGAATTCTGTTGTTTTGTATGACGATTCACACCAACAAATTCAGTATCAAATACTTAAGAACCACATTGTTTAATAAGCAAAGAATATATCCATAACATGTATATCATCTATATACTTAAATTGAACAATTCTAATCTTTTCTTTTCTGCCATATATTTATGAGATTCTCTTTCAGTATTTCCTTTTCTGTTTGAAAGAATCTATCAATATCAATAGTGGAGTCATACATATGACACATATAGTCCAAAACGTGTATAGTTAAATACCAATGTCTTTGGACTTGCACTTTGAAGTAGATCACCATCATCAAATGTTTGGTGTTCTTTCAAATTCCTTTATTTAGTAATCTTCTTGGTGTAGTAAACATTTTACCTACATCAAATATTCACCCTTATTATGGATTAATCCATGATCAAGCTACTTTTAGCTTGTAACGGTGAATCGCAAGTATAATGTTGCTCTCCAAAATCTTTTGGAGGATTAGGACAACTAGTGTCTCCAACCTTTTTGCAAATTCTCATCAAATATGAGAACATGACTTTGCCATATTATACTCTATCATGTTGCAACCAAAACTTTGTTTCAGATATCACAATATCTTCCACACATCATGGTTTCTGAAACAACTCTTTCAGATCCTAGATAACCTTGATATTAAGAGAATCCTTTGAATATCAAGAATCGTGGAGACAAACATGATACTTATATACTAACATTGGAATTGTTACTCTTGTTTTAATACCAATTATTAAACTTCATGGAGTAACTTAACTTCTTGAAAGTTTGCAATAGGACTTTTAAACTTTAGATTAACACTTCAAAACAATACGATACCATTCGTAAAGTAACTAACCAAATTCTATAGCTCTATCATCTCAATTATAACTAAGCGCAAGGTGGTAAACGGATGCCAATGACTACAACAACTATGCAAATTCACTTTGATTTAGTTTATGATAAATTGAGTTCTAATTAATAATTAAATTAATCTAGGTGAACTCCCACTCAAAACAATATCCCTCACATTGTTTTAGTGATCACACGAACCAAATCCACCACATCAAAACCGATCATCACGAGAGTTGATATAGCTTCAATGGCGAACAATCGACATGTTCATCATATCTACTATATGACTCATGTTCTACCTTCGGTAATCCGTGTTCCCGAGGCCATGTCCGTACATGCTAGGCTCACAAGATCAAACCTTAGTTTCGCATGAGCAAATCTGGCTTGCTCACGTTGTATACACTTGCGAATCTAGCACACCGATCATCACGTGGTGTTTCGAAACAACAAGCTTTAGCAACGGTGCTAACTAAGGGTGAACACTTTATGATTTGAAATTCATGTGCATGAGGGATCATCTTATAATGCTACCGCCGTCTACTAAGAAATACAAGATGCATAAAGGATTAACATCACATGCAATTCATAATATGTGATATGATATGGCCTTTTCTTCTTTGTGCTTCCGATCTCCATCTTCAAGCAAGAACATGATCTCCATCATCACCGCATTGCATCAAGGTCAATGACGCTACTCCATGGTTGTCGCCCACGCTTCAACTATTACAACTACTTTGAATAGACACGCTGGTCTTAACATAAATTAAAGACAACCATATGGCTCCTGCCGGTTGTCGACTTACAATAAGGAACATTGCATACATCAAATACAATCACAATCATGGCCATATCACATCACTGCACACCCCTGCAAAACAAAGTTAGACGCTTCTACTTTCTTTGCATATTTTACGTGGTTTGGGGCTTTCAATAAGTGTCGTTCTAACTTACGAACAAGAACCACAACATTGATACTAGTATTGTTGATCACCCGTTGTAAATTGGATCTTAACTATGCTAGGAGAAACATGCACCCGCAAAGCCACTTATGCAATACAAGTTACATGTCAAGCGTGGAGCAAGTCTCATGAACGATGTCATGTAAGGTTAGCCCGGCCGCTTCATCCCAACATACCGCAAGATACAAAGTACACAAGAAGCAATCGACAATAAAGCATCAACGCCCACAATGACCATTGTGTTCTACTCGTCAACAGATCTACATATAGACACGGCTCGATACCCGTAGGGGTTCGTAGCATGGAAAACAAAAATTTTCTATCGCATACAAACAAACAAGCCAAGATCTATCTACTAGATTGTAGCAACGAGTCGATAGAGGAACTCACCCTCGAAGATTCCAAAGTGGTTAACGAAGCGATTCTCGTGGGTGATGTAGTCGACACTTCCGATCTCAAGATCGCGTGAGACGATCCTTCCGGCCACGTTACGGCAGCGCTCCCTGATCGGTCACACGTTCGATTTTCGACGAAGACCTTCCTCTCCTTGTTCCAAAGCAATGGAGGTTGTAGCACTCTCCTCGTGATTCGGCTAAAGACAGTGGTACCTAAGTAGAGGGAGATCCCGAGGCTTCGCTTAAGCCGTGCGAGTATGGTGGAGCTTATGAGAGAGGCTATTAGTGGTCTAGTAATTAGACACACCAATTAGAAGGCTCTAAACCAATTAGAAGGCTCTAAACCGCTGACTAAAGCAATTAGAAGCTCTAAACCAAAACGGCTCTAAACCGGAGATCTAGAGTAGAAAGTTATGTGTTTATGGGAGGAGCCCTGCCCTCCTTATATGGGAGGGGTCCTTGGCGCCAGGGAGGAGGGAGTCCTCCCAACTCGGACCAGGGCTTTGGGCGCCGGAGGAGTCCAACTCCTCCTCCAAAGTTGGTTCCAACTCCTCTTGCTTGTTTCCCACAGTTTCTTGTTTTGGCGGTTTGACTTTCAAAGCGGACATTTGACTTTTCTGTTTTAGGATTCAATTTAATCCTTTATTTGGGACAGCAAGAACACTTAGTACATGATGCAATCATTCAATGAGCAATGACACATTCATGTACCCTTCCGGAGTGCCGGACAATCCGAACCTTCTAGAACATTCCCGATGAAAACAGGAATCATTCCCGAACTCAAACGGGACTTTCCTTATATGAATCTTATTCTCCGGACCATTCCGGATCACCTCGTGATATTCCGGATCCCATCCGAGACTCCGAACAACATTCGGTCTCTTTCTCATAATACCATAACTACTCAAACAACGTCGAATCCTTAAGTGTGTCTCCCTACGGTTCGTGAATTATGCGGACATGATCGAGACA
Source organism: Avena longiglumis (assembly GCA_030063025.1). Classification (NCBI taxonomy): domain Eukaryota; kingdom Viridiplantae; phylum Streptophyta; class Magnoliopsida; order Poales; family Poaceae; genus Avena; species Avena longiglumis. Next base: position 468,921,882 of record CP125976.1, read on the forward strand.
CTTCTAACAATAACCAATAGAGGAATCTGGAAATTCATATGGCTCCCACATATTTCTCACGATTACTTTGCGATCGAATGAACCACTTACATACGATACCAATTTCCTTTGTCTCACGATATGTTACTTATCCGAGGTTATGATCGCTTGATCTCTGCATACCTAGTTCAACCTCACATCGATAAGTACTCTTTTCTCGTTCCTGATATGTGATCCCTTGTGACCAAGTCACATGCTTGCAAGCTAATTGGATGACATTCCACCGAGAGGGCCCGAGTATATCTATCCGTCATATGGATGGACAAATCCCATTCTTGATCCATGTGTTTCAACCAATACTTTCCAACACTCAATGCCACTTTTATAGCCACCGTTACGGTGTGGTGTTTGATGACATCAAAGTATCCATCCGAAAGGTGATATGCATGATCTCATGGTCGAAGGAATTAGGTTACTATGTATCGTAAAGCATATAGCAATTGAACTATTGAAATGACTTGATCTTTATGCTACGCTTATCTATAGGAGTATGTCCATCACATCATTCTCCTAATGATATGATCCTGTTGTTAATAACATCTCTATGTTCATGATCAGGAAACCATGATCATACATTTAACCAACAAGCTAGTTTAACAAGAGGCTATACTAGGGACTCTTATTTTAGTTTACAAATCACACAAGTATTAATGTTTCCGGTTAATACAATTATAGCATGGTATGTAAACATTTATCATAAGTGTGAAGATATGATAATAACTCACTTTATTATTGCCTCTTGGGCATATCTCCAACAGTCACCATGGTGTCACCCCAAGAAATATCCAAGAGTTACAAGCGTCAAATCTTGGGGATGTCTAAGGCATCCTCTTCTTCATCAATAAAAAGCTCAGGTCTGTCTAGACACTTCATTTTTATTGTTTCATGCACAGTTGTGTTGTTCTTGGAGCGTCTTAGTTTTAGTTTGCTTTGCTTAGGTTGTTTATTTTGCTTGAATAAAGCAGTTTGGATCCCTGTTCTCGCTGTGTTGTTTTGCAAATAAATTGCTTGGTGTTGGAAAGGAGTAGTAAGTTCTTGCTTGAAGTGCAAGAGGAGCTTGCATTGACTATGACTTAGACTTTAGCATGACATGCTAGGTGTTGTTTTGACCTTATGCTTAGTGATTATTGTTGTAGCATGTCTTGTTCCAAACAATTGGGATTGCTTAGTGTTCCTTGAATAAATTATGTGTTGTTTTAGCATGCAAAAAGCATAGTAGTGTGGTATTCTCCTTTGATGCTTTGTTTGGGTTGACTTGGCACATGCTCACACCATGTTACGACTATGAAAAGTCACCATTAGCATATATAATCATTTAGTCCTTGACTTGTAGTACCACTTTATGCCTTGATTAATAATGCTTTGTTGCACTGCATGATTATGGCCATTGTTGCTCTCTTAGTTGGTTGCTCCCAGTCTTTTGCTAGCCTCCACTTGTATGAGTAAGTTCTACTCATGCTTCCAACTCCCAAGAAACCAAGTTTTTCCAAGGTGTCCACTAGAAATTCCTATGCATGGTGTGTTACACCATTCCAAGTATATTCTTGTTTTCAGCTATCTTCCAATTAAAAACTATTTTGTTATGTGAAAACTTAGTGATTAAAGCCCTCACAAACTTGATGTCACACTTTATATTCTTTTCTCCTAATAAACTTGAACCATCGTGTCATCTATGTTGTATATGCTTGCACTTATACGTTGGAATTAGCAGAACCGTGTTATCACGGGGAACGTTTTCAATATTGCACTTGTACTTTGTACTAAGTTGATATCATGCTCTTTTGTTTATGGATGTCACCGGTGTGAAATAAAGAGGGAACTTATAAGTCCATGGAGTTTGTATCCTATGTTAGAGAAATGCCTGGGTCGCTAGCCTAAGCCATGCCTAATCATGGTGGAAACTTGCAGCATCATCATAGTGACATCTATGAAGCATTCTTCTTATAAAAAAAGAGACACATTGAGAAAAGAGGAAAGAGAGGAAAAGCACCATATTCACATGGTTAATAAGAAGACTGTTGAGATGCTCATTGTTTGCTTGCCTTGTCATTTTGGTCATGGGATAGCTTATGTACCATGTGCAAGGGGTACCCCGTTGGCGGTTCTCTATGATATGCAAATACTTACAATGACAAGAACTTACAGGTGACTAAATTTGAGTAGCATGAGGTGTGGCCCTCGTATTCAAGGGACTTGAGATTGCCAACTTATACTTCTTCAAGCATATACTCCATCTTTGTTCACTTTAACCTTAATCACTTCAAGATGCTTATGATAGGGGCAATGAGGGCTGAAAGCTAACAAGTATCATAATTTTTGGAAACTCTTTTTGAAACTTGAAATCAATGCTTCCTTTACAAAAAGGCTTTTCTTCCACCATTACTTGAGTCTCCACCTTCTACCTTTAGGCACCATTAAGAGAACATAGTTGTCATTCTGTGTGCACTGTTCCAAAGCTTACTGATTGATGCATATTGTGATATTACTTGTTCTTGTGCTATTTGTTTCTAGTCACCCTTGTGAACTTTGAAGGTGTCATATGCATATATTTGCTACTCTATGAGGGACAAGCTGATTGCCACTATGCTATGTTTTCTGTATGTGAAACAAACAAACGTTTTTCAATGCATGTTATTCATGATCTTTGTTTGTAGCCTTTCATGTTGCATGCATAGTTACTATGTCATATTGTTAGAACTCCATCTTTCATGCACTTGTTAAGAGTTCTTTGATCCCAGCTTTCAATGCTTGCAAATGGTTGGATCTTTATTGTGAGGTGCATGTCACCTCAAAAATTATTATTTTATCACTTACCTACTCGAGGACGAGCAGGAGTTAAGCTTGGGGATGCTTGATACGTCGGAAACGTATCTATAATTTTTTATGCTCCATGCTTGTTTAGTATCTACTTTGCTTTGCTTTGTCTACACTTCGAGGTGCTTTTTATATGTTTTCTGGTACTAACCTATTAACAAGTTGCCACAGTGTCAGTTGCATGTTTTCTGCTGTTTTTGGTTCCAGAAAAGTTAGTAAAGAAATATTCTCAGAATTGGACGCGTCAAAGTCAATTACTCTCCGCGGGGAACAAGAAGTCTAGAGGGGAGACGGAGAAGCGGGCCAGGGAAGCCAGACCCCCTAGGCACGGGTGGGCCCTGCCCCGCGCCTGGGAGGGGTGTGGCCCCTCTGTCCGCCTCCTCGGCCTCCCCCTTCGCCTATAAGAAGCCCCGGATGCAGAAAGCCTAAGCACCCGATCAAATCTCCACGAAACCGTATATAGCCGCCGCCACCATCGTCCCTAGGTCGGGGGGATCTGAAGTTCTTCCCGGCACCCTGCCAGAGGGGAGATCATCCTGGAGGCCTTCTCTCCGGTATGATGCGTGAGTAGTTCCACCTTAGACTATGGGTCCATGTAGTAGCTAGATGGTTGTATCTCCTCCTTTGTGCTTTCATGTATAGATCTTGTGAGCTCTGTTCATGATCTAATCTATTTGTAATCATGCATGTTGTTGCGGGGATCTGATGGATATTGAGATTATTATGTTGGTTTGATTAATGGTTTTGTCTTTATGATTCTATCATGTCTGTGTTGTTTGTGATCTTGCATGCTCTCCGTTGTTAGTAGCTATCTTGGCCAAGTAGTTGCTAGTGACTCCAAGAGGGAGTATTTATGCTCGATAGTGGGTTCATGCCTCTAGTTTCCAAGGGAAGTGACAATAATCTCTTCGGTTGTAGATGTGTTGTTGCTACTAGGGAGAAAACAACGGTCTCTTGTTCATGGAACTTGTGGACTATTTACCTTACACACTTTGCTTAAAGCAGTTGTCTGTTGCTTGCAACTTAATACTGGAGGGGGTTCGGATGATACCCTGAAGGTGGACTTCTAGTCATAGATGCAGTTGGATGGCGGTCTATCTATCTTGTTGTATTGCCCAATCGAATCTCATAGGATATTTATTACTAGTAATTGCATTGTTATGCCTTGCTCAGTTCCTGTCAATTGTCCTGCTGTAATTTGTTACCCTTCAAGCCATGTTGTTTATCTAAGGAGAGCACCTCTAGTGAACTATGGACCCCGGTCCAATCTTTACCATTGATACATATTTCACTGTTTACTTGCTGCAAACCATCATCACCTTCCACACCATACAGTTAATCCTTTGTTACAACAACCGGTGAGATTGACAACCTCAATGTTAGTTGGGGCAAAGTCTTGAGTTTGTGTTGTGTAGGTTTCTACGTTGCTTGCAACACCTGTGTGACGTTTCCTTCCTCCTACTGGTTCGATAACCTCAGTTTCTTACTGAGGGAAGACTTGCTGCTGTGCTGCTTCACACCTTGCTCTTGGGGTTCCCAACGAAGCGCTCCTACATCAACGAAGCGCTCCATCAAGCTTTTCTGGTGTTGTTGTCGGGGAGGCTAAGGACGTCTTCACAAAAGGAGTCCTTCACTTCCTTTCCCTTTACTTTGTTTTTAGTTTGCTTAGTTTCTTTTGCTTGGTTTTGTTTGCCTCTTTTTATCAAAAACTCCAAAAAATAGTTTAGTTTGGTTTGCTTTCTCTATTAAAACACACACAAAAAAATAGTTCCTGCTCTAGCTGCTGCTGCTGTTTTTGGCTTGCCCACCTTTGCCAAAATGAACTCTGCTGAGAACACCAAGTTGTGTGACTTCACTATCACCAACAACAATGATTTCCTTAGCACTCCTATTGCTGCACCTGCTCCTGATGCCACCTTTTATGAAATTAAGCCTCCTTTGTTGATCTTGTGATGAGAGAGCAATTTTCTGGTGCTAGTTCCGATGCTGCTGCTGCCCATCTCAATAACTGTGTTGAACTTTGTGAGATGCAAAAGTATAAGTATGTAGATGGAGATATTATTAAGCTCAACCTTTTTCCTTTCTCCTTGAGAGGAAAAGCTAAAGAACGGTTGCTATCCTTGCCTAAAAATAGTATTGATTCTTGGACTAAGTGCAAAAATACTTTTATTGGAAAGTACTACCCTCCTACTAAGATTATATCTATGAGAAGTGACATTATGAAATTTAAACAACTTGATAATGAACATGTTGCTCAAGCTTGGGAAAGAATAAAATATTTGGTTAAGAATTTTCCCACTCATGGACTCACTGCTTGGATGATTATCCAGACTTTTTTATGCAGGTTTGAACTTCTCTTCAAGAAACCTATTGGATTCAACTGCTGGAGGTACCTTTATGGGCATCACTTTGGGTGCTGCAACAAGACTCCTTGATAATATGATGGTTAACTACTCTGAATGGCACATTGAAAGAGCTCCACATGGTAAGAAGGTAAATTCTGTTGAAGGAACCTCCTCTTTGAGTGATAAGATTGATGTTATTATGGCTATGCTTGTTAATGGTAAAGCTCATCTAGATCCTAATAGTGTTCCCTTAGCCTCTTTGGTTGCTCAAGAAGAGCAAGTTGATGTGAACTTCATTAGAAACAACAATTTTGGCAACAATACTTATGGTAATTATAGGCCTTATCCTCCTAGTGGAAGTGCTTATCATGGTAGATCTGGAATGCCTAGTGAAGAAAGGATTCTAGAAGTAGAGAGATCCACTAAGAATTTTATGCAGATGCAATATGAGCAAAATAAGATTTTCACTAAAACTATGGAGGAACAATCTATTTTCTTGAAAAACATTAGTCATCAGCTTGAGAATCTGAATAGAGAAATTCCTAGTTTACAGTCAAAAATTTTGAGTGCTAAGAAAAATATATCCTCTTTGTCTGAAGCACAGTCCTCCTTGATTAATAAAATGCCTGCTAAACCTGAAACCATGTAAAGTACCTTTGCTGCTACTCATTCCATACAAGTTACTATTGATGAAAATGTTAGACTGTTAGCCCAACTTCATGCTAAGTGGGAAAGGGAAGCTGAAATTGGTAGAAACAATAGTGTGTGTACCATCACCACTAAACCACAAGAAGTCCCTATTCCTCCTCCTACAATGCCTATGCCTAATGAGTCTACTACTAGTGATGCTAAGTTTGATTTTGATATTGATGGTTGCAATATTTCTGAAGTTAATATGTTCCTACAAAAGCTTGCTAGAAGTCCAGATGCTAGTGATATGCATGTTGCTTTCACCAAACACATTACAGATGCTCTTGTTAATATTATGGAAGAGAATCTAAAACACAAAGCTTCTATTCCTAGGAAAGTAGAAGATAGTTGGGAACCCATTATTAATATACAAGTGAATGACTTTTATCTCAAAGCTTCATGTGATCTTGATTCTAGTGTTTCTATTATGCCTAGGAAGATATATGAAATGCTATATTTGCCACCGCTGGAAGATTGTTATTTGGATGTCCCACTCAATGATAATGCTAATAAGAAACTCATGGGGAGTATTAATGATGTTCTCATTATGGTTAACAATGCTTATGTCCCTGTTGATTTCTATGTTTTGGATGTTGAATACAATGCTTCTTGTCCTGTTACTTTGGAAAGACCTTTTCTTAGAAATGTTGGTGCCATCATTGATATGATAGAAGGCACCATTAAATATCATTTTCCATTCAAGAAGGGTATTGAACACTTCCCTATGAGGAGAGAGAAGTTGCTTTTTGCTCCTCCTTTGAAAGTTCCTCATTTTAAAATACTTGATTTCTTGCTTCTTGTGCCTAACTTAAAGGCGTTAAAGAAAAGTACTTGTTGGGAGATAACCCAAGAGTTTCCTTGAGTCTTGGAAGTTATTACTTCAGTAATGACCTCTACTTATCCTTTTTGTTTGCTTTTTTGTGCCAAGAATGACCTCTAATGAGAGGGAAGTAAGTTTTGGGAAGTTGCTGTCCCGAAACAGATTTCTGTCCTCCACCATAAAAATTTGTGAGGTGTCTATGTAAGTCGGATTGAGCTGAAAATTTACGAATCAAACCCCCAGTATGTTATCTAACTTTCGTATTTCAACACTTTTTGATTTGAGAAACATAAGATTTTCGAAAAAATCGGTTTCTACCTGCTGGTCTGTTTTGACAGATTTCTGCCATTATTTGCATTTGCTTCTTATTGATTCCTTTTTTAGTTCTCTTTTGGGGAATAGAGCTTTTTGAAGGAGTTGCTACAGTATATTGTGTTTTTAGTGAAAATTTTTGCTGTTCCAAAGCTAAGCCTTAAGGTCTATTATCTTTTGAATACACTAATGTTGCTAATGAAGATTGTGTGAAGTTTTGTATGAAGGAAAAATTTCAGGTGTAGAGAGAGAATGATGCAATGAGATGAAGAATGGACAAAAGCTCAATCTCGGGGATGTCACCATGGTGTCACCCCAAGAAATATCCAAGAGTTACAAGCGTCAAATCTTGGGGATGTCTAAGGCATCCTCTTCTTCATCAATAAAAAGCTCAGGTCTGTCTAGACACTTCATTTTTATTGTTTCATGCACAGTTATGTTGTTCTTGGAGCGTCTTAGTTTTAGTTTGCTTTGCTTAGGTTGTTTATTTTTCTTGAATAAAGCAGTTTGGATCCCTGTTCTCGCTCTGTTGTTTTGCAAATAAATTGCTTGGTGTTGGAAAGGAGTAGTAAGTTCTTGCTTGAAGTGCAAGAGGAGCTTGCATTGACTATGACTTAGACTTTAGCATGACATGATAGGTGTTGTTTTGACCTTATGCTTAGTGATTATTGATGTAGTATGTATTGTTCCAAACAATTGGGATTGCTTAGTATGCCTTGAAGAAATTATGCGTTGTTTTAGCATACAAAAGCATAGTATTGTGGTATCCTCCTTTGATGCTTTGTTTGGGTTGACTTGGCACATGCTCACACCATGTTATGACTATGAACAAGTCACCATAGCCTCTATGATCATTTAGTCCTTAACTTGTAGTACCACTCTATGCTTTGATTAGTAATGTTTTGTCGCTCTGCATGATTATGGCCATTATTGCTCTCTTAGTTGGTTGCTCCCAGTCTTTTGCTAGCCTCCACTTGTATGAGTAAGATCTACTCATGCCTCCAACTCCCAAGAAACCAAGTTATTCCAAAGTGTCCACTATAAATTCCTATGCATCGTGTGTTACACCATTCTAAGTATATTGTTGTTTTCACCTATCTTCCAATTAAAAACTATTTTGTGTGAAAACTTAGTGATTTAAGCCCTCACGAACTTGATGGCCCACTTTATATTCTTTGCCCCTAATAAACTTGAACCATTGTGTCGTCTATGTTGTATATGCTTGCACTTTTATGTTGGAATTAGCAGAACCATGCTGTCATGGGGAACGTTTTCAACATTGCACTTGTACTTTGTACATAGTTGATATCATGCTCTTTTGTCTATGGATATCACTAGTGTGAAATAAAGAGGGATCTTGTAAGTCCATGGAGTTATGTATTTTGTGTTAGAGAAACGTCGAAGCCGCTAGCCTAAGCCATGCCTAATCATGGTGGAAACTTGCAGCATCACCATAATGAGCTATCTGTGAAGCATCCTCAATAAAAAGCTATACACATAGTAAATAAAAAAGATCACTGAAATGCTCATTGTCTGCTTTCCTTGTCATTTTGGTTATGGGATAGCTCATGTACCATGTGCAAGGGGTACCCCATTGGAGGTTCTCTATGATACGCATGTACTTACTATTACAAGAACTTACAGGCGACTGAAGTTGAGTAGCATGAGGTGTGGCCCTCGTATTCAAGGGACATGAGATTGCCAATTTATACTTTGTCAAGCATATACTCCATAGTTTGTTCACTTTTATCTTAATCACTTCGAGATGCTTATGATAGGGGCAATGAGGGCTGAAAGCTAACAAATAACATAATTTTTGGAAGCTCTTTTTGAGACTTGAAATCCCTGCTTCCCTCTATGAAGGGCCTTTATTCCACCATTATATTGAGTCTCCACCTTCTACCTTTAGGCACCATTAAGAGAGAATAGTTGTCTTTCTTAGTTCTATGTGCAGTGTTTCAAAACTTATCGATTGATGCATATTGTGATATTGCTTGTTCGTGTGCTATTTGTATCTAGTCACTCTTATGAACTTTGAAGGTGTCATATGCATCTATTTGCTACTCTATGAGGGACAAGCTGATTGCCACTATGCCATGTTTTCTGTATGTGAAACAAACAAACATTTTTCAATGCATGTTATTCATGATCTTTGTTTTTAGCCTTTCATGTTGCATGCATAGTTACTTTGTCTTATTGTTAGAAATCCATCTTTCATGCACATGTTTAGAGTTCTTTGATCCCAGCTTTCAATGCTTGCAAATGGTTTTATCTTGGTTTTGATGGTGCATGTCACCTCAAAAATTATTCTTTTATCACTTACCTACTCGAGGACGAGCAGGAGTTAAGCTTGGGGATGCTTGATACGTCAGAAACGTATCTATAATTTTTTATGTTCCATGCTTGTTTAGTATCTACTTTGCTTTGCTTTGTATACACTTTGAGGTGTTTTTATATGTTTTCTGGAACTAACCTATTAACAAGTTGCCACAGTGCCAGTTGCCTATTTTCTTCTGTTTTTGGTTCCAGAAAGGCACAAAATCAATATTCTCGAAATTGGACGGGACAAAGGCCAAAGTCAATATTTTACCGTGGGCGACACAAAGTCCAGAGGAGAGACGGAGAGGCGCCACAAGGCGGCCACACCCCTCCCAGGCGCGGCCGGGGTGGGCTCGCGCCTGGTCAGGGTGTGGGTACCCCCTGCCTCGCCTCTTCGCCTATAAGAAGCCCCCGATGCAGAAACCCTAGGCACCCGATCAAGACTCCACGAAACCTTCTGTAGCCGCCGCCACCATCGTCCCTAGATCGGGGGGATCTGAAGTTCTTCCCGGCACCCTGCCGGAGGGGAAATCATCCCGGAGGCCTTCTTATCCGGTATGAAGCGTGAGTAGTTCCACCTTGGACTACGGGTCCATGTAGTAGCTAGATGGTTGTATCTCCTCCTTGTGCTTTCATGTATAAATCTTGTGAGCTCCGTTCATGATCAAGATCTAATCTATTTATAATTATGCATGTTGTGTTTGCGGGGATCCGATGGATATTGAGATTACTATGTCAGATTGATTAATGGTTTTGTCTTATTGATTCTATGATGTCTGTGTTGTTTGTGATCTTGCATGCTCTCCGTTGTTAGTAGTTATCTTGTCCAAGTAGTTGCTAGTGACTCCAAGAGGCGGTATTTATGCTCGATAGTGGGTTCATGCCTCTAGTTTCCAAGGGAAGTGACAGAAATCTCTTCAGTTGTAGATGTGTTGTTGCTCCTAGGGATAAAACAACGGTCTCTTGTTCATGGAACTAGTGGATTGTTTACCTTACACACTTTGCTTAAAGCAATTGTTTATTGCTTGCAACTTAATACTGGAGGGGGTTCGGATGATAACCTGAAGGTGGACCTCTAGTCATAAATGCAGTTGGATGGCGGTCTATGTATATCGTTGTATTGCCCAATCGAATCTCATAGGATCTTTTTGTGTGGTATTTACATTGTTATTCCTTGCTCAGTTCCTGTCAATTGCCGTGTTGTAATTTGTTTACCCTTCATGCCATGTTGTTTATCTAAGGAGAGCACCTCTAGTGAAATATGGACTGATACGCCCAATTTGCATCACCATTCTATATCATAATTTACCCCTATTCATTGATATCTTTCTTATTATGAGGTATTACTTATGGCTTTTCATATGTTTATGCATGTTGGATGATTCTTGGAGGATGGACTGCCGGAGTCTGGATTCTGATGGAAAAGAAGGCGGTGCAATTTCGCGAAGATCAGAAAAATACCAGAAAAATATGGAAACGTATTATTTTACCAGAAGACGAAGGATGCCAAAAGGAGGGATGAAGTGGGGCCTCAGGGGGCCCACACCCCTAGGCGCGAGCCCACCTGATCCCGCGCCTAGGGCAGGTGTGTCCCACCTGCCCGGCCTCCGACTCCGCCCTTCGCCTATATCTTCCCTTCGAAACCCTAAGGCTCGGGGAGCGACCACAGATAGATTTCCGCTGCCTCTGGGAGGCGGAAAATACCGAGAGAGAAAGATCTCTCCGGCAGACAGATTTCTGCCGGGGGAATTACTTCCCGGAGAGGGGAGACCGTCGCCATCAACACCGTCATCAAGATAGGCTTCATTGGGATCATCATCATCATCCACACCATCATCTCCACCAGCACCATCACCACCACTCTGTCCCGCTGTAACAATTGTGTTGGATATTGCTTTAGTTCTTAGGGGAAACTTTCCTGGTGTTGATTACTATTGTAGTTGATGCTTGTGAGTGGAACCATTAGATTATTGTTTATATTCAGATTGTTATCCATTACCATATCATCTTTGATCTTGATCCATGTGATGTCTTGTGAGTAGTTCATTTAGTTCTTGAGGACATGGGAGAAGTCATGTTGTTAGTAGTGAATCTGTGATGAGTTATTATTCAATGGTTTAGTATTTAAGTTGTGGTGCTATTCTTCTAGTGGTGTCATGTGAACGTCGACTACATGACACTTCACCATTTATGGGCCTAGGGGAATGCATTGTGCATTTGTCTACTAATCGCGGGGTTGCCGGATTGACAGAAACCTGAACCCCCGTTAGGACACCTTTTGCACAAGGGAGCGTAGGATCTCAGAGTTTAAGGCTGTGGTTAGATTTATATCTTAATTACTTTCACAGAATTTACGGATCTGGGGTTTAATCACAAGTATGTATTAGTCCTAGGAAGGCGGTATGTTAGCACAGTTCACCCACAACACTTACAAACACCAGAGAAGAGTACTCAGCTATTTGAAGCGAAAGCACTTGACAGAATTCCCATGTGTCCTCGAGAACGTTTGGTCCTTATAAGTATTTCCACCGGCTTGTCCTTTGCTAAGAAAGGATTGGGCCACTTGCTTTGTTTGTTCGTTACTTCTGTTACTTGCTTTTTGTTTTTGTTGCCTTGTCAGAAAACCACTAAAAATCCATTTGCTAAGTATTCACAGGGATTTCCTGCTCCATACCACTGTTTAGCACCTTTTGCTCCTCGTTGGGATCGACACTTCTATTTATCGGAAGTACTACGATACACCCCCTATACTTGTGGGTCATCAAGACTATTTTCTGGCACCGTTGCCGGGGAGTGAAGCGCTATTGAAGAGTGGAACTTGTAAGGGAAACTTTTACTGTGAGTATTGCTCTTGTTACTGCTTGTTACTTTGTTTCCAATATGGATAACCCACTTGGTTTTCTGTTTGGGAAAACTAATACCACTGCTAAGGTAGTAGATGAACCACCTCCTGTTGAGATAGATCCTTTTAAGATACCTACAAGTATTGTTAATTGTGTTATGTATAATTATTATTTTGGGGATGGAACTGTCCATCCTGGTGATCACTTGCTTTTTATCCATGAATTATGCGGGTTGTTTAAGTGTGCAGGTATCACAACTGAACAGGTGAAGAAGAATTTACTCTCCATATCCTTGAAAGGGAGAGCTGAAGAATGGTATAAGCTGCTAAAGAATGGACAATCCATGGAATGGGAGGAGATGGCATCTCTCTTTTACTCTAAATTTTATCCTCCCAGTGAGATCCATAAGGATAGAAATCTCATATATAACTTTTGGCCTCTTGATGGAGATAGTACAGCTCAAGCTTGGGGGAGATTGAAGTTACTAATGCTTAAATGTCCTATTCATGAACTCCCTAACAATATTATTCTGAATAACTTTTATGCTAGGCTTTCTCTTCGTAATAAATATTTATTAGATGCTTCTTGTGTTGGATCATTCACATGTATGAAGGAAGAAGCTAAATGGGATCTTCTAGACCGTATTCAAGAGAATACTGAAGCTTGGGAGAATGACAAAGGAAGGAAGTCAGGTATAAACTATGATTATGAATGCATTAAATCTTTTATGGGAACTGATAGCTTCTGTGATATTAGCAATGAGTTTGGTCTTGATTCCCAAAGTATCGCCAACTGTTTTAAGGCCTTTGCCTCTTACATAGAAATTCCCAAGATGTCGTGGTAGTGTGACAGCAGATGCCATGGGTAGGCTTAAGTTGGGGGCCGAATGGGTGCTTGTGGTCACCGGGGAGGGAGTGCATGGTCTAGCCATGCACGAAGAACAGGATGAACTCTCCACACTTAGGAATTTTATTGATGCAAGAGATTTACAAGTGCTCCATGAGCTGTATGAACTAGTGTACAAGGTACTAGTTACCTACTTGGTCCAACCTCTTCCCATTGCTATTATGCCCCTCCTTATATAGGTGGTGCTAGCTAGGTTACACCCCTTTGGGTTCTAGGGTTACTGTTTGGATCTTGGTCCCTACTGTACGGGCCGGGTCATGGGCTTGCACAAAGCCCAATGGCCCAGTCCACAAAGTTAGACAGCTAATGGTCTTCTAGTATGTTGCCTCCTGTTCCTTTTGGCGTCACGCAGTTACTTTGTACGTCAGCCCTTGCTTTGGGCATCACCCGGCTCCTTTTTGTGTCACCCGGTGTCACCCTTCTCTTTTGACCACGCTTTACCATGGTCCCTCCTGAACCTCACTCGGAAAGGTGCCACGCGTCCTATCTGACTCGGCCCTTCCTCGGGAGACTCGGCTCGTTGGTTCCTGCAAGATTAACAACTTTGTCTTATACGGGCCGACATAGTTTCTATGTCGGCCGCATACGATTCTCTCACCCGGCCGTTCTCACTCGGCCTGGTTCTTTGTTTACTCGGACCAAGGCAAGCTGGGTTGTGCTTCACCCCTTGTGACCCTACCGGGGGTTATCCCCCCGACACAAGAAGAAGTGGAACAAGTACCATGCTCCGTATAAAGATGTTGTTAGTCATGTTCCTATTAGAAGTACTCAAGTTTGTACTACTAATCATATTGTGCCTGAACCTCATGTTGAGAAAATGCCTTTCCCAGCTAAGGTAAAGGAGTATTCTATGATTATTAGTGCAAATAACAAAGGTACAATGAAAACTGTGGAGCCTGGTAAGCATTTGAGTGATGAACCTGTGGTAGCTATTGTGAAAGACACTGTCACTAGAAATATAGAGGATGAGCACATTGTATTCTATGAAGATGCTTCTAATATTATTTCTCATCCTAGTAAGGCTAGAAAAGTGTTGCCTGCCAAAACCCACCGGCGAGCAGCGACTGACAACACGGAGAGCCGGGAGGCTCCAGTGATTTGGTGGCCTGGTCCTCGGGCGACGGCCAAAAAACTCCGACACGTCCCGGCTTGGTTCGAGTGCCACGACCTATACCGATCGGAAGGTGAGGATTGCTCGATTGATTTCTGCATGGTAAACAAGTATCGTAAAATTCGAGCTGACCGCTCGAGTTTCCAAATCGGCTCCTAGAGCCGATTGCTATGGTTCTGCATTAGATGTACGATAACATGGGGTTTGCTTGATCACTACAAGTTAAATCGATCTCTGACGGTTTAATGTTTTCACCACGTAATCGAACATCCTACGTGATTGAGCCTCACGTACAAAAGATGAAGAATATTAACCCTAGAGGAGGCCTAATAACCAACGTAAAGTCAATTACAACAATCTTCTAGAACGAATAAGCCACGTCCCTATGTACTACTGGATCATCCAACCCGTTTGTAAGGCCTGATTACGTAGATATTAAACTAAACCTTGGTGAACAAGGCACAACTATAACAGATCGAATCAACTAAATAAAGATCAAGCAAGATGCTACCCTCGCACTTGGGAAATAGTGCAAAGGTAGCGAGGTAACTAGAGGTAGCATAACTTCAACAATAATAATGAAAAAGCACCGATACTAGCCTCAAACAATCTATGATAATGGTATTACTCGCCATCAACAACGCTTCAAGACGTAAAACCAGGTAACGATAGTAGATATCGCCTAGATCGCAAGATGCGATCTAGGCGATGGCACTTACCCGAAAGAAACCCTAGAAACAAGGGGTGGCGATCTTCGAGATTGTGTTTGTTGTGAACGTGGTTGTCCTCCTTTTCGATAACCTTAGGTACATATTTATAGTCCGAGACTCTCTACTTTTGGAATAACTCTACAACTCTATCTTTACCTAAACATAAGCGGAACCTAAACAAACATGAAACCTACTATGCTACAAGATACACGGCAATTTAGCCCAAATCCACGCACTAGGCCGATCCAACAACTCGTTGAATATACATATCTTCCAAGCCCATCTTGATCACGGCCCATCTCCGTCTTTAGCCAAAATACGGTGGTAACATGCCCCTGGTTTTGGCAATGATAATTCCAAAACCACTGTGTTTTTTTTCTCTTCCCTCTTTTTTTGTATCGGGTTGCGTTGATGTAATCGTGGCGAATAGAACGCCACGCTACCCCTTCATCATGATGCCTGTCTTCTCAACTCCTGCAAGAAGGCATGATTTGACGATTTTGGCAAGGTAACTGGAAACTGCTATGGCATTGAACCGCTCTCCACTATTCCCTTATTTAAATTCGCTGAGCAGTTCACAATCCCCATCTTCCTCCGGTTGCGAGAAAACCCTCTTCCTTCGCCGAAAACCCTCTTTCTTGCCATGGCCTCCGCTTCCTCCGTGTGTCTTCCCACGCCCAACTCGCTTAGCGACCGAGAGCCGACGCCAGAGCACTACCATCGGCAAGATAAGATTTTTGCCCCACGATGGTGGGACGAAAGGGATCGATTCGCCGTCTGAGAGGATGATGCGCCCCGACGACGGAAGAGAGCCTCGCCTCTGACGGGAACCGGAGGCGAGGCCGACGACGCCTGGTCGTGGGATGGCGCCGAGTCCTCCGATGAGGAGGAATCGAGGAGGACACCTCCGACGAGTATCCGCCGACGGCGCTTCCGCCGGGTCCAGCCAAGACATCAAGATGACGACGAGGAAAGAGGTCCTCGGTTTCTTCAAGAAGAAGAATGGCGATTTTGCCGGGCAGCGAAGACATCGAAGAGGACGGCGGCGACGGCAACGATTTATCTCGCCTTTAGATTAGGAACCATGGCGACAACAGTAGTAGTAGGCTCCTTTTGTAATCAATCGCCCGTAAGCAATGATCTTTTGAATGAATGAAAATCTGTTTCCCAAATATTGTTCCTCTTGCTTCAATTTTGCCGATAACCGAAATAGGTCGATGCTCCGTAGTCGATGACAACGTATCGGCTTTCAACATCTTGCCGCATACAATCAAACAAGTCAATCGCAGAGCCGATGACTACCCATCGCTTCTCCCAAAAACGTTGAGGGTCAAACTTTGGTCGCATCCTTAGACACATTACAACGGCCACTTCTTGGTTTCAAACGATGACCATGACCTTTCTCAACACGGCAACCCAAATCTCCAATTGTCCATCGAAAAATGTGCCCAACCAACAACTAGTGACAACTCCTCCACGCCTCTGATCGGCTATATATTTTTTGTTTTATTCGCCGATTTTCGAATCGCCCCATATTTTTACCGTCCATCGTCTCACGTGCTTTACTTAGCCGATTTCATGTATCGCCTCAAGTTTTACTCCAACATCCCACATGCTTGGGAAATATTTCTTGAGATGTTGACCGCCATCGAACTTTACGCCATCCAACTGCCGAGCATGTATGCGTTTCCTCTTAAAACTTGGTCGACCCTGTATGGACCGTGCCAATTTGGAGACCATTTACCATATGTTGCATCCTTAGTCCCCAAGGGCAACACAGCTTCCCATACCAGATCACCAACGTGGAACTCCTTTGGCCTCACTTTCTTGTTGTATGCACGAGCTACTTTGGCCTTGTTCTCTTTGATTTTCTCCAGTGACCATAGCCTGAGCTTGGTCAAATCCTCCACACTGTCACTCATCAGGGTTGCGTATTCTTCAGTCGTTAGATCGTCCTGAAAAGTGACGCGTCTCGATCCAGCCGTAATTTCCCAGGGTAGGACGGCTTCCTGTCCATATACTAGATGGTATGGTGAGGTTTTTATTGCTCCATGGTATGACATACGATAAGCCCATAACGCCTCTGACAAAACCTCGTGCCAACGCCTAGGGTGCTCATCGACTTTTCTCTTGATCAACTTGATGAGGCTCTGGTTGGACGCTTCAGCTTGCCCATTTGCTTGAGCATAGTATGGAGATGATCTAATCAGCTTGATCCTCATGTCCTCGCAGAACTTTCTAAACTCCTGAGAAATAAAAACCGAACCTCCATCGGTCGTGATAGTTTGGGGAATCCCGAATCTATGGATGACATGTTCTTTCACAAAATTGATAACGTCCTTCGAGTTTACTGACTTCATCGGGACAGCCTCCACCCATTTAGTGAAGTAGTCAGTAATGGCCAGAATCCACATGTGGCCTTTACTCGATGGAGGATTGATTTTGCCGATCATGTCCATGCCCCAACCTCGGAATGGCCAAGGCTTGATGATGGGGTTCATTGCTGACGCGGGTACCATCTGGATTGTTCCAAATTTCTGACATGCTTGACACCCTTTGTAGTAGTTAAAACAGTCCTCAAGCATGGTGGGCCAATAAAACCCTGATCGCCTAATCAACCATTTCATCTTATGAGCCGATTGGTGAGTTCCACAGGCGCCTTCGTGTACCTCGTGTAGGAGCCGATTGGCCTCGGCCGACCCCTGCATTTGAGCAATAGTCCTTCCAGTCCTCAGAAACATGTCATCGCCAATCAGACGCATTTCATAGCTTTGTACCTTATCCGTTTAGGTGCCCCGAGTCAATCCTTCAAGTAATTGAAGATATCGGCTCTCCGTCGTCGCTTCCGTGAACTGCACGAACGTCGGCTCCTTCTACCACGTCCTTGTAGCTCAAGCCATCTGCAAGATCGTTTGCCTCGATTCTGCGATCGTGGGATCCAAGTGAAGTTTATGTACCGGAATAGCGCCATCATTTCAAGCAAAGGCATCCATAATGGGAAGAGGGACTCACTCGCACTTGTAGTCCTCCGTGAGTGGGAAATCACTAACTTGGAGTCTCCAAAATTTCCATCGCTCGCTCCGGCCGAGGAGTAACTCCATCCTTGCGATCGACTGCACTCGGCTACATTGTTGGTGCGAGAGGTAGACAATCGATGGAGAAGGAAAATGTTGCCCGGGCGACACGAGTAAAATGCCGATGCCGCACCATCGTCACAAACCGATCCGTCGAAAAACATAGCCCATGCTCGTATGGACGGTCGCTATGTTAGTGTTGATCCTTTCAGCGATAAGATCGGCCACCGCCCCTTAATCGCTTTCGCGGGTTGATACCGGATGTCAAACTCGATAATGCAAACATCCATTTGCCCAGTCGGCCTTTTAACATAGGAGCCGACAGCATGTGCTTTATGACGGCTGATTTGCATACGATGATGATCTCTGCTGATAGCAAAATGTGGCGCAACTTGGTGCAGGTGAAAACAGGCGGAGGCATAACTTATCGATATCGGTACCTTGTTTCGCCTAGCATCCTTCTGCTTATGTAAAAGACGACTCGCTCTAGCCCATCATAAACTTGCACCACTACCGAGGCGATGGACGTGTCAGCTACTGACAAGTAAATGTAGAACGGCTCGTCAGTCGCGGAACTAACACCGCGGCTTTGTCGATATTCTTTGATCTCGTCAAGGCTCGTTGTTGTTACGCCCCTCGGTGAATTCCTCGTCGATTTGATTTTACTAGTCCCATGAACGGCTCAATCCTTCCCGACAGATTGAGATGAATCTTCGACGGTTGATCTTGCCGATAAGGACTGCAGTTCTTTCTTTGTGGTGGGTGGCTTCATTGTTTGCACCGCCTCGACTTTTCAGCCGATCTCAATTCCGCTCATGGACCAAGAAACCCAAGAACCGACCGCCGTCACCCGAAGGCACACTTCTTTGGATTCATCCGTAGGTCAATTTTCTTGTTCGGTCCAGACGCGTTGCATCATCCAAGTGTCCGTATACCTGAAGCAGACTTGACCACCACGTCGTCGATGTAGATTTCCACCAGTTTGCCGATCAGATCATGGAAAATATAATTCATGGCCCTTTGGTACGTGGCGCCGGCATTTTTCAGTCCAAACGTCATGACTACATATTCAAATAACCCCACTGAACCTGGGACTCTGAATGCAGTCTTGTGTATGTCTTCTGGAGCCATGAAGATCTGGTTGTAACCGGCATTGCCGTCCATGAAGCTCAAAATCTTATGACCACCGCTACATTGATTAATGTTTCTGCCACCGGCATCGGAGACTCATCCTTTGGGGTAGCTCTGTTGAGATCCCGAAAATCTATGGCAACACGCCAGCGGCCATCCTTCTTCTCTACAGGTACGATACTAGAAATCCATTCAGATACCGCATGGCCCGATCAACTTGGCCAACATCTTCTCGACCTCTTTCTTGACTTCTTCCGAATTTCGCCTTCATTTGTCGTGCTTTCATTGAAATGGCCAAATCCTTTTTGAGCGGAGTCGATGCTCGATGATGCTCTGTCTAAACCAGCATCTACTTAGTCCCAGTGCGGCGGATATTGTTTCAACAGGCTATCATCGGCCCCGGTTCGGATCTAACTTTTTGCCGATAAATGTTGGTTGTGGCTTATCCCCGGGACCAATGTCGATCTCTTCTAGCTCATCGGATGTAAACCCATACCCTAGCTTCCGTCACCGTTAAATCGACGCTAAACAGGCAAAAGAGGTGAGGATAACAAAATAATTTGGGCCGATTTGAATCGCCCCTTTTGCTTGCATCAAAGGACGGTTTACACCTTATTGTTTTACGGTGGCGTAGCATCTCTCGCCACGACTACATGAGCCGCGTGTCGATGATCGCTGGTTCTTATTTTTCGTGGCCGATCGCAGGATCGGCCGTACCACGATGATCGTGGGCTTTTCTACTCAGAAGGCGTGGATAAGACCAGCCTCACCCCATTTTTGTAGCTTCGATACGCTCGCGATCGTCTAGATTGATTCCAGATCGGCTCTTGGTCTTCGCTTCCGGATGTTCATGCCGGCTATGGAGATCTCGATAGAATCGCTGCGTGGATGACCTCCACTTCGTCTCCATCCCATGGATCGTGCATCGGTGCATTGTGGATGGAATGCAGCAATTAGCGTGAATCCAATCCCTTCCTAGCAAGACAATATAAGTGCTCTTGCTGTCCACGACGAAGAATGACGTGGGTACGGTTTTCCTGCCCATCGTCAGTCCACGCTCAAGACGCTTTGCGTTCTGACGACCCGACCGTGAAGTCGCTTAACGTGACGTTGGTTTTGATCGATCTGCAGCGGAGCGTCCCAAACGTCGTAGCATGGAGTACGACATGATATTGCCTGCCGCTCCGGTGTCCACCAACATCTTGCTGACAGGTTGCCCATTGATGTAACCTCGCAGGTACAGGGCTTTCAGATGTTTGTAACCCTTCTCACGTGGCTTCAAAGATAACCGCGGACCGCAATCAAACCGTACACCGTCGCTCATCGGTTCTTGGCGCAGAATCGACGGAGTACAAACACCATGTTTGTGCCACCGATGTCTTTGCATAGGCTTTTACCGGTTTGGGCGCCACTCTTTCCTTGTCGGGCGGTCTTCCGCTTCCAAAGTCGCCTCACTTTGACGGCCAGATCAGCCGTGCTTTCTTTAGAGCGTGAGATATCAAGGCTTCCTCCTCTGTTACGCAGCCGCTGCACTTCACGCTGGTGTGTCGAAGTCCGTCGACACCACCTTGGACGGTGATACCTGTCTTTGTCTTTGTCATTCTTTGGCTTCGAGGTCTTCGCTCGAGCGGACTCCTGTGGACGGCTGGGTGGAAGAGGCCCTAGACGTTTGAATACCGACACCGCCTCGTGTCCTCCTTCATTGATCGCATTCGGCAGTTGTCGATCAGGCAATCGGCTCATTCCCCGCCCAAGAATATTTGAAGAAAGGACAATCCCAATGCTTGTCGCGCCTTCCTTTTCTTGACGGTCCCTTAGCGAGGTGCTCATATCTTCGTCGCCTCGCTACGGCAACGTTGGTCATCTTGGCGCCATACTTGTTAAGGAGATGCGTGGAATGTGGTTTCGATATCGCACTCTCCTCACTTGTTCCTCTCATATACCGCCATCGTGGTGGTGGGCGGTCGCATGGATTAGCCTCCTTTCTTTCCTTGCAAAGTGCGACCACCTTCGTGCTTGTACGTGTCGTGGTGGCAACCGACCGCCATATTAACGCCAACGAGAAATCCAGCTTACGCCTCGCGAACGATCGAGTTCTACCATGTTGACCGGAAATGGGTTTGTGTCTACTTTCATGGCGAATCGCCCAAGGATCGACGGCCTTGTTCGATCGCCATTTGGATTTACGGCTCTTTGCACTCATTGGTGGTATGGGTGAACGAGTGATGCCACTTGCAGATGGCCTCCCGTTCATTTCTCGAGCCGTAGGGATTTTGTGGCCGGTAACCTCACCGCTTCTCCTTCAAGAGAAATCAAATATCTGCTCGCTTTGCTCACATCGGTCGAACCTTCGCAAGCCCTTGCTTTCACCCACTTGCAGCCAGTGATCCGCCCCGAGCCCATTCAGCCACGGCCACCTCCCTCGTCCTGTAGGATCTTCTTCTTCAGATCGACGTGCCTATCGGACGCTTGAACTTGTCTTGGTACAACTCGTGGCGCTGTTCATACATCGCCGCTTTACGGGCCATGTGCGCCAATGAGTTGTACTCACCGAAAGCGATCCTTGATGGGTGCCGAGAGACCCAACACCGCCACCGATCGCTTCCTTCTCGATTAAACGAGCCGAGTAACATCGGTTCTTGGCGATCTGTTACTGGATGTACTGCCACAGTTCCTCGCTTCGCTTTGTGCTAGGGTCGCAATGCCACCTCGTAGCTCTCGAATGGTAATCGATGTGGAACCGCTCTTCCGGTTGCTTCCGTATGAATTGAATCGTGGTAGTGAGGCGTACCACCCAAAGGCTGGTCCCACGTAGATTGCGCAAAGAATCTTACGCGATCCGATCCGGCGAAATCATGCCTAGTTGTGCGGTATCGGCTTATGTGCTCGATCGAGCTCGACCCTTGACCATTCGAACCTTGAGAACTCGGGGAGCTTATACTTGGGTGGCGAATTAGATCAAACTTCGTTGGGGTACGGCTTTGAATAGCCGATTGTCCTTCTTCGCACGGTTTAACCGTCCTCGGGATGGTACGGATTTGCTCCACTGTTTGAGCTGCAGGGGCTAGATTCTCATGACTTGTTCCAGTGGCATACTTGGCTAGCCACGCCTGTTTGTCAGCGTCTATCCCAGACATCGCTGCTCCGACCACTTGCCTCAAGATCCTCGCCAGCACTCTGCGCAGAAACTCCTGGCGTTGCAATCTGTTTGGTGCATGTCGTTATTGCACCGCACGAGGCGCATATATATCCGTGTGGGATCTCCTTAGGTGGCTCAAACAGAATTGGCAATCGCTGGTCGCCTCACCTTGTAGACGATGTAAGCCGCTGCTCTGGCGGCTCTGGAGCAAGTGCGAACGGAGCCGTGGCCGTCTGGAGCGGTCTTTCTCCGATGAGTCCCTAAAGTAGGCCCCGACGGTGAGTACCGATGTTTCATGATATCGAACTACGCATCGCGACCCGCTCAGCGTTCACGGGCTCGTAATGGCGGTGCAGAATGAGCCACCATGTAGTTGACTTCCCGTCAGAGCTCTCATGCGCTCCTCCGAAGGAATGCAGATCCACCTCATTAAGAGCCTGGGAGAACCCTTCCACCGATGCCATGCTTACGGGTCCTCTCAAAAGAGCCGATGAGGTCTTCCTCGAAGAGGGCCTTGATCTCGTCGTGCCAGCCTTGTGCTCGTCGGGTAGATCGTCGTAAGTGATCGGTCTGCTTCTCCATTGCAGGCTTCGGGTGTTGATGTAGACGTTGTTGAATGTCCCACGTGCGAAATGTGTTGCCTGCCAAAACCCACCGCGAAAGCAGCGACAACACGGAGAGCCGGAGGCTCCAGGATCGCCGTGGGCTCGTCCTCGGCGACGCGCAAAAAACTCCGCACACGCCCCGCTTGGTTCGAGGCGTGCCACCGACCTATACCTCGGAAGGTGAGGGATTGCTCGATTGATTTCTGCATGGTAAACAAGTATACGAAATTCGAGCCGGACGGCTCCCGGGTTTTTTCAGAATCGGCTCCTAGAGCCGATTGCCCCATGGTTCTGCATTAGATGTACGATAACATGGGGTTTTGCTTGATCACTACAAGTTAAATCGATCTACGGTTTAATGTTTTCACCACGTAATCGAACATCCTACGCGTGATTGAGCCGTACGCATAAAAGATGAAGAATATTAACCCTAGAGGAGGCCTAATAACCAACGTAAAGTCAATTACCGAACAATCTTCTCTAGAACGAATAAGCCACGTCCCTATGTACTCTTGGATCATCCAACCCGCTTGTAAGGCCTGATTACGTAGATATTAAACTAAACCTTGGTGAACAAGGCACAACTATAACAGATCGAATCAACTAAATAAAGATCATAAGATGCTACCTCGCACTTGGGAAATAGTGCAAAGGTAGCGAGGTAACTAGAGGTAGCATAACTTCAACAATAATAATGAAAAGCACCGATACTAGCCTCAAACAATCTATGATAATGGTATTACTCGCCATCAACAACGCTTCAAGACGAGTAAAACCAGTAACGATAAGTAGATATCGCCTAGATCGCAAGATGCGATCTAGGCAAGATGGCACTTACCCGAAAGAAACCCTAGAAACAAGGGGTGGCGCGCCGAGATTGTTGTTGTGAACGTGGTTGTCCTCCTTTTTCGATAACCTTAGGTACATATTTATAGTCCGGAGACTCTCTACTTTTGGAATAACTCTACAACTCTATCTTTACCTAAACATAAACGGAACCTAAACAAACATGAAACCTACTATGCTACAAGATACACGGGCAATTTAGCCCAAATCCACGCACTAGGCCGATCCAACAACTCGTTGAATATACATATCTTCCAAGCCCATCTTGATCACGGCCCATCTCCGTCTTTAGCCAAAATACGGTGGTAACAAAAAGCTAGTGTTCCTGTGCTTTCTGTTAAAATTGGTGATCATTGCTACTATGGTTTATGTGATATTGGTGCTAGTTCTAGTGCTATTCCTTATGAGCTTCACAGAGAAATTATGCATGAGATTGGTCCTTGTGAGCTTGAGGACATTGATGTGGTTATTCACCTTGCTAACAAGGAGACCATTTGCCCCATTGGTATAGTAAGATATGTGGAGGTTCTCTGTGGTAAGATTAAGTATCCTGCTGATTTTCTAGTGCTTAATTCAGCAACTAGCAAAACTTGTCCTATCATTTTTGGTAGACCTTTCTTAAACACTTATGGAGCTATTATTGATTGTAAGAAGGAAAAAGTTTTAACTAAGTTTGATAGAGATTTTTATGAGTTTAACTTTTCCAAATTTGCTAAAGCTCCTTGTGAAAATAGCTTTCCTAATAAAGATTTTAGGATGGAACAACTTGGTTCTATTGATCCAGTCTATGATCTTAGACCTCTTTTTGGTGACTGTAAGTATGCTTATTCTGATGACAAAGTTGTTTCCAGTGACATTTATATTGTCAACTTTATTCAAAGTGCTACTGAAAGTTATTTTGAGAGAGGGAAACATGGTTTTATGCATCTCAATGATGTTAAGTTCCCCCCTTTTATGTTGAAAGCTTTAAAGTTGCATCTATTTTGTCTTCCTATGCTAGTGGATTTTTGTTCCAACAATTCGTTTTCTCATGATACCCCGATGCATAGGAAGTGGGTTAGACTCAAGTGTTGTGGTTATTTGCTTCTTGATGCTCTCTTTCACTTCAGATATATATATATATCCTATGTGAGCATCTTTGGAAGTTTCAAGCCTAACTTAAAGGCATTAAAGAAAAGTACTTGTTGGGATATAACCCAAGAGTTTTGTCGAGTCTTGGAAGTTATTACTTAAGTAATAACCGTTCCTTATCCTTTTTGTTTTGGTTTTTGTGTCAAGTTCAACTACTTTTGTGAAGTAGAGGAGTTGTGAAAAGTGGCTGTCCTGGGACAGATTTTTGTGTTGCATTGTAAAAATTCGTGAGGAAGCTCAGTACTTCGGATGGAGCTGCATTTTTTTGAACTTGTTCTCCAAGTTATTAGCCAACTTTCATCAGTTCTGCACTTTTTTATTTGAGCAACACAAGGTCTTCGGAAAAATCAATCTTTACCTGCTGGTCTGTTTTGACAGATTTCTGCCATCATTTGCATTTGCCTCTCACGGAAGCTTTTGTTTTGATGGGTTTTCAGTTGAAGTGTTTACCAAAGGTTTATTGTTTTTGCTTACACTAATGTTGTCATTGAGTTTGTGCAAAAGTTTTGTATGAAGGAAATTCTCAGGAGAAAGAGAAAAGGAATCTGAAGAGTTCGTCTTTGAATAGGTAAAAGTGGTGAAAACAGAAGGTTCGTGAAACCCCAATCTTTTTATATTTTTTATGTTTTTAATACATAAAGGAAGCTACGAGACGAAACTGAAGAGGAAATGGAGCCCGGGGTGGACGAGCCCACCGCAGCGTGGCCCACTTGGCCGCTTGAGGGGTGTCCCCTCCCCGAGCTCGACTACTTTGTTTCCGTGTCAAAACCTTCCTTATGCATTGAATCTTCATAATATATAACCCCCCGGATCCCCCGAGGTTCGTGCATTGTGTTCTTGTCGTATTTTCGTATCGATATTTTTCTGTCAGGAAATCTTCTCAATTTTAAAGCACCATGGCCTCCGCCAACGACAAAGGCAAGGAGCCCGAGAAAGAAGAACCTCAAGTCCCCATGGAAGAGGAGATTCCGGTAGGTTATGAAGGAGACATGGAGGAGGACAAGCAACCGGATACCCACGCTACCGTCGCAAGCATTGGTTTGGTAGCACAACCTACCCAGCTTAGGAGGACAACATGGATGTCTACATGAGGGAGAACTCCATGTTATATCCTCGCTCTGCGCGCACTTCCTCCTAATACCCCTTATTCTAACCATGCAGGGAAGAAACGCTCTAATTTGGAAGAATGGAGAAAGAATAACAAGGACTGGGATCCTCGGCTCGAGTTGATCATGGGCTGCATCGAGCATAATTCGGAGTTAATTCGTACTCTAACCTTCGATATGGAGGATTTGAAGAAACTTGTTAAAGAGCTTATCAAGAGAACACCACCACCACCGAAGGAGTAATTCGTCATCAGGTTTGGCATCCCCTTGGCTTGTTCCAAGCTTGGGGGAGTGTCGCGGTATCACCACCATTATCTTTTATCTTTTACCTTTTTAGTGGATTCATATCTGTGGTAGAGAGGTTATCTTATAGTTTGGTTTGCATGTGGAAGTATCTCTCCTTTAGTTGATTATCTATGTATCCCTTGGTGTGAGTGCCTTTATTGAATATTAATGAGAAGTCTCATCTTTTACTTTTTGCACTTCTTATTTTAGTTTGCAATCTCTATTATATGATGGATCTTGTTGATCAGTATTGTCACCACTTTGGGATCATCAAGTGCATCTAAATTGGTTTTGTCAAACCGAGTTCTGGTCAGTGGCATTAGTTTGAAAGAAAAAGAAAGAAAGAAAAAGCTTACATGTATTTGGTGTCATTTGTCTTCTTTCTTATTGGCTCATAAGCTTAGTATTCTTTATTTAAGATTCTTTTGTGTCTTCAAGGAAGATTGCATGTTTGGATTTATTACTTGTATGTTTGCTTGTTTCTTTCAACTCTCTTGCTTGCTACCCAGCCTTGCTAGCCAAAAACCTGTTTTGAGAAGGCATACTTCTCATGTTTCCAAAATCCTTTGAACACCAAAATTTTTGCCACTTGTGTCCACCATATCTACCTAGTAGCTTTTGCTATTCCTAGAAAATTCTCAAGCTTCATCTACCTTTCGAATTAAAAAGTATTTTGTTATGTGAAAACTAGTTAGTAAAGCTCTCACGAACTTGATGGCACACTTTATTTCCTTGCCCCTAATAGACTTGAACCATTGTGAACATCGAAGTTGTATATGCTTGCATCTATACATTGGAATTAGCAGAACCGTGCTGTCACTAGGAACGTTTTCAACATTGCACTTGTACTCTGTACACAGTTGATATCGTGCTCTTTTGTCTATGGATGACAATGGTGTGAAATAAAGAGGGAACTTGTAAGTCCATGGAGTTTGTATCTTGTGTTAGAGAAACGCCTGGGCCGCTAGCGTAAGCCATGCTCAATCATGGTGGAAACTTGCATCATCACCAAAGTGAGTCATCTATGAAGCATCCTCAATAAAAAGCTATACACATAGTAAATAAAAAGATCGCTGAGATGCTCATTGTTTGCTTGCCTTGTCATTTTGGTTATGGGAAAGCTCCTGTACCATGTGCAAGGGGTACCCCGTTGGCGGTTCTCAATGATATGCAAATACTTACAATGACAAGAACTTACCTGGACCCAAAGTTGAGTATGCATGAGGAGTGGCCCTCATATTCAAGGGACATGAGATTGC
The DNA here is from genome assembly GCA_030063025.1 of Avena longiglumis. Classification (NCBI taxonomy): domain Eukaryota; kingdom Viridiplantae; phylum Streptophyta; class Magnoliopsida; order Poales; family Poaceae; genus Avena; species Avena longiglumis. The sequence continues at coordinate 468,949,367 of CP125976.1, forward strand.
CAACTTATATTTGGTCAAGCATATACTCCATCTTTGTTCACTTTAATCTTAAGCATCTCAAGATGCTTATGATAGGGGCAATGAGGGCTCAAAGCTAGTAAGTACCATAATCTTTTGGAAGCTCTTTATGACTTGTAATCCCTGCTACCCTCTAAGAAGGGACATTTCTCCCACTTCCAAGTTGAGTCAGTAAAGCCTACTTCCTCTCTATCTCCAACAAGCTTTTGAGTTGTTGTGTTTCAAGCATTCATATGGTGATTTATTCAATCATGTTCTTCATCTTCCTTGTTTGCACGAAACTATTATCTATTGAGTATTACTTTGAAAGCCTTCACTTGTGAAAAACCTTTTTGAGCAAAGAGTGTTCCTGTTTTGAAACTTCTACAAAAAGCTTTTGTGAAACTGTTTGCCGGGTGTTCTCTGACCAAGAACAAGTTTGCCAATTCCAATTATGATTTATCTTTATGCATATCTATTGTGACTGATGTGCTTGGTTGCAAGCTAAGTTATATAATGGTGAGTTGCTTTCTTCTATGAGTTGTGCAGTGGTAAGTGTGATGCTTCTTGTTCGTATTCTTTTATCGACACTTCACTCCATAAACCTGTGGACATGTTTACTAAGCTCAGTATTCGCTTGGGGACAAGCGAAGTCTAAGCTTGGGGGAGTTGATACGCCCAATTTGCATCACCATTCTATATCATAATTTACCTCTATTCATTGATATTTGTCTTATTATGAGGTATTACTTATGGATTTTCATCTGTTTATGCATGTCAGATGATTCTTGGAGGATGGACTGCCGGAGTCTGGATTCTGATGGAAAAGAAGGCATTTCGGTGCAATTTCACGAAGATCAGAAAAATACCAGAAAAATATGGAAACGTATTATTTTACCAGAAGACGAAGGGTGCCAGAAGGAGGGACCGAGTGGGGCCTCAGGGGACCCACACCCCTAGGCGCGGGCCCACCTGACCCCACGCCTAGGGCAGGTGTGGCCCACCTGCCCGGCCTCCGACTGCGCCCCTTCGCCTATATCTTCCCTTCGAAACCCTAAGGCTCTGGGAGCGACCACAGATAGATTTCCGCCGCCTCTAGGAGGCGGAAAACACCGAGAGAGAAAGATCTCTCCGGAAGATAGATTTCTGCTGGGGGAATTCCTTCCCGGAGAGGGGATACTGTCGCCATCAACACCGTCATCAAACTAGGCTTCATCAGGATCATCATCAATATCATCCACACCATCATCTCCACCAGCACCAGCACCACCACTCCGTCCCGCTGTAACAATTGTGTTGGATATTGCTTTAGTTCTTAGGGGAAACTTTCTATTTTAGTTGATGCTTGTGAGTGGAACCATTGGATTATTGTTTATGTTCAGATTGTTATCCATTACCATATCATCTTTGATCTTGATCCATATGATGTCTTGTGATTAGTTCGTTTAGTTCTTGAGGACATGGGAGAAGTCATGTTGTTAGTAGTGAATTTGTGATGAGTTATTATTCAATGGTTTAGTATTTAAGTTGTGGTGTTATTCTTCTAGTGGTGTCATGTGAACGTCGACTACATGACACTTCACCATTTATGGGCCTAGGGTAATGCATTGTGTATTTGGCTACTAATCGCGGGGTTGCCGGAGTGACAGAAACCTGAACCCCCGTTAGGACACCTTTGCATAAGGGAGCGTAGGATCTCAGAGTTTAAGGCTGTGGTTAGATTTATATCTTAATTACTTTCATGTAGTTACGATGTTTGTAGGGGGTTTAATCACAAGTATGTATTAGTCCTAGGAAGGGAGGTATGTTAGCACAGGTTCACCCACACAACACTTATAAACACCTGAGAAGAGTACTCAACTATTTGAAGCGAAAGCACTTGACATAATTCCCATGTGTCCTCGAGAACGTTTGGTCCTTATAAGTATTTCCACCGCCTTGTCCTTTGCTAAGAAAGGATTGGGCCACTTGCTCCGTTTGTTCGTTACTTTTGTTACTTGCTTTTTGTTTTTTTGCCTTGTCAGAAAACCACTAAAAACCCGTTTGCTAAGTATTCACAGGGATTTCCTGCTCCATACCACTGTTCAGCACCTTCTGCTCCTCGTTGGGATAGACACTCCTATTTATCGAAAGTACTACAATACACCCCTATACTTGTGGGTCATCATGGACCCCGGTCCAATCTTTACCATTGATACATCTTTCACTGTTTACTTGCTGCAAACCATCATCACCTTCCACACCATATAGTTAATCCTTTGTTACAACAACCAGTGAGATTGACTACCTCAATATTAGTTGGGGCAAAGTCTTGAGTTTGTGTTGTGCAGGTTTCTACGTTGCTTGCAACACCTGTGTGACATTTCCTTCCTCCTACTGGTTCGATAACCTCGGTTTCTTACTGAGGGAATACTTGTTGTTGTGCTGCTTCACACCTTGCTCTTGGGGTTCCCAACGAAGCGGTCCTACATCAACGAAGTGCTCCATCAGCTAGTATTAGATACTCGACACTAACATTAATAAGATGATCCCTAAAACATACCAATGAAATTGTTCTCCCTTAGTGTGCATGATACCTTCAATCCGGATTACGGATGTAGTATATCTCTTTTTCCCTAGTAGACCTAGGTTTATCGAATCCTCGGGAAGCATAAAGAGAAGTGAGATTACTTAAACAGACCTTCGAGAGTTTTAGAATTCCTATTGCATTTTCGTCAGACCATGAGTTTGTGATATTTTTGTTGTTGTTGACGATGGATGATACGTCCAAAACCTATCTACTTTCCCGAACACTTTTGCTATTGTTTCTCCTCTAAACTTGTGTGATTTGGATACAACTAACACGGAGTGACGCTGTTTTCAGCAGAATTACCTTGGTGTCTAGTTTTTGTGCAAAAAATCTACTATCACGAAAAATCCCGGAAAATATGCCAAAAATCCTATTTCACCATAAGATCCACGGAGCCAGATTACGATACGGAGAGGAGGCCTGGGGGGCACACCCCTGCCAGGCGCGGGCCAGGCCTGGCTGCGCCTAGGGGTGTGCAACCACCCTAGGCACCCCCTCGGCCTCCCTCTTCGCCTATAAGAAGCCTCTTGACCTAAAACCGAGGGGGGTTCGTCATTTTTCCAGAAAAGAGTTCCGCTGCGCCACCATCACCAGAAACCAAGATTCGGAACGAGAAACTCCGTTCTGGCACCCTGCCGGGACGAGGAATTTGGAGAGGATCATCGCCAACGTCATCACCAACGCCTCTCCATCAACCATCAATGTTTCCCTCATCCATGAGTGAGTAATTCCCTGCGGCAGGCTATGGGGATGGTAGGGATTGGATGAGTTCTATCATGTAATTGAATAAGATTGTTAGGGCATAGTTCCTAGTATCTCTATTAGTGCTATTTGACTTTATTGCAACTTGTTGTGCTTAATACTTGTCACTTGCGGTGACCCAACATACCACTGCATGTGTAGTACACTATAGTCGTTGACATGACATCCACAGAACAACGTTCCGTAAGTATCACATCCTTCAGAGTGGTACAACAGAAACATTGCGGGTCCATATTACAAATATACACACATTATTATTACAATACCGGAAGTTCAAGACTTCCTAAAGATTCAACGTACAAACCAAAATATAAAGTGTTTCAGCAGAATTTAAAAGTAGCAACTCCGACTAGGAGTTGAGCTCAACAGCTTATTCTATAGAGTTCATGCTGCTCGGCTCCGTTGGTTACTACTAACTAGGGATACTTAGTTGGAATCGTTATCATCGACACCGTAGCGTATTTCGTAATCCACTCCTTCAACACCTCCGGACAGATCAGGTTCCTCGTAGAACACATCTTCTTGACATTCGGCTGCATACATTGGCACGTCTTCGGGATCCTCAGAGCTTAAGCAAGGGATCAAAGGAAAGAATGAGTAACAACGTTACCCAACAAGTTCATTATATGCAAGGTGGGAAGTTTGATGCTCTAACTACCACCTCGGATTATAAATCCTTGGTACAATGCAATTTTTGTAAATCTTTCTTCCAAGATTGATTTTATTATGGAAATCTATGACAATCATCCTTCACAGGTTGACCAAAACTTTCATGGAGTTACTTTCCTGCCGCGTTCGTAGATCCTTCCCGGAATAGGGTGTAACAAGTTACAATTCTTACACTCCACAAAGGTGCGTTAATTTACCCATGAGAGATCAACTCCTTGTTGCACAACCGGGCGTACTTTCCCATCCACAATTCCATGATGTGGGGCCTGGTAGTTGGTCCAAGCCAATCACTACCCCCTTCGCGACCTCGCATGCCTCCTTGGTGTACATCATGCCCACATAATGAATTACGGCAATGGTTTGTACAAACCGTTAGATGCCAGAACTATCGTGGGACAATGAGGGTTCCCACCCATATGTTGCACATCCTCTACGAATTACCAATTAATATGCACGCTACGATGATAACAGCCACGACCTGCACATCCGGATTCATGTGACACTACTAGAGAAAAGCCTATCCGAGGCGCACCAAAAAGCCTATCCGAGGCGCATATCACATGTGCCTCTAGCTTCAAGCCTCGGGTATTTCTTATGCGAGGCGCATCTGATATGTGCCTCCTATACTTCACATATGCGAGGCGCATATGTGTAGTATAGGAGGCGCATATCAGATGCGCCTCGGGTATTTATAGTATATGCGCCTCGCATATGTTTCGTAATGCCTCGTATTTATAGTATATGCGCCTGATATGTTTCGAATCGCGCCTGTATTTATAGTATATGCGCCCAATAGTATCCTATATGCCTCCGTAATATTTTCAAATTCAAGTTTTACGACCACTATATATAAATAATATACAGATATTCAAATATACAATATAGTCCATGAATTTTTCAGAAACTTGCATTTTGCCAAAGCATAATAGAACCAACATGAATACACATCAATCATGACATACAAGTTCATACATCAAGTGTTTGTGCCACAAGTTCACACCTCCGACGGTACAAGTTCACAATCACATTACACCTTCGAGTACAAGTTCACAATTCACATTACAACTCCAACGACGTAGCTCTACCTAGATGAAGTAGAACACAACCTACAATGAAGAGCAACAAGGTGGTGATCACGAGGAAGTTCCTCCATTTCTTCCTTCCATGCCTCCTCCCATTCTCTTCCGCAACCCCTCTACTCTCATAGCCTTGGTAGCTGTTGTAGAAGTTGTTCACTTGCTTCCGCGCCTTTCCACTCCTCGTACACCGAACCCGACCGACGTACACATATAACACCTCGGCATCTCCTACACATAATAAAGATGATATTACTTATGTCGAGGAAAGCAATAGCTAGCAGTTCACAAAGATAGAATCATCGGCATTTTGAAGAAAGACCAAAAAAGCAAACCAAGAATGACTTGGATTAGTGCCTCATACTTAGATTGGGCACGGAAATAACAATGCTCATTGCTCGATCTCATGCGGCAAGTAGAGTATATGCCCAAATTACTAGTCCACTTGGCACACAAGATCGAATAAATGCATAGTCATACACGTGACACCACAACACGTTTCTAATCATCGGCATTTCAAGAAAGACCAAAAGAAAGCAAACCAAGAATGACATGGATTAGTGCCTCATACTTAGATTGGGCACGGAATAACAATGCTCATTGTTTGATCTCGTGCGGCAAGTAGAGTATATGCCCAAATTACTAGTCTACTTGGCACACAAGATCAAACAATGTATAGTCATACACGTGACACCACAACACGCTCTAATCATCGGCATTTCAAGAAAGACAAAGAAAGCAACCCACAAGAAAGTAGGGAAGCAATGAGAAATGAAAAGCAACAAGCACTTAAAATAGTTCAGAACACAAATAACTAGCTAGTGTCTCTCACAATCAAGTTCAACGGTTGACTAAACATATTCTAGAGGTTTTGCTAGGCAAGTTTAACAGTGATAATAGGTTACAACACGAGTTCGAACTAACACTAGGTACCCGTGCAATGCAATCATGAAGTCTTCTTTGGCTCTTGAGTCAGCTTTGGGGGCATTGATGAAGCCCACCGAGTTTTCACCATTTGCATGAACATCCTGCCACACCCTCATGCTGCTAAGCGCTCTATCTCCCTGTTGGACGGTGTATAGCCGCCGTGGAAGGTGCCTCCGCTTTATGACTCCACGTACACGATTGTCGCGATCTCCTCCTCCTGGATGTTGAAGAAGTGTTGCCCGAGGTTGCGAAGCTCGTATGCATGCAAGCTTTTCAGCCCACTTCACGAGGTCGATGGCGCGTTTTGGTCTCCATGTCATTGAAGAACGCCTTCATGTGGTAAATGGCGAGAAGGCATCCTTCCCATCGCCAGCGGCTTGACGCAGTAAACTTCGTGTGGCGGAACACGTCGCCGAACTTTACATGTGGCCTTGCCGGTTTGACGCCTCCACGCGACGTAGCGGTGAGAGAGCGCCATCAAGAATTTTCTTGATATTGGTGTAGTTTTCTTGGATCGCACTGTTTGAGTCGAGGTACAAGGCTGTTGAATGTTTCAAATTCAAGCTTATGAGCACACAGCCTGTCCGATCATCCTCCGTGATGGGATGGTAGGGAAGGAGAATCACATCCTTGTCCGAGTATGTTTGCAGAAGTTTGAGAGGTAGTCGGTCGCCGCATCTATGGCCTCAAGATCTTCGTGACGGCCACGCATGAAGTAGGGATCCACTATCCGGATGCCCGGATCTTGTCTCTGGTGATCTCCATGGCCATATTGAGGGAGAACAACCGGACCGGTATTGCAGGCAATAAACCCGCTCAACATGTCAAACAGTCGGTATGCCGCACATAGAAGATATCCTGGGTAGTGATTTAAGCACGGCATGTGAGAAGGCACCTTAGCCTTGAAAACGAGGTACGACCGATCGTTGTCGCGAATGCGGCCGCTCAATTGTGAGACATCCATAATGAATACTACGATATGCGAGCCTCGACCTCGAGCATCGATTTACACATCATCGGTACACCGCCACGTCGCCGATTCTGGCTTGCCCCACACCGTCCCGAAAAGAGGATTTGGATCCGCCCCGATCACCCTTAGGCTTCCTTTGCGACCCTTCTTGTTTTTACGGCCATCGCTGCTCACCTCACCGACCGCCTTATGGAGGGTGCCGGGCTGATCAAAGGAACCACCGGCCTTGGAGGCTCGGTGAAGGGACAGTGGCGGCCTCCGACTAGTTGGGAAGAGACGACCTTGCAAGGGGTTTCACTGCCGGTTGGGTCTCGCAACTTGATGTGTGCGATGGTCCTCATACAAATCAGAAAACCTTGTGTTAACAAACTGGTCACCGTAGTTCGGGTCAATTTCTTCATCATCATCGGGATTCTGTGCCATGTTGTCCAAGTCTCCCATCTCAAGTCTTCATCATGTGCTGGTTGTCCGCCTAGGGTGATGTTGAGCTGGTCCTCCGTCCCCAAACGGATCTGGCTCTTCGCCATAGGTACAAGTAGTCAAGTATTGAGGACCGCCGTGTCCTCATCATCCCATCCTTGAGGTTGAGAGGGAGGTTGCACTTGCTCGTGAGTCTAAGCACCATACCGTATTTGACCCTCATCATGTCGTGGCATTGTGACATTGTGCATTTTATGTTCTCTGTTGAACAATAGTACCTTGGCAACATCCATCAACCGGGCCCACCCAATGCATTAGAGTGCAAGGAGTGTCTCCTCGAAGATCGACATGTAGGCCGAGCGTTAGAAAACATAGATCAAGTCATCGGTGTGGTTGAGCCTCCCAACTCGCTTTAATTAGTTAGTTACCTTGAGGGCGCCAAATTCGCCAATGTCGAGGCACCGACGCCGACAGTGCTTGAGCACGCAAGTGGCGGAGTGGCTGCCTCGATGGCACGGTGCGCCGCCGCCTTGCAGCAAGTGTTAAGCTCGAGCTAGAGGAGTCTCCACCACCACCGCCCCACCGAGGAGTCACCAACGCCTCCCGCGCCCACATTGTCCGATTAGGCTGTTGAGGTTGGGAACCGTGGCGGCCCTGCTACCACCCTTCCGCCACTTGTTGTACTTTTCCATGTAGACGGAAGGATGGTGTTGAGCTTCGCTCACTTGTGAATGAACTTGTGATGGACTTGTGATCGACTTGTTCTTGGAACTTTGTCTCGGCAATGACACGCCTTGTTCACGGCATCTTGGACTATATTTGGAAAGGCTTCCACTGCTCCTTAGGAGTTTTACCTCGGCGCTTCGCCTTCTTGCCCTTCCGCCCGGGTGCCATAGTACTTGACCATGATATGCCGCCAAAGCCGACCACATGACCACCGACGGGCCGCCAGGATCGACACTCTTGGTCCGTTCAGCCCTATTAAAAGTGGTGTCCCACTTGGCGACAAAGTGCGGCGCCACAGGATGAGGAGCTCCTACACTCCTCGCCCGCGACAAGGAACGCCAAGCATTTGATCGTAAAACTGGACTTCATTGATTAATCATTAATGTAATTAATCGACTTGCATGCAAACTACTTACATATTTTTGCATGAAGTCCGTCACCCTCGAGCAAAGGGGCCGGGTTCAAGAATAATCGAACCCCTTTCTTCTAGGGGCAAACCGGCCCTGACGAAATTCTTGCTCGCTCCTCCTTTATGTCGCAAAGGGACGTGTTAACCCTTTGCACGAGCGTCAAGGCCCTCCTTATCCCATTTGGGCCTCGTGGCTCTATAATCCGGAGCCGAGATGGTGGGTACCAATGTTTCGGATCTCATATTCTTGCCCTTCTCAGCCCCTGTCCTTGCCCAAGGAGTTACATCCGGCCTTGAAAACATTGTAGTCTTCTTCCTTGACCGAGGCTCCTTCTTGACGAGCTCGATAACTTAGCTTCTCCTAAAATCGATTCTTCACCCGAGCCTTCCAATTTGACAAGGCCTTGGTCATCCTCCCGAGGGCATACTTGTTCATCGGATTCCCTTTGAGATTGTCATTATTATACTTGTTTTCCTCATCACCCGAACGCAGATCTTGCGTGCAGCTTAAAAAAGTCGGATGAGGAAACCCTGTTCTCTTCGCCTTGTGTTCTCCATGTTGATCGTGACGGTGTTCCGAGGATTGCAGCGAGCTGGTTAGAGTAACCCCAACAAATTCTTCTGGATCCAAAGGCACCTTTAGGGCTCACGCCAGATGATGGACCTTTTGAGGTCGACCACGATCGGGTCCGATCCTTCCGAGACTTCTTCGATGCGCTACCACCGTCTGTAGTAGCTTCACCGCCGCCATCGATGGTAGTGGCGTCCATCGCGTCGCCATCGGCGCCCCCATCTCCTCATTGCCCGACGAGGTATCCTCGCCCTCCTCCATCTCGTCGTCCCGCGGAACAAATTCGGCCTCTAGGGATTCCATCTCCTCCCATCGCTCCCAAAAGGGCTTCGCTAGAAGGGCCCGGATCCGACATTTCTAAACACACAAATAAATGAAACTAATAAGCACAAAATTCAGTAAAATTTTGGCATGAACTTTGCTAATTTTCTATGTCTAGGAGTGCCGAATTCACGGAACGGAAATGAATCAACATTCCGGTGAAACATTGGCAACTCAAAAAGAAAAACCTGCACAAAAAGGATCAAACACAGCCATCATCACAGCCATTTTCTGCCAGCATACACAAAATCACAGCCATCATCACAACACGGGGACTTGTTTCCAAACAGAGGGAGTACATGGATGGCAGACTGGAACACCTTTGCATATCAAAAAAATTAAACATGCTGATGACTACTTTTCTGCTATTTTACATATCTGCTATTCATCAACTAATCATCATCACAGCAGCAGTCCAAGATGGATAACAATGGACATAGTCTAAGAAATGAAAATTAGTAGATATGGAATTATCATTCTTAGCATACAAAAATGAAATTATGGACACAAATGGACAAAAGAAGAAAGAAAGGAGTGTCAAGTAAACAATTATAAACAATTTGTGTGACCTCAAAAGAGAGATACAAAGTAAACAAAAACCAGGCCATTTTTTTTCTTTTCTTTAAATTTCGGAGAGCATCTACATTAAGGGTTGTCCAATGCAGTTCATGCACTAACAAGATAAACAAGATGACTAGGTCATTTTTTTCTACGATTCTGATAATGAGTGCTAATACAAGAAGAAATAGATAAGTCACGCCAGTACTACTCATATGTTCAAATATAAGAGTTCACTAGTTGAGGCTTTTCGTCCCAATGCTTAAAGCCAAGTGTGCATTTGTTATTCTGTGACATGCCTGATATTACAGAGGTCATATGTTCCATGTTTTTATTACTATCTAGTCGCTTAGAAAAAAAAACCAAACTTAAATCCAAGAATTGGACTAGAAATTCCAAAAAAAAAGAATTGGACTAGAAATTGACTAGGTGGCAATAAAAACAAGGAAAATATCACCCTTGTAATATCAGTGCAAGAGTACAATAATATGCAACCATTCAGATTCTCGTATTTTAGATTGGAATAAAAGAAATTATCACTTAAAAATCCTAGAATGTCATCTATGCTCAAAGGCCCCAAGAATCAAGCTCAACAATGATTTTGACAGATTTAAAATGCATTTGGCATACAATCAGATTCCGTATGACTTCAATGAACACACTCGTAACATGATCAAATCTCAAACAAAGCAACTAACATATTACACCAAATTCCATGCATTTTCCATTCAGACTACATCAATTTTCATGCACATAAAATAGTATAACTAGTCATCCGAAAGTAAGAAGCATTTGCACGTAAAAAGTATGTATGAATGATAGGAAAATCATAAAAAATTAAGAAGCATGCCAAATAGGAAGACAAGAATTTTTAAGGACACAACAGACATCAATGAATAAGAACAAAGGTCTGCAAGAATAACTCAATAAGGGTCAAAGTGGAACCGAGCTACGTAACTAATATTGCTAGCTTATACTCTACGCTTTATTATGATGAAAGAAGTTATATCAGGCAACTAAACTTTGAACGTCAATTCAAATGGTGATTCCGACCTGCTGCACTGAGATACAAATGGTGATTCCGACCTCAGCACTGAGATACTCAAACAGTTTCAATCTTCTTATATGAAGTCGGGATTGATAGCACTATCCCTTTATTCGTCCCCTTTGCATCACATACTAATGGTGACATATTTTCAATGCATGTCAAGACAAAGAAGAATGTAACATTGGCGAAAACTAGTCAAAATGGAAAAAATAGTTGTTGCTATACCACGAATTAAATGTCACATATTTAGGTTCACAGAGAAACTAGGTAGTTCAAATTTTAGTAGGAAGTAATCGCAACTTTTATTTCATATACTTGTACCCATTTGCAGGACAATGGTGAGCAATGATGGAGCAAACAAAAAGCAAGGCAACAATGCTCCATCGCTAAATTGTACTAATCGACAAGATACATTGCCCCCGCTTCTCAATCGAAACAATGAATAAACAAGATAACTTCACCCTACAGATAGTGAATCCATCTCCTCAACAGATTGAAGCCTTGGGATGTAAACCATGTAGAAGATTACACTACCTATGGATTTTAAGTTATATAGGAGTTCTTGAAAACATCACCGCCGATAATTTGAACATTTCATTGCATGGGCAGGTGTCAAACCGTTTATCAATGCAAGGGTTCGCTTCGAAGCCGATGGTGGAAGAAATCCACAACCCGAGATGCGGGGGCACAAGAACTCGTCTGCCGACAAGAGCTACCGGGCGCAAAGAAGACCAACACAAGATTCGCCGGACAAGAAGCACGCCATCCGATCCTTCCAACTCGCAGAAGGGCAAAGCAAAGAAAGATGGTGGCACGAACTGCGGCGCCCACGCCTCGGAGAGGATGGGAGGAGAGGGAAGAGGCATGGTTGGGTGGGGGCGGGACTCACCGGAGAGAGGGAAGAGGCGTGGTGGCGGCGGCGGCTGGGCTCCTCCTCCTTCACGGGACGGCGGCCGGCTCCTCCTCGCTCACGGGACGGCGGCTCCTCCTCCACGGGCGGCGGCGAGCTCCTCCACGGGCGGCGGGCTCCTCCGGCGGCGATGGCTTCAATCCACGGCGTCGGGCTCCTCCGATCCACGTCGGGCTCCTTCGATCGATATGTGAAGTCTCGGTCCGTATTTAGCCGCTAGTGTGCGACTTGGTCGATGGGTGCCGTTATGCGAGGCGATATCGCAGTGCGCCAGATATTACGCGAGGCGATCCGCTAAATGCGCCGCATAATATGCACTCCTAGACAAATAGGGCAGCGCATGTTTCTATCAACTATCACACACAGCAGCCTAGTGGTAGCATGCCTTGTCCTTCACCGCCACCCAAGTTCGAATCCTAAGGGGCCAATTTTTGGAATTTTTAAAGGCCAATTTTCATGTAAAAGCATACAAATATGAACTATAAAGTATACTACAAATATTTTAAATATTCAAATATTGCTAAAACAACAAAAGTGAGTATTCTCAATGAATGTGTCTTGTCGATACATAATATTCTCAATGCAATATTATTATAACACACACATAATGAAAATTAAGAATGTTTTGATACATAATAGTAGGCCACACACGACGGTTCTTGACAATGGTCTGAGCGCTTAGCGCTTCTTGACAATGGTCGCCTTCTTGCCCTTCTTTGTCGCGTTGCATAGGTTAGGTCCGGACGCCTTCACTACTTCTCTTGAACGGAAGTCCTTTCTTAGGTAGGGTTGTGGTGTACGGTTTGGTTGCCATACCCGCCTTCTATCTTCGGTCGCTGCTCGTCAAAGTCTTGCGTTGACTCGGCCCATTCCGATAATGTTCCTTTTGCCTCTCCCGATTTACAACCCGGCTAGGCTTTGACGGGTCTTTGATGTACCAAGATTGGTCGACTTTGCTAGCCAAAACCCAAGGCTCATTTCTTGCGGGTGCGTCACATGGTGGTCTTTGACGGTATAACCATCGTGGTGAAATACCGTCTTCTTTCTCGACGCCTTGGCCCACCTCGACACGGAACATCGGCACCTTCTCCGTGAATAGTCGAGCTCCCAAATCTCCTCGATCCTTCCGTAGTATCTTTCCGGATGTCGCCGTAGAATATCCTCATACCCCGAGTTCGTAATCGCAGCTATTGTCTTTTTCCTCTGTAGAACGTGTATCCGCTGATATCGTAAGTTCGATAGGTCATGAGGTTGTGCGAGGCGCGTGACAATGAGAATATGAGTTTATCTTCCTCCGAGTACTCGCCTGCGGTGGATTAGCTATGACCTTCTCCCTAAACCACCGCTGAAACCGAGTTGTGCTCCTTGATAACATCTTCCTCCTCGACCTGGCGCCTGATCGCCGTAATTCTTCTTGATAAACTCTTTGTGCTCATGTATGTATGGATCAACCACCGCAGTGTTGCAGCCGACCAGGTTTGCTCTTTCAAAGTCCTTGGTTCGCCCTCCATGTCGACATGCTTTGCACGCCGACCGCAAAGGACCCCATCCATGAGCCTCCCAAGGTGCTTGTTGAATGGCATACCAAGAGGGGTCTCAGTTTGTAGAAAGTTCGAGCAGAAAGAGATGCACTCTTCGGCCAGGAAGCCGTTTGCTATGCTTCCATCTGGACGGGACGTGTTCTTAACGTATCCCTTGATGTGTCCATTGAGCCTTTCGAACGACATCATGCTTCGCAGTAAACGCAGAGCGACGATTTATATCCTCCACGACATGGAGAAGCGATGAAGCATGATGTCAAGAAAGCGGGGAAATAGATCTCGAGCTCGCATTATCACCACGATCTCGCCTCGTAGCCTCGTGAGTCGCTTAATGCCTATCGACTTCGAGAGATGACGCAAAAAGTTGCGAGGCCAAACAGTGTTTCACGGATGTGCTTGTCCATTATACCTCGGATCGCGACCGAGTACTGCCATTAGCACGGCGACGCCGTGAGACTTCATCCCAAGCGGCTACCGCTTCGCCTAGCCATCTCGCTTATCTTCCCAGAGCCGCTCGGAAATTTGACTCGAGGAGGCACTTCATAAACCGTATGGCCTCCTTCTTACTCGAGTGAAGCATGAGGCCTTGAGCTTGACCTCTCCTTCTTAACCTTTTTCCCTTGACGACGGCTATTCTGTATTTCGTCTCCTCCACCTCGTCCTCCTCCTCATCATCGCTAGGTGGTGGTTGAAGTTCATCCCCGATGCCCATATGCTTCAAGTCGCTCCTTGCCTTCGCCCATCTTTGGTCTTGTCGGTGTTAAGGAGGGTGGCAAGCAGACTCGCCCACGCTCTTCGTGATATGCATGAGATCAAGGCTATGAGGCACGGAGGATCTTCCAAGATGGCAAGTCCTGCAAAATGCACCTCGCCTTCCATACCTTCAAAGAACGGCTCGCTTCTTCCAGGTCTTTCTGGCGCAGGCACTCTTCCAGCTTATTCAACAGATTTGGTGTGGGATTCCTGAGCTCGATCGTCCCATCGAACAGATGTCCTAGCTTTCTCCAGCGTGATTCTTGGGAAGCCACCTCCGAGCCCCAAGGAACACGGTTTTCCGGACCCGGATCTTTACAGTCAAGATGCGTTGTATTATCCTTGCACCTAACGCACCCATAGAATCCTTGGACCACCTGCCCCAAGAAGTATCCAGAACTTGATAGTCTTGCACCGTCGTGATCACCGCCGCCTCATGTCAAAGTACTTTGTCTCGAGGCGTCCATGTACGGGCTCCTTCTTCCCATAACGTGGCTAACTCCTCTTTCAACAACGTGAGATACAGATTGATGTCTGTACAGGTTGTTTTGGCCCTTGAACGAGCATACTCATGGTTACGCATTTCTTCTTCATGCACAACCAGGAGGGAGGTTGTAGATCCATACAAACACGGGCCAGTGTGTGCCGCCTGCTTCCAAACGGATTGAGTCCGCTGCTCACGCCCAGCCCGAGGTTCCTTGACTCTTTCCCAAAATGTTGGTAATATTGTAGGTCCAACGCTTCCATCGCAAGCATCCGAAGGGTGCCTCAACATTTCCTCCTTCTCCGGATCATCGCCTTCCTCTTTCTTTCCAAGCTGCAGCGCATGAGTGTGCTTCCTTAGGGTCTGCGAAATACCGCTGCAAACGAGGAGTTAGAGGAAAGTACCACACCACCTTCCTAGGAGCTTTCTTGGTCCCTCTCTTGTATCGAGAGGTCTTGCACACCGGACACGTGGTCTTCTCGCCCCTCGCCCGTAGATGATGCAATCATTTATGCACGTGGTATTTCACGTAGGTAGATTGAGAGGACACACGACTTTCTTCGCCGATACTAGTCGGACATGTGTTCCCTTCTTGGGAAGAATATCGTGCCGTAATACAATGTTGTCGAAAACATTCGCCGGTCATTTTGTGTTTCGCCTTCATCTCCAGAGCCTTAAGCGTTACATTTAGACGGTATCCCGTCGTTGCATCCGTCAAACAATGGAGTGTCTTTCTCCATTTGCTCCAGCTTAGCCTTCTCTCTACCGGCTCGGGCGTTTCGCCTCCTTGAGAAGCAGATCTTGGACATGAGGGTCTCGCAACCAGCTCGAATCATGGTCGACACCACCTTGATCATCTTCGTGTCCATGCCCGACGCCACCTTGATCATCTTCGTGTCCATGTCCAAAGGCCACCACCGATCTTCGTGATCGTGGATCGGCGTCTTGATCTTCGTGATCATCACCGCATCTTGATCTTCGTGATCATCACGTATCCATCGAGTGTAGCCATCCATGAAACTACGTCAAGCAAAGCGACTCAAAGATTCAAATCATGCCTTATCGATACATCACCTTTGCGGTCCGACATGGACATCTTATCTCTGCCTTGTTTGCACGCTCCATGTCGGCCCTCGCGCATGTCATCCACCTATCCACGCTGGCTTTGTTGATCGCTGGTTTGACCATGGCCGCTGTGGTACAAAGAGCAAGAGAATAATTAGAGCATATATGGACGTGGATCGCCGGAAAAATTCGGATGACCTCCCTAAAAGAGGACATCCGCGAGCGTAAATTGCCGAAAAGAAATAAATCGACATTCGCCAAACATTGGCATCTCAAATGAAATCCCTGCAAAAAGTAGCACCACAACACAATCATATAGTCGTCTCCGACAACGCCAAGATACATGCAAGCAACGCTTCACGCTTCCTCCAACAACGACTTGCGCAAGAGAGCCGAGGAGAAGTAAATGGACATGTTGTAGATCTAGAGGAGAAAGAGACTTCACTTACATATGGGTGTCAACCAATGGATGTTGAGCAAGATTCAAGGTGAATCAATGGGGAAATGAGGGGAGGAGGAGGGGGCGACCAGATTTGTTTGGTGGAGGAGGAAGAAGTGACACAAGTGAGTGGGGTGCTAATTGCTTCCATGTGCAAAAGATGGAAAAAGTGGTGCAAGAGGCGCATATTGCACAATATGCGCCCTATAATTCAAACTATAGGAGGCGATATTGTGCAATATGCGCCAGACATGCCACCTACCAAAGCCCGCCCGCATGAGTTACTTGAGGCGATATGGCCATATGCGCCAAGATAGTCCAATATGCGGCGATATAGCCATATGCGCCGCATATTCGCACCTACCAATACGGCCCACATGAATATGCGAGGCGATTACGCCATATGCCTCGCATATTGTCCAATATAGGAGGCGATATAGCCATATGCGCCGCATATTCGTGCACCTACCAACACACGGCCCACACAAAATATGCGAGGCGCATTCGTTCATATGCGCCGCATATTATCAAATATAGAAGGCGATATAACCATATGCGCCGCATATTCGCGGCACGACCAACACGCGGGCCCACACAAAATATGCGAGGCGCATTCTGTCCATATGCGCCTCGCCTATTTTTATACTAGAGGCGCATATCTTAAAGTGCGCCTCGCCTATTTTTATAGGAGGCGCATATGCTAAATGTGCCTCGCATAAGCATGTCTCCTATAGCCTTTTCTCTAGTAGTGTGAGAGGAAGAACATACAGCTGACTTCTCTGTCCCATTCCAAATCTCATGGCTAACGCGTAATTTACGGCGCTAAAATCACCGATGTCAGGGGTTATTAAGTCCCTAATTGATTATCATTCTTGCAAATAGAACCCTAAGTTCTATTGCTCCATTTTATCATCACTTAGGATGATATCTATGATTTCTTTATTTGTGAAAATAATATTTTCTTTCTTTTATAGCATATATGATAACACACAATTTGCAAATACTTTGATAAAGACTCTTCAAAGGACATGAGCAAGTGATGAACTTGCCTTGTGATGGCAAGGTGGTGAAGTCTGATGCTTGAACTGGACCTTGAGCTTCTATGTCTACAAAAACATCATTATTGCCCGGTAAGGACAATATTTAAAGAAGCAAAATGATTATGCCAGTAATGTAATGCATTATTGTATTTGCTATGCATTTTCCCCATTATTAATAAAATTATTTCTAATAATAAAGGATTTATATATTTTTAATATTTATAATAGAATATGGTATTATTCTGTTTTATTTCTCTTTTATTTGACTTTTATTGATTTAATAATTCTTTTAAGAATTATTATTTAAATATAAAAAATTGTTATTAAATATTTGTTTAGTATTTTTCTAAAATACTACAATAGTAATATATGATGAAAGTGAATTTTAATTAATTTTATCACCTTTCAACAATTTTGTAAAATTCCATAAGGATTATAAGAATTACAAAATCCTTAATAAAATTTATGTGTCTAAAATTTTATTTCTTATTTTATTTGGATAGTGTGGATTATTGTGAATCCAAAAATATTTTATTTATAATTTTTGGACTTTTATTTTATTTTCAAGAATTTAATTAAGTTAAGGGGTATTTTGGTATTTTCCTATTTATTAAAGCATGCCTTAAAGGTTTTCGGGCTGGCTTAATCTTATTGGGCCCTGGTGGCCCATGAGACTTAGTTAAAACAGCCACCCTAAAGGGAATGGCCCACTCGGCCCACCTCCTCGCTGCCTCTCACCCTCGAGCTCATTTCTCTCCTCCTCTGTCCTCGACCCCGTGGTCGGTGATGTCGCCGCCGATTTATTCACAGCCACATGGCCGTTGTCGCCACAGTGTGAGGAGGTTGTAAACTATGCCTCTCCATCCTGTCCAATTGGATTTGAGCATGGGGCTCTCCTGTGACGGATCGATGCCGTCCCGAACCCTAGGGTTTGGGGGTTGGCGTGGATCTTGGTGCTGCCGCTGCCGTCGTGCGTCGTGGTGATTCTCCTCGCCTTAAGGCGTGGTCATGGTCGCCGCCGTGGCGCTGTATGGGTCGCAGCTCCCCTCCTTGGGTGCTCCCTGTGCCGCCATGGTCGTCGGCCACCTCTGCTTCCTCTTCTAGTCTTCAGCGAGGACCTTTGGTGAGTTCTGTTCCTGTCCCCTAGTGCTCTCTGTGCTTGCTCATCCTATGCTAGATGTTGGCAGTGACCTCTCTGGTTACTGTCTTGTCCTGATTAAGATAGTTTATTCCATTTAGGGTTCTTATCCTATGGTTGATCATATTCTAGATGAATTAGATCATGTGTGGATGGTATGTAAGCATGCTAAATGGTTATTAGCCTGAGGCTTGTTGCTTGAGATGAACTATAATGGTTCTGGTGGCTTATTAGATGATTATATGCTTAGATTTCATATGATTCTTTCATCTTAGTGAAACTTTCCCCTTTTATAAATTTCTCAATGATGAAACTTGTTTAGTGCACCTCACTGACATGTCTGAGAGTAAAACAATTCTAACTCTAACCTTTTTTTTATTAGTGTTTGTCTTGCAGGTACAGATTTGAAGATGAAGATTTTAGTTTAGGTTTTATTTATAGGATAGTTAATGTAATCTTCTTTATTCTTTTGTAATTTTCATTTTATTATTTTGTAATCTTCATTTTATTCTTTTGTAATAAATATTATATTATTATCAATAAATAAATATTCTTATTCTGTATTTATTTGCTATTGTGAAGTTTGTGGATAATTTCAATAAGTTACATTTTTGTAACTTATTTATTGAATGAAAATATGAAATAAGTATTCATATTCTTAATTGTTTTCTTTAGATAAAGTTTGAGTTATATTGATTAACTCTTAATTAAATCAAGATTCAAACCTTATTCATAAATCATTTGAATTATAATTCAAACACTCAAGTTTAAAATTCAAATTTATATTCCAAAACACATAATTCCTCAAAGATCATATCAAAGTCTATAGCAATCATCCTTTAAGGCTAAACCTAATCTCAAAGTATGAAAGAAACCTTGATCACTTTAGGTTTTTATTCGGCGAAAGTTTTACCCACATTTTCATAGATGAATGCATGCAACATTCCAAATTCCTAAATTTACCCTTCGTTAGTTCCTAAATGCTGGGATGTTACAGACTTCCCCCTTAAATTAAACTTCGTCCCGAAGTTTGTGGAGATGTACCTGAATAGTTCTGGATAGGCTTTTCTTAAATCCTCTTCTTTCTCCCACGTGGCTTCCCTTTCAGGGTGATGTTCCCACTGTACCTTGCAATATTTGATTGCTCTGTTCCTCAATCTTTTCTAGTTTTCTTCTAGAATCTTACAAGACTTTTCAACATAGGTCAGGTATGCTTGTAGTTCTATCTCTTGGTGTGTGATTGTATCATCCGGAACTTTCAAACATTTATGAAGTTGTGAAACATGGAAAACATTATGCACTTGAGTTAATCTTGATGGTAACTCTAAAGCATAAGCTATAGTTCTGTTTTGACTCAATATCTTGAATGGTCCGATGTATCTTGGACTCAATTTTCCTTTAACTCCGAACCTTTTCACCCCTTTCATCGGACTTACTTTGAAATATACCATATCTCCCACTTCTGGATGCCATGATCTTCGACTTTGATCCGCATAACTTTTCTGCCTACTCTGAGCTATTTTCAGTCTATCCCTGATCTTATCAATGATATCTTGTCTTTCCTTGATACAATCTAGCGCAAATTCTTTGCTGCTTCCAGGATCATACCAACATATTGGTGATCTACACTTCCTTCCATACAGAACCTGATATGGAGCTGCCTTCAGACTACTCTGATAGCTATTATTATAAGAAAATTCTGCCAATGGTAGATGATCTTCCCATGTTCCTCCAAAATCTAGTGCACAAGCTCTTAGCATGTATTCTAGTATTTGATTTGTTCTTTCAGTTTGACCTCCTGTCTCAGGATGATATGTTGTGCTGAAATATAATTTTGAACCAAGTGCTTCATGCAATTGCTTCCAAAATGCTGAAGTAAACACTGATCCCCTATCAGTTACGATCTTTTTGGGTATTCCATGCTTACTTACTATCTCTTTGACATATACTTCAACTAACTTCTCGGCATTATCCTTTTGATTCACCGGAATAAAATGTGCACTCTTAGTGAGTCTGTCCACAATTACCCATATCATATCCTTCCTTTTTGGTGTCATGGGCAATCCTGTGATGAAGTCCATACCTATTTCCTCCCACTTCCATTCAGGAATTTCCAAGGGTTGTAATGGTCCTGCTGGACTTTGATGTTCAGCTTTCACCCTTTGACAACTGAAAGGATACGGATGTCACCTAGAGGGGGGGTTGAATAGGCGATTAAAACTTTTCCTAGAGTGGCTCAACAAAGGCGGAATAAAACTAGTGTTTACTTTGTTAAGCACAACCTAGAACAACTAAGGTTCACCTATGTGCACCAACAACTTATGCTAAGCAATACAAGCAACAAAGTGATAGCAAGATATATAGTACTTCAAGCACGAAGGCTATCACAATGTAAAGTGCATAAGTAAAGAGCTCGGGTATAGAGATAACCGAGGGACGCGGGGACACAGATATTTTATCGAGTTCCTCCCAACATGGAGTACGTCTCGTTTGGAGAGGGGGCGGTATCAAACCACCAACGCCACAAAAGGCCTCCCTTATTCTCCGGTGAATCTCACCCCAATGGGATCGATCCACGCTTCCACTATCGGTGCACTTGTCGGTGGCAACCGGAACCTCTCACAAGGTTGGGGCACTTCTCCACAACTTAATTGGAGGCTCCCAACAAACGCCACAAAAGTCCTCAACAAATGCCACCAAGGCCACAAAACCGTCTAGGGTTCCAAGAACCCAAGAGGGACAAGCTCCAATGAGTCACACAGACCAAATCCTCTGAGGAGAACTCAAACCGATGCACCAAATGCAAATGGCAAGAACACCACAAAGGTGCTCAAATCCCTCACTCTCAAGTTCCAACAAAGCTACTAAAGCTATTGGGGGAACAAGAGAGGAGGAATCAAAGAGAGACACAAAATCCTCCAAAATCTAGATCCCCAAAGATGCACTCACAAAGAGATGAATCGGTTAGGTCAAAACGTGGGTCTAGATCTCCTCTCTATTCCACTCAAATATGGGCAAGAATCATCGGAGGGAAAATATTAGGCAAGCTTCAATATCTAGAGCAAGTGTGGAAAAGCTTAGCCTAATAGATAAGAGAGAAGCTATCTAAAATCAAAACGGGCAAAGCCTTAAATAGGGGCCCCAAAAATCTAGCCGTTAAAGCTATTTTTCGGAACGGTCCGGTACTACTGGTTAAAGTACCGTAAGCTCCAGGAAAAGGTGAAGCAGCAGCGTTAGAGCAGAGAAAGCAGCGACAACGCGCGTGATAGCAAGCAGGGCCACATCAGGGGCCATGCAGCATGCATCTACCAAAGACAAGAAGAATAAGAATGACAATGTTTAGCAAAGCGACAGCAAGCGGCTAAGAAGCAGCTAGCTTAGGGTCAAGAGCGGCAATGAGCGAGCTGACAACAGACAGCCCACAATGGCCAAGGAAAAGTGTAAGAAGGCAGCAGATGCGAGGCGCCAAGACAGGCGACGCGACGGGAGATGGGCTAGGAGCCGAGAGGCTCGATGGAGGAGGTCGCCCTGGCCGGTACTCACCACCCACAGACGGCCTGGCCGTCCGGTAGTGCCGGCACCAACACCGCCTGGGCCTGAGGAGAAGCGGGCCGGATCAGGTGTGTCCGGTACTGGGCCCGGTAGTACCGGACAGGCCAGAAAAAATCCTTTTCTTTTCTTTTTAAAAGCAAATAGCAGTCAATATTCAAATGTGAATAACTTTTGATTGGTAGCTCCGATTGACCCGATTCCAATTGCGTTGGAAAGAGGACGACACAAGCTACCCTATAAAAAGTAAGAAAGTATCATGTATTATAATGTGAGATGTCTCACTTGGTGAGAAACCAAAAAAGCCTCCAAGATCAAAATCGCAACAAGATGCAAATGGAAGATCCGATTTTGATGACTAAGAGCTTGTTATGGAGATTACCACAAGCTCTATATCCTCACATGGGTAAGACCAAATAATAACCAAATACGACGATGCAAGTATGCAAAGGTTTGAGCTCTCTCCAAACGATGTGACCGAATTACTCATTCGAGAGCCCCTCTTGATAGTATGGTTATATATCCTAACCCGGTCTCCTACACACAACAAGAGACCGACAAAAGGGAAAACCTATCAAGATTATACCTTTGCCTTGAGCATTCCACTTGAGCTCGATATAGACGGTCTTGCCCTTATCAAGATGGAACGCCTTTCTTAATTCCTCATCATCGACCTCGCATATTGAGCTTGCACAACATATGTTCTTTGCATTTCATCGACCTTGAAGCCGACACATGCTCCAAGCGATGCCAATGGACAAATCCTACAAGTATAACTTAATACACACATTAGTCCATAAAGATTGTCATTAATTACCAAAACCACACATGGGGGCCCAACATTTTCTTTCAACAAGTATGGCATTCAGATACATATTTAGCAATATCTCTTTTCATGTTATTCCACCAGAATAGTTCTTTCAAATCCATATACATCTTAGTACTCCCTGGATGTATAGAATATGGTGTTTCGTGTGCTTCTCTGAGTATGACATCTCTAATCTCAGTCACATATGGAACACATAGACGGTATTGAAACCATAAAGACTCATAATCCCCAAGGCGAAAAACTGATTTTTGCCCTTGAGATATCCTCCAAATTTCCTTAGCAATAAAAGGATCTTCTGCTTGATGTCTAAAAATTTCTTGCTTAAGATCACTGTCCTGCTCTACAACTACCTGCATAGTAGCTAATCCTCCAAGAACCTCTGTTCTAATGAATTGAAGCTCTAATCTTTCCAAGTCCATTTGTAACTCTTTTGGTAACTCCCTAATGCTAGGCTGAATATCTGCACTCTTTCTGCTTAAAGCATCCGCTATAACATTTGCTTTCCCTGGAGTGTATTTGATTGTTAAATCATAATCCTTGATTAGTTCCAACCAATGCTTCTGTCTCATATTCAATTACTTTTGAGTGAAGAAGTATTTGAGACTTTTATGGTCAGTGTATAACTCATATCTGGCTCCATAAAGAAAATGCCTCCATCCTTTCAAAAAACTCATCAGCTAACTCTAAATCATGAGTTGGATAGTTGACTTCATGTGGTTTCAGTTGTCTTGAACCATAAGCAATCACTTTCCGATCTTGCATTAATACACAACCCAAACCTTCTTTAGATGCATCACAGTATACAGTGAAGTCCTTCCCTGTTTTAGGAACTGCTAAGATTGGAGCTGTGGTTAATCTAGTCTTCAACTCTTGAAAACTTGCTTCACATTTCTCATCCCACTTGAATGGTGTATTCTTCCTTAATAATTTGTTCATTGGTCCGGCTATTTTGGAGAAACCCTCAATGAATCTCCGATAATAACCAGCCATTCCTAAGAAAGCTCGAATTTGATTCACATTGGTTGGCGCAGTCCACTCTAGTACAGACTGAACTTTGGATGGATTCACAGCAATTCCATCCTTACTGATCACATGACCGAGGAATTCTACCTCATCTAACCAAAATTCACACTTACTGAACTTAGCATAAAGTTTGTGTTCTCTTAAAGTCTGCAATGCTATTCTCAAATTATCAGCATGCTCTTCCTTATCCTTGGAATATATCAGAATATCATCAATAAAGACTATGACAAACTTGTCCAAATATGGCATGAAGATCTTGTTCATCAGATTCATGAATATTGCCGGTGCATTGGTCAAACCAAATGGTATTACCAGATACTCATGGTGTCCATATCTTGAGACAAATGCTGTCTTTGGAACATCTTCCGGTTTGATTTTTATTTGATGGTATCCAGATCTTAAATCGATCTTTGAAAATACTCCAACCCCTTTCACTTGATCAAACAAATCTTGAATTCTTGCTAAAGGACACTTATTCTTGATAGTAACGTTGTTTAAGTTTCTATAATCTCCACACATTCTTCTTCCACCATCTCTCTTATCCACAAAGATTACTGGTGTTCCCCATGGAGATACACTTTCCTGTATAAATCCTTTTCTAGCTAACTCATCAATTTGCTCTTTGAGTTCTTTTAAATCTTTGGGTCCCATTTTATATGGTGCTTGAACTATTGGTGTTGTACCAGGAATTAGGTCAATAGTGAACTCTATTTCCTGGTCTGGTGGCATTCCCGGTAGCTCTACTAGAAAAACATCTTGGAATTCATTTACTATAGGAATCTCTTCCAATTTGACCTCTTTCATTGAGTTCAACTGCAGATCCACCATGATATGACTGTGCTTATCTGCTTGGTAAACTATCCTTGCTCCACTTGGAGTTTTGATTGAGACAGTTTTCTCCTCACAATTTATCTGAGCTCCGTGTTCCATCGTCCAATCCATTCCCAGTACTACTACAATTCCCTTCAAAGGAATCACATAAAGGTCTGCGAAATATGTACAACCACAAATCGAGATAACCTGATCTTGTTTTATGTGGAGTACAATCACATTCCCTCCTGCTGTAACTATCGTCATAGGAATTTCTAATGTTGCCCTTCTAATCCAGAACTTATCACAAAATTCTTTAGAAATGAATGAAGTAGTTGCACCAGTATCGAATAGAACTTTGTCGGGATTGGTAAGGATATTGAGCGTACCTATCACTGCATGCTCCAAATTATCCAGCTCCTTGAGGGTTGCATTGTGCAATTTCTCGGTAGGTCGGTTCCTCTTGCCATTATTTCCTCCTTTATTGGGTTGTCCATTTCCTCCACTGGCTTGTCCTCCTCCCTTGGTAGGCCAACCTCCTGGTGGTTTGCTCGGACAATCGGGCTTGATATGCCCCTTCTGCCCACAACCGTAACAGATCACTACAGGATTTTTGCATTCCCTCTGGAAATGCCCTGGAATTCCAAAATTGTTACAAATAACATTCCTTTTCGGATTGGATTGATTTCCACCACTGCCCTTGTTATTGTTATTGTTGTTGTTGCCATAGTTCCTGTTCCGAGGTTTGAACTCCAGGTTGGGTTTAGGTTTGCTTACCTGAATTCTCTTGGTTTCCTTCTTGGCTCTCTTCCTCCGATCCTCTTGGACATTCTTGTAATCATCTTCGAAAGTAATGGTTGCATCCAGCAACTGCTGATAAGTTTGCTTATTGGCTAACCTTAGCTGCATCTTCACAAATGGATTTAATCCGCGCAGGAAACGCTTCTTCCGCTTCTCTTCAGTGTTGACATCCTCCTCAGCATTGCATGACAGTTGACTGAACTCCTGGATTTACTTCATGACACTAGTATATCCTTGCTGAAGCTCCTCAAATTCTCTTCGCTTCAACTCCATAACACTTTCCGGAACATGATATTCACGGAATCTCTGCTTGAACTCTTCCCAGGTAAACTCCCTTCCTGGTTGTTGCATGGCCAACTGATTCTCCCACCATGATGCTACTGTCCAAATGAAGATGAGTTGCATACCTCAATTTCTCCTCATCATTGCAACCTACAGTCTTCATCTTCCTTTCAGTATCTGCTAGCCAATCTTCTGCATCCATTGGTTCAGGAGCTGATGCAAAAGGTAACGGTCTTGCATTCTGGAAATCAGATAGACTCACTCCTCCACCTTCAGGTGCCCTCTGATTTGCTCGTCCCAGCAGCTCTTCCATGAACTTATTCAGGGTCTCTTGCATCATTTGCATACACTGCATAAAATTCTGCTCCATTAACGGCCGCATTGGTGGTGGTGGTGGTGGTAATGCTCCTTGATTTGCTACATCGGCATCGGCCTTCTCCTTGGCCTCTTGCTCCATCCGTTGCTGCTCAATTTCCATTTCTACACCCGTATCCATGACCCTCTAGTCCTGCAACATAAAGCGAATACTCATAATTACATCATGCACATGTGTTCTGAGCTCGACTTTACGCACAGAACTAGTCACACAATGAAGATCCAAAGAAAATCCAAATGTGCATTTCACATATGATACATAATATCATAATAATATAAAGGCATTACAACATATACCATATAGGTATAATCACAAAACTACCTTATTCATCTCACTATCTTATTTCTTGGAGTACAATACACGGTACTTGATATCACTAACTAGTTGCCTCCTTCTAGTAGTAACTACGCTCATCATACATGTCTGATGTCCAACCGTGATGACGTGTTGTTCGTCGCACAGTTTATGGAACAAATGGCCTTCCAGAAGGAACATACTCTATATCTAAAGTGTTAGGACTTGAGTCATTACTCAACCTGAGAGCATTGACTCCCTCCAGCTCAACTGAAAAGTCTTCAGAAACATATTCAACATTATCTCCAACCTGCATCTCCTGAGCTTCATTCCTTGAGTTGTCAACAGGATACGCAGATCCTGCTGCTTCCTAGGTTCTCCCTTGGGCAAGATAGTTAAACACTGGATAATGTATATTCCCTAGGTTTTTAGAAGATGTTGATGATTCAAACACTCTCTCCTCGGGATCTTCTTCTTCATCCTGATTATTTATTGATATGGTATTTTTACTACTGTTATTAGGGTTCATCCTTACACCCATCCAACTAGATTGTTCAACATTTCTGCCAGAACCATCTGTGGACATCTGGTGTTCATGAGATCCTTCATATGATCCCATTCTCCAGCCATCTGAATTCTCAATAGGAAGTTCTGAGTCAGAACCATCCTCTGAGTCAGAACTTTCCTACAGGTAATACCCTTTACTAGGTTTCCAACCTAAGGTCAAAGCAATTTGCTCTGATACCAACTCCGGTGACACAGCATACCACTGCATGTGTAGTACACTATAGTCGTTGACATGACATCCACACAACAGCGTTCCGTAAATATCACATCCCTCAGAGTGGTACAACAGAAACATTGCAGGTCCATATTACAAATATACACACATTATTATTATTACAATACCGAAAGTTCAAGACTTCCCAAAGATTCAACTTACAAACCAAAATATAAAGTGTTTTAGCGGAATTTAAAAGTAGCAACTCCGACTAGGAGTTAAGCTCAGCAGCTTATTCTATAGAGTTCATCTTTGCCGCTCGTTGGTTACTACTAACTAGGGATACTTAGTTGGACTCGTTATCATCGACACCGTAGCGGATTTCGTAATCCACTCCTTCAACACCTCTTGACAGATCAGGTTCCTCGTAGAACACATCTTCTTGACATTCGGCTGCATACATTGGCACGTCTTTGGGATCCTCAGAGTTTAAGCAAGGGATCAAAGGAAAGAATGAGTAACAACGTTACCCAACAAGTTCATTATATGCAAGGTGGGAAGTTTGATGCTCTAACTACCACCTCGGATTATAAATCCTTGGTACAATGCAATTTTTGTAAATCTTTCTTCAAAGATTGATTTTATTATGTAAATCTATGACAATCAGCCTTCACAGGTTGACCAGAACTTTCATGGAGTTCCTTTCCTGCTCGTCAGCTCCTTCCTAATGTGGAGTAACAAGTTACAATTCTTACACTCTGCAGAGGTGCGTTACTTTACCCATGAGATATCAACTCCTTGTTGCACAACCGGGCGTACTTTCCCATCCACAATTCCATGATGTGGGGCCTGGTAGTTGGTCTAAGCCAATCACTGCCCCTTCGCGACCTCGCATGCCTCCTTGGTGTACACCATGCCCACATAATGAATTATGGCAATGGTTTTTACAAACCGTTAGATGCCAGAACTATCGTGGGACGATGAGGGTTCCCACCCATATGCTACATATCCTCTATGAATTACCAATTAATATGCACTCTACAAGGATAACATCCACGACCTGCACATCCGGCTTCATGCGAGAGGAAGAAGATACAGCTGACTTCTCTGTCCCATTCCAAATCTCATGGCTAACGCGT
Organism: Avena longiglumis; assembly: GCA_030063025.1. NCBI lineage: Eukaryota > Viridiplantae > Streptophyta > Magnoliopsida > Poales > Poaceae > Avena > Avena longiglumis. The sequence continues at coordinate 468,977,584 of CP125976.1, forward strand.
AATATACGGCGCTAGAATCACTGATGTCAGGTGTTATTAAGGTCCTACTTGATTATCATCATTGCAATTAGAACTCTAAGTTCTATTGCTCCATCATATCACCACGTAGGATGATATCTATAATTTCTTTATTTGTGAAAAACATATTTTTTTTCTTTTATAGCATATATGATAACACACAATTTGCAAATACTTTGATAAAGACTCTTCAAAGGACATGAGCAAGTGATGAACTTTCCTTGTGATGGCAAGGTAGTGAAGTGTGATGCTTGCCCTGGACCTTGAGCTTCTATGTCTACAAAAACACCATTATTGCCCGGTAAGGACAATATTTAAAGAACAAAAATGATTATGCAAGTAATATAATGCATCATTTAATTTGTTATGCATTTACCCATTATTAATAAAATTATTTATAATAATAAAGGATTTATAAATATTATTATTTTTTAATATTATAATAGAATATGGTATTCTTTTGTTTTATTTCTCTTTTATTTGACTTTTATTGATTTAATAATTCTTTTAATAATTATTATTTAAATATCAAAAATTGTTATTAAATATTTGTTTAGTATTTTCTAAAATACTACAATAGTAATATATGATGAAAGTGAATTTTAATTAATTTTATCACCTTTCAATAATTTTGTAAAATTCCATAAGGATTATAAGAATTACAAAATCGTTAATAAAATTTATGTGTCTAAAATTTTAATTCTTATTTTATTAGGATAGTGTGGATTATTGTGAATCCAAAAATATTTTATTTATATTTTTTGGACTTTTATTTTATTTTCTAGAGTTTAATTAAGTTTAGGGGTATTTTGGTCTTTTCCTATTTATTAAAACATGCCTTAAAGGTTTTTGGGCTGGCTTAATCTTATTGGGCCCTGGTGGCCCATGAGACTTAGTTAAAACAGCCACCCCGAAGGGTTATGGCCCACTCGGCCCACCTCCTCGCTGCCTCTCACCCTCGAGCTCATTTCTCTCCTCCTCTGCCCTCGACCCCGTGGTAGGTGATGTCGCGCCGACGATTCCCGCCGTCGTGGGCCGTCCTGGTCGCCGTTGTGCAGGAGGAGGTTATCGACTACGCTTCTCCATCCTGTCCAATTGGATTTGAGCATGGGGCTCTCCTGCGATGGATCGATGCCGTCCCGAACCCTAGGGTTTGGGGGTTGGCGTGGATCTTGGTGCTGATGCTGCCGTCGTGCGTCGTGGTGATTCTCCTCGCCTTAAGGCATGGTCATGGTTGTCGTCGTGGCGTTGTATGGGTCGCAGCGCCCCTCCTGGGGTGCTCCCCGTGCCGCCATGGTCGTCGGCCACCTCTGCTTCCTCTTCTAGTCTTCAGCGAGGACCTTTGGTGAGTTCTGTTCCTCTCCCCTAGTGCTCTCTGTGCTCGCTCGTCCTATGCTAGGTGTTGGCAGTGACCTCTCTGGTTACTGTCTTGTCCTTATTAAGATAATTTATTCCATTTAGGGTTCTTATCCTGTGGTTGATCATATTCTGTATGAATTAGATCATGTGTGGATGGTCTGTAAGCATGCTAAATGGTTATTAGCCTGAGGCTTGTTGCTTGAGATGAACTATAATGGTTCTGGTGGCTTATTAGATGATTATATGCTTAGATTTCATATGATTCGGATGACATAGTTGCTTTGAAACCAATGCTTGGTAAAGTCAGTGGGTTTGCTAACTTTCCACTATCATTTCTTGGTTAATGATAATGGTTATGGTGTGATGAAATCACTGTCTTAGTGTTGTTGGCTTGAGAATTAATGTGTGGTTTGAGATCACAATGATCTCAAACAGTGAAGATAAACATAGGAATGTCCTAATTATGATTCCTGTAATGACAAGAAAATGATTAGTAGACTGATTGATTGAATCTGTGACGATTGAATGTTTATCCTGATTCATGTAGAATTGTTCTTGTGACACCATCTTGGTATGGCAGACAAGGTTGATTCTAATCCATTGATTGGGTTGGTTTAAGCTTAAGACAAGCTTGGCTTTAAAAGATAAATAGAAATGTTCTTTTCTGAAATCCCTAAGACCAATGATGTTGGTCTGAGGTGTAGGGGTTTAGGCCTTATCTAGTTGATTCATATAGACAGTCCTGGTAGTGGTACCAGCTATTGTTTCTTGCATCAAATCTTGAAAAAATGATAGTAGGCTTGATCATTATATGGATCCAAAAGATTAACTTCTAAGGTGCTACCCTTATCTTAGGGATGTGCCTAGAAATTAGATCTTAGCTATATTTGTGCTTGAATTGAAATATATAGCTTGACAACCAAATCAATTATGTTGTTCTGAGTTTTGGTTGGATCCTTGTACTTTGCTGTTTGCTTTTAGAGTTTAAATTCTCAATGATGGATTCACCCCACTTGGTGCTTTCTGAGAGTTTGTTTCATAAAACAACACATGCTTCTGTCTAGATAATATGATTAGATCATGTGAGGGTTTTATGATATTCACCACAAAAACTGATGATTATGGAGTTGGGTGATGATGTTGATCTTGTTTTGCTGAGCTCTTGTGCTTGACCTTGAGCTAGCCTGCTCCTCCTAGCTGCTGGACTTGGTCTTGCTGTCCACCTGATCCTTCCCCCTCCTTATGTCACCATCCTGGTGATGAGATCTTGGGCTTTGGTTAGTTTGGTTCTTCAGTTTGTGTGCTTGGTTTAGTCAGCTAAGCTGGTTGTTCTTGTGTGTGTGAGTAGTGAAGAGATGCACTAGTGCCTCTCCACGGTTGTGCTGATGGTTTTGTGTGTTTGAGCTATGTTGTGAAGCTGACAGCACACCCCATGCATTTAGGTGTGTGTCCTTCCTGTGTGCTTGCTGTGCACTTGTGGATATGCTTTGGATTTGAGAGTTACTTTGATCTGATTACTTTTACCTGGCTGGTGAAACTTTCCCCTCCTTCCTGTCAATTTAACCTTTTGGCTTAAAATTTATGAAAGATAGATTCTTTCATCTTGGTGAAACTTGCCCCTTTTATAAATTTCTCAATGATGAAACTTGTTCAGTGCACCTCACTAACATGTATGAGAGTAAAACAATTCTAACTCTAACCTTTATTATTTTTTTATTAGTGTTTGTCTTCCAAGTATAGATTTGAAGATGAAATTTTAGTTTAGGTTTTCTTTGTAGGATAGTTAATGTAATCTTCTTTATTATTTTGTAATTTTCATTTTATTATTTTGTAATCTTCATTTTATTCTTTTGCAATAAAGATTATATTATTATCAATAAAGAAATATTCTTATTTTGTATTTATTTGCTATTGTGAAGTTTGTGGATAATTTCAATAAGTTACATTTTTGTAACCTATTTATTGAATGAAAATATGAAATAAGTATTCATATTCTTAATTGTTTTCTTTAGATAAAGTTTGAGTTATATTGATTAACTCTTAATTAAATCAATATTCAAACCTTATTCATAAATCATTTGAATTATAATTCAAACACTCAAGTTTAAAATTCAAATTCATATTCAAAAACAGATAATTCCTCAAAGATCATATCAAAGTCTATAGCAATCATCCTTTAAGACTAAACCTAATCTCAAAGTATGAAAGAAACCTTGATCACTTTAGGTTTTTATTTGGCGAAAATTTTACCCACATTTTCACAGATGAATGCATGCAACATTCCAAATTCCTAAATTTACCCTTCATTAGTTCCTAAATGCTGGGATGTTACATCACTAGGGCCCGAGTGCCATGATCTTAGATCTGAACTTATTATTGAATCATTATGATAGTATTGTTTATGATCTTATCTGCAAGTTGCGTACATATATTATTGTCCGGATCCAAAGGCCTCGAAGTGACAGAAATTGGGACAACCGGAGGGGATGGCTGTGGTGTGAGGATCACATGTGTTCATGGAGTGTTAATGCTTTGCTCCGGTGCTCTATTAAAAGGAGCACCTTAATTGCCAGTAGTTCCCTAGAGGCCCCGCTGCAACTGGCTGGCTGGAAAAAATATGTTGTGCAAGTTCTCATTGCGAGCACGTATGACTATATATGGAGAACATGCCTATGATTGTTTAGTACTTGGATGCTTATTCTTATTTATCTGCAATGCCCTAGATCTTGAAGTTACATGTTTAGACTCGTCCATGCAACGCCCATTTTCAGGTGGAGCTGAACTGACAACTCAGTTGTTAAGGCTTGCAAGTATTCTTTGGCTCCCCCTGTGTCGAATCAATAAATTGGTTAATACTACCCTCAAAGACTGTTGCAATCCCCTATACTTATGGGTCATCAAGACTATTTTCTGGCGCCGTTGCCGGAGAGCATATCTTTATTTGTAAGTTCATTTGGATCTATTATTGTTCACTGCTATTCCTTTTATCATGGGGAAGTCTCGTGATGGAAAGTTTCCTATTTTACCATCCACTATAAAAAGAGGTACATTCGTAAACACCTCTGCTGCTCTTGATTTGCCGTCTGTTATAAGTAAGCCCTTTACACCACCACCACATACTCATGCTACACACACTGCTACTACCGCTGAATCTGAAACTGCTTTTGATACTCATGATGTTACTTCTACCGTGCTTGATGCGAGTGGTTCATTAGGTCCTTTCCTAGATGCTACTATGGCTAGTCTAGGAAATACTAAAACTCCTGGTGAAGACAATGCTACACCTATTAGCTCACCTGAGTCTAGAGAGATATATGATACTAATGATGGTTACATTGAGTTCACTAATGAATTTGTTGAAAAGTGCCGAAACACACATGGTACTAGTGCTATTAAGAGTCTCCTTGCGAGATGTACCATTATTCCTAAGTTGTCCTATGATCCTAAGTTTTCCACCTCTCCCATAGATATTAAAGATAAAGATTATGATTTTTCTCTTGATTTATCCTATTCGTACATTGTTGAGAAAGAACCTTTTTGTGGGACTGAAAGTGAGAGTGTTGTGGCTCATATGAATGAGCTTTCCACTATGAGTGCTTTATTCTCTGATGATTTTAAGATGCGCAAGTACTTTGTAACTAAGATCTTCCCTTTTTCACTAAAAGGAGAAGCTAGGGCTTGGTTTAATAGATTACCTCTTGGTTCCATTGATAGCCCTGATTGTTTGATTACTTCTTTCTTCCAGAAAAAATTTCCTCCCAGTGCTAGACATGTTGCTTTGCAGAGACTTTTTGATTTTAAACAAGGAGAAGAAGAGAAATCGCCTGAGTCATGGACAAGGTTCTGTGCCTTGATTCATGCACATCCTGGATGTCCATTGCCTAAGAATGAGCTTCTTGATATTTATTATAATGGACTAACTGATGATTCTAAGACATACCTAGATAGCTTTGCTGATTGTATTTTCAGGAAAAGAACTCCTACAGATGCTGAAGAATTAATGGCTAAAATAAGCAAGAATTATGATGATTGGACTTCAACTGAGCTAAATACACCTGAGCCTATATTCATGAACCAGTTGTGCCTGAACCATTTCCAATACCAACACCAAAGAAGAGATGAGTTATTGCATTAAATGATGAAGTGATGAAGGAAGCTAAGAAGTGTCTAAAGGAGAAAGGTATGAGAGCTAAAGATGTGAAGAATCTACCTCCTATAGAAGAATTATGTAATCCAATTACCCACTCATCCACTATTGAGATACACTCTCTCCAACACTTTGATGAAGGTGATATTCCTTATGGTAAGCCTCCTGATCAATGTTTAGAGGAACTTGACATTTTTATTGTTAAGCAAGGTAATTTTAATAAACAAGTTCAGAATCATTTATTGGAAAACTCTAGAGCTATTAAAGAGTTGAAAGATAATGTGGAAAGAACTTCTAATGATATTAAAATGCTTTGTAAACACTTTCAAATGGTTCAAACTCAAATTGATCAACTTGCTAAGGTGAAAAAGGATATGTGACGAGGTTTGATCTCATCAATGCCCATTGTTATGGACTTGGGTTTTGGAGAAGATGGGGATGCTGGAGATCGTGGAACGGTTAGCAAACAAGCAACACGGGGACACGAGGTTTACCCAGGTTCAGGCCCCCGGAGGGAAAACCCTACTCCTGCTTGTCTGCTCTTGATTACGGCGGAACCGAAGGTTACATGGGTGCGCAGATGCAATCTGGCGTGGAGGTGTGTATGCGAGAGTATGAGTCGAGATCTAGGTTGTCTCCTTCTCGTTGGACCCTCCTAGCCTTTATATATGGGGAGGCTAGGTCTCAGTTACCGATACGAGTAGGTTACAAGTTGTATTCAAACTCTAGTCTTGAGCTTTACTTGTCTTGTGCGCTGGGCGTCGGTGTTCATATGAGCTTCATAGCAACCAAAACGTCATAGGCGTCATGGACCTTGACATGTCGTCGAGTGGGCCTTCCGTCGGGCTGGACCAGGTAGGCTAACATCGGGTACTCGTAGGGCATATCCATGTCATTAGCCCCCGAGTGTTCAGTCGAATCGTAGATTCGGCTGAGGACTCTTCAATCTTTCGGGTGCAGCTATCTCTGGTTGCTAGAGAATTATTTGAGTGTGTAGGGATTGTTGATGCGTGTGCCTGACTCTCCCGACGGATCAGGGTCAGTTAATTGTCTTAGGATAAAACAACACGATCTTCTTCAGATTCGAGTCCCTCGACTAGAACCCGGAACATATGCTGGCGTAATTCGACTCAAACCGCGGAGGACTTACAGGAGTGGAATTCCAGTGAATTTAAATGATTTACCCAACGTGTCCGTCAGAATTTTTCATCGCGCCTGTTGGCACGGATTCTTACTAGCAGAGCGCAGTCGTGTGCGTTTCCAGGCCATTAGATGATATCTGTAGGTAGTATCTTTGTGTCGCAGACACAACATCCGAATGTTTATAACCGCGGAGGTGTTTCGGGTGGCCAAGGAGGACGTTGCTCACTTAGCGTTAATTAGGGCAGAGTTGCCGAAAAGTTTTGCATGTTGATCCGAAGGATCGCACTCGAATAATTCATAGGGTGCGCGACCAGCGCTCCCTATGGGAGTAGCCCCCGAGTGTCTGTTCGAGTCGTAGACTCGAGCAGAGACTTTAATTCAGCCGTTGTTCGGCTTTATGTCCGTAGGACACAATTTTTTCGGATGCTTGAATCCATCCTCCCTATGGGAGTAGCCCCCGAGTCCGTAGTGGAGTCATAGACTCAACGTAGGACTCGAAGAAATAGTTCAGTGATGTAGTGTTTTGTTCATTTTTCAGGTGCGTGGCCAGCGCTCCTGATAGGAGTAGCTTCCGAGTAGTTGCTCGAATCGTAGATTTTAGTGAGTACTTTTAGCTGTTAGCCGAAGATCTTCTGTGTGCGCGACCAGCGCTCCTAATAGGAGTAGCCCCCGAGTGTCTGGCGGAGTCGTAGACTCGGGCAGAGACTCGAGTCTTGTATCTTGTAGACGCAATCGACAATCTTGCGGGCGTACCGCTGATCCGGAAGTACATCAGGTGCGCGACCAGCGCTCCTGATAGGAGTAGCCCGCGAGTGTCTAGTCGAGTCGCAGACTCGAGTGGAGACTCATGCGAGGATAAACCACTGACCCAGAAGTGCATCGAGTCAGCGTCTCACGCATACGGAGCCAAGAATCGATGATGTAGTCGGGGTTGATGTAGCGGAGTCGTGCGGCGTTTAGCTGGAAGGACTCGACGTTCCGGATGAAGTCGACGGTGTTGCCCTTGTCGGGTGTGCGGCATGCGTCGCGTCTGTCGGGTACGTGGTCAGCATCGCGTCTTTGTAAGCTGCAGGAAATATAAATAATTCTGAAGTATTTATATCTTGTAAGGAATATTTGCCTGTCGGATCGTATTGTAAAATTCTGGTGCTGATCGAGTTGATACTTTTGCACTGCTATGCTAGGCCTTTTCGTTAGCCTGATTACCCTTAGTCTCAGTACCTTGCCGAGGCACTCGGAGTTCAAGGATTCGATGATCGCGTAATCGGCTACTCGGCCGTTCGAGGTGCTCGAGTGCGTGGAGCCGATGGCACATTAGGTTACTCGAAGAGGGCGCAGCCCCCGAGTGTTTCGAGTGCGATTTAAAGTAAGAAAGAAAATCTACTTTCAGTAGAGAACTTAGCTTCTGTGGTACTTGTCGTGGACGGAGCCGACGCGGTAGCGGGTCGCACGCGGACGTGGTCAATGCGGTAGCGGGTCGCACGCGGACGTGGTCGACGCGGCGGACCACAGTCATAGTAGCGATGGATTCCTAGGTTCGATGGTGGCAGCGAGTTCCGCATCCGAAGATTGTCGCAATCGAAGACCACACTGGGTTGTCTTATCCGAATAATGCAGCGGGTCACCATAGCCGAAGGCACATAGTTCATCGAAGCCGAAGACCGCAGTGCTGGAGCCGAAGGACGCGGCTGGTCGCTGAAGCGGATGCTTTGGGTCCCATGATCGAAGATCGCATCGGGTCGCCACATCCGAAGGATGTAGCAGGTCACCGCAGCCGAAGGCCATAACGAGTCGCCGATGCCGAGGGAGCCCCCGGGTCGTCGGAGTCGAAGATCGTAAAGGATGACCGAAGTCGAAGGAGCCTTTGGGTATAGAGTTGATGTGACGCATGGAATCGACACAATAGCGGGTCAGTGTAGTCCCCGAAAGTAGAGTCAACGTGGTTGATGGAGCCGTCGAGGCGGACATGTGGTCGAGGCCGATGGAGTCATGCGATGGAGTCGCCGGATTTTTGGTCGATTAGACTGGATACGCCAAACAATTTTTTCGTGGCAGAGCTAGTCAATGGGAAGTTGGTCGATTAGACATGCTCGTAGCCTGGCTTGCTTGATTGATTTGGTTTTTCCCTCCCGATGAAGTAGCACACGGTGTAGCTTTTCCTTGGGATTTGTAGACATCTACGTTTGCACTCCGACGATCATAATTAATCTAGCATGTAGTGCCAAATTTGTACCTCTGCATGTGCCAGATGCAGGCATGCGGCACATGCCTTAGTTAGATCGATTCAGTCGAGTCCTTGTACAAAGCTGGATTGGTATTATTGTCTTTTTTCATCAGGCTGGGTATCGAGAGATCTAATCATGTCGCAATTTACAACTTGAATCTGAATCAGTGCGGATACGATGACGATTTAGGTCAGCTAGGTTGATCTTCTTGGAACCTGTGCGCACAACCGTAGCGATGGATTTTCATGCCGATGAAGACGTCGGCTACTTGGATACCGAAGCCCGCGAGCTCGGCGCGTTGCCAGCCCATGGACGGTGAAGTTGAAGGTGTCGAAGAGTAGATGATTCTCCGTCACTGCGGAGTTGTAGATCGCTCGGGTTGGGACCGTCACGATCGCACAATCAGCATCCCCAGTTCCCACAGACGGGGACACAAGGTTTGATCTCATCAATGCCCATTGTTATGGACTTGGGTTTTGGAGAAGATGGGGATGCTGGAGATCATGGAACGGTTAGCAAACAAGCAACACGGGGACACAAGGTTTACCCAGGTTCAGGCCCCCGGAGGGAAAACCCTACTCCTGCTTGTCTGCTCTTGATTACGGCGGAACCGAAGGTTACAGGGGTGCGCAGATGCAATCTGGTGTGGAGGTGTGTATGCGAGAGTATGAGTCGAGATCTAGGTTGTATCCTTCTCTTTGGACCCTCCTAGCCTTTATATATGGGGAGGCTAGGTCTCAGTTACCGATACGAGTAGGTTACAAGTTGTATTCAAACTCTAGTCTTGAGCTTTCCTTGTCTTGTGCGCTGGGCGTCGGTGTTCATATGGGCTTCATAGCAGCCAAAACGTCATAGGCGTCATGGACCTTGACATGTCGTCGATTGGGCCTTCCGTCGGGCCGGACCAGGTAGGCTAACATCGGGTACCCGTAGGGCATATCCATGTCAATATGCTAGTTAATGCCTCATGAGATAAACATGCTTATGGAATTAGAACTAGGAGTGGTATAGCTACTCAAGATCCTTTATATACCGAAGGACACCCTAAAATAACTGAACAAAACTCTCAGCAAGGTGAAAGTAGTGGTAGTCCTCGTAAGAGAAAGAAAAAGAAACATAAAATAGTTTAGGAACCCCTTGAACCTACTGTAGATCATAATAGTATATCTGTCTCTGATGCTGAAACTGAGAGTGGTAATGATAAAAATGATGCTCCTGACAAGGAGGAAGTTGAGGAAGAACCTGAGAAGCACACTAAGAACACTAGGTACACTAAGGAAGATTTTATTGCTAATAAACATGGTAAAGAGAGAGAACCTTGGGTGCATAAACCTATGCTTTTTCCAGGTAAGAAACACAAGTCAAAGGAGGAAGAACATTACAACAAGTTTTCTGAGTGGATGAAGCCTTTATTTTTGCAAACTCCTTTGACTGATGCTATTAAGTTGACTCCTTATTCAAAGTATATGAAAGATATTGTCTCTAATAAAAGGAAGATTCCTAATGAGGAGATTTCTACTTTGCTTGCTAATTATTCCTTCAATGGTAAGGTTCCAAAGAAACTTGGTGATCCAGGTATACCATCTATTCCTTGCTTTATTAAGAACAATTATGTCAGAACTGCTTTATGTGATTCGGGAGCTGGAGTTAGTGTTATGCATTTTTCTCTCTACAAGAGACCCCAGCTAGAAAAGGTGATACCAACTGATATATCTTTGCAAATGGCTGATAAGTCAACTACTATTCCTGTTGGTATATGTGAGGATGTTCCTGTTCAAGTGGCTCATAATTTCTTGGTTTTAACTGATTTTGTCGTGCTTGAAATGCCTGAAGATGATAACATGTCTATTATTATTGGGAGACCTTTTCTTAATACTATAGGTGTTTTTCATCAATTGTAATTAAGGAAAAGTAACTTCTAATATTAATGACAAAGAGCATACTGTCTATTTCCCCAAGAAGGTTGCTAAGAGATATTGCCTGAATTCCATTCAAAATGTTGAGAGCATTAAGGTTGGAGAAATATATTGTCCCATTCCACAAGAAAGTTTTGAAACTATTATGATTGGGACCATTGCTATCAAGATTGAGGTAACACAATCAATTTGTGGAATACAAAGCTTTGTTTCATATAATATTGTTTTGGTAACAAGACTTGATCAACATTGTTAACAAAAGGATTTTAATGAACAAAATAATGTTTTCACTATGGTTATTCTTTCTCCCTTTTACTTCTCTCCTTCATAGTCTTTGCTTTTGCTCTTGTTAGCTAGTTGTTTGCTTGTTAGAGTGTATTAGAATTTATGTAGTTTGGTGTTTGTTTGCTTTTATTCTTCTAAAAAAATTCTATTTCTGCGAGAAAATCAATTTTCATACCCTGAAAATTGGCCAAAAATAAAGTTTCCCAAAAAATCCCAGAAAATTCAAAATAATTTTTTCCTAAAAAAAGGGGCAGAGGGACACCTGGAGTGACCCAGGCCACCCTGTGCTAGCACACTCTGGGTGCGCCACCCCAGGACGGCGCTATTAGGTGTGGCCCACCTAGGGCCCTCCAAGATGCCTCCTCCCATCCATCTTCTTTCTCTCATAAAAAACACCGAATAACTTTCTCAAGCTCGAGTTATTGTTGTTCTTGCTCGCGAATTTCGATCTCCTTTCTCAGCCCATCTTTGCTGCTGATTTTTGGAGGGATTGCTCCTTGGTATGTGCCTCCTCCACTTGTCCAATTAGATTTGTGATTGGTAGATTGTATCTTAAGTATTTTGATGCTATAGGTGTCAGGTTGTGTGAGCTTGCATGCTTGTTCTATGCTTAGAAATTTCATTTTGATGCATGTGTAGCCCTCTAGCAAGTTCCTATAGTAGTTGCTCATCATTTATCAACTTGGAAATCACTTCGTTTGATGTTTTTCTAAAAATTTCAGAAAAAAGAGGTCATGGATAACCAAACTTTTGGTGAAATATTTGAGAGTGATGCACCTAGGAGGGAAAGGCCTTCAAGATTATCTTCCCGAGCTAGGCCCTCATACAATGAGGATCTCATTACACCACGATTTGGGGACGAGGGAGATGAAGGGGATGCGCACCCTTCCACCTTTCCTTGCCCAACCTTTTTGCGGGCTGCTGGGATTCTTGAGGATTTTCTAACCTTGGTTTGGAGGGTTGGATTAACAAGTTATATGCAGGATGAGAGTGTAACATCCCAGCATTAGAGCCTAGAAATAAGTTGAACCCAGATGCGTGGATTGCATTCATGCATAGAAAATCCGAATAATTTTCGCGCTCTTAAACAAAACTTGTCAAAGTGATTGAAGCTTCTCTTAGCTTGATGGAATTGAAGTAGATCATCAAGTTGACTGTAATAAGTTTCAATAAGACCTTTGTTAAAATCTCATTTTGGGTAAGAGAGATTTGATTTAAGGGTATATCAAAATTTACCATAAGTTAAAACCTTAATATAATGTAAATTATATTTGATCATTAGGTGATCATATTATAGTATTCATTATAACCATTCATAAGTACCAGGTTAAGGATATAAAACAAATAATAAGAATGTAACCACTATTTCTTAAAATTCCATCTGCATACATTCTGAGAATCGTAGTAACACCTAATCTTAAAAACTCTTTTGATGAGTTGGAGTTGGAAAGAGATTAAGTCAAGATCATTGTGGCATCCCGCAAAACCACTACTAGAAAATCGCGTTGTTTTTGTGCATTGCATCATCATGAACGCATGCTCATGTTATCATGCCGCATTTCATTTGAGCATCGTCATCATCTTGCATGTGCTTGTATAAAACTACTTTCGGAAAAACCGGTTCTTGTTTTCTAAACGCCCCGTCTTTATTCAAACGCAAACCCGGGTCGCCCGAATATTTTGTTTTGACTAAATACTTTTTGGCAAACGGTCCGTTTAAATAAATAAAATATTGCATTTTTAGTGGTAATGAATCAGGCCGAATCGACCCGAACGACCACCCCAGAAAATACAAACGGCCCACCCATAATCCTACAGCTACCAACCTATCTACCCACACACCCCCTCCACCTCACCCCAACCAACCCCCTCTCGCCACCTCACCTCACCCTTTCCCCCTAGCCAATCAAACCCTGCCACCTAATCCTACCCTTTCCCCACCTCTCTCTCTCCCCACAGCCCACACCCCACCCACACACGCACTCAACACCACGCCACCGAACCACCTGGTCAACCACCGCCCGCCCGCCTGATCCCCACGCCACTGACCACGCGACCGACAAATCCCCACCTCCCCTGCACCACCGACGCCGTCCCCAACCTTCCTCCTCCCCAGACCCCGCTGCCTCCGTCTCGCCGCCTCTGCAGCCTGCCTCACTGCCCGCCCGCCTGCCGAGCTGCCGCCAGCCCGCTGGCCGCCTCCATGCCCTCTCCACTGGCTCGCCGCCGCCGACCCACGACCCTCTTCCGCCTCCGCCCCGCCTCCGGCTCGCCCCAACCCCGCCGCCTCGTGCCTCCGCTGAAAGCCGCCTCTCCGGCCCCGCCTCCACCGACCTCGCCCCGCCACGGGCCGCTCGGCCGACGCCGCCGCTGCCTTCCGCCGAGCCCACCGCTTAGTCCTCTCGCCGCTGGCGAAGCTGTCGCGAGCTATGCCTCCGCTGGTCCGGCCAGGTTTCACTCTGCTCCAGCCCGTGACTCGCCTCGCTGGATTCTCCTCCGGCCGCATCCGTCTGCCAAGGCCGCTGCCGGGCGTTTGGGCCCGCAGACTCGCCCGCAGCGCCGCTTCCTTGCTCGGCCTAGCTCGGGATGATGCCGTTTCGGCTCATGCTTGTCCGTGGAGGGCGCCCTGCGAATCTTCAACAAGATGGATCCAATGACCGCAAGCCGAACCCAGAGACCGCCACCCGAAGTTCAAGACCGTCTCGTCCCAAGAGCCCCGATGCTCTTTTGTCGCCAAGATCTACTTCAGTAGATTCACGACCAATGTGCGAGGTGGAACCGATGACGGACCCCTAAGATCTTCCCACGAGATCCAAGGTCGACCCGATAAGATGTAATAACCCTCGCGCCAAGTTCTACGACCCCGAGGACCGGTCCACCGAACGCCAAGATCGCCCACACGGACTCGAGTACCCCGATCCCGGCACCCGAAGCCGAGAACCCCGACAAGAACCACGACACGGATACGCCGAGTCTCCATCGAGGACACCAAGGCCGTCGACATGGAACCGAAGGACGACAAGTACTTCATCCCGAACGCCATGACCGTCGACATGACCCGAAGACCACGGAGGCGCCAAGATCTATCCCGCAACCCCAGATCCGAACCCTGAGACCGAACCCCGAACCCCGGAACCCCAAGATCGTCGAGACCCCTAATGTGTGAACCCCTTCCCGAAACCCTATTTTATAACCTAATACAACTTGTCGCATATTAATCATTCATCTCGCATGCATATTTGTGTGGTTTGGGGGCCTTATGCCGATTCACCTTATAATTAAATATGGGGCCCATATGCGGGCAAATCTAGTCTCATATTGGCCTCATTTAAATTTGTGTAGCGAACCGGTATCTTATCTTGCCATGTTAAGACAACATTTAATTTGCGGGGTTGCTAAATAACATGAACCACCTAACTAATTGTCGGGACCCTGGTTCCGCTTAACATGACCTAATTGCATCGCACCTTGCCATGTCATTAATCATACATGCATCATGCCGATCTTCTGCCGTGTATTAAATATTGCATCCGGTGTTACTTCTAGCGTTTTGCTTCTTCATGATAAGGCCGTTGAGTTGATGTGAGTCACCCGATCTTCTATTGAACCTTCGACAATGTTTTCAAAGCAGCATCTCCCCTTTCTACCTATCTTACTTTATAGCAATTTACTCCTTCCTGTTGATCTATTGCTATCTGTGTTATGATGCTCTAGTTTCGCATCTGAAATCCTTGCAGCCCTACATTGCCTTGGACACATCCTATTACCCGTTGTTTGGTAGATAGTTGGACTTATGCGTCGTAGTCGCTTGCTCAAGTGTTGTCGTGTGTTGTCAAATGCCACGATTCTTTGATGTATTGTCGCATGTTGTTGTTGGAGATGATTCTAGTTTTACTTATCGTCACTTTAATTTCTGTTTAACAACTAAAATTGAATAAGCGAGAGGCATCGGTGGGTGATAGATAATATTTGGTTTCGAGCCCACTTGTGTCCGTAAGACCCGAGTACTTGATACTGTTCCTTGATTTATCGCTATCCACATCCGGAGGTATATGGGACCCCCAGGCGAGCTTGATTCATTCTTATTTCGGGGCCACAAACTAGTTTGAGGTGTTTTACTATCCTGTACTTATGCCATGCTACTGCTTTATTTACGATTGTCGAGGAGCACCTTTGTCTGTTAGGACTTGTGACCCGTTTCGTGGTATCGACAGCCCCGTTTGGGGACCTCATCGTTCATGACCCCACAAACTTTGGGGTCCGTCTAGCTATCTTACTGCGTTCGGGTGTACTCAAGGGTGGCCCCTGAAATATTTCAATCTGTGATTGTTCAATCGTGAAAGCCTCGTTGGGTTTTGATTTGGTTTTTCCGAGGTTGATCGAGCGTGTGTTGCTATTGGTGCACCCGGCGGGTAAAACTTTTCAAAGCCGTGTCCGGATATGGACGACTTGGAGCACGATATCTCGATCATAGACAAGCATAACTAAAGTTTATCGCTATAAATTTGACTTATAATGACTAGTAATCAGCTTCACTATAATTGAATGGCTAATAATACTGCCCACAATTGCTTGTTTTGTTTGTCGCTTTCTACCATTGTACCTGACTAGTAAGTATAGCAACTACAACGGAATTGGCTGATTAAAAGTACCAACAACCGGGTTTTCGGATTACATCATGCTATCTCAATTTGATTAGTAAGTGCTGCAACTACAACGGAATGGTTAATTAAAAGGGCCCACTTATTTTATCGGGACAATTATCTACACGGACTAGTAAAGTGCCGCAACTATAATCGAATAAATAAAGCCAACCGCGTGAGTTCCTCGGTTGACTTCCTCGCTTGGTTTCGAGGGGAAACACGGATGGGTTTGTTTGGTGTTAGCTTCAGTTGGATCCGGATAGGTCACTCTTACCCTCTCGATTACCGCCATTGTATCGAGTCTCTATAGGTTGTTTAGTGCATCTTGCCGCGCTCGATCCACCATACCTATGTAGGCGAGGACGCCATTCTAGCCTCGCCGTGTCTTGGCCTCGATCGACGCTCCTTCTTTTTCCTTTGCCCTTTGTCGGCACCCCTTTTGTTTAAGCGGTTTGAGATCGGCGTCGTTAGCGGGTTACCCTTCCGGCTTGGCTGGGCGGGGTTATGGACGCCATTGGTTATTCTTCGTGGCTCTTAGCCCCATTTGCATCTTGTCCGTGGTGGACGCCTATCGCTTTCAAGGTGATTTGGATCTTTGTATATTATATCTCAGATTCTTGACTCTTTGAGTCGCCGTTATATATATCTGCTCGTGGGTCCCATCGAGGACTGTGTAATGTTATTACTTGCTTTCCACCGCGAAAGTGCCTGGTGGGCACCTTTGAATCGTTTCTATGCGGGTTTGGTGAATTTTTCTCAAACTTGCATAGGTCCGATTCTGAGGGTGTTACAGAGTGGTATCAGAGCCCAGCAGTTGCGATACCCCACAAGTCCAGCCTGTAGGATAACCTAGCTAACGGCCGAAGTAGAGTGTCAAAAACTATTTTTGGAAATCGGTTGGATAGTTCTGATTAGGTCTGATTTTTACTCCTTACCCCTCTGCTATTCTCCTCTTACCTCGACGTGTTTTGAATCTGCTCTCTTCTCTCTCTTCGAGTCCAGGAATTCTCGTGGTTGGGTTTCCGTCGTACCTTTAGGGCTTCGCTTTCTCCTTTTTGTAACGGAGGTGCTACGAACATCAATCCGCAACTTGTCTGTTGTACCCTTCCTTCGATCTTTTGTTCTTGAAATCTTCTGTCCTTGAGCTCTTTATCCATATGTGTTCCTTGCCGGATAACAGTGTCGTTGAAAAACATATGAGAAGGACGAGCTTTGGTGAAGTTGGAGTATACCTTGAGCATGTGTTGTTCATGCCAATGGAACCATCGCGAAACCTAATCATTGTGTCTTTCATACGATTTATTGCATCTTCCGGTGTTTCGATGTGAAGACGTCATCTACGCCAGAGCCGGTGAGTCCACATCACTCCCTTTTCCGAACCTCGCTTGTCGAGATCTTGATCTAATTCGAGAGTTGGTTGCATAATCCGTCTATTCAAGTGCAAGAGTAATGGTTTGAGTGCGGGATGGAGTAGCTACCTACCTGCTCTTATCATTCGCTCTTGTACGTTGAATCGTGGATCCAGTTTACTCTATCCATGGAAGTTAGAGGTGTCCTTACCTTCAACTCCGTCCTTTGTTTCCGGAGTGTTCTCTCGACGGTCGGGAACAACGACCCTTTGTTGGTGTGGCGATTTCCGGATGGAGAAGAAACCCTCGTTAGTGGTGTCGCGAGGATCTACCGGAAGCGAAGACGATCGCCGACCTCCCTTCCGGTACCATGAGGCGGATCTCGAGGGCGAGATCCATTGTTAGTGGTGTCGGTGTGGCATCCCGCAAAACCACTACTAGAAAATCGCGTTGAATTTGTGCATTGCATCGTCATCATCATGCATTGTTTGCCAAACTGTTTCCGCAAAGCCCGTTTTGTTTTATAAAACGCCCCGTCTTTTATTCAACGCAAAACGGTCCCGGAATATTTTGTTTTGGCCGCCATCGGTTTGCAGACGGTCCGCTTAATTAAATAAAACATTTAATTATTTTAGTGGGGCAGTCGAACGGGCCGAAGCGACCCGAACGACCGCCCCAGGATTTTAAATCGGTCCACCAACCGCCCTTCCTAAAACCTAAACCTACCCAGAATTCTACCCACCCAATCCTCCACATCACCCCCGCCCTATAGCGTCGCCACCTCACCTTCTCCCCTCTACCCAATCCTAAACCGACATAACCACCCCACTCCCCTCTCTCTCTCCACCTCTTCCCCGCCAAGACACACCGCACCCCACGCACGCATGGACCCATCCCCCCACGCACGCACCCCTGCCTCTCCCACTCCTCTAATCGCTGCCACAGGCACGCCTGACCCACCTCACAGCCATGCTCCCCACGCCTCTCCTCCTCCCTTCTTCCTCATTGCCCGCGCCCCCCACGGCCAGCTCTCTTGGCGCCAACGCGATTCCCCTCGGCTCACCACTGTCGCCCACCCGCCTCCGCGTCGCATCCAGCTCCGCTCGCCGCCCTCCCTCTGCCCGTCCCTTGACCCTCGCCCGCGCGCCACGCCAGCAGCCGCGGCCTCCTCTCCGACCCAAGCTGCCGCGAAGCTCCGGCCAGAGAGCCGCGGCTGACGGCCTCGCCCTCCCTCAAGCTCCTCGCCGCCCGCCCGCTGACCTCAGCAGCTCGCCTGGACGTCGCCCGTCCGCTTCCGCCCTGCTGCCCGTCGTCCCGTCGAGCCTCGTCCTCCCGTGCTGACCCCGCCTCCGGCCCGAGCCGCGTCAGTCCCCCCGCCGCGGACAAGCGGTCGCCTCACCTCCCCGGGGCGCACCTCCGTCCGAGCCCGTCGAGCCCTCGCTGTTGCCCTCTCCGGCGCCCCTCGGCGTGCGTCCGCCGCCCGGCGCCTCTGCTCCTCCTCCTGCGGCTCTGCGCCACCTCGGCCGAGGCCGCGCCAGCGCCGCTCCGCCTCAGCGTCGCCCGTTGTCCCGCCGTCGCCGGCTCTTCCTCGCCGAAGCGGCGTCTGGCCGACCCTGCGCCCTACAATGGCGACTCTGCGTGCCCGCCTTCTCCGGCGCCGCCAGCGACCCTCCTCCCCATCTCCGACCGCGCGGTCTCGTAGCCCCGTCGTCGCCTACACTGCTCGCCGCATGTCCCCGACGAAGTTCTCGCGTGTGGTCTGCTCCGAGGACATCGCCGCAAGTCGCCATCGATCAAGACGAGAACGCAACAAAATCTTCAGCGTGTACTTCATGACTTCCTCACGAATCGGTGCCCGAGAACATGGAACGACAAGATCGTCTCAAGCCCCGATGCCTTTTGTCGCCAAGATCTGCGTTGTTGCGTGTTTCTGACCATGCGAGATGGAACCCGATGACCGCCAAGCTCGGCACCAAGACGACTAGCCCTTCACGCGGAACACCGAGAACGCCCCGTAACGCCTGTGTCGACGACACGGATACGACAAGTACCTCCCTCGAACGCCGAACCGGAAGGACGCCAAGATCGCCACCATTCACAAGTACCGCACCCGGACGCCAAGTACTTCACCCCGGAAGACCGACTCGATTGCGCGGGCCCGACAAAACCCTCGCAAAGGCAAGTTCGACCCTGTGGGACCCAACAAGATCGGCACGACGACAAGTATGGCATCGACCCGGAGGATCCGATGCGCCCCGACGCCAACCCAAGTCCGGCTTACCGGATTCGACAAGAACTACCCCCGATATCCGAGAACGCTTCCGTCGAGCCGAACCCCGTCGAACCCTGGACCCCGAGACCAACCCCGAACCCCGGACCAAGATCGTCGAGCCCCTCTGATGTGTCAACCCCTTATCCGAGAACCCTATTCCATAATATAATTACAACTTGTCGCATATTTAATTGTCATCTCGCATGCATATCACGTGGTTTGGGGGCCTTATGCCGATTCACCTAATAATTAAATATGGGGCCCATATGCGGGCAAATCTAGCCTTATATTGGCCTCATTTAAACATGTGTAGCGAACCGTTTCCATCTGTTGCATTGCTAAACAACATTTAAATTGCGGGGGTTCTAAACAACTTGAACCGTTATTAATTGTCGGGACCCCGGTTCCGCTTAACATGACCTAATTGCATCGCACCTTGCCATGTCATTAATCATACATGCATCATGCCGATCTTCTGCCGTGTATTAAATATTGCATCCGGTGTTACTTCTAGCGTTTTGCTTCTTCGCGGATAAGGCCGTTGAGTTGATGTGAGCTTCGCCCCGATCTTCGGTTGAACCTTCGACAATGTTTTCAGGCGAGCATCTCCCCCTTTCTACCTATCTTACTTTATAGCAATTTACTCCTTCCTGTTGATCTATTGCTATCTGTGTTGCGATGCTCTAGTTTCGTACCCGTGAAATCCCTTGCAGCCCTACATTGCCTTGGACACATCCTATTACCTGTTGTTTGGTAGATAGTTGGACTTGCGTGTCGTAGTCGCTTGCTCAAGTGTTGTCGTGTGTTGTCAAATGCCACAGTTGCTGATGTATTGCTGCATGTTGTTGTTGGAGATGATTCTAGTTTTACTTATCGTCACTTTAATTTCTGTTTAACAACTAAAATTGAATAAGCAGAGGCATCGGTGGGTGATAGATAATATTTGGTTTCCGAACGCCCACTTGTGTCCCGTAAGACCCCGAGTACTTGATACCTGTTCCTTGATTTATCGTGCTATCCACATCCGGAGGTATATGGGACCCCACGAGCGAGCTTGATTCATTCTTATTTCGGGGCCACAAACTAGTTTGAGGTGTTTTTACTATCCTGTACTTATGCCATGCTACCGCTTTATTTACGATTGTGCGAGAGCACACTGCATCGTGTTAGGACTTGTGACCCGTTTACGTGGTATCGACAGTCCCGTTTGGGGACCTCTTTGCTGTTGCCACCGACCCCACAAACTTTGGGGTCCGTCTCGAGCTAGCTTACTTCGTTATGGTGTACTCAAGGGTGGCCCCAAATATTCTCAATCTGTGATTGTTCACCGTGAAAGCCTCGTTGGGTTTTGATTTGGTTTTTCCGAGGTTGATCGGCGTGTGTTGCTATTGGTGCACCCGGCCGGGTAAAACTTTCAAAGCCGTGTCCGGATATGGACGACTTGGAGCACAAGTCTCGATCATAGACAAGCATAACTAAAGTTTGCTATAAATTTGACTTATAATGACTAGTAATCAGCTTCACTATAATGGAATGGCTAATATCGCCCACAATTGCTTGTTTGGTTTGTCGCGACCATTGTACCGACTAGTAAGTATAGCAACTACAACGGAATTGGTGATTAAAAGTACCAACAACTGCCGGGTTTCGGATTACATCATGCTATCTCAATTTGATTAGTAAGTGCCGCAACTACAACGGAATGGTTAATTAAAAGGGCCCACCGCTTATTTTATCGGGACAATTATCTACACGACTAGTAAAGTGCCGCAACTATAATCGAATAAATAAACCGCCAACCGCGTGAGTTCCTCGGTTGACTTCCTCGCTTGGTTTCGAGAAACACCAGATGGGTTTGTTTGGTGTTAGCTTCGTGTTGGATCCGGATAGGTCACTCTTACCCCTCGATTACACGCCATTGTATCGAGTCTCTATAGGTTGTTTAGTGCATCTTTGCCGCCACGATCCACCATACCTATGTAGGCGAGGACCGCGAATTCTAGCCTCGCTGTCTTCGCCTCGACGCCCTTCTTTTCCTTTGCCCTTTGTCACGGCCCTTTTGTTTAAGCAGGTTTGAGATCGACGTCGTTAGTGGTTACCTTCCCTTGGCTTCGGGCAGGTTATGGACGCCATTGGTTATTCTTCGTGGCTCTTAGCCCCATTTGCATCTTGTCCGTAGCTGGACGCCTATTGTTTTCAAGGTGATTTGGATCTTTGTATATTATATCTGTATTCTTGACTCTTTGAGTCGCCATATATATATCTGCTCGTGGGTCCCATCGAGGACTTGTGTAATGTTATTACTTGCTTTCCACCCGCATTTAAAGTGCCTGGTGGGCACCTTTGAATCGTTTCTATGCGGGTTTGGTGAATTTTGCTCAAACTTGCATAGGTCCGATTCTGAGGGTGTTACAATAAAAGTGAAGGGTTCGCAACATAGAAAACAAAAAATTTTCCTACGATGTGAACTATATACCAAGATCTATTTATACTAGATACAAACAACGGGCGGATGTATATCCATAGAGAACATACCCTTGAAGACCGACAAAGCTTAACGAGTTCAACTCGTGGTTGATGTAGACGATCTCTTGCCGATCTCAAGATCGAGAGGAAGTCCTAGCGCAAATCAGCCCAAGATCCGCGTCGCACACACGCTCGAGGCACCGAGCAACCTCCGCCTCGCCCAGATGCATGAAGCACAACTCTTTCTTGCCGAATAGCCACCGGAACATGTATCTCTAGTTCGAGACCATGGGGATAAATTCTAGAGGGGAGAGAGATCCTTCACGAGGAGGTGTGAGTGAGAAGTGAGGAGGGGCCTTTATAGGAGGAGGGGGAACCCAAGGGGGTAGCCATGCATGGGGCTGCCCTTGCTCCTCCCTTCATGTGGGTGGACACTCCACTCACAAAACTCCTCCAAATTCCTCCACTAAAAGTCCACTCAAAATTCCCATTAAATTTCCACCAAATTTAATGCAAACTCTCATTAAATAAAACTCTTTTATTTTATTCAGAATTTTGTCAATTACTTTAATGACAAACATTCACAATAACCCCTTGCTAGAATTCTATTTCACATGCATAACCACTTTATGCAATTTCACCCAAAACCTGCTTTTGATCTAGTGAAATAAATTCTGCGCTTGTTTATTCTTTCGGCATGAAACATTTGCTCCAATTGGATGTCGGTGTCTCTTAAGTGTGTCACCCTACGGTTCGTGAATAATGCGGACATGATCGAGACCCCTCTCGATCAATAATCGAAGCGGGTCCGAGACCCATACCGACTCCACACATTCAACGATGACTTTCTTGTGATCGCTAACCTTTTACGCTAGTATCTTAATCCCTTTGTCTCACGATATATTACATGTCCGAGATTCGATCATCGGTATCTCCATACCTAGTTTGATCTCGCTATCGACATGCACTCTTTTCTTGTTCTGTGATATAACATTCTAGTGATCAAATCACTTGCTTGCAAGCTAATCAATGTGATATCACCGAGAGGCCCAGAGTATATCTATCCGTCATCGGGATGAACAAATTCCACTCGATCCATGAGCCTCAACATAACACTTTATTAGTTCAATCCATCTTTATAATCACCTGCTACGGTGTGACGTTTGATGTTATCAAGAAACTCTTACGGTGTTAGTGATTGACATGATCTCATGGTCTAAGGATTAGGATCACTGTAAGTTGTTATAGCAATATAAACTCAATGACTTTGATCGTAATTCTATACTGGATGAATGTTCATCACATCATTACACTAATGTTGTGATCCCGTTATTAACAACATCCAATGTCCATGATCGTGAAACCTTGATCATCTTGTTAATCAACGAGCTAGTTTATGAGAGAGGCTTAACTAGAACTTTCGCTTGTTTATTAAACACACATGTATTAACGCTTCCGTATTAATACAATTATAGCATGTAAAATAAACATCTATCATATACTTGGAATACACATAATAAACAATTTATTATTGCCTCGGGCATATTCCTCTCGCCTCCCACTTGCACTAGAGACAATAATCTAGTTACATAGTGATATATCTAACACCCATTGAGTTCGTGTTGATCATGTTTTGCTCTAGGAGAGTTTTAGTCAACGGATCCGCTACATTGAGATCCGTATGTACTTTACAAATCTTTATATCTCCATCCTTGACATGCTCATGATGGAGTGAAACCGCGCTAATATGCTTGGAATGCTTGTGAGACCTTGGCTCTTTGGTATTGGCAATGGCACCATTGTTGTCACAATAGATCACCATTGGGTCCAACGCGCTTGCCACAACTCCTAGTTCGGATATGAACTCCTTCATCCAAATCGCTTCCCGAGCCGCTCAAGCAAAGAACATATTCGGCCTCCGTTGATCCCGCTACCACAGGTTGTTTGGAGCTCCTCCAACTAACCGCCCGCCATTCATGAGAAATACGATCCGGATTGAGACTTAGAGTCATCCGGATCGGTGTCAAAGCTAGCCGACATAACACTTAGCGAGCTCTTCTTCACCTCAGATACAAGAAACATATCCTTAGTTCTTCTTAAGTACTTAAGGATATTCTTGACCGCTATCCAAAGGTTCAACCTGGATCCGATTGGTACCTACTAGTCAAACTAATAGCGTGTGCCACATCCGTCTTGTACATAGCATGGCGTACATTATAGAGCCTATGGTCAAGCATAGGGACTTTGTCCATTATCTCTTTCTTCCGCCGGGACTTTGAGTCTTACTCAATGTCTTGCCTTGCAACATAGGTAAGAACCCTTCTTACTTCCGTCCATTTTAAACTTCTTTAAAATCTTATCAAGGTATGTACTTATGATAGCCCTATTAGGCGCCTAGATCTATCTCTATAGATCTTTATGCCTAATATGTATGACGCTCACCTAGGTCCTTCATTGAAAATTTGTCGCTTAGATAACTTTTAACACTGTTTAAAGTTCTATATCATTTCCGATCAATAATATGTCATCCACATATAATATCGTAAATGCCACATTGCTCCCACTCACTTTCTTGTAAATACAAGCTTCTCCATAAGTTTGGACAAATCCAAACTCTTTGATCACCTCATCAAAGCGGAGATTCCAACTTGATGCTTGCTTCAATCCATAGATGGATCGCTGAAGCTTGCACACCTTGTTAGCATCCTTAGGATCGACAAACCCTTCGGTTGTATCATATACAACTCTTCTTCAATATTACCATTGAGAAACGCGTTTTGACATCCATCCGCCATATTTCATAATCGAAATATGCAGAATTGCTAACATAATCCTAATCGACTTTAGCATCGCCACGGAGAGAAAGTCTCATCGTAGTCAACTCCTTGAATTTGTCAAACCCTTGCGACAAGTCGAGCTTTATAGATGGTCACATTACCATCAAGACGCTTTTCCTTTTGAAAATCCATTTGTTCTCCACGGCCTTTCGGTCGTGAGGTAATTCCACCAAGTTCCAAACTTGATTTTTATACATGGATTCCATCTCGGATTTCATGGCTTCTAACCATTTGTTGGAACTGGCTCATCATCGCTTCTTCATACGCCGCAGGTCATTATTTTCATCAACCATGAAATTTATGACAGATTTCCGTCAGCTGGAGTCGCACGCCCCTGCTTGACCTGCGAGGTTCTGTAGTACTCTCTTCGAGTTTCATGATCATTATCATTAGTTCCCTCTTCAACAGTGGAGCCAACTCCTAACAACTTCCGGTCGCGCTACTCGCCATACTTTGAAGAGAAGGTTCCATAACCTCTTCGAGTTCTACCTTCCGACTACTCACACCTTTCGAGAAACTCTTTCTCTAGAAAGGATCCATTCTTGGCAACAAAAACCTTGCCCTCGGATCTGATAGAAGGAATACCCAATAGTTTCTTTAGGGTATCCTATGAAGACGATTTTTCCGCTTTGGGTTCGAGTTTATCCGGTTGAAGTTTCTTCACATAAACATCGCATCCCCAAACTTTAAGAATGATGACTTAGGTTTGTTTCCAAACCACAATTCATACGTGTCTTTTCAACGGATTAAGATGGTGCCCGATTTAAAGTGAATGCAGCTTTAGTGCATAACCCCAAAATGACAACGGCAAGTCCGCCGAGACATCATAGATTGAACCATATCTAATAAAGTACGATTACGACGCTCCGACACACCATTTTGTTGTGGTGTTCCCAGTGTGAGTTGTGAAACAATTCCACACTCTTTCATGTGAGTGCTAAACTCAGAATTTAGATACTCACCTCCACGGTTAGATCAGAAATTTGATCTTTCTATTACGATGATTTTCCACTTCATTCTGAAATTCCTTGAACTTTTCAAAGGTTTCAGACTTGTGTTTCATCAAGTAGATATAACCATATCTACTCAAATCATCCATGAAAGTAACAAAATAACGATATCCACCTCACGACACACTCATTGGACCACATACATCGAATGTATGATTTCCAATAAATCCGCCTGCTCCATTGAACCTAAAACGGCGTTCTAGTCATCTTGCCCATAAGGCATGGCTCACATGTATCAAATGATTCATAATCAAGTGATTCCAAAAGTCCATCCGAATGGAGTTTCTTCATGCTTAATGCCAATATGACCTAGACAGCGCTACATATATGCGGATATATCATCATTAAGTTTAATCCTTTTAGCATCAACATTATGAATATGTGTAACATTATCATTGAGATCTAATATAAATAAACCATTCATCATCGGTGCATGACCATAAAAGATTTCATTCATATAAATGGAACAACCATTGTTCTCAGATTTAAATGAATAACCACTTTGCATCAAACATGATCCAGACATAATGTTCATGCTCAAAGGTGCACCGATAACATTTATTTAAGTTTATGACTAATCCCGACGGTAAGTGGAGAGGCGTTCGACGGCGATCACATCAACGCTTGATCCATTGCCGACACGCATCTTGACCTCACCCTTGCTAGCGGTCGCTTGTTCCGCAGCCCGATTCGAAGTTACAAATATTAGCAACGAACCGGTATCAAATACCGGTGCTACTGCGAGCACTAGTCAAGTACACATCAATAACATGTATATCATATATACCTTTGTTTGCCTTGCGGCCTTCTTGTCCGCAGATACTTGGGGCGATTCGCTTCGATGGCTATCCCTTACAATAGTAGCACTCGGTATCGCACTTAGGTCCAACTCGGGGTTTCTTTTCAAGCGCGCAACAGCTTCGCCTTACTTCCTTCCGCTTTTCCCTTCTTGTCTTTCTTGAAACCGGTGTTCCTATTGATCATCAACACTTGATGTTCCTTTTGATCTCCACTTCGGCTTTAAGCATTGATGTAAGCTCGGGAGAGACTTCTTCATGCCTTGCATATTATAGTTCATCACGAAGCTCTTATAGCTAGGTGGCGAGATAGACAGAACACGATGGATGCCTAAGTCAATGGGAATCGTTATTCCCAAGGACACAAGCTTATCGGCGTAACCGACATCTTGAGTACATGCTCACTAACGGGCTGTGCTCTTCCATCATGCAGCTAAAGAACTTTTACAAGCATTGTAGCTCTCTCAAAGACATGTGTGTCGAAAATCATTTTCAACTCACCCATTGTATCAAATGCATTGCCGTTTTAAACGCTTTCAAGTTCGCTCTAGCCCATACAATATGCCGCAATGTACTAAGTTGTGGTCCTCTCGAGTCGATAGACATTCTTCTCCTCGTCGGGAATCATCAAAGGTGGGGGCCTAATCTGCGCTTCTAGCACATATTGCTTTTGTGCGAGAGAGGAGAATCCTCAAATTCATGGCCCATTCAAGAAAGTTGCTACCGTTCGTTGCTAGTTTCTCTTTCTCCATGAACGCATTGAAATTAAAAGCGGTGGTGCCATCTACAACAGAATTTGTAAAGTTTAGACTAAGTGTATGATAGATTGAGTTCAACTAATCTATATTACGAATGAACTCCCACTCAAAAGCGACATCCCTCGTGTCCTTTTGGTGATTACATGAACCAAATCCACTACACCAAGTCCGATCATCACGTGAGTCGGTATAGCTTCAAAGGCGAGCATCAAATGGGCATCATATCAACTATATGACTCATGCTTAACCTTTCGATGCGTGTTCCGAGGCCATGTCTGCATACATGCTAGGCTCGCCAAGTTAGAACCTTAGTATTTGCGTGTGTAACTGTTTTACACCAAATATGGTCGTGGATCCAAGAACACCCGATCATCACGTGATGTCTTGGAGCGGAAAACATAATCGGTGCATACTAAAGGAGAACACATTTTTATCTTGATATTTAAATGAGGATCATCTTATTATGCTTAACAAAGCGCTAAACAAGCAATATAAGATGTAATCAAACATCATATGTTTATTAGTGAAATTATATGGTTCCGCAGATGATCTCTATCATGTGCATCGTGGTATGATCACTATCATACCTATATGTGTAAATCCAAGGTCTATGGATTTTTACACGCTATGTGTGTTAAGAGTATCATCTCATACTTCTACTTACAACACTACCATATCATAACACTAGCCCAAAGAACAATCTAAACTAGACGCCTCTAATTTATCCATTGCAAGTTTTACGTGGCTTAGGGCTTTCGAGATAGAACCGTTCTTACCTCTTAACATGAACCACAACGAGGATAATCAAATTGTTGACAACTCGCTTGCAAAATAGATATTGACTATAGTAGGAGAGACAGACACCCGCTAGCCACTTATGCAAACTAGTTGCATGTCAAGCGTGGAACAGGTCTCATGCGAGGACATGTAAAGTTTGTCGCCGCTTCATCCCACTATGCCACCAATATCCAAAATCACAACAAAGGAGCAACAACATGATCATCATCGCCCACATACTCATATGTGTACTACGTGTAAAGTATCTACGCATAGATCCGCTCGATACCTTTCAAGGGTTCGCAGCATAGAAAACAAAAAATTTTCCTACGATGTGAACTATATACCAAGATCTATTTATACTAGATACAAACAACGGGCGGATGTATATCCGTAGAGAACATACCCTTGAAGACCGACAAAGCTTAACGAGTTCAACTCGTGGTTGATGTAGACGATCTCTTGCCGATCTCAAGATCGAGAGGAAGTCCTAGCGCCGCAAATCAGCAACGCATCCGTGCTCGCACACACGTTCGAGGCACCGAGCAACCTCCGCCTCCTCGCTCCAGCGATGCAGCGGAAGCACAACTCTTTCTTGCCGAATAGCCACCGGGAACATGTATCTCGCTAGTCCGAGACCATGGGGGATAAATTCTAGAGGGGAGAGAGATCCTTCACGAGGAGGTGGAGGAGAAGTGAGAGGAGGGCTCCTTTATAGGAGGAGGGGGGAACCCCAAGGGGTGGCTGCATGGGGCTGCCCTTTGCCCTCCCTCTTCATGTGGGTGGACACCCACCACAAAACTCCTCCAAATTCCTCCACTCAAAAGTCCACTCAAAATTCCCATTAAATTTCCACCAAATTTAATGCAAACTCTCATTAAATAAAACTCTTTATTTTATTCAGAATTTTGTCAATTACTTTAATGACAAACATTCACAAATAACCCTTGCTAGAATTCTATTTCACATGCATAACCACTTTATGCAATTTCACCCAAAACCTGCTTTTGATCTAGTGAAATAAATTCCTGCTTGTTTATTCTTTCGCATGAAACATTTGCTCCAATTGGATGTCGGTGTCTCTTAAGTGTGTCACCCCACGGTTCGTGAATAATGCGGACATGATCGAGACCCTCTCGGATCAATAATCGAAGCGGATCCGAGACCCATACCGACTCCCACACATTCAACGATGACTTTCTTGTGATCGCGGAACCTTTTACGCTAGTATCTTAATCCCTTTGTCTCACGATATATTACATGTCCGAGATTCGATCATCGGTATCTCCATACCTAGTTTGATCTCGCTATCGACATGCACTCTTTCTCGCTCCTGTGATATAACATTCTAGTGATCAAATCACTTGCTTGCAAGCTAATCAATGTGATATCACCGAGAGGGCCCAGAGTATATCTATCCGTCATCGGGATGAACAAATTCCACTCTCGATCCATGAGCCTCAACATAACACTTTATTAGTTCTCGAATCCATCTTTATAATCACCTGTTATGGTGTGACGTTTGATGTTATCAAGAAACTCTTCCGTGTTAGTGATTGACATGATCTCATGGTCTAAGGATTAGGATCACTTCGTAAGTTGTTATAGCAATATAAACTCAATGACTTTGATCGTAATGCTATACTTCGGATGAATGTTCATCACATCATTACACTAATGTTGTGATCCCGTTATTAACAACATCCAATGTCCATGATCAGGAAACCTTGATCATCTTGTTAATCAACGAGCTAGTTTATGAGAGAGGCTTAACTAGGAACTTTCTGTTTGTTTATTAAACACACATGTATTAACGTTTCCGTATTAATACAATTATAGCATGTAAAATAAACATCTATCATATACTTGGAATACACATAATAAACAATTTATTATTGCCTCTCAGGGCATATTCCCTTCAAAAAGCTCAACAACAGAATAACAAGGTTCTCGAAATAAAACACACAAGTAGCAAGCCATCCACATGTCGGATGGTCCAATAATAAGTCCACAAATAACAAGTACGAATATGAAAGATAAACGAGTAGTCAAGTCTACTCATCAGCATCAATCTCCTCCCCGACGAAGGTAAGACCTGCGTTCTTCATCGCGGTCTTATTCTCCTCAATCGTAGTGGTCAAGGAATCGACCTTGGCCTTGAGAGCCCTCTTCTGGGAGCGAAGCCTCTCAATAACCATCTGCTGCTGCTCTAGCTCGAAATCCTTGGACTTCAGTTCCTCGGTCATGTCCCGGATCCTCTTGTTCCTATCCTGGACGCGTTTCTCCTGACTCTTGAACTTGCGGTCCCGGGCCTCGAACTTCGTCTCCATTTCCTTGACCATCTCATCCTGCTGTGCGAAAAGCTTGTCCTTCTCGCGAAGCTGCACCTAGAGCTCGTCATTGCTGAGCATGACGTTCGTCCTATCCGTGTCCACGTGCCTGATGAGAGACTCTAAGTCCTGGATATAGAGACGTATCGGCTCTGCCGTGTCCCTCGAGTCGTCCTCATAGTCAATAGACTCTCCGTCAACATCACGTCTTCCGAAGACGTGGAAGTGAGTGCCCCTAACCTGTCGGGAGTGACGGCCTAACAGACGTCCTATCAGGTCCTGCATGACTACCTCCATGCCTCTCTCCCTGTTGTCGTGCATCATCTTGAAGACGATGGCCTCCGTAGTAGGCTCCGTCTGGCGTCCGGGCTGGTTCACCTTGAAGCCCCAGAGGTCCTTCCTCTCGAACTTGGTGAGTGGATGCACCGTGATGGTGGGAAGAGGGAGATCGAGCAAAGTGGTAAGCTCAACGATACGAGGGCCGAAACGGGTAAACTGGAACTCCTCAACAGTGTTGATGGTAATAGGCATCTATTTATAAGATTAAAAAGTTAGAACAACACAATTTAAGATAAAACAAGACAAATATTTCATACATATCCATGGAACACAAACATCACACAAGTCATGCATACATAAGTCCATTACATCAATCAAGGTCCATACTTATTTAAGGTATCATTTTTGGAAAATAAGGTGATAGATGGTGTCCAACTAACGAAGTGTGCTCACAATCCTATCTCACTGGATCTGGTGGCTATCACAATGTTCCTAGAGGCAATCCACCTATCTTGTTCACATGATTCCATCACTAAGTCTATTATATCTCCCCTTAACTCTTGGTTGGTGGCTTCCAACTCTTGGGTAAGTTCCTTCTCTTTCTCTAAGTATTTTTGGAGGTTGAGCATCCTGCACTTGACTCTAGCACTTAGTTCTTTGATAGTCCTCCAAGCTGCATCTCTGGCTGACTCAAAGAATGTGGTGTGCATTACAGTGGTAGTGTACATGCAGAATCCCCTTTCTTTGTGGTTGTCTTCCTTGTTTTTGTACAAGTGAAGTTGCACCCACCAATACTCCACTCCTTCATCCATCACCGGAAAGCCTTTGTAAACAGCTGCACCATGTGCTTCCATTGCCACCATGAGGTCCTTGAGAATCTTTGGAAACTCAGTTTCACACTCCAAGGTCATGGTCATGAGTGGACCTTTCTTCACGGCTTCGTTTATGGAGTTCATCTACAAATGGAGATGAGAATGAGAAGATTAGAAAAGTTTTACGAGAAGAATAGACAAGTGTAGAAGTAGTTGAAAATTTTTCCTTAGTGGTTTTCCAATCCTAGGGTCATAATCCTATAGGCAACATGTGCTCGATACCATCATTAGATCCCACCTTTGTAAAGGAAAAGGATCCCTGTGATTGCAATGCTAGTCCCTGGATCATTGCTAGCATCCACAGTTTAAGATGAAGTACATAGATACAAAGGTCGTTTATTATATTCATTCCAGAGATAAAACATAGTCTTTTACAACTCAGGGCCAAAGGCCTAATACAAGAGTTTTGGAATAAGTAAATAAACATAAGTCTTCATCTTCATGTGCCACAGGCAAGCATGTTGAGTGTAGACTCATGACTCCTATTCATCATCGGAGTAACCTGCAACATCACAAGTTACAGCCACAGAGGGTCTTTGGAATAGTATTGGCAAGTGATACCTTAGTATATTTTAAGTGGACTATATTACTATATGCATTTTGGCTAAGTGTAGCTTGGCTTGCTTTGCTCAAAATAGGTTTTTCCTATTAGTTGAAATCACTAAGTTTTTCTTTGTCAAAAACTTTCCCAAGGAACCACCAATAGACATTGGGGTCCTTTACCCTTGTTCACCCACAAATTTTACCTAGAAATTGGAGTGATGAGATTCTTGCAGCTTCCATGTCTTGATGCTCAAGTTGTCCAATGCCATGGACCTGGCTAAGTACTTAGGTTTTCCATCTGCAGAGGTTGTGCACTTTCCCCACCAGACTTGGTTTCCCAAGACAGGACCTTTCAGAAGCCTTTCCTTAGTCAAATGGACGCGCTCCAACCTATCATTCCCACTACCACCAACTGTCCAAGTGACTAAGTTCTAGCAACCTATATGATCATGGCAGAGCCCATATTGCCAAGTGGTTGCACTGTAAGCTTTCTCAACACTTGGCCTCCAAATCCTTTTGTGCCTGGGTGGCATACCACAGGTGAGATACACAACCCAAGTCCATGGCCTTGTGTAACCACTCAACATAAACCAATCATTCCATTCCACCCAGGGGATTCATTGAATTAGTGGTTTTATTAGGAAAAACTTAAGTCTCATGACTTAGAAATATTTTACCATAGTAAGTATAGATTTTCACCAAC
This sequence comes from Avena longiglumis, assembly GCA_030063025.1. NCBI lineage: Eukaryota > Viridiplantae > Streptophyta > Magnoliopsida > Poales > Poaceae > Avena > Avena longiglumis. Next base: position 469,010,313 of record CP125976.1, read on the forward strand.
CCTTGTTTGCTAAATAGCTAGGCTAAGCATGGCATGATAACTTAACTTAGGAAAATTCCCTAGCAATTCTACCATTCTAATCTACTAGGATTTCCCAATCTTTCATTTGGCAAAAAGGTAGCATGCTAGACTTAGCAAAATATCTAATGCTAATACAAAATATGGGAAAGGAATATTCATGAAAATATCACTTGCCTTGGTAATGTGGAGAGTAGCACTCCTCACAATCACAATCACTAGCAAAATCTACACAAAAATTTGTAGCACACCATTACACACAAGTATATACAATCAAAAATAATATGAATGCATGCATGCAAGAATTTACTAAGTGGTGATTTTGAAAACTCTACCAAGCATGTGCATGTTTACAGAAACTTAACCAGTCACAAGTTTGTCAACTGAACTTATTTATCTCTAAAACAATTTACTAAACTAAATCCATACTCAAAATAGCCTTAAACATGTTTTTACAAATAAAGTCATTCTAATGGTTACTATTTGTTAAACACTTTGCATAGTCAGAAAGGCCTTGATTCCCTGAATCCAATGGTATAAAGTTTGCAAAATTCCAACATGGAAATCAAAAGTTATAAGCATTTGAAATTTGGATCAAATTCTGATTTAAAATCTGTTTTTAGATCTGTTCCTAGCCACGCGTCGTGTTGTGATCGGCGCTGCACGGTCGACCGGATCGAGCTCTGCGCAGGATCTAAATAGATCGCTGCCCGATCGCGTGCCTCTTCGCTGATTACTGAATCTATCCTAATGCGTGGATCAAGATCCAACGGCGCGCGAGCAAGCGACCATGTCCAGTGGCGCGCGGGCGTCGAAGTGAGCGCTTTCTCACGGCGCTTAGCGTTCTGTGTCGTCCGCGAGAGGGAGAAGGGCCATACCAGATTCGCAAGAGGCTGCTGAAGCTCAAGGTAGCGTCGGTTTGCGAAGGGGCGTGCTGACACGGCGATGATTCCTCGCCGGAGTTGAGTCTGGCGATAGGTGGTTCCGTTCGAGGTCGGCGACGTTGTAGATCACTAGGAGGCAAACGGGGTGTGGTCGATGCGAAGGTCACGAGTAAACGCGTGTGAAAGACAAGGTTCGGGCGCGGACTTACACTGGAGCTCGCGGAGTTGAAGCCGGAGGCGGTGGCGGCCGACGCTATGTAGCCGACGTTCGGGTCACTGGGCAAACCAGAGTGCTAGGAGATGCGTGAGGTCAGCGGAGTCCACTCGTGAAGTAGAGCGGAGGGGTGGTCTGAGTTGGCCGGAATCGCTGCGGCTCGTCGAGACGGCGGGTTTCTGAGCAATGCAGCACTGGGGCGCCTGGGCTTGGGAGTTGGGGAGAAGGAGAGGGGAGAGGGGTTTAAATAGCCTAGTCGTGAGCGAGAATTACTCGGGCATTGATAATGAATTGCCGTGAATCAACAGAAACGGCCGCTGATTTGGGATGAACTGGTCGTGGGGGGGGTGGAGACGACGATGCTCGAGTGGGCCGCGGTTGTCAGCGATAGAGGGAAAAGGGAGTGGGTCCTTCCGTGAGCTGGTGGGTGCGAGTGGGTAAAGAAAACGATTTCATGGTGTGCGCCATGGGCTAGCTGGGCAATTAATGGGTCGGCCTGATTAGCTGGTTGTCTTATTTTTTTTCCTCTTTATTCCTTTTCTTTTTCTTATTGCTTTTCTAAATATGGTTTTCAAACCCAAATTCAAATCTGTTTGAATCCAGAGTTTTACAGGACTTTTGTACAATAAATCTTGCTCTTAAATAAGTGTTAAACACATCTGAACACTTCTGAACACTTGGGTCTTTTGAAAAATAAATTAAAACCATGCCTTTATGAGATGTGATAATAGGCATAGAATTTGTTTTAATTCATAATTTGCTTTGAGACTTTGCTTAAGTTTTTGAGACAACTTAAGTTTGAATTAAAATCATCCTGAATGAATAACAACATCTTTCCCAATAGCATGTAGCACAAAGGCTAGGGTTTTTCAAAAATAATGAGCCACAATTGCTCCTGTTTCTGAAATGATTTTGAGAAAAGCCCTAAATGATGATGAATGCAAGGATGATATGAATGAGTTTTGGAATATGAATTTAGGGATGTTACAGTTTTAATACTTTGGTATGACATTGTGGTATCCTCCTCTGACTGTTCATGTGAATCGACTTGGCACATGCTCATGCATGCATATGACTAACCAATAGTAAGTAAGCCTCAATGATTTATTTTGCCTCAGAGTTCTTGTATCACTTTCATGCCATAGTTAGTCCTATTTTGTTGCAAGCATGATTATGACAGCTATTGCTCTCTCGTTTGTCGCTCCCCTCTGTTGCTAGCCTTCACTTGCACTGAGTATGTTCTCTACATGTGCTTCCAACTCCCCAAAACCAATATTGCCAGTTGTGTCCACCATACCTACATATTAGCATCATTTGCTATTCCAGTGCATATTCCATATGCCGTGTTTTCTTCCAAAATAAAACGTTTGTCTGTTTTGAGAAAGTTAGTTAGTAAATCTCTCACAAACTTGATGGCACACTTTATTCCTTGCGCTTAATAATCCTAAACCATTGTGACTAGTCCATGAAAGTTATATGCTTGCTAATTATATGCTGGGAGTCAGCAGAACCGTGTTGTCACGGGGAACGCTTCCAACAATTTTTGGATATCTCATCTAGTTGATTCCTTGCTCTTTTGTTTATGGATGTCGACGATGTGAAATAAAAGCGGAGGTTGTGAGTTCATGGATTGTATACATTGTGTTAGAGAAACGTCTGGGCCTCTAGCCTAAGCCATGCTTAATCATGGTGGAAACTTGCAGCATCACTATAATGAGCATCTATGAAGCATCCATAATAAAAAGTTATGCATATGGTAAATAAAAAGATTGCTGAGATGCTCATTGTCTGCTTGCCTTCTCATTTTGGTTATGGGAAAGCTCCTATACCATATGCAAGGGGTACCCCGTTGGCGGTTCTCGATGATATGCATGTATTTACAATGACAAGAATTTTTAGGTGACCAAAGTTGAGTAGCATGTGGAGCGACCCTCGTACTCAAGGGACTTGGGATTTCCAGTCTATAGTCTGTCAAGCATATGGTTCAGAGTGGATCTCACTTTCACCTTAACCACATGAAGATGCCTATGATATGGGCAATGAGAGCTCAAAGCTAATGAGTACCTTCCTTTCAGCATTTGGAAGCCTTTCAAACCTTCACAAAACCGTTTTCACAACCTTGTTGAGTCACCACTTATTTTATGAGCACCTTCTTGAGAGCATAGTTGTCATTCTTGTGTTTGTTTCAAAACTTGGTTAATTATGTCATGACTTTGATGCTTGTATCTCTTATATCTTTATCTCTAGTCTTCATGTGAACTTCAGAGGTGCCTTGGCATTTATAGTGTGCTCTTCAACCAAAGGCAAGCGAGATACCACTCTATCATACCTTATTATGAGCATTGCAATGTTGCTTATGTTTTTGTTTCATGCTACTTATTATTATTGAGTTGGTTTCTCTTCGTAGCTTGCAATGACTATTGAGTAGACTTAGTTACATACTCTTTATTATGAATTGTCTAAGCATCTACTCCTATGCTGAGAATATTTACATCATATGAAGCAAAGTGTTCGTGAAAGTTCTTTTATCGCACTCAATTTTCAACTGAATTGCTTGAGGACAAGCAATAAGTTAAGCTTGGGGGGTGATACGTCCAAAACTTATCTACTTTCTCGAACACTTTGCTATTGTTTCTCCTATAAACTTGTGTGATTTGGATACAACTAACACAGACTGACGATGTTTTCAGCAGAATTACCTTGATGTCTTGTTTTTGTGTAGAAAATGAACTATCAGGAAAAATCCCGGAAAATATGCCAAAATTTATATTTCACCAGAAGATCCACGGAGCTAGAAGAAGAGTCGGAGGGGAAGCCTGGGGGGCCCAGGCCCACCCTAGGCGCGGGCCCCGCGCCTGTTGGGTGTGTGGACACCCCAGGAAGCTCCTCTGCCTCCCTCTACGCCTATAAGTTGCCTTTCGACCTAAAAACCGAGGGGGGTTCGATAATTTTCCAGAAAGAGTTTCGCTCCGCCACCAGAAACCAAGATTTGGATCCAGAAACTCCGTTCTGGCACCCTGCCGGGACGGGGAATTTGGAGAGGATCATCTCCATCGTCATCACCAACGCATCTCCATCAACCACTGATGTTTCCCTCATCTATCAGTGATTAAACCCCCATTGTAGGCTTGGGGATGGTAGGGATTGGATGAGTTATATCATGTAATCGAATAAGATTGTTAGGGCATAGTGCCTAGTATCTCTTGTGCTATTTGAATTTGTTGCAACTTGTTATGCTTAATGCTTGTCACTAGGGCCCGAGTGCCATGATCTCAGATCTGAACTTATTATTGAATCATTATGATAGTATTGTTTGTGATCTTATCTGCAAGTTATGTACACATATCATTGTCCGGATCCAAAGGCCCCAAAGTGACAATAATTGGGACAACCAGAGGGGATGGTTGTGGTGTTAGGGTCACATGTGTTCATGGAGTGTTAATGCTTTGCTCCGGTGCTCTATTAAAAGGAGAACCTTAATTGTCAGTGGTTCCCTAGAGGCCATTGCCACGGTACTGCCAGGATGTAAGATGTTATGCAAGTTCTCATTGCGAGCACGTATGACTATATTTGGAGCACATGCCTAGGATTGTTTAGTATTTGGATGCTTGTTATTATTTATCTGCAATGCCCTAGATCTTGAAGTTACATGTTTAGAATCGTCCATGCAACGCCCGTCTATCCATCCCTATGCCTACCGCACTCGAATCCTACTGTTACTATTGCTCTTGTTTCACTGTTGTTGTTGTTGTTGTTGCTGTTGTTGTTGCTTTGCTGTTGCTACTACCAAACTATTGCTACTGATAAACATATGTGAGCAAGAACTATTTCCAGGTGGAGCTGAACTGACAACTCAGCTGTTAAGGCTTGCAAGTATTCTTTGGCTCCCCTTGTGTCGAATCAATAAATTGGGTAATACTACCAGCGAAGACTGTTGTGATCCCCTATACTTGTGGGTCATCAATGAGCATTCTGTGAAGCATCCTCGATAAAAGGCTATGCACATAGTAAATAAAAAGATCGCTAAGATGCTCATTGTCTGCTTGCCTTGTCATTTTGATCACGGGATAACTCATGTATCATGTGCGAGGGGTACCCCGTTGGAGGTTCTCTATGATATGCATGTATTTACAATGACAAGAACTTATAGGTAACCAAAGTTTAGTAGCATGCGGAGCGTCCCTCGTACTCAAGGGACATGGGATTTCCATTTTATGGTCTGTCAAGCATATAACTCAGATTGGACCTCACTTTCACCTTAACCAGATAAAGATGCCTATATAGGGGCAATGAGAGCTCAAAGCTAATGAGTACCTTTATTTTAGCATTTGGAAGCCTTTCAAACTTTTCAAAACCTTTTCACTTCCTTGTTTAGTCACCACTTATTCTATGAGCACCTTCTTGAGAGCATAGTTTTCATTCTTGTGTTTGACTCAAAACTTGGTTAATTATGTGATGACTTTGATCCTTGTATCTCTAATATCTTTACTTCTGGTATTCACTTGAACTTCAGAGGTGCCTTGACATTTATATTGTGCTCTTCAAACAAAGGCAAGCGAGATACCATTCTATCATACCTTATTATGAGCATTGCAATGTTGCTTATGTTTATGTTTCATGCTACTTATTATTATTGAGTTGGTTTCTCTTCATAGCTTGCAATGAATATTGAGTAGACTTAGTTGCATACTCTTTATTATGAATGGTTTAAGCATCTACTCTTGTGCTGAGAATATATACATCATATGAAGCAAATGTGTTCGTGAAATTTCTTTTATTGCACTGAGTTTTCAACTGAATTGCTTGAGGACAAGCAATAAGCTAAGCTCGGGGGAGTTGATATGTCCAAAACGTATCTACTTTCACGAACACTTTTGCTATTGTTTATCCTCTAAACTTGTGTGATTTGGATACAACTAACACGGACTGACGCTGTTTTTAGCAAAATTACCTTAGTGTCTAGTTTTTGTGCAGAAAATTAACTATCAGGAAAAATTCCGGGAAATATGCCGAAAATCCTATTTCACCAAAATATCCACGGGCTGAGGCACGAGGTGGAGGCCTGGGCCCACACCTACCAGCGCTGGCCAGTCGTCGCGCCTAAGGGGGTGCAACCACCCCAGGCACCCCCTCGGCCTCCCTCTTCGCCTATAAGAAGCCTCTTGACCTAAAAACCGAGGGGGGTTCGTCGTTTTTGTAGAAAGAGTTCCGTTGCGCTGCCATCACCAGAAACCAAGATTCGGAACCAGAAACTCCATTCTGGCACCCTGCCGAGATGGGGAATTTGGAGAGGATCATCGTCATCACCAATGCCTCTCCATCAACCATCAATGTTTCCCTCATCCATGAGTGAGTAATCCCCCGCTGTAGGCTATGGGGATGGTAGGAATTGGATGAGTTCTATCATGTAATCGAATAATATTGTTAGGGCATAGTGCCTAGTATCTCTATTAGTGCTATTTGACTTTGTTGCAACTTGTTGTGCTTAATGCTTGTCACTAGGGCCCGAGTGTCATGATCTCAGATCTGAACTTATTATTGAATCATTATGATAGTATTATTTGTGATATTATCTGCAAGTCGCGTACACATATCATTGTCCGGATCCAAAGGCCCCAAAGTGACAGAAATTGGGACAACCGGAGGGGATGGCTGTGATGTGAGGATCACATGTGTTCACGGAGTGTTAATGCTTTGCTCCGGTGCTCTATTAAAAGGAGCATCTTAACTGTCAGTAGTTCCCTAGAGGCCCCGCTGCAACGAGCTGGCTGGACAAAAGATGTTGTGCAAGTTCTCATTGCTAGCACGTATGACTATATATGGTGCACATGCCTATGATTGTGTAGTACTTGGATGCTTATTATTATTTATCTGCAATGCCCTAGATCTTGAAGTTACATGTTTAGACTCATCCATACAATGCCCGTCTATCCATCCCTATGCCTACCGCACTCGAATCCTACTGTTTACTGCTACTGTTACTATTGCTCTTGTTTTACTGTTGTTGTTGCTTTGCTGTTGCTACTACCAAACGGTTGCTACTGATAAACTTCTGTGTGCAAGAACTATTTCCAGGTGCAGTTGAACTGACAACTTAGTTTTTAAGGCTTGCAAGTAATCTTTTGCTCCCCTTGTGTCGAATCAATAAATTGGGCAATACTACCCTCGAAGACTGTTGCGATCCCCTATACTTGTGGGTCATCAATGGAGAGAGAGGGCCTAGGGTCTTCGGTTTTCACCTGTAACTATGCAAAACATCTGATGGGAATAATAGATAATAATAAAGTATGCACGTAATTGTTAGAGCAAGATATTTATATCGGCAGTGCATCCATAAATGTTATCACCTCCGCAACCGCTTATGGCAATAACCTACTAGTATCATCCATAAAAGAAAGAGAACTAATGATATGCATAGTGATGTCACGTTAATCCCAAGTAAGTTCCTCACATACAGCCGTACTACCCTTTCTGTCACTAGGGTTCCTATCCTGCAAATCAGTCGTTACTAACGAGACTCAACTATATAGAGCTTCAGTTGGGAGACCCCAAGAGGAAGGTATGATGAGCACATCGGCAAATTTTCCCTCGGTTATGAAACCAAGGTTATCGAACCAGTAGGAGCAAGGAAACAACCACAAGGTGTTGCTGGCAACTTGGAATCCTGCACAACACAAACTCAAGACTTTGTCCCAACTTGTAGTGAGGGTGTCAATCTCACTGGTTTGCTGAAAACAAAAGAATAAATGTATAATGTGGAAGGTAATGGTTGCTTGCAAAAAGTAAACAGTAACAGTAAATGATGTATCAATGATAAAGATTGGACCGGGGTCCACAATTCACTAGAGGTGTTCTCCTTAAGATAGATAACATAACATGTTGGATAAAAAAATTACAGTGGGACAATTGACAGAATTGAGCAAGGCATAACAATACAATACTAGACATTCATGATCCTACGAGACTTGATTGGGCATTACAATAATATACATAGACCGCCATCCAACTACATCTATGACTAGTAATCCACCTTCAGGTTATCATCCGAACACCCTCCAATATTAAGTTGCAAGCAACGGATAACTGCGTTAAGCAAAGTGTGTAAAGTAAACAATACAATTGTTCCATGAACAAGAGATTGTTGTTTCCTCCCTAGTAGTGACAACACATCTATAACCTTAGATATTCTTGTCATGTCCCCAGATTTAATAGAGGCATGAACCCACTATTGAGCACAAATACTCTCTCTTGGAGTCACTAGCATCTACTTGGCCAAGATAGCTACTAGAAATGGAGAGCATGCAAGATCTCAAACAACGCAAACATGATAGAATCAATAATCAATAAGACATGATAGAATCAATAATCAATCTGACAATAGTAATCTCAATATCCATCGGATCCCCGCAAACACAACATGTATGATTACAAATAGATGATCTTGATCATGAACGGAGCTCACAAGATCTAAACATGATAGCACAAAGGAGGAGAAACAACCATCTAGCTACTGTATGGACCCATAGTCCAAGAGTGAACTACTCACACATCATAACGGAGGCTGGCATGGTGACGAATACGGCCTCCGGGATTATCTCTCCTCTTCGGCAGGGTGCCGGGAAGAGCTACAGATTCCCCCGATCTAGGGACGATGGTGGCGGCTACGGATTTTTTAGTGGAGATGTGATCGGGTGTTTAGGGTTTTGGTATCGGGGGATTCTTATAGGCGAAGAGGCGAGGTAGAAGGGCGGCTAGGGGGGCACACCCTGCCCTGGAGTGTGATGGCGCAAAGTACTTGTCGTGGAACGCTTCGTTGGAAACCCCAAGAGCAAGGTGTGATGATCACAGCAGCAAGTTTTCCCTCAGTAAGAAACCGAGGTTATCGAACCAATAGGAGGAAGGAAACGTCTCAAAGGTGTTGCAAGCAACGTAGAAACCTTCACAACACAAAATCAAGACTTTGCCCCAACGAATCAGTGAGGTTGTCAAGCTCACCGGTTTGCTGTAACAAAGGATTAACTCTATGGTGTGGAAGGTGATGAATGGTTTGCAGCTAGTAAACAGTGGAAGATGTATCAATGGTAAAGATTGGACCGGAGTCCATAGTTCACTAGAGGTGCTCTCCTTAGATAAACAACATGGCATGAAGGGTAAACAAATTACAACAGGGCAATTGACAGGAACTGAGCAAGGCATAACAATGCAATACCAGACAAAAAGATCCTATGTGATTCGATTGGGCAATACAACAAGATACATAGACCGCCATCCAACTGCATCTATGACTAGTAGTCCACCTTCAGGTTATCATTCGAACCCCCTCCATTATTAAGTTGCAAGCAACAGACAACTGCTTTAAGCAAAGTGTGTAAGGTAATCAATCCACTTGTTCCATGAACAAGAGACCGTTGTTTTTTCCCTAGTGTCTACAACACATCTACAACCGAAGAGATTTCTGTCACTTCCCTTGGAAACTAGAGGCATGAACCCACTATCGAGCATAAATACCCCCTCTTGGAGTCACTAGCAACTACTTGGACAAGACAGCTACTAACAACAGAGAGAATGCAAGATCACAAACAACACAGACATGATAGAATCAATAAGACAAAACCATTAATCAATCTTACATAGTAATCTCAATATCCATCGGATCCGCGCACAACATGCATGATTACAAATAGATTAGATCTTGATCATGAATGGAGCTCACAAGATCTATACATGAAAGCACAAGGAGATACAACCATCTAGCTATTACATGGACCCATAGTCCAAGGTGGAACTACTCACGCATCATACCGGAGAAGAAGGTCTCCGGGGTGATCTCCCCTCCAGCAGGGTGTCGGGAAGAACTTCATATCCCCCGATCTAGGGACAATGGTGGCGGCTCCTACAGACGGTTTCGTGGAGTTTTGATCGGGTGCCTAGGGTTTCTGCATCGGTGGTTTCTTATAGGCGAAGAGGCGAGGCTGGGAGGCGTCCAGAGGGCCCACACCCTGCCCAGGTGTGAACCCACCCTGGCCGCACCTAGGGGGTTTGGCAGCCCTGGCTCGCTCCTCCGTGTCTCCTCTGGACTTCGTGTCGCCCATGGTAAAATATTGACTTTGTCTTTTGTCCCGTCCAATGAAGAGAATATTGATTTTCTGCCTTTCTGGCACCAAAAATAGAAGAAAACAGGCAACTGGCACTGTGGCAACTTGTTAATAGGTTAGTTCCAGAAAAGATATAAAACACCTCAAAGTGTAGACAAAGCAAAGCAAAGTAGATACTAAACAAGCATGAAACATAAAAAATTATAGATACGTCTACGACGTATCAAGCATCCCCAAGATTAACTCCTGCTCGTCCTCGAGTAGGTAAGTGATAAAAGAAAAAAAAATTAGGTGACATGCACCATCAAAACCAAGATCAAACCATTTGCAAGCATTGAAATCTGGGATCAAAGAACTCTAAACATGTGCATGAGAGATGGAGTTCTAACAATAAGACAAAGTAACTATGCATGCAACATGAAAGGCTACAAACAAAGATCATGAATAGCATGCATTGAAAAACGTTTATTTGTTTCCCATACAGAAAACATGGCACAGTGACAATCGGCTTGTCCCTCATAGAGTAGCAAATACATGCATATGACACCTTCAAAGTTCACAAGAGTGACTAGATACAAGTAGCACAAGAACAAGCAATATCATAATATGCATCAATGAATAATTTTTGGGACACTACACATAGAACTAAGAATGGCAACTATGCTCTCTTAATGGTGCCTAAACGTAGAAGGTGGAGACTCAACATAATAGTGGAAGAAAGGCCCTTCATAAAGGGGAGCAGGGATTTCAAGTTTCAAAAAGAGCTTCCAAAAATTATGGTACTTGTTAGCTTTCAGCCCTCATTGCCCCTATCATAAGCATCTTGAAGTGATTAAGGTTAAAGTGAACAAACTATGGAGTGTATGCTTGACAAAGTATAAGTTGGCAATCTCAAGTCCCTTGAATACGAGGGCCACACCTCATGATACTCAACTTCAGTCACCTATAAGTTTTTTTCATAGTAAGTACATGCGTATCATAGAGAACCGCCAACGGGGTACCCCTTGCACATGGTACAGGAGCTATCCCATAACCAAAATGATAAGGCAAGCAGACAATGAGCATCTTAGCGATATTTTTATTTGCTATTTGCATAGGTTTTTATCAAGGATTCTCACAAATATCTCACTATGGTGATGCTGCAAGTTTCCACCATGATTAGGCATGGCTTAGGCTAGCGGCCCAGGCGTTTCTCTAACACAAAATATATAACTCCATGGACTTACAGGCTCCCTCTTTATTTCACACCGCTGACATCCATAGACAAAATAGCATGATATCAACTGTGTACAAAGTACAAGTGCAATGTTGAAAACGTTCCCCATGACATCATGGTTCTGCTAATTCCAACGTATAAGTGCAAGCATATACAACATAGACGACACAATGGTTCAAGTTTGTTAGGGGCAAAATATAAAGTGTTCCATCAAGTTTGTGAGGGCTTTAATCACTAAGTTTTCACATAACAAAATAGTTTTTAATTGGAAGATAGCTGAAAATAAGAATATAATTGGAGTGGTGTAACACGCCATGCATAGGAATTTATAGTGGACACTTTGGAATAACTTGGTTTCTTGGGAGTTGGAAGCATGAGTAGAACTTACTCATACAAGTGTAGGCTAGCAAAAGACTGGGAGCAACCAACTAAGAGAGCAATAGTGGCCATAATCATGCAGAGCGACTACTAATCAAAGCATAGAGTGGTACTACAAGTCAAGGACTAAATTATAATAGAGGCTAAGGTGATTTGTCATGGTCATAACATGGTGTGATCATGTGTCAAGTCAACCCAAACAAAACATCAAAGGAGAATGCCATAATACTATGCTTCTGTATGCTAAAACAACGCATAATTTCTTCAAGGCACACTAAGCAATCCTAATTTTGTTTGGAACAAGACATGATACAACAATAATCACTAAGCATAAGGTCATAACAACACCTAGCATGTCATGCTAAAGTCTAAGTCACAGTCAATGCAAGCTTCTTTTGCACTTTCAAGCAAGAACTTTCTACTCCTTTCCAACACCAATCGACTTATTTGAAATAACATTGCGAGAACGGGGGTCCAAGTACTTTATTCAAGTAAACTAAACAAACTAAGCAAAGCAAATGAAAACTAAGACGCTCCAAGAACAACACAACAGTGCATGAAACAATAAAAACGAAGTGTCTAGACAGGACTGAGCTTTTTATTGATGAAGAAGGGATGCCTTGGGCATCCCCAAGCTTTGACGCTTGTACCTCTTGGATATTTCTTGGGGTGACACTGGGATAGCATCCACAAGCTTGAGATTTTGTCCATTCTTCATCTCATTACATCATTCTCTCTCTACACCTGAAATTTGTCCTTCATACAAAACTTCACACAATCTTCATTAGCAATAGTAGTGTATTCAAAAGATAATAGACCTTTGGGCTAAGCTTTGGAACAACAAGACTTTTCACTAAAAACACAAGCTACTGTAGCAACTCCTTAAAAAATCTCAATTCCCCAAAAGAGAACTCAAAAAGGAATCAATAAGAAGCAAATGCAAATAATGGCAGAAATCTGTCAAAATAGACCAGCAGGTAGAAACCGATTTTTTCGAAAATATTCTGTTGCTCAAATCAAAAAGTGTTGAATTAACAAAAGTTATCTAACATAATGGGAGATTTATTCGTAAATTTTCAGCTCAATCTGACTTACAGATACTCCTCACGAAATTTTATGGTGGGGGTCATAAATCTGTTTCGGGACAGCAACTCCCCAAATCTTACTTCCCTCTCATTAGAGGTCATTCTTGGCACAAAAAGCAAACAAAAAGGATAAGGAGAGGTCATTACTGAAATAATAACTTCCAAGACTCAAGAAGACTCTTGGGTTATCTCCCAACAAGTACTTTTCTTTAACGCCTTTAAGTTAGGCACAAGAAGCAAGAAATCAAGTATTTTCAAATGAAGAATTTAGATCAATACTTGCAAAGTCTTCAACTATGAAAGGTATCTCATCCAAATGTGTTTTGGAGGATACCTTCTCATCTCTGTTTGGTTTACTACTTTCATCAAAAATATTTTCAGGAGCAATCCAATGAAAATTCTTTTCAAAGGCTTCATGCATTCCAACAAGCTTAAAGGGTATGGGTATCTTAAATTCCTCTCTAGGCTTAGTTTATCAGAAGTACCCACAACATCTACACTTGAGCCTAGCATATTGAAACGCTCAAAGACTTTTTTGGCTTCCTTAGCAACATCATGGAACTCTTTTAGTAAAGTTTCAAGAATAAATTCTCTCTTTTCAGCATTCTTATCTTCTTTTAGTTTTAGGAACAAAAATTGTATCATCAGGTTAAGGCTAACAAACCTAGCCTCCAACATATGAACTAAATAAGCTGCAGCAATTTCATAATTAGGAGCAAGCTCTGCTATAGATTTATCCTCAAAATCCTCATGCTTGCTAACATGATTAAAGAATTTTTCAATATTATCTTTCCCAATTATGGAGCCACTACCAATTGCAAGATCTTTCAGGGCGAACTTGGGGAACAACATGGTGGGCTAGAGCAAGGTGGCAACTAGAGAAGGAACTAATTTTTTTGTGTTTTTGAATAGAGAAATCAAACCAAACTAGACTATTTTTTGGAGTTTTTGATAAAAGGAGGCAAACAAAACCAAGCAAAAGAAATTAAGCAAACTAAAAACAAAGTAAAGAGAAAGGAAGTGGAGGACTCCCCTTATGAAGACGTCCTTAGCCTCCCCGACAACGGCGCCAGAAAAATCCTTGATGGCGCCCAGTACTTGTTGTGGGACGCTTCGTTGGAAACCCCAAGAGCAAGGTGTGATGAGCACATCACCAAGTTTTCCCTCAATAAGAAACCGAGGTTATCGAACTAGTAGGAGGAAGGAAACGTATCAAAGGTGTTGCAAGCAACGTGGAAACCTGCACAACACAAACTCAAGACTTTGCCCCAACGAATCGGTGAGGTTGTCAAGCTCACCGGTTTGCTGTAACAAAGGATTAACTGTATGGTGTGGAAGGTGATGAATGGTTTATAGCAAGTAAACAATGGAATATGTATCAATGGTAAAGATTGGACCGGGGTCCATAGTTCACTAGAGGTGCTCTCCTTAGATAAACAATACGCATGAAGGGTAGACAAATTACAACAGGGCAATTGACAGGAACTGAGCAAGGCATAACAATGCAATACCAGAAAAAAAGATCCTATGAGATTTGATTGGGCAATACAATAAGATACATAGACCGCCATCCAAATGCATCTATGACTAGTAGTCCACCTTCAGGTTATCATCCAAACCCCCTCCAGTATTAAGTTGCAAGCAACAGACGACTGCTTTAAGCAAAATGTGTAAGGTAAACAATCCACTTGTTCCATGAACAACAGACCGTTGTTTTCTCCCTAGTGCCAACAACACATCTACAACCGAAGAGATTTTTGTCACTTCCCTTGGAAACTAGAGGCATGAACCCACTATCGAGCATAAATACCCCCTCTTGGAGTCACTAGCAACTACTTGGCCAAGATAGCTACTAACACTAGAGAGCATGCAAGATCACAAACAACACAGACATGATAGAATCAATAAGACAAAACCATTAATCAATCTTACATAGTAATCTCAATATCCATCGGATCCCCGCAAACACAACATGCAAGATTACAAATAGATTAGATCTTGATCATGAACGGATCTCACAAGATCTATACATGAAAGCACAAAGAGGAGATACAACCATCTAGATACTACATGGACCCATAGTCCAAGGTGGAACTACTCACGCATCATACCGAAGAAGAAGGCCTCCGGGATGATCTCCCCTTCGGCAGGGTGCCGGGAAGAACTTCAGACCCCCCGATCTAGAGACGATGGTGGCGGTGGCAACAGACGGTTTCGTGGAGTTTTGATCGGGTCCCTAGGGTTTCTGCATCGGGGGCTTCTTATAGGCGGCGAGGCGGGAGGGCCAAAGGCACACCACCCAGCGCAGCACCTCCACGCACCTAGGGGTGTGGCGGCCTTGGCTCGCCCCTCCGTCTCTCCTCTGGACTTCGTGTCGCCCACGGTAAAATATTGACTTTGGCTTTTGTCCCGTCCAATTCCGAGAATATTGATTTTTTGCCTTTTTGGAACCAAAAATAGAAGAAAATAGGCAACTGACACTATGGCAACTTGTTAATAGGTTAGTTCTAGACAAGATATAAAAACACCTCAAATCGTAGAAAAAGCAAAGCAAAGTAGATATTAAACAAGCATGAAACATCAAAAATTATAGATACGTTTACGATGTATCAGCGTGGCCTATGTTGGGCCCGCGCCTGGGGTGGTGTGGCCACCCTGAGTCGCCCCTCCGTCTCTCCTCTGGACTCTGTGTTCTCCTCGGTGAAATATTGACTTTGTCTTTTGTCCCGTCCAATTCTAAGAATATTTCCTTACTAGCTTTTCTAAAACCAAAAATAACATAAAACAGGCAACTGGCACTGTGGCATCTTGTTAATAGGTTAGTTCTAGAAAATGTATAAAAATACCTCAAAGTGTAGACAAAGCAAAGCAAAGTTGATACTAAACAAGCATGGAGCATAAAAAATTATAGATACGTTTACGACGTATCAAGCATCCCCAAGCTTAACTTCTGCTCGTCCTCGAGTAGGTAAGTGATAAAAATTTTAATTTTTGAGGTGACATGCACCATCACAATCTTGATCAAACCATTTTCAAGCATTAAAAGGTGAGATCAAAGTACTCTAAACATGAGCATGAAAGATGAAGTTCTAACAATAAGACAAAGCAACTATGTTGCAACATGAAAGGATACAAACAAAAGATCATGAATAACAATGCATTGAAAGACGTTTGTTTGTTTCACATATATAAACATAGCATAGTGACATTCAGCTTGTCCCTCATGGAGTAGCAAAACATAAATGCATAGGACACCTTCAAAGTTCATAAGGGTGCTTTTTTTCTCTTATTTCCTCTTTTTCTCTTTTTTCTATCTCTCTCTTTTTTTATAAGAAGAATGCTTCATATATTGCCCACTATGGTTATGTTGCAAGTTTCCACCATGATTAGGCATGGCTTAGGCTAGCGGCCCAGGCGTTTCTCTAACACATATACATAACTCCATGGACTTACAAGCTTCCCTTTTATTTCACACTTCCGACATCCATAAGCAAAAGAGCATTATATCAACTAGGTAGATATTTACAGGTGTTGAAAGCGTTCCCCGTGATAGCACGGTTCTGCTAATCTCAACGTATAAGTGCAAGCATATAATACATAGATGACACAATGGTTCAAGTTTATTAGGGGAAAGAAAAATAAAGTGTGCCATCAAGTTTGTGAGAGCTTTAATCACTAATTTTTAACATAACAAAATGACTTTTTAATTGAAAGGTAGATAAAACAAGAATTTACTTGAAATGGTGTAACACACCATGCATGGGAATTTATAGTGGACACTTTGGAATAACTTGGTTTCTTGGGAGTTGGATGCATGAGTAGAGCTTACTCAATACAAGTGGAGTCTAGCAAAAGACTGGGAGCGACCAACTAAGAGATCAATAATGACCATAATCATGCAAAGTGATAAAACATTATCAATTAAAGCATAAAGTGGTACCACAAGTCAAAAACTAAATGATCATAAAGTCTAAGGTCATTGGTTCATAGTCATAACATGGCATGAGCATGTTCCAAGTCAACCAAAATAAAGCATTGATACGTCCAAAACGTATCTACTTTCCCGAACACTTTTGTTATTGTTTCTCCTCTAAACTTGTGTGATTTGGATACAACTAACACGGACTGATGTTGTTTTCAGCAAAATTACCTTGGTGTCTTGTTTTTGTGCAGAAAATCAACTATCAGGAAAATTCCCTGAAAATATGCCAAAAATCCTATTTCACCAGAAGATCCACGGAGCCAGAGTACGAGGCGGAGTGGAGGACTGGGGGGCCCACACACCTACCAGCGCTTCGGCTGGCCGGGCTTGGCTCGCTGGCCGGGAGCCTAGGGTCTGACCACCCTGTGCACCCCTAGGCCCCCTCTTCGCCTATAAGTTGCCTCTTGACATAAAAACCGAGGGGGTGTCGTTTTTCCAGAAAGAGTTCCGCTGCGCCGCCACCACCAGAAACCAAGATTCCGAACCAGAAACTCCGTTCTGGCACCCTGCCGGGACGGAGAATTTGGGGAGGATCATCACCATCGTCATCACCAACGCCTCTCCATCAACCATCCATGATTCCCTCATCCATGAGTGAGTAATCCCCCGCAGTAGGCTATGGGGATGGTAGGTATTGGATGAGTTCTATCGTGTAATCGAATAAGATTATTAGGACATAGTGCCTAGTATCTCTATTAGTGCTATTTGACTTTGTTGCGACTTGTTGTGCTTAATGCTTGTCACTAGGGACTGAGTGCCATGATCTCAGATCTGAACTTATTATTGAATTATTATGATAGTATTGTTTCTGATCTTATCTACAAGTTGTGTACACATATCATTGTCCGTATCCAAAGGCCCAGAAGTGACAGAAATTGGGACAACCGGAGGGGATGGCTGTGATGTGAGGATCACATGTGTTAAAGGAGTGTTAATGCTTTGCTCCGGTGCTCTATTAAAAGGATCACCTTAATTTCCAGTAGTTACCTTGAGGCCCCACTGCAACGAGCTGGCAGGACAAAAGATGTTGTGCAAGTTCTCATTGCGAGTACGCATGACTATATATGGAGCACATGCCTAGAATTGTTTACTACTTGGATGCTCATTCTTATTTATCTGCAATGCCCTAGATCTTGAAGTTACATGTTTAGACTCGTTAATGCAATGCCCTTCCATCCATCCCTATGCCTACCGCACTCGAATCCCACTTTTTACTGTTACTGTTACTATTGCTCTTGTTCTAGTGTTGTTGTTGCTTTGCCATTGCTACTACAAACTATTGCTACTGATAAACTTCTATGAGCAAGAACTATTTCCAGGTGCAGCTGAATTGATAACTCAGTTGTTAAGGCTTGCAAGTATTCTTTGGCTCCTCCTGTGTCAAATCAATAAATTGGGTAATACTGTTCGCGAAGACTGTTACGATCCCCTATACTTCTAGGTCATCGAGACTATTTTCTGGCACCGTTGTCGGGGAGCATAACTTTATTTTTAAGTTCACTTGGATCTATTATTGTTCATTGCTACTCCTTTCATCATGGGGAAGTCTCGTGATGGAAAGTTTCCTATTTTACCATCCACTACAAAAATAGGTACAGTCCTAAATACCTCTGCTGCTCTTGATTCGTTGTCTGTTATAAGTAAGCCCTTTACACCACCACCACATACTCATGCTACACACACTGCTACTACTGCTGAATCTGAAACTGCTTTTGATACTCATGATGTTACTTCTACTGTGCTTGATGCGAGTGGTTCATTAGGTCCTTTCCTAGATGCTACTATTGGTAGTCTAGGAAATACTGAAACTCCTAGTGAAGACACTATTACACATGTTAGCTCACCTGAGTCTAGAGAGAGATATGATATTAATGATGGTTACATTGAGTTCACCGATGAATTTATTGAAGAGTGCCGAAACACACATGGTACTAGTGTTATTGAGAGTCACCTTGCGAGACGTACTATTATTCCTAAGCTATCATCCGATCCTAAGTTTTCCACCTCTCCCATAGATATTAAAGATAAATATTATGATTTCTCTCTTGATTTATCCTATTAGGACATTGTTGAGAAAGAACCTTTTTGTGGGACTGAAAATGAGAGTGTTGTGGCTCATATGAATGAGCTTTCCACTATGAGTGCTTTATTCTCTTATGATTTTAAGATGCGCAAGTACTTTGTTATTAAGATCTTCCCTGTTTCACTAAAAGGAGAAGCTAGGGCTTGGATTAATAGATTGCCTCCTGGTTCCATTGATAGCCCTGATTGCTTGATTGCTTCTTTCTTCCAGAAATATTTTCCTCCTAGTGCTAGACATGCTGCTTTACAGAGACTTTTTTATTTTAAACAGGGAGAAGAAGAGAAATTGCCTGATTCATGGACAAGGTTCTGTGCCTTGATTCATGCACATCCCGGATGTTCGTTGCGTAAAAATGAGCTTCGTGATATTTATTATAATGGACTAACTGAAGATTCTAGGATATACCTAGATAGCTTTGCTGATTGTGTTTCCAGGAAAAGAACTCCTACAGATGCTGAAGAATTAATGTCTAAAATAAGCAAGAATTATGATGATTGGACTTCAACTGAGCTAAATACACCTGAGCCTATTACTCCTGAACCAGTTGTGCCTGAACCAGTTCCAACACCAACACCGAAGAAGAGGGGAGTTATTGCATTAAAATATGAAGTGATGAAGGAAGCTAAGAAGTGTCTAAAGGAGAAAGGTATTAGAGCTGAAGATGTGAAGAATCTACCGCCTATAGAAAAATTATGTAAGCCAATTCCCTACTCATCTACTATTGAGGTACACTCTCTCCAACACTTCGACGAAGGTGATATTCCTTATGGAAAGCCTCCTGATCAATGTTTAGAGGAACTTGACATTTTTATTGTTAAGCAAGGTAATTTTAATAAACAAGTTCAGAATCATTTATTGGAAAACTCTAAAGCTATTAAAGAGTTGAAAGATATTGTGGAAAGAACTTCTAATGATATTAAAATGCTTTGTAAACACTTTCAAATGGTTCAAACCCAAATTGATCAACTTGCTAAGGTATAAAAGGATATGCTAGTTAATGCCTCAGGAGATAAACATGCTTATGGAATTAGAACTAGGAGTGGTATAGCTACTCAAGATCCTTTATATCCCGAAGGACACCCTAAAAGAATTGAGCGGTATTCTCGGCAAGGTGAGAGTAGTGGTACTCCTCATAAGAGAAAGAAAAAGAAACACAAAATAGTTGAGGAACCCCTTGAACCTGTTGTAGGCCCTAATAGTATATCTGTCTCTGATGCTGAAACTAAGAGTGGTAATAATAAAAATGATGCTCCTGATAAGGAGGAAGTTGAGGAAGAACCTGAGAAGCACACTAAGAACACTAGGTACACTAAGGAAGATTTTATTGCTAATAAACATGGTAAAGAGAGAGAACCTTGGGTGCAGAAACCTATGCCTTTTCCAGGTAAGAAACACAAGTCAAAGGAGGAAGAACACTACAACAAGTTTTATGAGTGGATGAAACCTTTATTTTTGCAAATTTCTTTGACTGATGCTATTAAGTTGCCTCCTTATTCAAAGTATATGAAGGATATTATATCTAATAAAAGGAAGATTCCTAATGAGGAGATTTCTACTTTGCTTGCTAATTATTCCTTCAATGCTAAGGTTCCAAAGAAACTTGGTGATCCAGGTATACCAACTATTCCTTGCTCTATCAAGAATAGTTATGTTAGAACTGCTTTATGTGATCTGGGAGCTAGAGTTAGTGTTATGCCTTTTTCTCTCTATAAGAGGCTCTAGCTAGAAAAAATTATACCAACTGATATATCTTTGGAAATGGCTGATAAGTCAACTACTATTCCTGTTGGTATATGTGAGGATGTTCCTATTCAAGTGGCTCATAATTGCTTGGTTTTAATTGATTTTGTTGTGCTTGAGATGCCTGAAAAAGATAATATGTCCATTATTCTTAGGAGACCTTTTCTTAATACTGCAGGTGCTGTCATCAATTGCAATCAAGGAAAAGTAACATTCAATATTAATGACAAAGAGCACACTGTCTATTTATCCAAGAAGGTTGTTAAGAGCTATTGCCTGAATTCCATTGAAAATATTGAGGGCATCAAGGTTGGAGAAATATATTGTCCCATTCCACAAGAAAATTTTGAAACTATTATGATTGGGACCATTGCTATCAAGCTTGAGGTAACATAATCACTTGGTGGAATACAAAGTTTTGTTTCATATAATATTTTTTTGGTAACAAGACTTGATCAACCTTGTTAACAAAAGGATTTTAATGAACAAAATAATGTTTTCACTATGGTTATACTTGCTCCCTTTTACTTTTCTCCTTCCTAGTCTTTGCTCTTTCTCTTGTAGGCTTTAGTTTTTCTAGTTGTTTGCTTGTTAGAGTGTCTTAGAATTGTATTCTGGTTTTTGTTTGCTTTTGCTTCTTCTGAAAAAATTCTTCTGCGAGAAAATCAATTTTCATACCCTGAAAATTGGCCAAAAATAAAGTTTCCCAAAAAACCCAGAAAATTCAAAATATTTTTTCCTCGAAAAAAGGCGAGGGCACTGAGTGACCTGTGGGGCACCCGCCAAGACACCCCTAGTGGCGGCCACTAGCCCTGGGCGAGGTTCGGCCCACTTGTGGACCTCCAAAGTGCCTCCTCCCAGCCATCTTCTTTCTCTCCCTCGAAAAACACTAGAAAACTATCTCAAGCTCGAGTTCTTATTGTTCTTTCTCCCGAATTTCGATCTCCTTGATCAACCCATCTTTGCTACTGATTTTTGGAGGGATTGCTCCTTGGTATGTGCCTCCTTCACTTGTCCAATTAGATTTGTGATTGGTAGATGGTATCTTGAGTATTTTGCTGCTATAGGTGTCAGGTTGTGTGAGCTTGCATGCTTGCTCTATGCTTAGAGATTTCGTTTTGACGCATGTGTAGCCCTCTAGCAAGTTCCTATAGTAGTTTCTCATTATTTATCAACTTGGAAATCACTTGGTTTGATGTTTGTCTAAAAGAATCATATAGGAAGATGAGTGCATACCCACTGAATCAATATGATTTTATGGTACCTGAGCCAATGAAAGTCTACCGCGAGGAAGGGATTTTCCCTTCCATATATCCATGCCCTGAATTTATGAGAGTCGCGGTAATCTTTCAGGATTTCCAAACTGTGATTACCAATGCAGGGTTGGAACACTTTGTTGAATGGGAGCCATTTCAGTATGTCAAGCTAACCATGGCTATGGTGCAGGACTTCCGGTTTACTTGGTCTTCATCTAATCCCATGGTCCATTATAAAATATACAATATAGATATCGACCCGCCTTTTGCTGATTTTTGTGTAGCAATTAGAGTACCTCATTGGGGATCTTGCGATAAGATCAAGGAGAGGCCCAAGCCACTTATGGATTTATATGCTAAAATTTGCCAAGGTTTTGACTTCTCGAAGGAAAGTGGTAAAATCCGGAACATTCAGCTCCCATCCATTAGATATTTTGCCTATTTCATTACCAAGTGTGTTCTTGCTAGAAAGTTATCCTCTTTTGATCTAGCTTTTATCGCAGCTTCTCTGAATAGGGATAGATCTTATAACCTGGGTGCTTTGATAGCTTACCGTCTTACCACTAACCGCGAGGAGGGTGGAATTTGTGGAGGTATCATCGCCTCTAGGTTGCTAGATTTCCATGGTTTAGAGCCTCACCATTCAGATTATCGGTTCCCCATAGAGAGGCTTGATCTTGCTTCCATGGTTCAGCATAATTTTACTGTGAGAAGTTTACTGTATGAGTTATCTTTTGCCAAGCGTGGTTGGAGAGGGGGTAGGACTGAGAAAGTAGTTTATTTGCCTGCACCCGTTTTGTTTGATTTTGATAACAGGCAAGGATGGTCGCTCACGGAGGAGGAGTTTGACACATACGTGGCGAAACTCTCCCAGTAAGAGGAGAATGTTGGATAGGATGCCGAAGATGATTCGGTTCAGCCCTCCAACTTGGGAGAGTCTTCATACCAGCAACCCTCTTATGATTGGTGTTGGAGATATGCCCTAGAGGCAATAATAAATATAGTTATTATTATATCTTTGTGTTTATGATAAATGTTTACATTTATGCTATAATAGTATTAACAAGGAAACATTAATACTTGTGTGATTTGTAAACTTAATTTGAAGTCCCTAGTAAAGCCTCTATATAATACTAGCTTGTTGGTTAATAGATGATTGTGGTTTCTCTATCATGAACATTGAGATGTTATTAACAACAAGATCATATCGTTAGGAGAATGATATGGTGGACATACTCCTATAGATAAGCGTAGCATAAAGATCAAGTCATTTTAATAGTTCAATTGCTATATGCTTTCTGATACATAGTAATCTAATTCCTTCGACCATGAGATCATGCATATCACCTTTAGGATGGATGCTTTGATGACATTAAACACCACACACCGTGGGTGGCTATAAAGGTGGCATTGAGTGTTCGGAAAGTATTGGTTGAAACACATGGATCAAGAGTGGGATTTGTCCATCCATATGACGGATAGATATACTCAGGCGCTCTCGGTGAAATGTCATCCAATTAGCTTGCAAGCATGTGACTCGCTCACAAGGGATCACATATCAGGAACGAGAAAAGAGTACTTATCGATACGAGGTTGAACTAGGTATGCGAGATACCGAGCGATCATAACCTCGGATAAGTAAACTATCGTAAGACAAAGGGAAATTGATATCGTATGTAAGTGGTTCATTCGATCGCAGTAATCGTAGAAATATGTAGAGCCATATGAATTTCCAGATTCCTCTATTGGTTATTGTTCGGAGAAGTGTCTCGATCATGTCCGCATAATTCACGAACCGTAGGGAGACACACTTAAGGATTCGACGTTGTTTGGGTAGTTATGGAATGATGAGAAAGAGACCGAATGTTGTTCGGAGTCTCGAATGGGATTCGGGATATCACGAGGAGATCCGGAATGGTCCGGAGAATAAGATTCATATAAGGAAAGTCCCGTTTCGGAGTTGGAGAATGGTTCCGGTATTTTCATCGGGAATGTTCTAGAAGGTTTCGGAATGTCCGACACTCCGGGGGGGGGAGGGTACATGAATGTGTAATTACAAGTTGGAATGATTGCATCATGTACTAAGTGTCATCGCTGTCCAAAATAAAGGGTTTATTCAAATCCTAGTTTGAAAAGTCAAACAGCTAGTTTGAAAAGTCAAACGGTAGTTTTTGGAAAGAGGAGGGTGGAAACCGAGTTGGGAGGAGTTCCTCCTCCAGCCGGCCCACCTCAAGCCGAGTTGGGAGGGACTCCTCCCTTGGCACCTCCCACCTATAAAGGGAGGGGCAGGGCTGCCCCTCCTAGCACACAAGTTCCCTGCCCCAAACCCTAGCTTGGCGCCACCACCTCCTGCAGCTGCCGCCGCCTCCTAGGGTTGCCCTAGCCGCCGACTTGGGCTGCCTCTTGCCCTAGCCGCCGGCTCTAGCACCTCCTCCTTGATGTTTCTAAACCCTAGATTGCCGAGGAGCTCTCTCATAATCCACCATACTCGCTCCGGCTTAAGGCGAAGCCCTGCGAGATCTTCCCTCTACTTCCGGTACCACGCCGTTGTGCTGCCGGAATCACGAGGAGAGTACTACAACCTCCGCTGCCTGCTGGAACAAGGGAGAGGAAGGTCTTCATCGAGTATCGAGCGATGACCGATCAGGGCGCTGCGAGCTTGGCCGGAAGGATCGTCTCACGATCTTGAGATCGGGAAGAATGCGACTACATCACCCACGAGAATCCGCTCTCGTTAAACACTTTGGAATCTTCGAGGGTGAGTTATTCTATTGACTCGTTGCTACAATCTAGTAGATAGATCTTGGCTTGTTTGTTTGTATGCGGTAGAAATTTTTGTTTTCCATGCTACGAAACCCTACAATGGTATCGAGCCGTGTCTATATGTAGATCTGTTGCAGTAGAACACAATGGTCATTGTGGGCGTTGATGCTTTATTGTCGATTTCTTCTTGTGTACTTTGCATCTTGCGGTATGTTGGGATGAAGCGGCCGGGTAACCTTACATGACATCGTTCATGATACTTGCTCCACGCTTGACATGCAACTTGTATTGCATAAGTGGCTTCTTGGTGCTGTTTCTCCTAGCATAGTTAAGATCCAATTTACAACGGTGATCAACAATACTAGTATCAATGTTGTGGTTCTTGTTCCTAAGTTAGAACGACACTTATTGAAAGCCCCAAACCACGTAAAATATGCAAAGAAAGTAGAGGCGTTTAACTTTGTTTTGCGGTGTCTTTGTGATGTGATATGGACATGATTGTGATTATATTTGATGTATGCAATGTTCCTTATTGTAAGTTGGCAACGGCGGGAATATATGGTTGTCTTTAATTTATGTTAAGACCCGCGTGTCTATTCAAAGTAGTTGTAATAGTTGAAGCCGGTGGACGACAACCATGGAGAAGCGTCATTGACCTTGATGCAATGCCGGTGATGATGGAGATCATGTTCGTGCTAGAAGATGGAGATCGGAAGCACAGAGAAGAAAGGCCATATCATATCACATATTATGAATTGCATGTGATGTTAATCCTTTATGCATCTTGTATTGCTTAGTAGACGACGGTAGCATTATAAGATGATCCCTCATGCACATGAATTTCAAGTCATAAAGTGTTCACCCTTAGTTAGCACCGTTGCTAAAGCTTGTTGTTTCGAAGCACCGCGTGATGATCGGGTGTGTTAGATTCCGCAAGTGTATACAACGTGAGCAAGCCAGATTTGCTCATGCGGAAACTAAGGTTTGATCTTGACGAGCCTAGCATGTACATACATGGTCTCGGAACACGGATCACCGAAAGGTAAAGCATGAATCATATAGTAGATATGATGAACATGTCGATTGTTCGCCACTGAAACTATATCAACTCTCGTGATGATCGGTGTTGATGTGGTGGATTTGGTTCGTGTGATCACTAAAACAATGTGAGGGATATTGTTTTGATTGGGAGTTCACCTAGATTAATTTTATTATTAATTTGAACTCAATTTGTCATAAACTTAGTCTAAACTATTGCAAATATGTTGTAGATCAATGGCAGCCCCTACCATCAATTTTAATGCGTTCCTAGAGAAAGAAAAGTTGAAAACAATGGAAGCAACCCGGATTGGTTCCAATTTGAGGATTGTCCTCACAATGGTAATTTGACCTATGTCTTGGATGCACCTTTGGGTGACCCACTGGTGATGCTACCGATGAAGTAAAGAATGTTTACCTCGCTCGGAAGAATCAGTACTCCATAGTTCAGTGTGCTATCTTGTATGGTTTAGAATCGGAGCTTCAGAAAAGATTTGAGAATTCAGATCCATATGATATTGTCGAGGATCTCAAATTGATTTTTGAGACTCATGCGGCAATTGAAAGCTATGAGGCTTCTAAAAAGTTCTTTAACTGCAAGATGGAAGAGGGAAGCTCCGTCAGTGAGCATGTGCTTAAGATGTCTGGGCACGCAAACAAACTTCAAAGCTTGGGTATAGTGATTCCTAATGCTTTGGGGATTTACCGTGTCCTCCAATCACTACCACCAAGTTACAAGAACTTTCTGATGAACTACAACATGCAGAACATGAACAAGCAGTTGCCAGAACTGTTTGCCATGTTGAAGTCTGCAGAAGAGTAGATCAAGAAAGAGCACCAAGTGTTGTTGGTCAATAAGACCACCAAATTCAAGAAAGGCAAGTCTAAGAAGAAGGGACACTTCAAGAAGGGTGGTAAGAAAGTTACCGCAAGCGAAGAAGACCAAGGCTGGACCTAAGCACGATCTTGAGTGCTTTTCTTGCAAGGGAGAAGGTCCTTTGGGCGGAATTGCCCAAAGTACTTGGCGGATTTGAAGAACGGCAACATCAAGAAGAAAGGTATATCGATATACATGTTATTGATGTGTATCTCACTAGTACTGTAGTAGTGCCTAGGTATTTAATCTTGGTTCGGTTGCTCATATTTGTAACTCGAAGCAGTCTTGCAGAATAAACGGAAGCTAGCGAAGAACGAGGTGACGATGCGCGTGGGAAACGGATCAAAGGTTGATGTGATCGCGGTCGGCACGCTACCCCTTCATCTACCATCGAGATTAGTTTTATACTTAAATAATTGTTATTTGGTGCATGCGTTGAGCATGAACATTATATCGGGATCTTGTTTATTGCGAGACGGTTACTTGTTTAAGTCCGAGAATAATGGTTGTTCGATTTATATGAGTAATATGTTTTATGCACATGCACCTTTGATAGATGGTCTATTCTTGTTGAATCTCGATAGTGGAAATACACATATTAATAACATTGAGGCTAAACGTTTGAAATCGAGCGATAACTCGACCTATATGTGTCGTCTTGGTCACATTGGAGTGAAGTGTATGAAGAAACTCCATTCTGATGGACTTCTTGAATCACTTGATTTCGAATCACTTGAAAGATGCGAAGCATGTCTGATGGGTAAAATGACTAAGACTCCATTTTCTGGTATGATGGAGCGAGCTACGGACTTATTGGAAATCATACATACCAATGTGTGTGGTCCAATGAGTGTAGCATCGCGCATTGGTTATCGTTATGTTCTTACCTTCACGGATGACTTGAGTAGATATGGGTATATCTATTTCATGAAACATAAGTCCGAAACTTTCGAGAAGTTTAAGGAATTTCAAAGTGAGGTAGAGAATCAACGTAACAAGAAGATTAAATTTTACGTTACGATCGTGGAGGTGAATATCTAAGTTCTGAGTTTGGCGAGCATTTGAAGAAATGCGGAATACCTTCAGATTGACACGCGGGAACACCACAGTAATGGTGTGTCCGAACGTCATAATCGAACTCTCTTAGATATGGTTCGTTCTATGATGTCACTTACAGTTACTATCATTTTGGGGTTATGCATTAGAAAGCGACGCATTCACTTTAAATAGGGCACGTCTAAATCCGTTGAAACGACACCGTATGAATTATGGTTTGGGAAGAAACCTAGATTGTCGTTCCTTAAAGTTTGGGGATCTGAAGCCTATGTAAAGAAGTTACAAAGGACAAGCTTGAACCCAAAGCGGAAAAATCGTCTTCATAGGATACCCGAAGGAAACTATTGGGTATACCTTCTATCATAGATCCGAAGGCAAAATCTTCGTTGCCAGAATGGATCCTTTCTAGAAGGAATTTCTCTCGAAAGAAGTGACGGAAGGAAAGTAGAACTTCGACGAGGTTATCGAACCTTCTCTCAAAATTGCGAGTAGCGCAAGACCGAAGAAGTTCTGTGGTGCTGCACCAATAAGAGAGGAAGCTAATGATGATGATCATGAAACTTGGTTAAAGTTGCTACTGAGCCTCATGGTCAACGAGAACTCGTACCACTCCAGTTGGTATGATCTGTTATGAGTGTCATGTTGGTGGACAACACCGATGACCCGAGACATATGAGGAAGCGATGATGAGCCCAGATTCAATAAATGGCAAGAAGCCATGAAATCCGAGATTGGATAGATGTCGAAAACCAAGTATGGACTTTGGTGGACTTCTAGGATGGCGGAAGGGTGTCGAGAACAAATGGATTTTCAAGAAGAAAGCAGATGTTGATGGTAATGTTCTGTCTATAAAGCTCGACTTGTCGCAAAGGGTTTCGACAAATTCAAGGAGTTGAATACGATGAGACTTTCTCACGATGGCGAAGCTAAAGTCTGTGAGGATTATGTTAGCAATCGCTGCATATTATGATTATGAGATATGGCGGATGGATGTCAAAAGCGGCATTCCTCAATGGAGACATTGATGAAGAGTTGTATATGATGCAACCTAAAGGTTTTGTCGATCCTAAAGATGCTAACAAGGTATGCAAACTTCAACGGTCCATCTATGGATTGAAGCAAGCATCCGAAGTTGGAATCAATGTTTTGATAAGGTGATCAAAAGTTTTGGTTTTATACAAACTTATGGAGAAGCTTGTATTTACAAGAAAGTGAGTGGGAGCTCAGGCATTCTTAATACTATATGTAGATGACATATTGTTGATTGGGAATGATGTAGACCTTCTTAATAGTGTCAAGGAATATTTGAATAATAGTTTTTCAATGAAGGATCTTGGCGAAGCGACTTACATATTAGGCATAAAGATTTATAGAGATAGATCGAAAGCCAAATATCATTGTCACAAAGTACATATTTGGACAAAGTTCTAAAGAGATTTGGAATGGAAGATAGCAAGAAAGGGTTCTTGCCCATGTTGCTGTCGACCATGAGTAAAACTCAAAGTCCGACATCGGCGGAAGATAGAGAAAGGATGAGTAAGACTCCTATGCCTCATCCATAGGATCTCTAATGTATGCCATGCTATGTACTAGACCCGACATTGCATATCTTTGTTAGTTTAACTAGCAGATATCAAAGTGATCCAGAGTGGATCATTGGACTGATCAAAAACATCCTTAAGTACTTGAGAAGAACTAAGGATATGGTTCTTTCTTATGGAGGTGATGAACAACTCGTTGTTAATGGTTACACCGATGCTAGTTGGAACACCGATCCGGATGATTCTAAATCACAATCTGGATACGTATTTATTTTGAATGGTGCAATTAGCTGGAGGTGCAAAGCAAAGCGTTGTGGCGAGATCTTCAATCGAATCGGAATACATGGCTGCCGGAGGCTTCACAAGAAGCGATATGGATGAAAGAGTTCATTACAAGCTGGGTGTGGTTCCTAGTGCGCTTTTGGACCCAATGTCTATCTATTGTGATAACATGGGCGCCATATCTTGCAAGAACCAAGGTCACACAAGAAGCTGAAGCACATCAAGCTACGTTTTCAAGCTATTCGAGAACATATCCAAGATGGGGATATAAAGATTTGCAAAGTACACACAGATCTGAATGTGGCGGATCCATTGACTAAACCTCTCCCAAGGGCAAAACATGACCAACACCAAACTGCCATGGGTGTTCGGCATATTACCATGTAATCTAGATTAGATGACTCTAGTGCAAGTGGGAGACTGTTGGAGATATGCCCTAGAGGCAATAATAAATATAGTTATTATTATATCTTTGTGTTTATGATAAATGTTTACATTCATGCTATAATATTATTAACAAGGAAACATTAATACTTGTGTGATTTGTAAACTTAATTTGAAGTCCCTAGTAAAGCCTCTATATAATACTAGCTTGTTGGTTAAATAGATGATTGTGGTTTCTCTATCATGAACATTGAGATGTTATTAACAACAAGATCATATCGTTAGGAGAATGATAGGGTGAACATACTCCTATAGATAAGCGTAGCATAAAGATCAAGTCATTTTAATAGTTCAATTGCTATATGCTTTCTGATACATAGTAATCTAATTCCTTCGACCATAAGATCATGCATATCACCTTTACCGGATGGATGCTTTGATGACATCAAACACCACCGTGGCGGGTGGCTATAAAGGTGGCATTGAGTGTTGGAAAGTATTGGTTGAAACACATGGATCAAGAGTGGGATTTGTCCATCCATATGACGGATAGATATACTCTGGGCCCTCTCGGTGAAATGTCATCCAATTAGCTTGCAAGCATGTGACCGCTCACAAGGGATCACATATCACAGAACGAGAAAAGTACTTATCGATACGAGGTTGAACTAGGTATCGAGAATCTGGCGATCATAACCTCGGATAAGTAAACTATCGTGAGACAAAGGGAAATTGATATCGTATGTAAGTGGTTCATTCGATCGAAAAGTAATCGTAGAAATATGTGGGAGCCATATGAATTTCCAGATTCCTCTATTGGTTATTGTTCGGAGAACTGTCTCGATCATGTCCGCATAATTCACGAACCGTAGGGAGACACACTTAAGGATTCGACGTTGTTTGAGTAGTTATGGAATGATGAGAAAGAGACAGAATGTTGTTCGGAGTCTCGAATGGGATTCGGGATATCACGAGGAGATCCGGAATGGTCCGGAGAATAAGATTCATATAAGGAAAGTCTCGTTTTGGAGTTGGATAATGGTTCCGGTGTTTTCATCGGGAATGTTCTAGAAGGTTCCGGAATGTCCGACACTCCGGGGGGGAAGGGTACATGAATGTGTCATTACAAGTTGGAATGATTGCACATGTACTAAGTGTCATCGCTGTCCAAAATAAAGGGTTTATTCAAATCCTAGTTTGAAAAGTCAAACGGCTAGTTTGAAAAGTCAAACGACAGTTTTTGGAAAGAGGAGGAGAGGTGGAAACCGAGTTGGGAGGAGTTCCTCCTCCAAGCCGGCCACCTCCAAGATGAGTTGGGGAGGGACTCCCCTCCCCTTGGCCGCACCTCCCACCTATAAAGGGAGGGGAAGGGCTGCCCCTCCTAGCACACAAGTTCCCTGCCCCAAACCCTAGCTTGGCGCCACCACCTCCTGCAGCTGCCGCTGCCTCCTAGGGTTGCCCTAGCCGCCGACTTGGGCTGCCTCTTGCCCTAGCCGCCGGCTCTAGCACCTCCTCCTTGGTGTGTCTAAGCCCTAGATCGCCGAGGAGCTCTCTCATAATCCACCATACTCGCTCCGGCCTAAGGAGAAGCCCTGCGAGATCTTCCCTCTACTTCCGGTACCACGCCGTTGTGCTGCCAGAATCACGAGGAGAGTACTACAACCTCCGCTGCCTGCTGGAACAAGGGAGAGGAAGGTCTTCGTCGAGTACCGAACGTGTGACCGACTGCGGGAGCGCTTAACGCAGCCGGAAGGATCGTCTCTGCGATCTTGAGATCGGAAGAATACTACATCACCCACGAGAATCCACTCTCGTTAAACACTTTGGAATCTTCGAGGGTGAGTTATTCTATCGACTCGTTGCTACAATCTAGTAGATAGATCTTGGCTTGATTGTTTGTATGCGGTAGAAAATTTTTGTTTTCCATGCTACGAAACCCTACAATTGGGGCGCGTCTTCTTCTTCATTGCAAGCGCCCGACTATGATCATTCATATGATGACCCACCAGCTTAGTGTACTACCCGCGCTATTGAGCCCCACTTAGGCCAAAAGCCTAAGCTTGGGGGGAGGTATACCGACATCACACTCATCTATATATCATGTTCAGTCGGTTCTTTGTGTATCCATTGTTTTGCTTTCTTTTTGGTTCTTGTTGCTGCTTTCTCAAAAACACAAAAATACCAGAAATATTTTCATTGTTTCTCTTGGTTTGTTTCTTTGAATTTTAGCTTTGGTTTGCCTCAAAGAAAAATCCAAAAAGATTTTACTTGGTTTGTTTTTGCTTTGTTTGTCTTGCTTTAAAAAAATCGAAAACACCAAAAATATATGTTGTTCTTCTTTGGTTTTGTGAGTTCTTTTCAGGGTTTAGCCGTCCTCAGTGGAGTTTGGTTTCATGTTATTATTCAAGTCACACAAGTGAAGGGAAATAATGAAGATTAAGACAACTTTAGGTGTGGTAAGAGGCTGGTAACGAACTCTATTTGTTTTCATTTTTATACATATAATCATCATTGTGAGCATGCTTAGTCTGTTCATGTAAGGTGTATGTTATTATGGATGCTTAGTAGTTCTTGCTTTCTTGTGATTAGCTCTAGCTTGCTAATAGTTGGTAGCATGTCATATGAATGTTTGCTTGCATTGTTTTATTCATAGCTTGGTATGATATTGTGGTATCCTCCTCTGAATGTTTCATGTGAATCGACTTGGCACATGCTCACGCATGCATATGACAAAACAATAGTCAGTAAGCCTCGTTGATTTATTTTGCCTCAAAGTTCTTGTATCACTTTCATGCCATAATTAGTCATGTTTTGTTGCAAGCATGATTATGACAGTTATTGCTCTCTCGTTTGTCGCTCCCTCTCTATTGCTAGCCTTCACTTGCACTGAGTATGAGCTCTACTTGCGCATTCAACTCCCAAAACCAATATTGCCAACAGTGTCCACCATACCTACCTATTAGCATCATTTTCCATTTCAGTGCATATTCTATATGCCTTGTTTTCTTCCAAATAAAATGTTTGTCAGCTATGAGAAAGTTAGTTAGTAAAGCTCTCACGAACTTGATGGCACACTTTATTCCTTGCACTTAATAATCTTGAACCATTGTGACCTGTCCATGAAAGTTATATGCTTGCAAATTATAGGTTAAGAGTTAGCAGAACCGTGCTGTCACGGGGAACGTTTTCGTCACGTATGGATACATATCCAGTTGATACCTTGCTCTTTTGTTAGCGGATGTCGTCGATTTGAAATAAAAAGGGAGCTTGTGAGTTCATGGAGTCTATACATTGTGTTAGAGAAACGCCTGGGCCATGCCTAATCATGGTGGAAACTTGCAGCATCACCATAATGAGCATTCTGTGAAGCATCCTCAATAAAAAGCTATGCACATAGTAAATAAAAAAATCGATGGGATACTCATTTTCTGCTTGCCTTGTCATTTTGATCACGGGATAGCTCCCGTAGCATGTGCAAGGGGTACCCCATTGGCGGTTCTCTATGATATGCATGTATTTACAATGACAAGAACTTACACGTAACCAAATTGAGTAGCATGCGGAGCGGCCCTCTGAAGGGTTTTGCAGCATAGTAAATAAAAAAAATCTACGGATGCGAACAAGAAAGCCAAGATCGAATCTAGGAGATGCAATCAACGAGAGAGAGATGAGATCTTCATACCCTTGAAGAAATCGCACAGCGGAAACGTTCAACGGAACATGGGTGATGTAGTCGAACTAGCCTTCTCCTCCTCGCGATCCGATCCGATCCAACGCCGCAAGTGACGGCGCCTCTGAGAGATGCACACGTACGGTGCCGCGACGTATCCTCCTTCCTTGGTCCAGCAAGTGGGGTGGAGAGATGGATTGGATCTGCATCACGACGGCGTGGTGCTATGGTGGAGAGTTTCTGCGGCAGGGCTTCGCCTACGCGAAGTCGGGAGGGAGAGAGAGGTGGAGGGCAGCAGGACGGCGGCTAGGGTTGGAGGAGTAGTAGGGGGAGGGTGCGCCCCTGCCCTCTTTATATAGGGGGCTGGCCGGCCCCCTTGGCCCCTCCTCCAAGCCCTAGGGAGGCGGCCCCAAGGGTTGGAGTGGGTGGCAAGTTTCCCCTTCCTTCTAGAAGGGTTCCCTAGGGTTTCCCCTATGGTTTGGCCGGCTGGGCCTATGGGGCCTTGTGCCCCTGGACCAAAGTGGCCAGGGCACTCCCTCTTAGTCCCACGCAGCCCTCCGACAAGTGGGCCCACGTTGATCCCACTCCGGAAGCTTCTATAACCTTCCGGTACAATACCGATAAACTCTGAAACGATTCTGAAATCCAAAAACTGCTTTCCTTTATATGAATCTTATTCCCCGGACCATTCCGGAACCTCTCGTGATGTCCTGGATCTCATCCGAGACTCTGAACAAAAACTCATAAACCAATTATCCATTCTATCCTAGCGTCGAGGCACGTTAAGTGTGTGACCCTACGGGTTCGAGAATATGCAGACATGATCTTCTATCAATAATCAGCGGGGATCTGAAACCCATATTGACTCCCACACATTCATCGATGATCATATCGGATGAACCACGATGCCAGGATTCAATTAATCCCATATATGTATTCCCTTCGTCACGCGATATTTTACTTGCCCGAGATTCGATCGTTGGTATCGGCATACCTAGTTCAATATCGTTCACAGCAAGTACTTTACTCGTTCCATAATCCGATATCACTTTGTGATTAACTCCTTAGCCACGTGCTTGCAAGCGGTGTTGATATCGATTACCGAGTGGGCCCGAAGTATATCTCTCCGACTTGGGAGGGAAAAATTCCATCTCGATACATACAACCCAACAAGTACTTTCCGATCACCTGAGAGACACCTTTATGATCACCCTCACATAGGATGACGTTTGATGACCTTAAAGCTTTCTTCCGATACCAGGGAGTTGTATTATATCATGGTCTAAAGAATACAATACTTGACATAGGAAAAAGCTTCGCAAAGATGAACACGATGACACGATCTAATTGCTCTGCTTAATTTGGGTTTGTCCATCATATCATTCTCCTAATGACATGATCTCATTATTAATCGACAACTCATGTCTATGGTTAGGAAACCTTAACCATCATTAATCAATGAGCTAGTCCATAGAGGCGTACTAGGGACTCGGTGTTGTTCATAAACCACACAAGTATCAAAGTTTCCGCTTAATACAATTCTAGCATGGAATATAAACTTTATCATGAACAAGAATTATAACAATAACATCTTTATTATTGTCTCTAGGGCATAATTCCAACAGTCTCCCACTTGCACTAGAGTCAATAATCTAGTTTACAACTGGCAACAATGTAACACCCATGCCATTAAGGTGCTGATCATGTTTTGCTCGTGGAAGAGGTTTAGTCAACGGATCTGCGACATTCAGATCTGTATGTACTTTGCTAATCTTCAGATCTCCATCTGCTATATAATCTCGAATTATATGAAAACGGCGGTTGATGTGCTTGGTCTTTGGATGATATCTTGGTTCCTTAGCCAGTGCTATGGCGCCAGTGTTGTCGCACAATATCTCCAGTGGGTCCAAGGCACTTGGAACCACACCAAGCTTCGATGATGAAGTTCTGATCCAAACTCCTTCACTTGACGCTTACAAGCGACCATGTATTCCGCTTACATTGTAGATCACGCTTTGCTTGCGGCTTCTCCACTCATAGCTCCTCCATTCAAAATATAAATGTATCACAATGAGATTTAGAATCATCCGGTCGGTGTCCAAATTAGCGTCGACGTAACCTTTTACGAGTCGCTCATCACCTCCATAGACCAAGAACATTTCTTTAGTCCTATTTAAATACTTTAGGATGTTCTTTACGGCTGTCCAGTGTTCCACTCCTGGATCACTTTGGTATCTGCTCGTCAAACTAAGAGCATTGGACACATCCGGTCTAGTACATAGCATGGCATACATAATAGAACCTATGGCCGAGGCATATGGCACTTTGCTCATAGTATCTCTATCTGTTACCGTAGCTGAACACTGAGCCTTGCTCAATATCTTACCTGACAACATGGGCAATGAACCTTTCTTTTCTTTATCCATTCTGAACCTTTTCAGAATTTTGTCCAGATATGTACTTTGGCTTAAAGCTATTAGGCGTCTTTGTCTATCTCTATAGATTTTGATGCCTAATATATAAGCAGCTTCTCCTAGGTCTTTCATTGAAAAACATTTATTCAAATAACTCTTCACATCGTTAAGCATACCAATGTCATTTCCAATAATCAATATGTCATCCACATATAGTACTAAAAATGTCACTGAGCTCCTACTCACTTTATTGTAGATACAAGCTTCGTAGCAATTTGGAAAAAATCCAAAGCTCTTGATCACTTGATCAAAACGAAGGTTCCAACTCCGAGATGCTTGCTTCAGTCCATAAATGGAACGCTAAAGTTTGCACACCTTATTAACATCCTTAGGATCGACAAAACCTTCGGGCTACATCATATACAACTCTTCATCAATTTTGCCATCGAGGAACGCAGTCTTGACATCCATCTGCCATATTTCATAATCATGAAATGCAGCAATTGCTAATAAAATCCGAATGGACTTAAACATCGCTATGGGAGAGAAAGTCTCATCGTAGTCAACACCTTGAACTTGTCGAAAACCTTTTGCGACAAGCCGAGCTTTATAGGATAACATTACCATCGCGTCCGTTTTCTTCTTGAAAATCCATTTGCACTCAACGGCCTTACGGTCGCTAGGAGGGTCCACCAAAGTCCATACTTGGTTTTGCTCATGGATCCCAATTCGGTTCATGGCCTCTAGCCATTTCTCGAGTCTGGGCTCATCATTGCTTCCTCATAGTTCGGGTTCCTTTGTCTTCAACAACAAGACGTTTAAGACAGTTGCCATACCATTCATGAGTGGTACATGACCTTGTCGACTGCGAAGTTCAAGAAGAGCATCGTTCGAAGTTTCATGATCCTCGTCATTAGCTTCCTCTCTTGTTGGTGCGGCAACCTTTGGAACAATTTCAGTGTTGCGCTACTCTCCAACTCGAGAGAAGGTTCAATAACCTCGTCTAGCTCTACCTTCCTCCCACTCACTTCTTTCGAGAGAAACTCCTTCTCAAGAAAGGATCCGTTCTTCAACAAACACTTTGCCTTGGATCGTGGTAGAAGGTATACCCAACCGTTTCCTTAGGGTATCCTATGAAGACGCATTTCTCCGCTTTGGGTTCGAGCTTGTCCGGCATCAACTTTTTGACGTAAGCTTCGCATCCCCAAACTTTAAGAAACGACAACTTAGGTTTAGCACCAAACCATAGTTCATACGGTGTCGTCTCAACGGATTTAGATGGTGCCTTATTTAAAGTGAATGCAACAGTTTCTAATGCATAACCCCAAAATGATTACGGCAAATCTGTAAGAGACATCATTGATCGCACCATAGCTAATAGAGTTTGATTCCGGCGTTCAGACACACCATTGCGCTCTGGTGTTTCGGCTGGCGTGAGTTGCGAAACGATTCCGCTTGCTTTAAGATGCGTGAGAAAATCATAACTCAAATATTCACCTCCACGATTGGATCGTAGAAATTTAATTTTCCTGTTACGATGGTTTTCCACTTTGTTCTGAAATTCTTTGAACTTTTCAAACGTTTTAGATTTATGTTTCATTAAATAGATATACCCATATCTACTTAAGTCATCAGTAAAAGTGAGAAAATAGCGATATCCACCGCGCGTCGAGACACTCATTGGTCCGCATACATAGGTATGTATGATTTCCAGTAAGTCCGTTGCTCGCTCCATTATTCCGGAGAACGGGGTTTTGATCATCTTGCCCATGAGGCACGGCTCACACTTGTCAAATGATTCGAAATCAAGAGACTCCAAAAGTCCATCAGAATGGAGTTTCTTCATGCGTTTTACACCAATATGACCTAGACGGCAGTGCCACAAATAAGTTGGATTATCACTATCTACTTTGCATCTCTTAGCCTCAATGTTATGGATGTGGGTTTCATTGCTTTTGAGATTCAGAAGAAATAAACCATTCACAACAGTTGCATGACCATAAAAGATGTTATTCATGTAAATATAACAACCATTATTCTCCGATTTAAATGAATAACCGTCTTGCAATAAACAGGGTCCAGATATGATTTTCATGCTCAACGCAGGCACATAATAACACTTATTAAGGTTTAAAACTAATCCCGAAGGTAAAACTAAGGAGAGCGTGCCGACGGCCATCACATCAACTTTTGATCCATTGCCAACGCGCATCGTCACCTCATCCCTTGCTAGCCTCCATCTATTCCGTAGCTCCTGTTTCGAGTTACAAATATTAGCAACTGAACCAGTATCAAATACCCAGGCACTACAATGAGCGCTAGTAAGGTAAACATCAATAACATGTATATCAAATATACCTTTAATGGTGCCGACCTTCTTGTCGCTAAGTACTTGGACGATTAAGGCTTCGATGACCCTTGTCCTTGCAATAGAAGCACTCGATTATCGGCTTAGGTCGACTTGAGCTTCTTCTCGATGGGCAACGCTTACCATGGCCTTTCTTGAAGGATTTCTTTACACCCTTACCTTTCTTAAAGCTAGGGGTCTTGTTGACCATCAACACATGATTATCTTTATTGATATCCACCTCCGCAGCTTTCAGCTTAGCGAAGATCTCAATGATCGTATCAGTGGAACCAATTTGATTGTGAGTGGCTACAAAACCTTTGTAGCTGGGAGGGAGTGATTGCAGAACTCTTTCAATCTTGAGCTCTTCTGGAATCTTGCAGTCCAGTTGCTCAAGACGTTGAGTGTAGCCCGACATGTTAATGGCGTGCTCACTAACGGAACTCCCTTCCTCCATCTTGCAGTTAAAGAACTTCTCAGAGATCTCATATCTCTCAGAACGGGCCTGGGTCTGAAACATGGTTTTCAGTTCCTCAAGAATCTCAAAGGGCCCGGCAAATTCCTCAAAACGATTTTGAAGGTCCGGTTCCATAGCAAACAACATGGTACTCTTAATCACTCCATAATCATCTTTGCGCGACTGATAAACAACTTTTTCATCAGCCGGCGCATCAATAGCAGGGGCTTCACCTAGCGCTTTCTCTAGTACATAGTCCTTTTTTCCGCTAGCTAGAATGATTCTCATATTGCGGAACCAGTTGGTGAAGTTAGACCCATTGTTTTTAAGCTTTTCTTTCTCAGCAAAAACGTTGAAGTTGAAGTTGGACTTAGCCATTTGATCTACAAAATTTGCAAATACAATTTAGACTATGTTCATGATAACTAGTTCAACTTAATCAAATTACTAGATGAACTCCCACTAAATTCAACATCCCTCAAGTTGTTTAGTGAACATGATCCAAATTCACCACACCTAATCCGATCTTCACAAGAAGAGATGTGGTTTCAATGGTGTGGTGGACAACAAAGTGTCGATCATATCATTCATATGACTCATGTTTAACCTTTCGGTTTGTGTGTTCCGAGGCCATGTCTGTACATGCTAGGCTCGTCAAGTCAAACCCAAGTATTTTTGCGTGTGCAAAACTGGCTTGCACCCGTTGTATGTGAACGTAGAGTTTATAGCACCCGATCATCACGAGGTACTTGAACATGACGAACTTTCGCAACGGTGCATACATGGGTAGAACACAATTTTATC
This sequence comes from Avena longiglumis, assembly GCA_030063025.1. Taxonomy (NCBI): domain Eukaryota; kingdom Viridiplantae; phylum Streptophyta; class Magnoliopsida; order Poales; family Poaceae; genus Avena; species Avena longiglumis. The sequence continues at coordinate 469,049,897 of CP125976.1, forward strand.
TTGATCTTTAGGTAAGGAATCATCTTATAATGCTACCGTCGCGATCTAAGCATAATAAGATACATAAAAGGATAAACATCACATGCATATAATTTTATGTGACATGGTATAGCCAATCTCCGCGCAATGATCTCCATCTTGTGCGCCAAAGATGATCTCCATCACTCCACCATGATTTCCTCCACCACGAATAACAACTATAACTATTGCTAACTACTTAGCGATAAAGTAAAGCTATTACATGGCGTATAATAAGTTGACACACAGGTCATACACAATTGTAAAGACAACCATATGGCTCCTGTCGGTTGTATTCATCGACGTGCAAGTCGTGAAATATTACAAAACATGATCATTGCATACATCATACACATCATGTCTTGGGCCATACCATATCACAAAACACTCCCTGCAGAAACAAGTTAGACGCCTCTACTTTGTTGTTGCATGTTTTACGTGGCTATGGGAGTAACAAGCTAAGAACGACTCTTACCTACGGAAAGCCACAACGGTGATATTATGGTTGCTAACATCTGGAGTAAATCCCATGACTACTATAGTGAGAGAAACTGGCATCCACCAGCCGCATGTGTGGAACAAGCCACACGTCAAGTGCGGAGCCGGTCTCGCGAACGAGGTCGCGTAAAGTTTGCCTAGACCGCTTCGATCTCACTATGCCGCGCCATAAGAAATACACAACAAGAGTCTTGCAACAGAAAACATCAACGCCCGCAACAAGCATGTTGCGTTCTACTCGTGAAACACATCTACGCATAGATCTAGCTCTGATACTACTGAAGGGTTTCGCGGCATAGTAAATCAAAAATTTCTATGGATGCGAACAAGAAAGCCAAGATCTAATCTAGGAGATGCAATCAACGAGATAGATAGATGAGATATTCATACCCTTTAAGAAATCGCACAGCGGAAACGTTCAACAGAACGTGGGTGATGTAGTCGAACTAACCTTCTCCTCCTCGTGATCCGATCCGATCCAACGCTGCCAGTGACGGCACCTCCGAGAGATGCACACGTACGGTGTCGCGATGTCTCATCCTTCCTTGGTCCAACAAGTTGGGTGGAGAGATGGATTGGATCTGCATCACGACGGCGTGGTGCTATGGTGGAGAGTTTCTGCGGCAGGGCTTCGCCTACTGTGATCGGGGAGAGAGAGGTGGAGGCGGCGGGCGGCTAGGGTTGTAGGAGTAGTAGGGGGAGGGTGCGCCCCTGCCCTCTTTATATAGGGGGCTGGCCGGCCCCCTTGGCCCCTCCTCCAAGCCCTAGGGCGGTGGCCCCAAGGGTTGGAGTGGGGGCAAGTTTCCCCCTTCCTTCTAGAAGGGTTCCCTAGGGTTTGCCAGGGCACTCCCTCTTAGGCCCACACAGCCCTTCGACAAGTGGGCCCACGTTGTTCCCACTCCGGAAGCTTCTAGAACCTTCCGGTACAATACCGATAAACTCCGAAACGATTCCAAAATCCAAAAACTGCTTTCCTTATATGAATATTATTCCCCGGACCATTCCGGAACCTCTCGTGATGTCCTGGATCTCATCCGAGACTCCGAACAAAAACTCATAAACCAGTTATCCATTCTATCCTAGCGTCGAGGCACGTTAAGTGTGTGACCCTACGGGTTCGAGAATATGCAGACATGATCTTCTATCAATAATCAACGGCGAGATCTAGAAACCCATATTGACTCCCACATATTCATCGATGATCATATAGGATGAACCACGATGCCAGGATTCAATTAATCCCATATATGTATTCCCTTCGTCACGCGATATTTTACTTGCCCGAGATTCAATCGTTGGTATCGGCATACCTAGTTCAATCTCGTTCACAGCAAGTACTTTACTCATTCTGTAATCCGATATCACTTTGTGATTAACTCCTTAACCACGTGCTTGCAAGCGGTGTTGATATCGATTACCGAGTGGGCCCGAAGTATATCTCTCTGACTTAGGAGGGACAAATTCCATCTCGATACATACAACCCAACAAGTACTTTCCGATCACCTGAGAGACACCTTTATGATCACCCTCACATAGGATGACGTTTGATGACCTCAAAGCTTTCTTCCGGTACCAGGGAGTTGTATTATCTCATGGTCTAAGGAATATAATACTTGACATAGGAAAAAGCTTCGCAAGGATGAACACGATGACACGATCTAATTGCTCTGCTTAATTTGGGTTTGTCCATCATATCATTCTCCTAATGACATGATCTCATTATTAATCGACAACTCATGTCTATGGTTAGGAAACCTTAACCATCATTAATTAATGAGCTAGTCCATAGAGGCGTACTAGGGACTCGGTGTTGTTCATAAACCACACAAGTATCAAAGTTCCTCTTAATACAATTCTAGCATGGAATATAAACTTTATCATAAACAAGAATTATAACAATAACATCTTTATTATTGCGTCTAGGGCATAATTCCAACACCCTCATACTCAAGGGACTTGGGATTTCCAGTTTATGGTCTGTCAAGCATATAACTCAAATTGGACCTCACTTTTACCTTTACCACATAAAGATGCCTATGATAAGGGCAATGAGAGATCAAAGCTAATGACTACCTTTCTTTCAGCATTTGGAAGCCTTTCAAACTTTTCAAAACCTTTTCACTTCCTTGTTGAGTCACCACTTATTCTATGAGCACCTTCTTGATAGCATAGTTGTCATTCTTGTGTTTGTTTCAAAACTTGGTTAATTATGTCTTGACTTTGATACTTGTATCTCTTATATCTTTATCTCTAGTCTTCATGTGAACTTCAGAGGTGCCTTGGCATTTATATTGTTCTCTTCAAACAAAGTCAAGCAAGATACCACTCTATCATACCTTATTATGAGCATTGCAATGTTGCTTATGTTTATGTTTCATGCTACTTATTATTATTGAGTTGGTTTCTCTTCATAGCTTGCAATAACTATTGAGTAGACTTAGTTGCATACTCTTTATTATGAATGGTTTAAGCATCTACTCCTGTGTTGAGAATATATACATATGAAGCAAATGTGTTCGTGAAAGTTCTTTTATCGCACTTAGTTTTCAACTGAATTGCTTGAGGACAAGCAATAAGCTAAGCTTGGGGGAGTTGATACGTCCAAAACGTATCTACTTCCCCGGACACTTTTGCTATTGTTTCTCCTCTAAACTTGTGTGATCTGGATACATCTAACACGGTCTGACGCTGTTTTCAGCAGAATTACCTTGGTGTCTAGTTTTTGTGCAGAAAATTAACTATCAGGAAAATCCCGAAAAATATGCCAAAAATCCTATTTCACCAGAAGATCAATGGAGCCAGAGTACGAGACGAAGTGGAGGCCTCGAGGCCCACACACCTTCCAGGCGCGAGCCAGGCCTGGCCGTGCCTAGGGGGTGCGGCCACCCCAGGCACCCCCTCGGCCTCCCTCTTCGCCTATAAGTTGCCTCTTGACATAAAAACTGAGGGGGGTTTGTCGTTTTTACAGAAAGAGTTCCGCTGCGCCGCCACCACCAGAAACCAAGATTCGGAACCAGAAATTCCGTTCTGGAACCTTGCCGGGACAGGGAATTTGGGGAGGATCATCGCCATCGTCATCTCCAACGCCTCTCCATCAACCATCCATGTTTTCCTCATCCATGAGTGAGTAATCCCCCGATGTAGACTATGGGGATGGTAGGGATTGGATGAGTTCTATCATGTAATCGAATATGATTATTAGGGCATAGTGCCTAGTATCTCTATTAGTGCTATTTGACTTTGTTGCAACTTGTTGTGCTTAATGCTTGTCACTAGGGCCCGAGTGCCATTGTAGAGGTCCCAATCTTTAATAAGATAGAGCCCCCTGTGTTTACAATGATAGTCCCTGGATCAATAGCTAGCATCCACAGTTAAGATGTAATATCAAGAAACAAAGGTCATATTATAACTTTATAACCAGGAATAACATAATTTATTACATCATATATAGCTCATTTGGCTATTACATTACATTGCAGCGGAATAACTATAGTCATGGGGTCCTTCATCTTCAAAGTGCCACAGGCAGATGTTGGTTGTAGACTTTGTAATCCTAATCAAACAATCTTCACTAAAATCAATCAAACCCGCAACATACAAGTTACAGCCACAAAGGGTCAATACATTTGAATTGTATTGGCAAGTGATACTATAATAGTATAGTGGAGTCTATCATCTATATGCATTTGGCTAAGTGGAGTTGAGGCTTGCATTGCTCAAAATAGATTTTTCCTTAACATTTGAAAATACTAAGTTTTTGCTTTGACAAAATCATTTTTCTCAATCAAAGATTGAAGATCCTTTACAAGGCATCTCTCAAACAAAGATTGAAGATTTCAAACAACCCTTGTTCCATCCACAAGATTTTAACTTAGAAATTTGAATGATGAGATTCTTGATTTCTTCCATGTCTTGATGCTAAAATTGTCCTTTACCAGGGACATGGCTAAGTACTTAGATTTTACACTCTGCAGAGGTGGTGCACTTTCCCCACAAGACTTGGTTTCCCAAGACAAGATCTTTCAGAAGCCTTCCCTTAGACCAAAATGGACGCGTTCCAACCTAGCAAACACTACCACCCTCTGTCCATATGGCTAAGTTCTTGCAACCTATATGATCATGGCAGAGCCCATATTGCCAAGTGGTTGCACTTGAAGCTTCTCAACATTTGACATCTCCAATCTCTTTGTTCCTGGATGGCATACCACAAGTGAGATACACAAGCCAAGTCCATGGCCTTGTGAACCACTCAACCAAAAACCACCAAGCAATCCCATTCCACCCAGGTGATTCATTAACTTAGTTGTTTTATTAGACAAAATCACAAGTCCTCAAACTTAGAATATTTTTCCATAGTGTGAATATATATTCCACCCATGTTTTCTATTAGCTAGGCTAAGCTTGATAGTATTAGGAATCTTAACTTAGGAAGATTTCCACTAAGGTTTCATCTACTAGTTTTCCTATAGTAAGGTTTATACTTAGCAAAATCCATGCAAGTTTTACTTAGCAAAATCACTAATGCATAGTGAAAGTAATGGGATAGAAAATATGAAGCATCACTTGCCTTTTTGGTAGAGGGTATAGGTTCACTCCTTGTCCTTGCAACAATCACACTCTTCAAGTCACTACAAATCAATCAAGCAAGGCACAAACTCAATCTACCAAACAAGCAAAACATCACATAAAATAATAAAACAAAACAACACACAAAATCATAAAGTCAAAGTAATGCATGCAAGCATGCCAAGTTTTGTTTTGTTTGAAAAAGAGGTTCCTAATGGGTTCATAAACATTTGAAAGCACCTAATGGTCATTTTGTAAAGTGGCAAAGTCATTTGCAAAAGGTTTCACTTTAAAAACCATTTTCAAAACAAAGTATTATTTTATGTGGTGTAGAAATATTTTTACTAAGGCATTAACCTATAGGGTTCACCAAATATGTTTTCAATTCACAAAACTTGGTATTTGGGGTCAGAGAGTTTAAAACAAAACATTTCCCAAAAGTTTTCCTTCAAAATCATTTTTAATAAATAAACCACATTTCTATTTGACTAGAAATGGTTTTAAATCAAAGAATCATTATTTTATTTCACCAAATACATTTTTGAGTCCACAAAGTGTTTCCTAAGGTCAGTAGGTTAAAATCAAACCAATTGCCAAAGATTTTAACCCCAAATTCATTTTTAAACAATTTTTACATCCTTAATAAGCATACAAATGTTTCTGCAAATTCAAACAAGCTAACAGATACTATTTGCAAAACTAAGGGCATGGTTGGCTAGGTCTTGCTCTCCTGAATCCAACGATATAAAATTTGTAATTTTTGGACGTGTGGATCCAAAGTTACAAGGGTTTGAAATTCACAAATAATTCTGTTTTCAAATCTGTTTTTAAACCAAAACTGGCCACGTGGCGCAGTACGATTGGCTGATACCGCTTCGGTGTGGATCACGCTGCAGACCGTAGGATCTAATCAAATCGTGCGATCCAGAACGCATACCCCTTCGCGGTTAAGTGGTCTAATCCTGCTCGCCCAATCTAGATCGAACGGCTCTCAGTGCTTTGCCAAAATGGCGGCGACGGCGGTGGCTAGCGGAAGCGGCGATCGATGATGGCGCCGGCGATCTGAGGAAGCAAAGGAGGTGGGAGATGCTCACCGGAATCGTTGGCAGCTTGATGCTCAACGTGGTACTGGTTGGTGAAGGCGCCTGAGGTCCTTGATTGCTTTCACGAGACGAGCCGGGCTTGAACGGTTCAGAGGTCGTCGAGGGCGAGATAGGCGACCTAGGACAAGCGGAAGGTCTTTGTTAGGTTTGTATGAGCTTGGATATCACCATCGTGTCCACGAGGGAAAGGAGGGAGGTCGTTTCTGGGAACGTCAGCTGATTGGAAGCGGCGTGGCAGCTCGAGAAAGTCGTTGCGACGCTTAGGGGCAGCGTCTTGGCGACAGTACGATGCAAAATGGTCGGCTGGGGATCTTGATCACAGGTCGTGCTCGAGGAGGCGATGGGGCGTGTGTTGGCGGAATCGGCGAGGAGGTCGTCGGAGATAGAGGAGTGTAGGGCAAAATTCCTCGGCACTGCGTGCTTGAGGAGGATTCGGAGGGGAACGAGAGGATCTGTTGGCGTTTAAATGTGCTTGATCACCGTGAGGAATAAGCGGCGTTATGGCCGAATTAAGCCGGAGAATCAGCGGCGAGAGGAAGAGCGAATTCGTGCGGTGAGGACGATGAACAGGAAAGGGTGGGGTCCGCTTGGCAGTGAAAGAAAGGAAGTGGAAACAAGGTCCACCACTCAGTGAGGGTGCGGGTTGCTTATGTGGTGAAGAAAAATGGTTCGGAGCGAGGGTGAGGTGGGCTAGGTGGGCTGTTGGGCTGGGGCAGCTGGGCGAGGTCCATTTCATATTTTTTTTTCTGTCTGTTTGATTTATCTTTTTCCATTTTCTATTTACTGATTTGAAATTCAAACAAACAATTCAATCAACCAAATTAATTCAAACACCACACTTCACAACTTTGAACTTGGTTCTGTTCAGTAACATAAACCAAATTTCAAAATCAAAATAATAATTTTATTCATAGGGTCCATTATTAATTAAATAAGTAGACCAAGGTTTATTAATCAAATAGGGTTTTGTTTTATTTAAAACCTCTTTTGAAACCTAAATATTTTTAAAACCAAATCAGTAAGTTTTATTTGAAAATAAAATATATTTGGAAATATTGTTTAAAACAGAATAACATTTTTATTTTAGGTTCCATTAATAATTAAATAGAATGGGCCTTAGTTATTAAATCAAATAAGATTTGTTTTATTAGAATATTTATTTAGAAATCTAAAATAAAACCAAAACACTTTAGTTAGTTTTAATTAAGAAAATAAAATACTTAGAAAACTTATTTAAACTAAATAAATAAGTTTTAGTGTTTTATTTAAAATGGGAAAAGCCTTTACTTTAATGAAATTTGGATATTAAATCCTTATTATTTTATTTAAATAAACCTTTGCTATTTTTATTCAAAACAAAATGTTTTAATTCCAAGCTTGGCCAAGGTTTAATTTGGCTCTATAAAATAATCTTTATTTATAAATCCACTTTTTCTTTTGAAAGCCAAAACCTTTTATTTTAAAAGATCCAAAATAGTAATCTAAATATTTTGAAGTTTATTGTTTATTTAACTTTTTAAATCCCTTTAGGATTTCTTTTGATCCAAATAGGTTTTGAAAGTTCCAATTGAATTCAAAAGTTTCTTCTGGCCCTGAAAATCAACAAAGTTTTATTTTATTCATTTATTTTTCACATTACAAGATTTGGAAAATCTTGGGATGTGACAGCCATGATCTTAGATCTGAACTTATTATTGAATCATTATGATAGTATTGTTTTTGGTCTTGTCTGCAAGTTGTGTACACATATCATTGTCCGGATCCAAAGGCCCCGAAGTGACAGAAATTGGGACAACCGGAGGGGATGGTTGTGATGTGAGGATCACATGTGTTCACGGAGTGTTAATGCTTTGCTCCGATGCTCTATAAAAAGGAGCACCTTAATTGCCAGTAGTTCCCTTGAGGCCCCGCTACAACGGTCTGGTAGGACAAAAGATGTTGTGCAAGTTCTCATTGTTAACACGCATGACTATATATGGAGCACATGCCTATGATTGTTTAGTACTTGGTTGCTTATTCTTATTTATCTGCAATGCCCTAGATCTTGAAGTTATATGTTTAGACTCGTTCATGCAACGCCCGTACATTCATCCCTATGCCTACCGCACTCGAGTCCCACTGTTTATTGTTACTGTTACTATTGCTCTTGTTCTACTGTTGTTGTTGCTTTGTTGTTGCTACTGCAAACCGTTGCTACTGATAAACTTCTGGGAGCAAGAACTATTTCCAGGTGCAGCTGAATTGACAACTCAGTTCTTAAGGCTTGCAAGTATTCTTTGGATCCCATTGTGTCAAATCAATAAATTGGGCAATACTACCCGCGAAGACTGTTGCGATACCTTATACTTGTGGGTCATCAAGCATCAAAGGAGAATACCACAATAATATGCTTTTGTATGCTAAAATAACGCATGATTCTTTCAAGGCACACTAAGCAATCTCAATTGTTTGGAACAAGTCATGATACAATAATAATGACTAAGCATAAGGTCAAAACAATATCTAGCATGACATGATAAGGTCTAAGCCACAGTGAAAGCAAGCTCACTTTTGTACCATTATAAGCATGAAACTTTCTACTCATCTCCAACACCAATCAACTTTTTTGAAAACATCACAATGAAAGAGGGGGTCCAACTACTTTATTCAAGCAAACTAAGCAAACGAAAACCAAAAACAAAAACTAAGACGCTCCAAGAACAACACAATAGTGCATGAAAAAATAAAAACAAAGTGTCTAGAAAGAGACCTGGGATTTTTATTGATGAAGAAGGGGATGCCTTGGGCATCCCAAGCTTTGACGCTTGTACCTCTTGAATATTTCTTGGGGTGACACACGGTGGCATCCCCAAGCTTGAGCTTTTGTCCATTCTTCATCTTATTACATCATTCTTCCCTACACTTGAAAATTTTCCTTCATACAAAACTTCACACAATCTTCATTAGCAACATTAGTGCATTCAAAAGTAATAAACCTTTTGGGTTTAGTTCAAAACAACAAAACTTCCAATAATAACACAAGCTACTGAAGCAATTCCCTTAAAAATCTCAATTTCCCAAAAAGAACTCAAAAAGAAATCGATAAGAAGCAAAATGCAAATAATAGCAGAAATCTGTCAAAACAGACCAGCAGGTAAAAACCAAGTTTTTTAAGACCTTCTGTTGCTAAAATAAAAAAGTGTTAAACTAACGAAAGTTATCTAACAACCTGGGGGATTTACTCAGAAAATTACAGCTCAATCCGACATACAGAGATTTTTCACGATTTTTTACAGTGAAGCACAAAAATCTGTTTCGGGATAGCAACTTCCCCAAATATTACTCCCCTCTCATTTTAGGTTATTCTTGGCACAAAAATCAAATAAAAAATATAAGGAGAGGTTATTACAGAAGTAATAATTTCCAAGACTCAAGAAAACTATTGGGTTATCTCCCAAGAAGTACTTCTCTTTAACGCCTTTAAGTTAGGCACAAGAAGGAAGAATCAAGTATTTTCGAATGAAGAAGCATTAACATCAAATTTTGCTTTCAAAGGAGGAGCAAAAGTTAACTTTTCTCTCCTCATAGGGAAGTGTTCAACCCAAAGTAATAGGACAAGAAGCATTGTATTCAACATCCAAAACATAGAAGTTAACAGGTACATGGTCATTATTAACCATAATAAGAACATCATTAACACTCCCCATAAGTTTCTTCTTTGCATTATTATTAGGTGGGACATCTAAATAGCAATCTCCAAAGGTGGTAAATCAAGCATTTTATAAATCTTTCTAGGCATAATAGAGATACTAGAACCAAGGTCACATGAAGCTTTGAGATCAAAGTCATTCACTTGCATATTAATGATGGGTTCCCAACTATCTTCTACTTTCCTAGGAATAGAAGCTTTATGTTTCAATTTTTCTTCCTTGATTTTAATGAGAGCATTAGTAATATGTTTGGTGAAACCCATATTCATAGCACTAGCATTAGGACTTCTAGCAAGCTTTTGTAGGAACATAATCACTTCAGAAATATTGCAGCCATCAAGATCAAAATCAAACTTAACATCATAGGTGGTAGTCTCATTGGGTTTAGGCGTTGTTGTAGGAGGAATGGGGACTTATTATGGTTTCCTAACATCAATATTGGTGGTGGCAATAGTACAAATACTATTGTTTCTAGCAATCTCTTCTTCTCTTTTCCACTTAGCATGCAATTTAGCTAGCAGTCTAACATTTTCATCAATAGTAACTTGTATGGCATGAGTAGCAGCAAAGTTACTTTCCAAGGTTTTAGGTTTAGCAGCCATCTTTGTAACACCCTCAGAATCGGACCTATGCAAGTTTTAGCGAAACCCGCCAAACCCGCATAGAAACGATTCAAAGGTGCCCACCAGGCACTTTCGTGCGGGTGGAATACGAAGTAATAACATTACACAACAGTCCTCGATGGGACCCACAGAACAGATATATATACAACACGACTCCATGAGTCAAGAATACGAATATCTGATACAAAGATCCAAATCACCTTGAAAAGCGATAGGCGTCCACGGACAAGATGCAAATGGGGCTAAGAGCCGGAAGAATAACCAATGGCGTCCATAACCCTGCCCAAGCGGAAGGGTAACCACTAACGACGTCGATCGCAAAACCGCTTAAACAAAGGGGTGCCGACAAAGGGCAAAGGAAAAAGAGGTGCGTCGATCGAGGCGATGACAGCGATGCTAGAATTGGCGGTCCTCGCCTACATAGGTATATGGTGGGCGGCGGCGGCAAGATGCACTAAACAACCTATAGAGACTCGATACATCTGGCGGATATCGAGGGGATAAGAAAGACCTAGTCGGATAACGATTCTACCGGCAAGCAAACCCATCTGGCGTTTCCCCTCGAGACCAAACGAGGAAGTCAACCGAGGAACTCACCAGTTGGCGGTTTACTTATTCGATTATCGTTGCAGCAATTACTAGTCGTGTTTAGATAATTGTCACGATAAAATAAGCGATGGGCCTTTTAGTTAATCATTCCGTTGTAGTTGCAACAATTACTAATCGGATACAATTATCATGAGATAACCACAAAACCCAAAGGTTGTTGGTACTTTTATTCACCATTCCGTTGTAGTTGCAATACTTACTAGTCAGTAAATGGTGCATGGCGACAATCCAAACAAGCAATTGTGGGCAGTATTATTAGCCATTCCATTATAGTGAAGCTGATTACTAGTCATTATAAAGTCAAATTTATAGCAATAAACTTTAGTTATGCTTGTCTATGGTCGAATCTTGTGCTCCAAGTCGTCCATATCCGCGACACGGCTTCGAGAAAGTTTTACGGCGGGTGCACCAATAGCAACCTGCGCTCGATCAACCTCGGAAAAACCAAATCAAAACCCAACGAGGCTTTCACGTGAACAATCAGGATATAGAAATATTTGGGGCCACCCCATTGAGTAGACCATAGCAAGCAAGCTTGAGACGGACTCAAGGTTTTGGACAATGGTACGTAAGCATGGGAACCCGAAGTGTGGCTGGGCTTGTCGATACCGCAAAACACTCCTTACCTAAGCAGTCTGTGTGCTCCTCGCACAATTTAAATACTGAGTAGCATGGCATAAGTACAGGATAGTAAATAAAACCTCAAACTAGTTTGTGGCCCCAGAAATAAAAAGATGAATCAAGCATTGGCTCGGGGTCCCATATACCTCCGGATGTGGATAGCGCGATAAATCAAGGAACAGTATCAAGTACTCGGGGTCTCTGGGACACAAGTGGGCGTTCGGAAACCAAATATTTTCTATCACCCACCGATGCCTCTGCTTACTTCAATTTTAGTTGTTAAACAGGAATTAAAGTGAACGGTAAGTAAAACTATGATCATCTCCAATATTAGCATGCGGCAATACATTAACAACTGTGGCACTGGACGTCACGCAACAGCACTTGAGCAAGCGGCTACGACGCGCAAGTCCAACTAACTACCAAACAACAGGTAATAGGATGTGTCCAAGGCAATATAGGGCTGCACGGGATATCACAGGTACGGAAACTAAAACATCGCATATACAGATAGCAATAGATCAAGGAGGAATAAATACTATAAAAGTAAGATAGGTAGAAAGGGAGATGCTGCTTTGAAAACATTGAAGGGTTCATCCGAAGATCGGGGCGAAGCTCACATCAACTCAATGGCCTTATCCGCGAAGAAGCAAAACACTAGAATAAACACCGGATGCAATATTTAATACACGGCAGAAGATCGGCATGATGCATGTATGATGCATGGCATGGCAAAGGTGCGATGCAATTAGGTCATGTTAAGCGGAACCGGGGTCCCGACAATTAATTAGATGGTTCATGTTATTTAGCTACCCCGCAATTTAACTGTTGTTTTAACAAGGCAAAAGATGACAACGGTTCGATGCACAAATTTAAATGAGGCCAATATAAGACTAGATTTGCCCGCATATGGGCCCCATATTTAATTATTAGGTGAATCGGCATAAGGCCCCCAAACCACATGAATGTATGCATGCGAGACAATTATTATGCGACACGTTATATTATGTTATAAAATAGGGTTTCGGGAAGGGGTTCACACATTAGGGGTCTCGACGGTCTTGGGGTTCCGGGGTTCGGGGTCGGTCTCAGGGTTTGGATCTGGGGTTCGGTCTCGGCGGAAGCGTTCTCGGATATCGGAGGTAGGTCTTGTCGCATCCGTGGTCTTCGGGTCATGTCGATGGTCATGGCGTTCGGGATGAAGCACTTGTCGCACTGGGGTCTCGGTGTCCGGGGTGAAGTACTCGACGTCCTCGAGGGAGTCCTTGGTTCGGTGTCGGGGCGCATCGGGTGCCCCTGGCCGCTGTCGTTCTTGTTGTCGTGCAGATCTTGTCGGGTCCCGACGTCCGTGAAGAAGAGCATGGCGTTCCGAGGGAACGGGTCCGTGTGGCTGGTCTTGGCGTTTCAAGATGGCGAACTTGAATAGGTCGGTACTTAGCACCGTCTCCATTCATCGACGAACTTGACCTTGAGGGCATCACACCAACATCACATGGTTGGTCCGCCTCTCGGCCTGTGATGTCGTCGAATTTTAGCGAGACTTGTCAAGCTTTCGAGCCTGATCTGTGAGGCAACATGATCACCATCCTTGCACGCAGCAGGCGGGCCTTGGCGCCGGCCGGCAGTGTGGCGACCCAGGCGGCGTGGCGGGGCAGCGAGGCGGGGCAGCCGGGGCAGCTCGGGGTCATGGCGTGCGGGTTGGTGGCGACACCTGCTGCCGTGGCGAGGAGAGATGCGGCGGGAGGCGAGCTGCCTGGGGCGGTGCGGCTCGTCGGGCGGGCTGAGTCGCTGGTGGCGCAAAGCGAAGGCGGCGGGCGGGAAAGCGGGGGAGGACTACTGGCTGGCGGGCGGAGCTCATGAGCAACGCTGCCAGGCCAGTCGAGAAAGCGCGGCAGGCGCGGAGTCGCCGAGGAGGAGGCGGCCGTGAGGGGCAGCGGGCGGAGGCGGGGTAAATGGGCAGCCAGTGCGGGAGGAGGCAGGCGAGGCGGCTCGGCAGCGGAGAAGGAGGCCGGGTTCGCCGGAGAGGAGGTGGGGAGGGGAGGCATGAGCGGGCGTCGGCGGGGGGGTCAGGTGGCGTGGGGAGGAAGAAGAGGTTGGGGAAGGGACACGGGGGCTCTTTGGGGTGGGGCCACCTTGTGGTCAGTCTTGGGGCCAGGCGGGGAGAGTGGGGTGGCGGTTGGTGGGGGTGCAGTGGGTGCGTGTGTGCCTTGGTGTGTCTTGAGTGTGGGTGTGGGTTTGTGGGCAGGAGAGAGGAGAGAGGGAGTGATGTGGCGGTGTGTGAGTGGGTGAGGGAGAGGGAGGAGGTGAGGTGGCATCTGGTGATTGGTTGGGGTGATGTGGAGGGTTGGGCTGGGTAGGTAGTTTGGTAGGTTTAGAAATTAGGTGGACCGGTTGGTTGGACCGATTTAAAATCCTGGGGGTGGTCGCTCGGGTCTATCTGGCCCGTTCGACTGCCCCGCTAAAATAATTAAATCTTTTATTTATTTGATTTAAACGGGCCGTGTGCAAACCGATAGTGGCCAAAATAATTAATCCGGAGAACCGGGCTTTGCATTTGAATTAAGATGGGGCGTTTGGAAAACAAAACGGGCTTTGCAAAAAATAGTTTTATGCAACAATGCATGATGATGACGATGCAATGCACAAATTCAACGCGATTTTCTAGTAGTGGTTTTGCGGGATGCCACAATTCGACACCACTAACAAGGGATCTCGCCCTCGAGATCCGCCCCATGGTACCGAAAGAAAGGTCGACGATCTGCATCTTCTCGCTTCGTGTAGATCCTCGCGACTCCACTAACAAGAGGTCGTTGTCCGTGATCGTCGAGAGAACACTCCGGAACAAAAGGTCAAGGCGGGTATCCACAAATAAAGCCACCTCTAACCCGGTGGAAAAAGGAACCGATGCATTCTCGCCCACTTCAATGTACAAAAGCGAATAGAAGGGTAGTCGGCATGGGGCCAATCCATCACGCACCCAAACTATTACTCCGCACAATCGGTGGAAGCGTGCAACCATTCTCGGAAGCGATCAAGATCTCGACAAGCGAGGTTCGGAACAAAGGAGGGATGCAGACTCTGCATCGGATCCGGCGTAGATGATGTCGTCGCGTCGGAAACACCGGGAGGCACAAACAAGGAACAAAGAATGGTACCACAGCAGACGGATTCCTCAGGCAGCATGAACACCGGATGGTAAAACACCGTTATTAAAGGAGGAAGCGAAAACCTGAAGGTACGACGGAACCCAACCACGAGAATTCCTGGACTCGAAGAAAAAGGGACGAGAGCGGATTCAAAACACGTCGAGATAAGAGGAGAATAGCAGAGGGGTAAGGAGAACCGGGCTTTGCATTTGAATTAAGATGGGGCGTTTGGAAAACAAAACGGGCTTTGCGAAAAATAGTTTTATGCAACAATGCATGATGATGACGATGCAATGCACAAATTCAACGTGATTTTCTAGTAGTGGTTTTGCGGGATGCCACAATTCGACACCACTAACAAGGGATCTCGCCCTCGAGATCCGCCCCATGGTACCGGAAGAAAGGTCGACGATCTGCATCTTCTCGCTTCGTGTAGATCCTCGCGACTCCACTAACAAGAGGTCGTTGTCCGTGATCGTCGAGAGAACACTCCGGAACAAAAGGTCGAAGGCAGAGGTATCCACAAATAAAGCCACCTCTAACTTCGGTGGAAAAAGGGAACCGATGCATTCTCGTCCACTTCAATGTACAAAAGCGAATAGAAGGGGTAGTCGGCATGGGGGCCAATCCATCACGCACCCAAACTATTACTCCGCACAATCAGTGGAAAAGCGTGCAACCATTCTCGGAAACAGACTGAAGATCTCGACAAGCGAGGTTCGGAACAAAGGAGGGATGCAGACTCTGCATCGGATCCGGCGTAGATGATGTCGTCGCGTCGGAAACACCGGGAGGCACAAACAAGGAACAAAGAATGGTACCACAGCAGACGGATTCCTCAGGCAGCATGAACACCGGATGGTAAAACACCGTTATTAAAGGAGGAAGCGAAAATCTGAAGGTACGACGGAACCCAACCACGAGAATTCCTGGACTCGAAGAAAAAGGGACGAGAGCGGATTCAAAACACGTCGAGATAAGAGGAGAATAGCAGAGGGGTAAGGAGTAAAATCAGACCTAATCAGAACTATCCAACCGATTTTGCAAAAATAGTTTTGACACTCTACTTCGGACGTTAGCTAGGTTATCCTACATTTGGACTTGTGGTCGCATACCGCCGAGCTCGATACCACTCAGAACACCCTCGAATCGGACCTATGCAAGTTTTAGCGAAACCCGCCAAACCCGCATAAAGCGATTCAAAGGTGCCAGCACTTTCGTGCGGGTGGAATACGGTAATAACATTACACAGTCCTCGATGGGACCCACGCAGATATATATACAACACGACTCCATGAGTCAAGAATACGAATATCTGATACAAAGATCCAAATCACCTTGAAAGCGATAGGCGTCCGACTACGGACAAGATGCAAATGGGGCTAAGAGCCGAAGAATAACCAACGGCGTCCATAACCCTGCCCATGCCAAGAAAGGGTAACCACCTATGACGTCGATCGCAAAACACCTTAAACAAAATGGGTGCCGACAAAGGGCAAAGGAAAAAAGGAGGCGTCGATCGAGGCCGATGCAGCGAGGCTAGAATTGGCGGTCCTCGCCTACATAGGTATGGTGGGCGGCGGCGGCGATGCACTAAACAACCTATAGAGACTCAATACATCGGCGGATATCGAGAGGGGATAAGAAAGACCTAGTCGAGATAACTGATTCTACCAAGCAAACCCATCTGGCGTTTCCCCTCGAGACCAAACGAGGAAGTCAACCGAGGAACTCACGATTGGCATTTTACTTATTCGGTTATCGTTGCAGCAATTACTAGTCGGGTTTAGATAATTGTCCCGATAAAATAAGCGATGGGCCCTTTTAGTTAATCATTCCGTTGTAGTTGCAACAATTACTAATCGATACAATTATCATGAGATAACCACAAAACCCAAAGAGCTTGTTGGTACTTTTATTCACCATTCCGTTGTAGTTGCAATACTTACTAGTCAGTAAATGGTATGGCGACAATCCAAACAAGCAATTGTGGGCGTGTTATTAGCCATTCCATTATAGTGAAGCTGATTACTAGTCATTATAAAGTCAAATTTATAGCAATAAACTTTAGTTATGCTTGTCTATGGTCGAGAATCTTGCTCCAAGTCGTCCATATCCATGGACACGGCTTTCGGAAAGTTTTACCGGCGGTGCACCAATAGCAACACGCTCGATCAACCTCGGAAAAACCAAATCAAAACCCAACGAGGCTTTCACGGTGAACAATCACAGATTCAGAAATATTTGAGGCCACCCATTGAGTAGAACCATAGCAAGTAAACAAGCGAGACGGACTCAAGGTTTGCGACAATGGTCAGAACGATGGGAACCGAAAGTGTGGTTGGGCTTGTCGATACCGCGAAACACTCCGCTTACCTAAGCGATGCAGTGTGCTCCTCGCACAATTTAAATACAGTAGCATGGCATAAGTACAGGATAGTAAATAAAACCTCAAACTAGTTTGTGGCCCCAAGAAATAAGATGAATCAAGCTCGGCTCGGGGGTCCCATATACCTCCGGATGTGGATAGCGATAAATCAAGGAACAGGTATCAAGTACTCGGGGTCCTACGGGACACAAGTGGGCGTTCGGAAACCAAATATTTTCTATCACCCACCGATGCCTCTGCTTACTTCAATTTTAGTTGTTAAACAGGAATTAAAGTGAACGGTAAGTAAAACTATGATCATCTCCAATATTAGCATGCGGCAATACATTAACAACTGTGGCTCTGGACGTCACGCAACATCACTTGAGCAAGCGGCTACGACGCGCAAGTCCAACTAACTACCAAACAACAGGTAATAGGATGTGTCCAAGGCAATATAGGGCTGCACGGGATATCACAGGTACGGAAACTAAAGCATCGCAACACAGATAGCAATAGATCAACAGGAGGGAATAAATACTATAAAAGTAAGATAGGTAGAAAGGGGGAGATGCTCGCCTGAAAACATTGCTGAAGGGTTCATCCGAAGATCGGGGCGAAGCTCACATCAACTCAACGGCCTTATCCGCGAAGAAGCAAAACACTAGAATAAACACCGGATGCAATATTTAATACACGACAGAAGATCGGCATGATGCATGTATGATGCATGGCATGGCAAAGGTGCGATGCAATTAGGTCATGTTAAGCGGAACCGGGGTCCCGACAATTAATTAGATGGTTCATGTTATTTAGCTACCCCGCAATTTAACTGTTGTTTTAACAAGGCAAAAGATGACAACGGTTCGATGCACAAATTTAAATGAGGCCAATATAAGACTAGATTTGCCCGCATATGGGCCCCATATTTAATTATTAGGTGAATCGGCATAAGGCCCCCAAACCACATGAATGTATTATGCGACACGTTATATTATGTTATAAAATAGGGTTTCGGGAAGGGGTTCACACATTAGGGGTCTCGACGGTCTTGGGGTTCCGGGGTTCGGGGTCGGTCTCGGGGTTCGGATCTGGGGTTCGGTCTCGGCGGAAGCGTTCTCGGATATCGGAGGTAGGTCTTGTCGCATCCGTGGTCTTCGGGTCATGTCGACGGTCATGACGTTCGGGATGAAGCACTTGTCGCACTGGGGTCTCGGTGTCCGGGGTGAAGTACTCGACGTCCTCGAGGGAGTCCTTGGTTCGGTGTCGGGGCGCATCGGTGCCCCCCGGTCATTGCCGTTCTTGTTGTCGTCTGCGATCTTGTCGGGTCCCGACGTCGTGAAGAAGAGCATGGCGTTCAGGGAACGGGTCCGTGTGGCTGGTCTTGGCGTTTCAAGATGGAGAACTTGAATAGGTCGGTACTTAAGCGTCTCCATTCATCGACCACGAACTTGACCTTCGAGGGCATCACACCAACATCACATGGTTGGTCCCGCCTCTGGCGATGTAGTCGTCGAATTTTAGCGTGACTTGTCAAGCTTTCGAGCACGATCTGTGAGGCGGCAACATGATCACCATCCTTGCACGAAAACGGAGGCGGACGCTTGGCTCGGCCGGTGGCAGGCGACCATGAGCGGCAGGCGCGGTGAGAGGCAGAGAGGCGGCTCGGGGTCGGGTCGCATGCAGGTTGGTGAGACACGCCGGCTACGAGGAGGAGATCTTGGCGGGGTGAGCGAGCTGGCTGGGCGGAGGTGCGGCTCGTCGGCAGCTGAGTGGCAAAGAAGGCGGGGTCGGGTGGCGGCCGAGGCGAAGGTCGAGCATGGCGACTACACTGGCGAGTGAGCTCGCATGACCAACGTCGGCCTGGACGGGAAGCCTGGCGAGTCAGAAGGAGGAGGCCAGCGGTGTGGGAGGAGGGCGTGGGCTCATGGCCGACGAGAAGGGAGGTGGGAGGAGGCATGGCGGGCGTCGGTGAAGGTCGGTGGGCGTGGGGAGGAAGAAGAGAGGTTGGGGAGAGGGACCTTGAGGGGCTGCTGGGGTGGGCCAGCAGGTGGCCGGGGCAGGAGTGTGGCGGTTGGTGAGTGCAGTGGGTAATGCGTGTGTGTAGCGCGGGTGTGTGCTGAGTGTGTGGGTGTGGGTTTGTGGGCAGGTGGAGAGAGGGAGGAGAGAGAGGGAGTGATGTGGCGACGTGTGAGTGGGTGAGGGAGAGGGAGGAGGTGAGGTGGCATCTGGTGATTGGTTGGGGTGATGTGGAGGGTTGGGCTGGGTAGGTACTTTGGTAGGTTTAGGAATTAGGTGGACCGGTTGGTTGGACCGATTTAAAATCCTGGGGGTGGTCGCTCGGGTCTATCTGGCCCGTTCGACTGCCCCGCTAAAATAATTAAATCTTTTATTTATTTGATTTAAACGGGCCGTGTGCAAACCGATAGCGGCCAAAATAATTAATCCGGAGAACCGGGCTTTGCATTTGAATTAAGATGGGGCGTTTGGAAAACAAAACGGGCTTTGCGAAAAATAGTTTTATGCAACAATGCATGATGATGACGATGCAATGCACAAATTCAACGCGATTTTCTAGTAGTGGTTTTGCGGGATGCCACAATCTTATTAATCAAAGAGGATTGTGCTTCAGACAAAAATGAAATATTTTTCTCAGCATTCAAAATTTTGGACTATAAACTAGGAATTTCCCTATTCAAATTCTCAAGTTGATGACTAATATTTTTCAAAATAGAAGATTGTTCTTCCATAGTTGTAGTGAATATTTTGTTCTGCTCATATTGCATTTGCATGAAGTTTTTGGTGGATCTTTCAACTTCTGGAATCCTATCTTCACTAGGCATTCCAGATCTACCATGATAAGTATTGCTATTATTAGGAGGATAAGGCCTATAGTTATTACAATAATTATTGTTGCCAAAATTATTATTCCTAATAAAGTTCACATCAACTTGCTCTTGTTGAGCAACTAAAGAAGCTAAAGGAACATTATTTGGATCAATATGAGCTTTTCCATTAACAAGCATAGACATGATAATATCAATTTTAACACTCAAGGAGGAGGTTTCTTCAACATAATTTACCTTCTTATCATGTGGAGCTCTCTCAGTGTGCCATTCAGAATAATTAACCATTATATTATCAAGGAGCTTTGTTGAAACACCCAAAGTAATGGTCATAAAGGTACCTCCAGCAGCAGAATCCAACAGATTTCTTGAAGAGAAGTTTAACCCTGCATAAAAAGTCTGGATAATCATCCAAGCAGTCAGTCCATGAGTGGGACAATTCTTTACCAAAGATTTCATTCTTTCCCAGGCTTGAGCAACATGTTCATTATCAACTTGTTTAAATTTTAGTATTTCACTTCTCATAGATATAATCTTAACAGGAGGATAGTATTTTCCAATAAAAGCATCTTTGCATTTAATCCAAAAATCAATACTATTTCTAGGCAAGGGTAACAACCATTCGTTAGCTTTTCCTCTCAAGGAAAAAGGAAACAATTTGAGTTTAATAATATCTCCATATACATCCGTATATTTTTTCATCTCACAAAGTTCAACAAAGCTATTAAGGTGAGCAACATCATCATCAGAACTAACACCAGAAAATTGCTCTTTCATAACAAGATTCAACAAAGCAGGTTTAATTTCATAAAAGGTAGCATCAGGAGCATGTGTAGCAATAGGTGTACTCAGGAAATCATTGTTGTTGGTGCTAGTGAAGTCACACAACTTGGTGTTCTCAGCAGAATTCATTTTTGCAAGGGTGAAGCAAGCCAACAACAGCAAAAACTAGAGCAGGAACTATTTTTTTGTAAGAAAAAGCAAAACAAACGAAACTATTTTTTTGTAATTTTTGGTAAAAAGAAACAAGCAAAACAAAGCAAAAGAAACTAAATAAAACAAAAACAAAGTAAAGAGAGTGGTTGTGAAAGACTCCCCTTATGAAGCTGTCCTTAACTCCCAGCAACGGCGCCAGAAAATATCTTGACGCGGCTCAACTATATAGAGCTTCAGTTGGGAGACCCCAAGAGGAAGGTATGATGAGCACAACGGCAAATTTTCCCTCAGTTATGAAACCAAGGTTATCGAACCAGTAGGAGCAAGGAAACAACCCCAAGGTGTTGCTGGCAACTTGGAATCCTGCACAACACAAACTCAAGACTTTGCCCCAACTTGCAGTGAGGGTGTCAATCTCACTGGTTTGCTAAAAACAAAGGATAAAACGTATAGTGTGGAAGGTAATGGTTGCTTGCAAAAAGTAAACAATAACAATAGATGATGTATCAATGGTAAAGATTGGACCGGGGTCCATAGTTCACTAGAGGTGTTCTCCTTAAGATAGATAACATAACATGCTGGGTAAACAAATTACAGTGGGGCAATTGATAGGACTGAGCAAGGCATAACAATGCAATACTAGACATTCATGATCCTATGGGACTTGATTGGGCATTACAACAATATACATAAACCGCCATCCAACTACATCTATGACTAGTAATCCACCTTCAGGTTATCATCCGAACCCGTCCAGTATTAAGTTGCAAGCAACAGATAACTGCGTTAAACAAAGTGTGTAAAGTAAACAATACAATTATCCATGATCAAGAGATTATTGTTTTCTCCCTAGTAGCAACAACACATCTATAACCTTAGAGATTCCTGTCACTTCCCCAGATTTAATAGAGGTATGAACCCACTATCGAGCATAAATACTCCCTCTTGGAGTCACTAGCATCTACTTGGCCAAGATAGCTACTAGAAAGGAAGATCATGCAAGATCTCAAACAACACAGACATGATAGAATCAATAATCAATAAGACATGATAGAATCAATAATCAATTTGACAATAGTAATCTCAGTATCCATCGGATCCCCGCAAATACAACATGTATGATTACAAATAGATGATCTTGATCATGAACGGAGCTTACAAGATCTAAACATGATAGCACAAAGGAGGAGAAACAACCATCTAGCTATTATATGGACCCATAGTCCAAGAGTGAACTACTCACACGTCATACCGGAGGCTGGCATGGTGATGAAGAAGGCCTCCGGGATGATCTCTCCCCTCCGACAGAGTGCTGGGAAGAGCTTCAGATCCCCCCCGATCGAGGGACGATGGTGGTGGCGGCTACAGACTGTTTCGTGGAGATGTGATCAGGTGTTTAGGGTTTTGGTATCAGAGGCTTCTTATAGTCGAAGAGGCGAGGCAGGAGGGCGGCCAGGAGGCCCACACCCTGCCCTGGCGCGACCTAGGGTAGGCCCGTGCCTAGGGTGTGTGGCCACCCTGGGTCGCCCCTCCGTCTCTCCTCTGGACTCCGTGTTCTCCTCAGTGAAATATTGACTTTGTCTTTCGTCCAGTCCAATTTCGAGAATATTTTCTTATTAGCTTTTCTGAAACAAAAAACAACAGAAAACATGCAACTAGCACTGTGGCATCTTGTTAATAGGTTAGTCCCAGAAAATGTATGAAAATACCTCAAAGTGTAGACAAAGCAAAGCAAAGTTGATACTAAACAAGCATGGAGCATCAAAAATTATAGATACGTTTACGACGTATCAGTTGCTCATACTCCCTTTACCTGGATCAATCCTCGGGGTCTTGGGTACCTAACAAGTTCTTAGATTGAGGCAAGAGAGGGTACTACAAATATTATGTCATGCAAACTAATACATGATCCCATCTATGATAAATAACATGCACAAAAGCTACATGTCTAGGCCGAAGCCCTTAGACCAAAGAGAATTACTCACACACAGAGATGAAATCGACAATCATAAACATTGTAATAGAGATCATAAGATTGATATCAAATAGTCTTACAATGTCGCCAATTAGAGAAAATATCTACTATTACAAGTGGTGGAAGATGGCTATGGTGGTGGAGAAATGTTTAGAGGTTTAGATCTAGATCTATTCCTTCATAGTGATGGCTTCTGGTGGTAGTGAGAGTTAAGGTTGAAAGAGAAGCGTTGTTTCCCGTCGCACGAAGCCTCTTTATATAGGGGTCCCTCCACGAAAGTTGTTCTGTTTGATCTAATGAAGTCGGTGCAAACTATACGGCGACGACCCGTATAGTTGGTCGTTGAGCTTGCAGTAATATGTTTGGCTCCTGGTTTCTTTTACGTGTTGGAAATCTCATATGACATTTATGTAGTGATTTCCATCATCATACTCGAGTTCTGAAACTCGACTGGACGAGTTTTTGCCGTCTGAATAAAAAATCCGGTCTGGTGAGGCCCTCCCGGCATACCTAGGCATTGGTAGCCCATCTCGGCCCGAAAAAAGCTCGATGGACCTGGCTTTTAAGGCCCATGGGCTAGGCCTGGGCTTCAGTTATGCGACACGAAGGCTGCACGGGTCGGGCTCGAGCAAGAGAAAAGCGCAAAATAGGAAAGGCCTGGCTCGCAACCCGACGGCCCGAATAAACATGTGCATCATGGGCCAGGCCCAGGCTCAGTTTTCAATCCCAACAGTCAGGCCAGGCTCGGGACTGGAATTTGCATGGGCGGGCCCGGCCAGGCCCGGAAAATGCCATGTACCTCCCGACAATGGAGTGGAGATGCTCTCCGACCCTAAGCCGATAGGTTTCCACTCCCAGTGCCGAGCCCAGTCCAGCACGCTCCAGGCTCCAGCCCACGGTGCACCCAGAATCCCCCAAACCCACCTTGCTCTTCTTTCCGTTCTTCTATCGCTTTCCCGTGAATGGAAGCTGCGCTACGCCCGCCGCATCAGCAACAGCACCACCGGCGGGGCCGGCATCCCTAAATGCGCCGCCCTCTCGCCGGCGCCGCCGCCATCCTCCGCCTCCGCATCCTCTCATCCTCCTCCCGTCCCCTCGTTCCCTCGCCCTCCCCGCTACACCTTCTCTGCCGCGACGACGACCGCGAGGACCGACACCCTACGCCTCCGTCTCCCCCATTCTCTCCTCGCCCGCTCCTCAGCTCCGCCTTCGGTGCCCACGGCCTCCTCGGACTACGCGGGTGGAGGACGCTACCTCCGGCAGCTTCACCGCCCCGGGGAGGCGTCGCGGACGCGCCTCCTGTCCTGCTCACAATATCCCGCAGTAAGAGGAGTGCCCCTTGCGCGCATCCTGCCCGTGTCCTCGTTCCAGGGTTTGTTAGGCATCTTACGTTTTGTGTTGTTGCTGTTTGAACGCAGGTTATTCTCTGCGCGTTGCCAAGAGCAAGAAGCAGACACACTTCGACGATGAGCACAGGTGATTGGGATGGCCCCCTTTTTTGTTCTGAAAATAAGCTGCATAATTCGCACAATGATACAATCAATTGATGTATTTGCTTGTTTTGGTCACACTTTCCTTAAGTTAAGGAACGATTTTTAATGCTCTTCAACTGTATGCTTATTTGTCTGCTGATGGGACAGAAATGCTATTGCATCTATTATGTGATAGGACATAATGTTATTCCATTTACAAAATTGGGAGAGTAACGGATGTGATGAGGTTATCTAAGATTGAAAGGAAAAGATTGTAGAATATGTACCTTATCTTGTTTGGAGGACTGATGAATGCTGTTCCTCCAACTAAATGAGTAAGAAGGTCTACTCGGTAGTTTTTCATTTCTGGCAAAGTATGAATTGTGATGGTCTCTCACTTTGAAACACTCATGGCATAGTTACTAAGGGTATTGGGTATTATTATATTTGTTATTTAAAATTTACATTGGCAATTTTGTTGAAAAATAGTGAAAATTATTTGGCAATTTTGTTGAGAAATAGTAACAATTATTTTATCATTGCATTCTTGAATTATTTCACAAGTTTATATTGATATACATTTCGTTTCATGCAACTGCTATTTGTTTGATTTCAGCCATCGAGCAGTTAACACAGCACTTTTGTGCAATTTCCTCGTCTTCACGCTAAAGTTTGGTGTGTGGTTTTCAACATCTAGTCATGTTATGCTTGCTGAGCTAGTGCATTCAGTTGCAGACTTCGCTAACCAGGTAACTTTACCCTTTTTGGTGCTTATTTTTCTTTCTTGTCTATTTCTTTCCTTGAAGTGAGATATCAGACCCAGGGACTAACTGCCTATCAAACTTCAGGCTCTTCTTGCATATGGTTTGAGAAGTTCAAGACGTGCTCCAGATGCTCTACACCCGTATGTATAACTTGTCAAATTGCAGTGCATGCTTTGTTAACAAATACCTGCCTTTCTTACTGCATTTTCCTCAGTTTGATAAACCAATCCCTTTTACCAAAAAGTCCAGTCATTTTCTTGGAAGTAAAATTTCATTGAACTGAACTATTAGTGGTAAGGGAGAATCCTGTTTTTAATCATTATATCATAAATAGTAGTCACTAGAGATCTAGTAACAATGCTTCCGATATATGCCATAAATAGAAGCGATGCCCTATGTCTTGACTCAATGATTACTTACTGTAGGCTAATCTCTTTTGCAGCTATGGTTATTCAAAAGAAAGATTTGTGTGGTCCTTGATATCTGCGGTTGGAATATTTTGCTTGGGTTCAGGTGCTACTATTGTGCATGGAGTTCAGAACTTATGGAGTACTCAAGTATGATGCCAACGTATCCTTTAGTTCATTAAAAGATTTTGCATATGCATTCCATTTTGTTATCAAATGTTTTCCCTAAGTACATTTTTCATATCTTAATACTATTATTTCAGACCCCCGAAAACATTCACTACGCCGCATTGGTGATTGGCGGGTCGATCCTAATTGAAGGTGTTTTACACGAACACTTGTTCTCTTTATTTATTTTAGTACTAATATTTTACTATGGTTGTAGTTGAGTAATGATGTTGTCTATTCAGGTGCTTCACTTCTTGTTGCTATAAAGGCTGTTAAGAAAGGCGCAGCAGCAGAAGGAATGAGTATCAGAGACTACATCTGGCGTGGTCATGATCCAACTTCAGTTGCTGTTATGACTGAAGTGAGTAATGTGTTCTTAACTATCTAAACACCTTTTTTCTTGTAGTCCAACCACTTCCTGCAACTAAGTACGAACTTGTATCTATGTCATTTTTAATGTTTACTTTAGTTGCTCGTAATTGCCATCTTAATCGTTCATTTACCACTCATTACTTATCTTAACTTCCTTGATTTCCTTCTCATATTCCATTATTGTCCGATAGGATGGTGCTGCTGTTACAGGTCTTGCTATTGCAGGAGCATCTTTGGTGGCTGTTCAAATGACTGGAAACCCTATCTATGATCCAATTGGTTCCATCATTGTTGGTAACTTACTTGGAATGGTATGCAAGTTTTTGTTGGTTCATATTCCTTTTGCTTCTGTTGGCTTATGTTTGTTCTTTTCCTACAAGTGAACTAGTCGTTACAAATGGATTTTTGTCCTTTTTGCTCTGTGCTTGAATTCAAGATTCCTGGTTCTGACAGTTTTGCTAACTTCTCCTTAGAAATTTTCATGAGTCTGAAACATATTGAAATGGATATCATCATGTTTTAGTGTTGAAGCAAAGCTACATATTCTGCCATCTGAATTCCCTACTCTTATTTTTTCTTATTGAATTATCTTTGTTATTGCATGGACTCATCCTGGTCTGTTACCAGATTGTAGCATTTTCTGACCTCATTATTTTTATGATGTGTTAGCCTCTCGTCTTTTCAGGTTTTCCTCTAATTTTTCTTGTTAAAGCTTCTATCTATTGCCAAATGATTCTCTTCTGTTATTTTATACTATTCTGTCCAATTATGCCAAAAAGTGGCAAATGATGCTCTGTGCATCTGTGTGCCAGATAAAATAGTATCTTGGTTGTTGCATAAGAGTCAAACCAGCAACATGTGCTATCTGTTGAAGAGGCTTTTTGCATGGACTGAATTTGATACAAATTTATGATTTTTGAAGCTGCAAGACCAAAATTTTTGTAACTGCTACTGCTAATCTGATATAGTGGCAGTATGTTTCTTGATGTATATTTCTTGTTGATTGCGTGAAGTCTGAAGTATGCTTTACTTAAATCTTATCCTGTAAAAAGTGCATACTTTTATTTGGTGTCTGGTTTGTTCATTTTTTTTTATATCACTTGGCATTGCATATCCTGCATTCTTTTCATAGTGAAGTTGTTGATGCTACCCATGCTCTAGTGTGTGGTAAACTAGGGATACTGTCAGGCAACACTTACTATTTATTACTGTAAATAACCCATGACAAACTTATGCCAAATTAACATTTTTGTTAGTCTATCATTAGAAAACCTTGTTTGTTTGAGTATGGGATGATAACTACAACCAGTTTCACTAGAACATAAACTTACAAGCTCTGAAAACCAACCATTTCCTGTTTTTTTCTATACAGAACTATAAATAAACTATTACAATGACTGACGACCAGTCTATCATTATTTTCACTAAATACTATTGGAACTGAATAAGGGCTCTATATACCCAATTTTTTCACACAGATGGTTTCTGCAAAATATATCGGCCCATCTGGGTTATGTTTGCTCCCCTGATGGTTCGCTTCTCTTTGTTAATTCCTGTCCATGTTGTTTTAGAGCAAGATTCAACAATTGTGCTATCTCTGTAGGTTGCGATTTTTCTCATTCAGAGGAACCGGCACGCTTTAATTGGCAGGGCCATCGATGATCATGATATGCAGCGAGTTCTTGAATTTCTGAAATCTGATCCAGTAACTTCTCGATTGACCTAATTCATACAATAGTTTAGAAGCTATGTTATGAAGCTGATGTTGTTGCATCTTGCAGGTTGTAGATTCTCTTTATGATTGCAAAAGTGAGGTTATCGGACCAGGTTTCTTTAGATTCAAAGCAGAAATTGGTATAACTCTTTTCATGTGCCATATTCTAGCTTACAGTTATTCTGTTTTATTGCCACTTTTAGTTCACACTTGTGAGGATAAGGCAGTTCCAGATTGAGGCGTTAGTTGCAGTTTTACAAATCGTTCCTTAGTCCACTCAGACTCTTTTTTGAAAGTTAATAATTATGGAGCCACTTTTTGGTTATCCTTGTTTGTTTTTATTTGATGAATTGGCCCATCACTCGTTAGTCTAGGACATGGCTATTGGATTACTATTGAGAAGGAATACACTTCAGTGGGCTAATCCTTTATTGCGAAACAAAAACATTCTGGAATTCAAAGCATGTATTCATTATGAATGATTTTTCAAGTGGGTGCCACAGTTTGCTAATATCTTGACTCCTCCCTTTCAAATTTGCTAATCTGTTGAGCTCATCTGTACTTGCTTGTTGTATTTTCTCTTTCCTTTCTGATTTTGTCTTGACGGTTTATTAACCATCCCACAGATTTCAATGGAGTAGTCTTGGTGCAAAATTATATGAAAAGGACTGGACGTGGAGTATGGGCAAAACAGGTACTTTTTTTACTTTGAAGTGAAGTAGTTATAGTTTGTGGTTGCTACCCGTTATGGGTAATGTTGTTTGCTCTGTTGGCAATTTAGTGAGTAATTGCTAATTTATCTGCTTATCTGTCCTAATTGAAGCAATCACTCAATTTACTGTTGAAATTGTAGGCATTATTTCTATTGCTTTCTGCCTAGTGTTAGGGGTGGGGATATAAACTGAGGACCAAACTACTGAACCGAAAGAACCGGGACCGGAGCCAAACGAAGCCGACAAGTTCGGTATTAAATTCGGTCATTAGTTCTGCAAAACCGAATTAAATTCAGGAAATCTGGTTTTGTCCTTGGGTTGACTGAATGGACCTAATAAAATCGAATGCGCGTACATGGCGCCGTACATGGCGCAGCCCACTTCTCTAATTTTCTAAGAGCATCTCTAACAGCTGCTGCAAAATGTGGCAGCAGCCCAAATAACTACCAAATGCGGCAGCGTGGGGCAAAAAAACGCCTCCAACAGTTGCCGCATCGGTGTTTGCTGCCTCATTTTTTTGCGGCACTGCTCCCTCCTGCTGCATATTTGTGGCAGTGGACGCGCTGCCGCAACTGCTGCCGCATTTCTACTTTGCAAGCGCGCGGGGACCCAACTGCCATGTGAAACTTCCTTTTTTGCTTTGCCGTGCTGCAAAATGGGGCAGCCGGTAAAGTGACGGCCGTTTTGGTGCCGCAAAATTGCAGCAAAATTGCAAATCAGCTGCCGCATGTCACTTTTTTGCTGCCGCATTTTGCAGCAGCTGTTAAAGATGCTGTAAGGACTTCCCTCCTATCCTCTCCATCCTTTTAGTCATACAATGCAGCCCAGCCCCACATTAGAAGTGGTCGTGCAGTTGCCCCTGGCCTCCTGCATCGCAGGTTCGCAGCTGCATCTTTAACCCCAACCGCAAATTAAAGTCGCTACGCTTCAGCCTCCAGTTTGCAACCGGTGGCGGTGGTTCAGCAGCACACGCTCGGTGTCATCTCCTCCCTCTCCTTTCTTTTGGGCGCCCTTCTGCCTCTGCCCTTTCCACACTGGCGGCCAGCGTGGCTGCACTTCGACCTGCGAGGGACAGCAGCCATGCTGTCATGGCGAGTGCACAAATTTACAAGATAAATCTGCAGCATTTCCTTGTTGGTCCAGTTCGGTGTGCACCTCCCCAAAAAATACAAGTTGTAGATGAAGGACGAACTATAATTTGTATAAATGTTCATCTGTTATGATCGGGCTCCAATATACACGGAAGAGGCTCAATTAGGGGCTTAGCCCAAGTTATCTAGGGTTTAGAGGAGCTGCCCTCCTATATAAACGCATGTACCCCTTTGATTATAACGAGACAATAAACATATTCTGTTGTCGTCTCCCTCAGGAGACGGGAGCCCCAAACCCTAGCCGCGCCTTGCCCTAGCCGCCTCCTCCAGCTGGCGCCCGGCCGCGGCGTCTGCGCCTCCACCTCTCGCCCTCACTTCCACCCCTATAATCTCGAGAGTGGTAGAACCGTAGCCTCTACCAATTTGGTATCGATTGCTCGTTCAATGAGTTCTTCCGCCTTCCCACCACCGCCGCTTCCACCCTGGCGTAGCCATAACCGCCCTCATGGCCATTCCGCCATGGCACCTCAGGTCAGCCTCGGGCTCCATGACCGGCCCTTCCCGTCTCCGTCGGAGATGTCGTCGGCGATCGCGACCACTCCTGGCGGTCTCGGACCTCTCGGACCTTCCTCCGAACTCACTACTACGCCACCGCCGCCTTCGCCGCATCGCCAGCGCCACCGCGCGTCAGCGCCCTAGGGAATACCGATCACCAAATCAGGTTTCGTCGCCAGCTGTCCCGTTCAAGCGTGGATCGACACGTCGATCTACGTCGTTGCCGCCGACAGCCGCTGTCGCCGCCGCCTTCGCGGGTATCTTGACCCATCTGGCGAGCTCCATGGTCGCGATACTCTCTAACTGCCGACGGGTCGCCATGAGGCGCCTACGGCCTCGCCGCGTCTGACAATACCTCGCTTCACCAAGTTGGAGTTCGCCACTCACGGAACTGTCGACCCGAATCAGCTCAATCGGTGTGACCGATTTCGGCGGCCGGACCGTGGCGTCCGGCCAAGCGTGGATCGTGTCCTACCACCTCCGTGGCGCCCGCGATGACGTGGTACTATGCCCTCGGCGAGACAAGGCGGGATGCCTCGTAGGCGCTTTCGCGACACAGGTTCTCCCGGTTGGCCCCATACGTGGGAGCTTGCCGGCTTCGATCGCTTCCCCGCGCCTCGGTGCAGACTTTGCCGGACCGCCAGCACGCCATGCGCTGGCGTCACGGCGGCTTCGCCAGTAGCGAGCTCTTCGTCGGCGACCTCCCGACCACATCCGCGTTGACGTCGAGATCGCGACCCCGGACTGCGGCAGCCATGTACTACAGCGGCATCTGACGTAGCGCCATGCATAACGGCGTTCGGGCATGGCCAGCGCGTCCGCGCAGCGCCCGACGCAGCTTACTCTGCCGGCCATCTGCCTTCGCCGCCGACAGCGTACCTTCCGGCGATTGACGTCACCGAGCGGCTTCGGCGGCGCGCATGCAAGCTTAACTGACAGCCGTATCGCCCGGTCATACGTCGCCACTTTCTACCAGAGACCGACGACACGAAGGTGGAGGCCCTCACCGCGGAGCTCGACACCACTACACTTTTTGAGGCCGGCGTCACGACCTACGGGCCGGTCGATGCGACCACCTTCATCGTCTCCCTTCATGCCATGGCAGGCATCAAGACAACGAAGACGATGCTGCTTCCGGTGACGATCAACGGGGACCGTCTCACCGCGCTTGTGGACATGGGCTAAGACGCACAACTTCCTGTCCAGGGACGCCATGCGCGCTTCGGCGGTACGCGGAGATTCAGCGTCACCGTCGCCAATGGGACCGCTTACTTACACGGCGTGGCGGCGAGTTCCATCCTCATCGGCGCGAGCCCTTCTCCATCAAGCTCGTCGGCATCGACTGGCCGCTACGACTTCATCCTCGCATCGATTTCGCCACACTAGGCCCATCCTTTGGGACCTCGGCCATCCTCGTCTTCGGGCGGGGGCGTCGCGTTGATGGGCGAGCATCGGCGGCCGCGACCCGCGCAGCTTGATGGTGGCGCGGCAGCGGCGCATCCGCTCTGGCCGACCTCCTGCGGCAAGGCGACATCTTCGACGAGCCACGGGGCCCGCCCACTGGCCACCTGTGACCACCGCATCCACCTGCCGGACACGGCGCTTTGTCGCGCCGATCTTGCATCTACGATCGCGAAGGGCGAGCTCGGCGCCCGGTGGCGGTCATGCTCGCCGAGGCATCATCCAATTCGACATCGCCGTTCTCCGCGGTGCTCCTTGTCGCAAGACCGAAGGCACATGGCGCTTCATCGACTACCGCGCTCAACGCCATGACGTCCAAGGACAAGTTCCCATCGTCGTGGATGAGCTCTTGGGCGAGCTACGGAGCGCTTCTTCACCAAGCTCGACTGCGCTCGGGCTATCAGTCGCATGCACCGACGACTTATCGAAGACGGCGTTCCGTACTCACCATGGCCACTTTGAGTTCCTGGTGATGCCGTTCGGCCTCTCCAACGCGCCGACAACCTTCCAGGCCCTGATGAATGACGTGCTTAGGCCATACTTGCGCCATTTTGTGCTTGTTTTCTTTGATGACATTCTTATCTGATTCATCTGGGCGAGCACTGCAGACGCGTGGCCATCATCTTCGAAGCGAGCGTCGTCTCCCTCAGCCTCGAAATGCTCGTTTGGCACGACTCATCCAGCGTACAGGGCACGTCATCTCGGCGGAAGGTGTCGCGATGACGCGGACAAGGTCGCCGCCGTCATTGCATAAGCGCCAGCGGGCTCTCGCGGCTTCTTGGGCCTCGCCGGCTACTACCGGCACATCCGGACTTGACCTCATCGCTGCGCCATCGACGTGCCTCGCCGTGGCGCCTTCTCACGGGGCGAGGCGACTACGGCGTTCAGCTTCTAGCGGCGCTCGACGGACTGTCCTCCGGTCAGACTTGACATGCCGTTCGTGGTGGGCGCCACGCCTCGGCATCGGTTTGGCCGTCCTCTACCAGGCGAGGCGTTGGCCTTCTTCGCCGCCATCACAAGCTCGTGGCATACGAGCGAGCTTATCGGTGGTCGAGCGATGCGCCATGGCGACCTTACCCTTTTGGGCGGTCGTTGGTGTGCGTCTGAACCACTACAACCTCAAGTTCTTCTTTGGACCGGCCCTCTCCACCGTCCGCAAAGACCGGTGGATCGCAAGCTCTTGACCGACTTCGCCGTTGAGTACCGCCCCGGCCGTCTCAACACGGTCGCCGACGCCTTGTCCCACCGCGACACTGAGGATGTCACAGACGACGTTGCCACGGCGGGCACCATCCTGTGCATTCGCTCCGGGCCGTCCTTTGCCTTCATCGACGACATCCGCCGCTTCTCTTGCCGCGACGCGCATGCTCCGCGGCGCCTTGACGCCGGCGGTGAGGCGCTGGCGCTGGCGATGGGTTGCTTATACACGGGCGCCGCCTCTTCGTGCCCGACCACGGTTACCTGCGCCAGTCTTGTCCGCACACTCTGCAGACACGAGGGCGCAGAAGACCTCCATCGCCTCCGTCGATTTCTACATCCCGGTGATGGTGCGGTCCGTCCGGATCGTGCGGTCATGCGTGGCGTGCCGAACAAGACTGCGACCAGCAGATGCCTTTCTGGCATGGACGTACTCCCGGTGTGGCGGATATCTCCATGGACTTCATCGAGGGCCTTCCCAAGGTGGCGGCAAATCCGTCATCCTCACGGTGGTTGAACGCTCCAAATCTGGCACGCCGCCTCGGCCACCTATCTGTTGCGTCAGGTAGTGCGGGCCTTCTTCGACGGCATCGTCGCCTTCACGGGTTTCTCCGTCCATCGTCGCCGACCGTGATCCTGTGTTCACAGTCACGTGTGTGAGATCTCTTTTCGGTGGCGGTGAAGCTCGCGATGAGCACGACGTTTCACCCTCGCACGGACGGCTAGTCGAGGTGGTCAACAAGGTGATCGCCATGTATTTGCGTTGTGTTACGGTGATCGTCCACGAGCTTGGGTGGCGGTTGGCATGGGTGAATCTTGCTACAACACCTCCTATCACTCCGCTGCATGCCATGCCTTTTGAGGTGGTCTGGGCGCCCACCTCGGCGATGCTTCCTTATGAGCTCGCACGGCTCGGTCCGAGACGGCGGGCTACTTACTCGCGCTGCGGCGAGATCTGGCGAAGCGCGCCAGTCTTCTCCAAGCGATGGCGGCGAAATCTGTGATGCTCATCATCGAGGCGGAGTTCGCGGTGGAGCGGTTGGGCCGCGCCTTCCTTCACGTAACCACGCGATTACTGGACTCCAAGCACAAATTGGGACCCCTTCACGCCGTCCCTTCGTGTCTTTGGGCGTGTTGGCACACTCGCATACCGCCTTGAGCTGCCGGTGGTCTCGCCTCCGACGCGTCTTCCATGTTGGCTTACTAAAGGCCTCTGGGGACCTCTGCGCCACCGCCCTTCCTCCTACCGGATGGCCGACTTGCGGCTCCGTGAAGATGGCGAAGGTGATGCAGGCGCAGCAGCGTCCCGGCGTGTGGCATGTCTTGGTGTAGTGGGCCGGCCTGCCCGAGGAGGAAGCAACTTGGGAGCAGCTCGACGATTTCCGCCAGCAGTTTTCAGATGTTCAGCTCGAGGACGAGCTCTTTGAGAAGGCGGGGAGAGATGTTTTGGTCGGGCTCCAGTATACACGGAAGAGGCCTAATTAGGGGTTTAGCCCAAGTTATCTAGGGTTTAGAGGAGCTGCCCTCCTATATAAACGCATGTACCCCTTTGATTATAATGAGACAATAAACATATTCTGTTGTCGTCTCCCTCAGGAGACGGGAGCCCCAAACCCTAGCCGCACCTTGCCCTAGCCGCCGCCTCCTCCCTCTCGCAGCGACGGCGCCCAACCGCCGGCGTCTGCGCCTCTAGCCTCTCCGCCCTCACTTCCACCCCTATAATCTACGCCCGAGATCTGGTAGAACCGTAGCCTCTACCATTATCCAAGTTGCTTCACATCACAGTATGAGCTGCATTTTCACCGTTCATCTTCATTCATGTTTCACACATTTAGAGGAGAATAGGAGGGGTTGCATTAGATACGTTCCTTTTGAGAAGATTGTATTCGAGCGATCCAGAGAACACCCTTGTTGTAAGATGGCAAACTACCATTTGATGTAAAATCATGTGCACTTCGATGTAAGCATCTCAAAAAATCGTCAATAAAAAATAGTGAAGGAGTAGATGAAGGCGGATCTGTACCCAAAGATGCATCTAAGTAGCTTTGGAGTATGAGTTGATTCTTTGCAGTGTGATCGCTATTCCTTTTTCAGACATTCTCTCATGGCCATCAATCTCGATAAATGAGCGATAGCATTTTGATATAACCTTCTATTGTTTTGTTTTTACAGTTTCGGGAGGCTTCATTGAATAAGGATGACGCAGAGCTACGAAAGGTCATGGCCAACTATGGTATGCGATATGTTGTATTCACAGGCTGTATGTGCTTGTTATCTTGTTGGTCTGAAAAGCCACGAAACTGCTTGTACAGGTGAGGGTGTAGTAGATGCTCTGGGATATGAAGTGGATCGGCTGGAGTCGGAGATACAGAAGATCGTGCCTGGAATCAGACATGTTGACATTGAGGCGCACAACCCAGAAGGGCTTTCAGTTTAGAGCAGCAACTTTGTAGATTATGGATAATACTTGACCCGGTTGATCGATCACACATGCTGATCAAATGCCAATCCGATTTTTTCCATGACCTCTGGGTAGTTCTTTTATCCCTCGGTAACTCGGCCATCGTCTCCCGTGCAAGAACGAAATGTTCGTTCCTGTAGTTTGTCTCACAGAAGGTCAATGAGTACCATCGTCTTCGTGCTTGTGCATGCTCACATGTTCTTTATGTCCTGTGGCACGGCAGGATTTGCTATAAGTAAACCGATATGATCTATTATTGCGAAATGAAAACGTCTCCACCATCCTTCAATCTGACCACCGACGTGGTGAAGTTAAATGCTACTGCCTCTGTTCTGGAATACTGCCATATATACATGTTGGTTCCTGACTGCACTGCAGATCAGCTAGCACCTAGCAGCGGAGGTAGCTTATAACAGCGGGTGGAGTTGAGCAATGCAAACTATATGCTGCCAGTGCCATACATCGGCGTTGGAGGCACCGGGATATAAACGAATAGACAGACTATATCCAGGTACAGCTGGATATGTCAATATCTTTTTTTTTTTACTTGGAATGTCTCATTCCATTAACCAGCCGGTCCAACCAAATCGCTGGAAACCAAGTCATGGATGAAGGTAGGAGCATCACCCGGCCATACGGTTTGAGGATGACACACCATCTTTGATTCATAATTCGCAAGAAAATCCGCGACCTTATTACAAGCCCTTGGACAGTATATCATTGAAAACGAATTAAAATTTAGATGAGCAAAAACTTTAATCTCTCTGAACAAGACTCCATTCGGCGCCAAGTCATGGGCATTTCCAGCTATCGCTTGCTGCAGCAGTGCGTCTGTTTCAATAGTGATTTTTGTCATGCCCCATTCCTTTGCCAGATCATAGCATGTAGACAGTGTCGGGGGTATACCCCGGGTACCCTAGGGTTGGTGTATCAAGTGATTCAATAGAGCTTTGAGTTACTTAATTAAAGATGAAAAATATAAATAGAGTAAAGAAAAGGAGAAGGAAAAGGGACTAGGGCCGAATTAATACTAACTCGGCCTGGTCGGAATTCATCCCAGGCCGAAATTACACCTCTTGGGCCGAATCAAAGCTACATGTGCCGAATTAAAGATCATAACCACATGGGCCGACTCATCTCATTCAGCCCACCAAGCAACCTCACTTTGATCGAAGCGCTCCGCTTCTCGACAGATAACGCCGCCTCGACGCCCTTTCTCGATCCTGCCAGATCATGCGATCAAGCGTCGCCCGTCGTCCCACAGGTGGCCGACAAGAGCCAATCTCGGCCCACCGCGGGGCTCCTCGACTCCAACCCTCCCGCGCAACGCCATCAAGCTCGAACCGAAACGCCGGGTGGGCTAAAACGATCCGTCCCCCCAGGCAAGATCGCCACCTCGCCTCACCAAGTTCCCTCGGGTGGGCCAGCTATGTCCAGTCCCGGCCCACCACGGGCCTCAACGACGCTCTCCCGTGGAACCACAGGTGGGCAGGCACAACTGGCGGGCCAAGGCATAACACAGCTAAACCACTGACCAAAGGCTTGCTTGACCCAGATGGGCCCTTTACTTAGCCTGGGCCGAGTCAGGGACGCTCTAGGCCGACTCAGCCGGCCCAAGGACGAGTTTCACCTTCTGTACTGTCATCTAGGGCGAGTTATAATGACCCAGACGCTATTGCGTGCAACAGCACTTTGTTGGGAGACCCCAAGAGGAAGGTATGATGCGGTACAACATCAAGTTTTCCCTTAGTAAGAAACCAAGGTTATCTAACTAGTAGGAGAAAGGAAACGTCCCAAAGGTGTTGCAAGCAACATGGAAACCTGCACAACACAAACTCAAGACTTTGCCCCAACTAACAGTGAGGTTGTCAATCTCACCGGTTGCTGTAACAAAGGATTAACTGTATGGTGTGGAAGGTGATGATGGTTTGCAGCAAGTAAAAAATAATAGTGGAAGATGTATCAATGGTAAAGATTGGACCTGGGTCCATAGTTCATTAGTGGTGTTCTCCTTAGATAAACAAACATGGCATGCTAGGTAAACAAATTACAGCAGGGCAATTGACAGGACTGAGCAAGGCATAACAATGCAATACTAGACAAAAAGATCCTATGAGATTCGATTGGGCAATACAACAATATACATAGACCGCCATTCAACTGCATCTATGACTAGAAGTCCACCTTCAGGTTATCATCCGAACCCCCTCCAGTATTAAGTTACAAGCAACAGACAACTGCTTTAAGCAAAGTGTGTAAGTAAACAATCCACTTGTTCCATAAACAAGAGACCGTTGTTTTCTCCCTAGTGGCAACAACACATCTACAACCGTAGAGATTTCTGTCACTTACCTTTATTAAGTAGAGGCATGAACCCACTATCGTGCATAAATACCCCCTCTCGGAGTCACTAGCAACTACTTGGCCAAGATAGCTACTAACAACGGAGAGCATGCAAGATCACAAACAACACAAACATGATAGAATCAATAAGACAAAACCATTAATCAATCTGACATAGTAATCTCAATATCCATCAGATATTCGCAAATATAACATTCATGATTACAAATAGATGAGATCTTGATCATGAACGGAGCTCACAAGATCTAGACATGAAAGCACTAGGAGGAGATACAACCATCTAGCTACTACATGGACCCGTAGTACAAGGTGGAACTACTCACGCTTCATACCGAAGGCTGACATGATGAAGAAGAAAGACTCATGATGATCTCCCCTCGTGGTCTTGAAGAGCTCAGTCCCGATCTAGGGACGATGGTGGCGGTGGCTACAGATGGTTTCGTGGAATTTTGATCGGATACTTAGGGTTTAGGCATCGGGGGCTTCTTATAGGCGAAGATGCGAGGCTGGGAGGCGGCAAGGGGGCCCACACCCTGCCCAGGCGCAGGCCCACCCTAGGCCGCGTCTGGGGGGGGGGGGGAGGGTGGCCACCCTATGGCGCCCCTCCGTCTCTCCTCTGGACTCTGTGTTCTCCTTGGTGAAATATTGATTTCGGCTTTTATCCCGTCCAATTCCGAGAATATTTCCTTAATAGCCTTTCTGAAACAAAAAACAACAGAAAATAGGCAACTGACACTGTGGGAACTTGTTAATAGGTTAGTACTAGAAAACATATGAAAAGCACCTCAAAGTGTGGACAAAGCAAAGCAAAGTCGATACTAAACAAGCATGGAACATAAAAAATTATAGATATGTTTCCGACATATCAAGCATCCCCAAGCTTAACTCCTGCTCGTCCTCGAGTAGGTAAGTGATAAAAGAATATTTTTTGAGGTGACATGCACCATAAAAACCAAGATCAAATCATTTGCAAGCATTGAAAGCTGGGATCAAAGAACTCTAAACATGTGCATGAAAGATGGAGTTCTAACAATAAGACAAAGTAACTATGCATGTAACATGAAAGGCTACAAACAAAGATCATGAATACCATGCATTGAAAAACGTTTGTTTGTTTTCCATACAAAAAACATGGCATAGTGGCATTCATATTGTCCCTCATAGAGTAGCAAATAGATGCATAGGACACCTTCAAAGTTCATAAGAGTGACTAGATACAAATAGCTCAAGAACAAGCAATATCAACAATATGCATCAATCAATAAGTGTTGGGACACTGCACATAGAACTAAGAATGGCAACTATGCTCTCTTAATTGGTGCGTAAAGGTAGAAGGTGGAGACTCAATATAGTAGTAGAAGAAAGGCCCTTCATAAAGGGAAGCAGGGATTTCAAGTTTTAAAAAGAGATTTCAAAAATTATGGTACTAGTTAGCTTTCAACCCTCATTGCCCCTATCATAAGCATCTTGAAGTGATTAAGGTTAAAGTGAACAAAGTATGAAGTATATGCTTGACAAAGTATAAGTTGACAATCTCATGTCACTTGAATACGAGGGCTGCACCGCATGCTATTCAACTTTAGTCACCTGTAAGTTCTTGTCATAGTAAGTACATGTGTATCATAGAGAACCGCCAATGGGGTACCCCTTGCACATGGTACATGAGCTATCCCATAACCAAAATGACAAGGCAAGCAGACAATGAGCATCTCAACGATATTTTTATTTGCTATTTGCATAGGTTTTTATTGAGGATGCTTCACAAATTGCTCATTATGGTGATGTTGCAAGTTTCCACCATGATTAGGCATGGCTTAGGCTAGCGGCCCAGGAGTTTCTCTAACACAAAATACATAACTCCATGGACTTACAAGCTCCCTTTTTATTTCACACCGGCGACATCCATAGACAAAAGAGCATGATATCAACTGTGTACAAAGTACAAGTGCAATGTTGAAAACGTCCCCCATGACAGCATGGTTCTGCTAATTCCAACGTATAAGTGCAAGTATATACAACATAGATGACACAATGGTTCAAGTTTATTTGGGGCAAGGAATATAAAGTGTGCCATCAAGTTCGTGAAAGCTTTAATCACTAAGTTTTCACATAACAAAATACTTTTTAATTGGAAG
Source organism: Avena longiglumis (assembly GCA_030063025.1). Lineage (NCBI taxonomy): Eukaryota > Viridiplantae > Streptophyta > Magnoliopsida > Poales > Poaceae > Avena > Avena longiglumis. The sequence goes on from CP125976.1 coordinate 469,089,770, forward strand.
ATAGATGAAAACAAGAGTATACTTGAAATGGTGTAACACACCATGCATAGGAATTTATAATGGACACTTTGGAAAATTGGTTTCTTGGGAGTTGGAAGCATGACTAGAGCTTACTCATACAAGTGGAGGCTAGCAAAATACTGGGAGCAACCAACTAAGAGAGCAATAATGGCCATAATCATGCAGAGCGACAAAACATTACTAATAAAAACATAGAGTGGTACTACAATTCAAGGACTAAATGATCATAGAGGCTATGGTGACTTGTTCATAGTCATAACATGGTGTGAGCATATGCCAAGTCAACCCAAACAAAGCATCAAAGAAGAATACCACAATATTATGCTTTTGTATGCTAAAACAATGCATGATTCTTTCAAGGCACACTAAGCAATCCTATTTGTTTGGAACAAGTTATGCTACAACAGTAATCACTAAGCATAAGGTCAAAAAACACCTAGCATGACATGCTAAACTCTAAGTCATAGTCAATGCAAGCTCCTCTTGCACTTTCAAGGAAGAACTTTGTACTCCTTTTCAACACCAATCAACTTATTTGAAACACAACGAGAACGGGGGTCCAAACTACTTTATTCAATAAAACTAAACAAAATAAGCAAAGCAAACGAAAACTAAGACGCTCCAAGAACAACACAACAGTGCATGAAACAATAAAAACAAAGTGTCTAGAAAGACCTGAGCTTTTTATTAATGAAGAAGGGGATGCCTTGGGCATCCCCAAGCTTTGACGCTTGTACCTCTTGGATATTTCTTGGGGTGACACCGGGGTGACATCCCCAAGCTTGAGCTTTTTTCCATTCTTCATCTCAAACATCATTCTCTCTCTACACCTTAAATTTTTCCTTCATACAAAACTTCACACAATCTTCATTAGCAACATTAGTGTATTCAAAAGATAATAGACCCTTAGGTTTAGCTGTAGAACAGCAAAACTTTTCACTAAAAACACAAGCTACTGTAGCAACTCCTTCAAAAAGCTCAATTTTCCAAAAAGAACCCCAAAAGGAATCAATAAGAAGCAAAATGCAAATAATGGCAGAAATCTGTCAAAACAGACCAACAGGTAGAAATCGATTTTTTAGAAGACCTTCTGTTGCTCAAATCAAAAAGCGTTGAACTAACGAAATTTAGCTAACATACTGGGGGATTTATTCGTAAATTTTTTATCTCAATCCTACTTACAGAGAATCCTCACGAAATTTTATGGTGGAGGACAGAAATCTGTTTCGGGACAGCAACTCCCCAAATCTTACTTCCCTCTCACTAGAGGTCATTCTTGGCACAAGAAAGTAAATAAAAAGGATAAGAGAGGTTATTAAAGAGGTAATAACTTCTAAGACTCAAGAAAACTCTTGGGTTATCTTCCAACAAGTACTTTTCTTTAACGCCTTTAAGTTAGACTTGATAGTTTGAGAAGATGCTCTCATAAGAAATATGAGTTGAAATAAAAGAGAGCATAAAGAAGCAAATTCAAAACACATTTAAGTCTAAACCACTTCCTATGCATAGGAATTTTGTAAAGAAACAAGTCATGAAAACACAAAGCAACAAGCATAGGAAAGCAAAAAAGTGCAACTTCAAGATTTTCAACATAAAGAGGGGAAACTTAATATTATTGAGATGCATAAAACCATGTTTCCCTCTCTCGTAATAACTTTCAGTAGAATCATGAATAAAATTAACAATATAACTATCACATACAACATTCTTATCATGAGCCACATGCATATAATAATTATTACTCTCCACATAAGAATAGTCATTCTTATTTGTAGTGGGAGCAAATTCAACAAAGTAGCTATCATTATTATTCTCATCATCATATTCATCAAATATAGGAGGCATATTGTAATAATAATTCATTTTATCCTCAATAGTAGGTGGACTGAAAATATCAATATCATCATTGTAATTATCATAAATGGGAGGTAAAGTATCATCATAGGCAATAGAATTTCCAGAATTGGTACCAAAAAGATTTTCAATATCAAAAGTAGTGTGCTTTTCCAAATCACGATCACTACTATAGGTAACAGGCATATGAACATCATCACAAGTTTTACCCATAGTAGATATTTCAAAAGAATCCACATGAGCATAACATTCATCCTCCTCGTTTTCTTCTAACGAGCTTCCTGTTGCAGCAATTTCTTCTTCCATAGGCTCCTGCAAGGCATTAGTCTCTTCCGTTTGTGGAAATAACCTATTAAAATATTTAAGAATATAGCCATTTTCTTCCTTGTAATTATCAAAGCAAAATTTAAGTATCTCATAAACCTCATATTCATAAGGTGCATCATTAGTATTTTCAAGCAAACTGGCAAGCTCAAATGCACCCTTGAAAGCAATAAATTCTTCAATTTGTTCCACATCATAAAAGTCATAATTTCCTTTAACATAAGAAGATATGGTAATAATATCATTATACTCACATTGAAAAGGGAGGTGTTTATGCCTCCTACAACAACAAGCTTTATCAAAGCAATAAGTAACATTATAAGTAGAGCACACCTCTCTAGCAATAGTATTCAATTTAATTTGTGCCCATAAGTGTTTCCCTTTTTGTGACAAACGGTGTTCCTTATAACATTACTTTTGTTCTTATATGAACCCACCTTGCCAATAAGAACTAGTTTTAAAGAAACCATCCATTGATAAAGAGCATGACCAAGGAAGACAATAACAGACCAACAGCTAAAGTAGGAACTAATTTTTTTGTGTTTTTGATAAGAGAAAGCAAACCAAAATAAACTATTTTTTTGGATTTTTTGATAAAAAGAGGCAAACAAAACCAAGCAAAATAAACTAAGCAAACTAAAAAAAAGTAAAGAGAAAGGTTGAGGAGGACTCCCCTTGTGAAGACGTCCTTAGCCTCCTCGACAACAGCGCCAGAAAAAGTTTTGTTGCGTGTAGCAACACTTCGTTGGGAGACCCCAAGAGGAAGGTATGATGCGGTACAACATCAAGTTTTCCCTTAGTAAGAAACCAAGGTTATCTAACTAGTAGGAGAAAGGAAATGTCCCAAAGGTGTTGCAAGCAACATGGAAACCTGCACAACACAAAATCAAGACTTTGCCCTAACTAACAGTGAGGTTGTCAATAACTTTCTGTGAGGGACACGAATCCAGAAGGAGAGACGGAGAGGCACCAGAGGGTGTCCAGACCCCCTGGGCGCGGCTAAGCCTGTCCCGTGCCTGGGGAGGGTGTGGTCCCTCTGGCCGCCTTCTCGGCCTCCCCCTTCGCCTATAAGAAGCCTCCGGGGATAAAACGCTAAATAATCTAGAAGAAATCCACAAAAACCTCAGTAGCGCCGCCGCCACCGAAGGGGAGATTCGGGGGACAAAAAGTCTTTGTTCCGGCACCCTGCCGGGACGGGGAAGTGCCCCCGGAGCCATCTCCATCGATCTCCACCGCCATCTCCATCACCGTTGCTGATTCGCATGATAAGGAGGGAGTAGTTCTTCCTCGAGGCTAAGGGCTCTACCAGTAGCTATGCGTTCATCTCTCTTTCTATGCATGATCTTGCTGTGTTCATGAGCTTTGTAATCAAGTAGATCTACCTTGCTACTCAAGTGCTTCAATAGATCTCAGCTCTCCCCATGTGTGTGAAAGTGACAACGTTCACGCCATGGTGGCACTTAGGTTTGAGTCTACATAAATACTCTTTGTGCTTTAATAGATCTATGCTTTTCCCCACGGGTGTGAAAGTGACAGCGTGCATACCGTGTGTGGCACTTTGGCTAGATTGAATATTTGTTATGAGTTATATTTGGAGTTGGATGTCTCTATGAAATTGTGGTGTTTGTTGGAACCATCTAGCGCTCAAGGTGACAATGTGGGGTTATCTAGATTGGGGAAGACGGACTTTGAGGTGTGTTGTTATAGCCCTACCATATATTAGAGTGTTAAACCGGAGAGTAGTTAAGAGTAGTATCATGAAGAGATAATATTTATATGAGAGAGTGTTCACTAGTGAAAGTATGATCCCTAGGCCTTGTTTCTAAGCATTGAAACACTGTTTGCTATGTTTGCTTGCTTCCATCCTTTTGCCTTTAGTCTTTACCTCACCGTCAAGCTATTTTATGGCACTCACACACGTTACCCCACGTCAACAACAAGTCAGAAGCTCTTTTCTGGCACCGTTACCACTTGTATTTCACTATCTCTTCGCCGAACTAGTGCACATATACACCTGACAAGTGTATTGGGTGTGTTGGGGACACAAGAGACTTCTTGTATCTTGATTGCAGGGTTGCTTGAGAGGGATACCTTTGACCACTTCCGCCCTGAGTTCGATAAACCTTGGGTGATCCACTTAAGGGAAACTTGCTGCTGTTCTACAAACCTCTGCACTTGGAGGCCCAACAACTGTCTACAAGAATAGAAGTGCATAGATGCGGTGACCCAGCATACCACTGCATTTGTAGTACACTATAGTCGTTGACATGACATCCACAGAACACCGTTCCGTAAATATCACATCCCTCAGAGTGGTACAACAGAAACATTGCGGGTCCATATTACAAAAGTACACACATTATTATTTTTACAATACCGGAAGTTCAAGACTTCCAAAAGATCCAACTTACAAACCAAAATATAAGATGTGTAGCGAAAATTTAAAAGTAACAACTCCGACTAGGAGTGGGGCTCAACAGCTTATTCTATAGAGTTTATGCTGCTCGGATCCGTTAGTTACTACTAACTAGACACTTAAGTGGACTCGTTCTCATCGACACCGTAGCGGATCTCGTAGTCCACGCCTTCAAGTCCTCCGGATAGATCAGGTTCCTCGTAGAACACATCTTCTTGGCATTCGGCTGCATACATTGGCACGTCTTCGGGATCCTCAGAGTCTAAGCAAGGGATCAAAGGAAAGGATGAGTAACAACGTTACCCAACAGTTCATTATATGCAAGGTGGGAAGTTTGATGCTCTAACTACCACCTCGGATTATAAATCCTTGGCACTATGCAGTTTTTGTAAATCTTTCTTCAAAGGTTGATTTTATTCCGAAAAACTATGACAATCAGCCTTCACAGGTTGTGACGAACTTTCATGGAGTTCCTTTTACTGCGTTCGTAGGTCCTTCCAACGAGGAGTAACAAGTTACAGTTCTTACACTCTGCAGAGGTGCGTTACTTTACCCATGAGAGATCAACTCCTTGTTGCACAACCGGGCGTACTTTCCCGTCCACAATTCCATGATGTGGGGCCCAATAGTTGGTCCAAGCCAATCACTGCCCCCTTCGCGACCCCGCATGCCTCCTTGGTGTACACCATGCCCACATAATGAATTACGACAATGGTTTGTACAAACCGTTAGATGCCAGAACTATCGTGGGACGATGAGGGTTCCCACCCATATGCTGCATATTCTCTACGAATTACCAAGTAATATGCACGCTACGAGGATAACAGCCATGACCTGCACATCCGGCTTCATGCGAGAGGAAGGAGATACAGCTGACTTCTCCGCCCCATTCCAAATCTCATGGCTAACGCGTAATATACGGCGCTAGAATTATTGATGTCAGGGGTTATTAAGTCCCTATTTGATCATCATTGTTGCAATTAGAACTCTAAGTTCTATTGCTACATTATATCACCACTTAGGATGATATCTATGATTTCTTTGTTTGTGAAAATAATTTTTTTTTCTTTTATAACATATATGATAACACACAATTTGCAAATATTTTGATAAAGACTCTTCAAAGGACATGAGCAAGTGATGAACTTGCCTTGTGATGGCAAGGTAGTGAAGTCTGATGCTTGCACTGGACCTTGAGCTTCTAGTTCTATAAAAACATCATTATTTTCCGGTAAGGACAATATTTAAAGAAGCAAAATGATTATGCAAATAATGTAATGCATTCTTTAATTCTATATGCATTTTCCCCATATAAGGTGCCTTTTAATAAAGAATTTATAAATATTAGCTTTTTATATTTATTGCATATATTGAATTATTTTATTTTATTTCCCTTTTTATTTGAATTTTATTGATTTAATAATTCTTTTAGGAATTATTAATTATACATTAAAATTTATTATTAAATATTTATTTAGTATTTTTCAAAAATACTATAATATTAATAAATAATGAAAGTGATTTTTATTTATTTTTATCACCTTTCAATAATTTTGTAAAATTCCATAAGGAATATATAAATTACAAAATTCTTATAAAAGTTTAAGTGTTCAAAATTTTATATTTTATTTTATTTGAATAGAGTGGATTATTATGAATCCAAAAATATTTTATTTATAATTTTTGGACTTTTATTATATTTTCTATCATTTTATTGAGGTTAGGGGTATTTTGGTCTTTTCCATTTGATCAAAAAGATTTATTAAGCAACTTGGGCTGGCCCCTTGGGCTTATTGGGCCAGGGTGGCCCAATAGGGCAGGGTCAAAAGGTCACCTCAAAGGGTTTTGGCCCACCCAGCCCACTCTGCCTCCCTTCTCTCCCTCGACCTTATCCCCTCCTCCTCGACCGTGCGATGGCCGATGCCGTCGATTCCCGCCGTCGTCGGCCGTTCTGGCCGCCGCCTGGTGCGAGTTGGGGTTGTCAATGACGTTCTTTCGTTCTATCCACTTGGATTTGACTTGGGGGCTTCCCCGTGGTCAGTTCCACCCTATTCCCGAACCCTAGGGTTCGGAAAAGATGCTGTCGCCGCCATGATCCCGCTTGGTGGTGTCTTTGTCTCATCTTCTTCTGGCCGCCTCCGTGGTAGGTGTAGGTTGCAGCGCCTCTGGTGCTCCCTGCGGTTGATTAAACGGCCCTCTGCTTCCTCTTCGATTCATCAGCGAGGACCTCGGTAAGTTGTCTATGTGGTGTCTGTCCATGATACTGCTATGATTCTCTCTGTGTATCTAGTGGCTTTCATGCCGAGTGACTATGTGCTAGTTGAGTTCATCTCTGGATTAGAGTTCTTGCTCTGATTAGGGTTCATAACCCCCTGTTGATCATATCTATGATGCTTTAGATCTAGTATTGTTCATATCTGATCATGGGAAATGATTGACTGCTGTGGTTAATGATTGATAGTGGCTTTGATGATACTAGTTGCCTGTCAGATTTATTCTAGTGGTAATCCACCATGATTCATGCTAGTGTTTCAATGAAATCCTTGATTGGATTATGTTGTTTGGTATGAGAAGTTTCTCTACTGTCAGAATACTTGTACTGACAGTAGATTTCTCTCAGTAGTTGCTTACTTCAATTATAATGTGGGTTTGTTTGAGATTATACACTCTGAATCAAATCATTACATGTAATGATTTTCTGTGGATGTAAAGATTCATTTTAATGTTGATTCCTGGCACTTGGCTTCAGGAAAATGATATGTAGTGGTTGCCCCTTTTTATCCGTGGAAGCTAAGTAAAGATTGGTTTTAGCTCATTAAGAACTTGTCCTTGTGATACCATTGTATTCTGGCACACAAGTGATTTGGTTTTTATTTCTGGGCTTAGCTTGATCCTGCCTATGATGTTGGTCTGAGGCTCTAGGATGTAATTCCTAGTTAGTTGGCAATAGTTTGTTTGAAACTTATAGATTTAGAGGTGCTACTCTCTCTCTCTCTGAGAGATGTGCCCTGATTTATTAGGATCAAATGAAAATGATCTAAGTTGTAAAAAAATACCACTGAACCCAGTGATGCTGGTATGAGGGTTTAGTGTTTGTGGTTGAGCTTGATTTCTTATCCTTATACTTGAAATCTCTAGGATAGATGCACTCCTCTTGGGTGTTGAGAGATTATCTCATAAAACAACAAATGATTTTATTTAGATATATGATGAAATCATGTGATAGTTTTATGAGGCTCACCACATATTCTGATGTGGATGTAATAGATTGATGATGTTCTTGATCTTGATCTGGATCTTGATCTGCTTTTGTTGTGCTCATGAGCTTGATCTTGAGCTTGCCTGCTCCTCCTAGCTCCTCGGCTTGGCCTTGCTGTCCACCAGATCCATCCCCCTCCTTATGTCACCATTCTGGTGATGTTTGGGTTGATCTGAGTGGTTGGTTTTGGCTGCTGTTCTTGGTTTGCTTGCTGTTCACCCTGGCTTGTACTGTGGTGTGGTGGAGTGGAGTGATGCACTGAGGTGCTTCTCCCACAGGCTGTCTTTGTGGTTTTGTGATCTTTGTCATGCTTGTGTGACAAACACACATTTGCATGCTTGTGTGTGTGCATCTTGTGTGCCTGCTATGCACATGTGGATAGGTTCAGAAATTTTGAACTTACTATTACCAATCTACTTTTACTCTGGCTGGTGAATTGGTCCCTTTTGGCTGTCATTTACATTATGGCTTGAATTTATGAAAGATGAAATCTTTCAAATTGGTGAAACTTGCCTCTTTTCCACATTTCTCAATGATGAGATTGTCAAGTGCACCTCATTGACATATCTGAGAGAAATATACTAACACTAATCCTTGCCACTGTTCAAAAAATAGGCCGAATCAATGATTACTAGGCCGATTAATCGCTACTAGGGACCTGACCGTGTCGATTACCATTAATCCTTTGTGTTAATCGTTTAGCCTGATTAATAGGTCTGACACTCTGATTACTAGGTATGTTCCCGATTAACCACTACACTTGGTAAAAAAAGTTGCAAAATTATCAACACATATCGCCCATCCATTCTAGCCCGCCCCAATGAAGTAGGTTTTGTGAAGCTCCCGTTTGATCCCTGCCTCCAGGAACTTGATTTCAGCCATCACCAACTAGTTCCTTGTCGTTGTTGACCAGTTCCTCGTAGTTGCCAACCAGACCTCAGATACAAGAGCTCGAGAGCCTTGAGGATCTCATCCGGGAGCTTAAGGCTGAGGATTCATACGTGTTTTAGGTGCTAATTTTTGTAGGCTGCACCGATTAATAGCTGACCGATTAAATCAGTTAATCGTCCGAATTCCGATTAATCGCTACTCCCAAGCCAACCGAGCAGCTAACGATTTCCGATTTCCTTAACATTGATCCTTGCTTTCTATTTAATCTTTGTTTTGCAGGTACAAAGATAAAGATGAAGATTTAGTGTGGTTTTAGATATAGGGTAGTTAGTAGATATATAAATGTAATTTTCTTAATGTTTTGTAATTTTTCTTTTATAATTCTTGTAATCTTTATTTGGTTCATTTGTAATAAAGATTATATATTTATTAATAAAGAATATTCTTTTTCTTTATTCTTTTTGTAAATTGTGAAGTTTGGAATAACTTCAGTAAGTCCATTCTTTGTAACTTGTTTATGTATATAAAATGAATTTCATATACCATATTGTTTTTAGATAAGATTTAAGTTATAATACTTTTCTCTTAATTAATTCAAGATTCAAATCTTATATCAAAATCATTTAAATTATAAAACACTTAAGTTTTACAAATACAAACTCATTTCAAAACACACAATTCCTTTAAGATCATATCATATTTTATAGCAATCCTCCTTTAAGACTAAACCTACTCTCAAAGTAAGAAAGAAACTTTGATCACTTCAAGGTTTTTATTTGGCGAAAATTTTACTCACATTTTCTCAAATGCATGCATGCAACAATTCATATTCCTAAATATACCCTTAGTTATGTCCTAAATACTGGGATGTTAAAATAGACATCAATCTCTTTTCTGGCGCCGTTGTCGGGAGGTAAGGTAAAAGGTACTCACATCCTCCGGTGTGAGTGCTCAAAGTTATTTCCTTTAGATTCTGCAATTTTGTCTTTTTGTTTCTTGTTTTCACTAGTTAGGCTTAATGTAAAACAACAACAAAATTAGAGAGCTCTATAGCATTTATCTTGAGTTAGGACATGAAGTGTTTGAAGAGAAAATTAAAAACCTATGGAACTTTATTTGCATGCTAATAGAAATTTTATTAGTATGAATTCTTTGAATTACATTATTTCTAATGCTATGGAAAATTCTAAGATTGGGGAAGCTAGTTTTGATGAAGATGATCTTTTTAGTCCGCCAGCTTTGGAAGATAGCTATTCTATTGCTTATGATGATACCAAACCTCCAATTTATGATGATTACAATGATGAATATGATATTTTCAGTCCACCTACTATTGAGGAGGAAATTAATTGTGATAAAAATATGCCTCCTATATTTGATGATTATGGTGATGAGAATAATAATGATAGCTATTTTATTGAATTTGCTCCCACTACAATTAATAAGAATGACTATTCTTATGTGGAGAGTAATAATCATTTTATGCATGTGGATCATGATAACAATGTTTTATGTGATAGTTATATTGTTAATTTTATGCATGATGCTACTGAAAGTTATTATGAGAGAGGGAAACATGGTTTTATGTATCTCAAAAATATTAAGTTTCCCCTCTTTATGTTGAAAATCTTGAAGTTGCACTTGTTTTTCTTTCCTATGCTTGTTGCTTTGTGCTTCCATGACTTGTTTCTTTACAATATTCCTATGCACATGAAGTGGGTTAGACTTAAATGTGTTTTAAATTTGCTTCTTGATTCTCTCTTTTACTTCAACTCATAGTTCTTATGTGAGCATCTTCTCAAGCTATCATGCCTAACTTAAAGGCGTTAAAGAAAAATACTTGTTGGGAGATAATCCACGAGTTTTATTGAGTCTTGGAAGTTATTACTTCTATAATAACCTCTCCTTATCCTTTTCGTTTGTTTTTGTGCCAAGAATGACCTCTAATAAGAGGGAAGTAAGATTTGGGGAGTTGCTGTCCCGAAACATATTTCTGTCCTCCACCATAAATATTTGTGAGGAGTCTCTATAACTCGGATTGATCTAAAAATTTAAGAATAAATCCCCCAGTATGTTAGATAACTTTATTTAGTTCAACACTTTTTATTTGAGCAACAGAAGGTCTTCAAAAAAATCAGTTTCTACCTGCTGGTCTGTTTTGACAGATTTCTGCCATTATTTGCATTTGCTTCTTATTGATTCCTTTTTGAGTTCTCTTTTGGGGAATTGAGTTTTTTTGAAGGAGTTACTACAATAGCTTGTGTTTTTAGTGAAAAGACTTGCTGTTCCAAAGCTTTTCCAGAGGTCTAATATCTTTTGAATACACTAATGTTGCTAATGAAGATTGTGTGAAGTTTTGTATGAAGGAAAATTTGCAGGTGTAGAGAAAGAATAATGTAATGAGATGAAGAATGGACAAAATCTCAAGCTTGGGGATGCCACCCTGTGTCACCCCAAGAAATATTAAAGATATACAAGCATCAAAGCTTGGGGATGCCCAAGGCATCCCCTTCTTCATCAATAAAAATCTCAGGTCTTTCTGGACACTTCGTTTTTATTATTTCATGCATTGTTGTATTGTTCTTGGAGCGTCTTAGTTTTCGTTTTTGGTTTTAGTTTGCTTAGTTTTCTTGAGTAAGTTGGTTGGTTACACCACACTTCTTTTGGAGAGAGACACACTCTGTTTCCATTGCCTAGAACACTCTAGTTTTCATTCTTATTGTTCTATGAGTGTTCTGTTTTGCTAGCACTGTGTTTAGCCTTAGTTTTCTTGTGCTTTCAGCTTAGAACTTCTTAGTTATTCTTTGTGGATTTGTGAGACAAGATCACTGATCTTTATTGATTATTATCTTTGTGAGTTGTTTCAAATAAGTTGATTGGTGTTGGAAAAGAGTAGAAAGTTTCATGCTTAAGTGGTACAAAAGGGAGCTTGCTTTGACTGTGGCTTAGACTTTATCTTGTCATGCTAGATGTTGCTTTGACCTTATTCTTAGTGAATGTTGCTGTAGCATGATTTGTTCCAAACAATTAGGATTGCTTAATGTGCCTTGAAAGAATCATGCGTTGTTTTAGCATACAAAAGCATAGTATTGTGGTATTCTCCTTTGATGCTTTGTTTGGGTTGACTTGGCACATGCTCACACCATGTTATGACTATGACAAGTCACCATAGCCTCTATGATCATTTAGTCCTTGACTTGTAGTACCACTCTATGCTTTGATTAGTAATGTTTTGTTGCTCTGCATGATTATGGACATTATTGTTCTCTTAGTTGGTTGCTCCCAGTCTTTTCTAGCCTCCAGTTGTATGAGTAATATATACTCATGCTTCCAACTCCCAAGAAACCAAGATATTCCAAAGTGTCCACTATAAATTCCTATGCATGGTGTGTTACACCATTCCAAGTATATTCTTGTTTTCAGCTATCTTCCAATTAAAAAATATTTTGTTATGTGAAAACATAGTGATTAAAGCCCTCACAAACTTGATGGCACACTTTATATTCTTTGCCCCTAATAAACTTGAACCATTGTGTCTCCTATGTGAAATAAAGAGGGAACTTGTAAGTCCATGGATTTTGTATCCTGTGTTAGATAAACGCCTGGGCCGCTAGCCTAAGCCATGCCTAATCATGGTGGAAACTTGCACATCTATGAAGCATTCTTCTTAAAAAAAGAGACACATTGAGAAAATAGGAAAGAGAGAAAGAACCATATTCCCATGGTAAATAAGAAGATTGATGAGATGCTCATTGTCTGCTTGACTTGTCATTTTGGTTATGGGATAGCTCCTGTACCATGTGCAAGGGGTACTCCATTGACGGTTTTCAATGATATGCAAATACTTACAATGATAAGAACTTACAGGTGACTAAAGTTGAATAGTATGAGGTGTGGCCCTCGTATTCAAGGGACTTGAGATTGCCAACTTATACTTCGTCAAGCATATACTCTATATTTGTTCACTTTAACCTTAATCACTTCAAGATGCTTATGATAGGGGCAATGAGGGCTGAAAGCTAACAAGTACCATAATTTTTCGAAGCTCTTTTTAAAACTTGTAATCCCTGCTTCCTTTACAAAAAGGCCTTTCTTCCACATTATTGAGTCTCCACCTTCTACTTTTAGGCACCATTAAGAGAGCATAGTTGTCATTCTGTGTGCAGTGTTCCAAAGCTTATTGATTGATGCATATTGTGATATTACTTGTTCTTGTGCTACTTGTTTCTAGTCACCCTTGTGAACTTTGAAGGTATCCTATGCATCTATTTGCTACTCCATGAGGGACAAGCAGAATGACACTATGCCATGTTTTCTGTATGTGAAACAAACAAACGTTTTTCAATGCAGGTTATTCATGATATTTGTTTGTAGCCTTTCATATTGCATGCATAGTTACCTTGTCTTACTGTTAGAACTCCATCTTTCATGCTTATGATTAGAGTTCTTTGATCCCAGCTTTCAATGCTTGCAAATGGTTTGATCTTGGTTTTGATGGTGCATGTCACCTCAATAATTATTCTTTTTATCACTTACCTACTCGAGGATAAGCAGGAGTTAAGCTTGGGGATGCTTGATACGTCGAAAACGTATCTATAATTTTGATGCTCCATGCTTGTTTAGTATATACTTTGCTTTGCTTTGTCTTTCTTTGAGGTGTTCTTATATCTTTTATGGAACTAACCTATTAACAAGTTGCCATAGTGCCAGTTACTGTTTTCTTACATTTTGGTTCCGAAGGCGAAAATCAATATTCTCGGAATTGGACGGGACAAAAGCCAAAGCCAATAACTTTCCGTGAGGGACATGAATCCAGAAGGAGGGACAGAGCGGCACCAGAGGGTGGCCAGACCCCCTGGGCGCGGCCAAGCCTGGCCCGCGCCTAGGGAGGGTGTGGGCCCTCTGTACGCCTCCTCGGCCTCCCCCTTCGCCTATAAGAAGCCCCCGGAGAGAAAACCCTAAATAATCTAGAAGAAATCCACGAAAACCTTCGTAGCGCCGCCGCCACCGAAGGGAGATTCGGGGGACAGAAAGTCTCTGTTCCGGCACCCTGTTGGGACGAGGAAGTGCCCTTGGAGCCATATCCATCGATATCCATCGCCATCTCCATCACCGTTGCTGATTCCCATGATGATGAGGGAGTAGTTCTTCCTCGAGGCTAAGGGCTCTACCGGTAGCTATGTGTTCATCTCTCTCTCTATGCATGATCTTGTTGTGGTCATGAGCTTTGTAATCAAGTAGATCTACCTTGCTACTCAAGTGCTTCAATAGATCTCTGCTCTCCCCATGTGTGTGCAAGTGACAGCGTGCACGCCATGGTGGCACTTAGGTTTGAGTCTACATAAATACTCTTTGTGCTTTAATAGATCTATATGATTTTCCCCACGTGTGTGAAAGTGACAACGTGCATACCGTGTGTGGCACTTTGGCTAGATTGAATATTTGTTATGAGTTATATTTGGAGTTGGATGTCTCTATGAAATTGTGGCGTTTGTTGGAACCATCTAGCGCTCAAGGTGACAGTGTGGGGTTATCTAGATTGGGGAAGGCGAACTTTGAGGTGTGCTGTTATAGCCCTACCATGGATTAGAGTGTCCAACCGGAGAGTAGTTAAGAGTAGTATCATGAAGAGATGATATTTATATGAGAGAGTGTTCACTAGTGAAAGTATGATCCCTAGGACTTGTTTCTAAGCTTTGAAACACCGTTAGCTACTAGATCTGTTGCATGTTTGCTTGCTTCCATCCTTTTGCCTTTAGTCTTTACCTCACCATCAAGCTATTTTCTGGCACTCACACACGTTACCCCACGTCAACAACAAGCCAGAAGCTCTTTTCTGGCACTGTTACCACTTGTATTTCACTATCTCTTCGCCGAACTAGTGCACCTATACACCTGACAAGTGTATTGGGTGTGTTGGGGACACAAGAGACTTCTTGTATATTGATTGCAGGGTTGCTTGAGAGGGATACCTTTGACCACTTCCTCCCTGAGTTCGATAAACCTTGGGTGATCCACTTAAGGGAAACTTGCTGCCGTTCTACAAACCTCTGCACTTGGAGGGCCAACAACTATCTACAAGAATATAAGTGCGTAGACATCAAGGACCAGGGGGATAGTTACTAGGGAGACGACCGAAGGGCTCCTCTCATATCTGCTCGCTAGGAGCTCTCCTTCCTTCTTCCTCTATTCTCACAAAGAGTTCTTAGATAGAAGGATAGGAGAAACAACTCAAGGAGCACCATTGTAGCCGCAAGTATGGCAAGATATATGAGATTAGATGCAGGGAAAGAGGTGTTATCTCAACAAGAGAGCCTCCAACCTAGATACATCGTATTTCTCTTTGTTCTTATGAGTGCGGTCTTCACTGCATCATCCCTCCCCGGATTCCTCCATGTCTATCGGCCCCAACTTTAGCCTACCTATGGCATATGCCATGATACCACCACGACATTTGGCGCCCACTGTGGGGCCTTTTAGTGGCATTGGTTGGGTTTCCATCCGGACGGGAGCATCTTCATCAACTTCTGCTTCATAGATCTCCTTTAGCTCCTCCAAGCGAACAGAGAACAGAGAGGTAAGCACAGGGGCCTAAAGCCTAACTCAGCAACTAAGACTCAGCGTGCGTGACTCAAATTCTTATCCAAGCATATTGTGAGTATCATATATCTCGGTCACAAACACCCGATCATTCACCACGGGAAGAAAATAACTCAACCCGGGGACTAGCCAACATATCCATAGAATCACTTTTAGATGGAAAAAACATCACGATGATTCGAATTAGCCTTTGACTTAGCTTACCGGCGTATTTATGATTCGGATTAGAATTTTACTCAGCTTATTTATGATTAGGATTAGCCTTTAACTCAGCTTACCAACTTATTTATGATTCAAATTGCTATTTGATTCAGCTTATTTATGATTCGGATTAGAATTTGACTCAGCTTATTTATGATTCAGATTAGCCTTTGACTCAGCTTACCAGCTTATTTATGATTCATATTAGAATTTGACTTAGCTTATTTATGATTCAGATTAGCCTTTGACTCAGCTTACCTGCGTATTTATGATTCAGATTAGTATTTGACTTAGCTTATTTATGATTTGGATTATCCCTTGACTCGGCTTACCAGCTTATTTATTATTCGAATTAGTATTTGATTCATCTTATTTATGATTTAGATTAGTATTTGATTCATCTTACCAACTTATCTTTGATTTGGATTTATATTTTGACTCAGCTTACCAGCTTATCTTTGATTCGGACTAACATTTGATTCAGCTTGCCAGGGTATA
The DNA here is from genome assembly GCA_030063025.1 of Avena longiglumis. NCBI lineage: Eukaryota > Viridiplantae > Streptophyta > Magnoliopsida > Poales > Poaceae > Avena > Avena longiglumis. The sequence goes on from CP125976.1 coordinate 469,105,834, forward strand.
TTATAACTCGGATTTGTATTTTGACTCAGCTTACCAGCTTATCTTTGATTCGGATTAGAGTTTTATTTAGCTTGCCAGCTTGCCAGGTTATGTTATGATTCAGATTGGTATTTAACTCATCTTGCCAGGTTATCATATATCTCGAATGGCGATTTGCCAACACATCATATCTCAAACTTATATCTCGGATCTACATCTCGAATCACATCTCTTGGCGATTAGCCCTATTATCATATCCCAACACTTTATCTCGGAACTATATGTTGGATCCATATCAAAGAAAATTTTCCATCATCTCATCAGATCAAGTTATATCTCAGCAATCAGATGACTCGAATTTGAGTCATATAACTTGAATTTTGAGTCAGATGATTCAAATTTGAGACATAAGTCAAATTTTAGTAATATAACTCAGATGTAAAATTAGATGACTCGGGTTTGGAGTCAGATGACTCGGATTTGAGTCATATAACTCGGATTTTGAGTCAGATGACTCAGATTCATCATGTAGGTTAGATTTGAGTAATATAACTCGGATGTAAAATCAGTTGATTCAGATTTAGAATCAGATGACTCGGATTTAAGTCATATAACTAGGATTTTGAGTCAGATGACTCAGATTTGTGAGATAAGTCGGATTTGGATAATATAACTCAGATTTGGAATTAGATGACTCGGATTTGAGTCATATAACTCGGATATTGAGTTAGATGACTCAGATTTGAGACATAAGTCATATTTGAGTAATATAACTCGGATTTGTAATCATATGACTCGGATTTGAGTCATATAACTCAGATTTGAGACATAAGTCAGATTTAAGTAATATAACTCGGATGTAAAATCAGTTGATTTGGATTTAGAATCAGATGACTCGGATTTGAGTCATATAACTCGGATTTTGAGTCAGAGACTCAGATTTGAGTAATATGACTCGGATGTAAAATCAGTTCAGATTTAGAATCAGATGACTCGGATTTGAGTCATATAACTCGGATTTTGAGTCAGATGACTCATATTTGAGACATAAGTCGGATTTGGATAATATAACTCAGATTTGGAATTAGATGACTCGGATTTGAATCATATAACTCGGATTTTGAGTCAGACGACTCAGATTTGAATAATATAACTCAGATTTGGAATTAGATGACTCGGATTTGAATCATATAACTCGGATTTTAAGTCAGACGACTCAGATTTGAATAATATAACTCAGATTTGGAATTAGATGACTCGGATTTGAATCATATAACTCGGATTTGAAGCATAAGTCAAAATTAGAATTATGCAACTCAAATGAGATAACTCGGATCATAACTTGCCTAAAGGGGTTAAAAGACCAGTGCCATAAATGGCTAGAAGTCATGTACTTACCCAAAGAGGTTAAAAGACCAGTGCCAAAAATGGCCAGAAGTCATATACTTATCCAAAGGGGTTACAAGACTAGATCCCAAGAAGGCCAGAAGTCATATACTTACCCAAAGGGGATAAAAGAGTAGTGCCCAAGAAGGCCAGAAGTCATAATTTACCTAAAGGGTTAAAATACTAGTGCCAAAGAAGGCCAAAAGTCATAACTTACCAAAAGGGGTTAAAAGACCAGTGCCCACGATGGCCAGAAGTCATAACCTACCCAAAAGGGATATATTACCAGTGCCCAAGAAGGCCAGAAGTCACAAACTTACCCGAAAGGGTTATATGTCGAAGGAATGTACAACCAGAAGAATATATGTCGGAAAACAACTCTAGGAATATTCTGACGTGGAGCCTATGAGCGACTCTATGAGTCCCACATAGCCTCGGGGACTAATGTGGGGGGTATACCCCCGGGTTTCCCAGAGTTGGTGTATCAAGTGATTCAATAGAGCTTTGAGTTACTTAATTAAAGATGAAAAATATAAATAGAGTAAAGAAAAGGAGAAGAAAAGGGACTAGGGCCGAATTAATACTAACTCGGCCTGGTCAGAATTCATCCCAAGCCGGAATTACACCTCTTGGGCCAAATCAAGGCTACAAGCGCCGAATTAAAGATCATAACCGCATGGGCCAAGTCATCTCATTCGGACCACCAAGCAAGCTCACCCCAGCATCGAGCGCTCCGCTATACCTTGACAGCCAATGTCGCCCTCGACGTATTTCCCGACAAACCCGTTACACTAAGACCGACGGAAACACGCCCTTTCTCGATCTCGCCAGGATCACGCCAGGCGCCCAACATCGCCAGCGTCGTCCCCTAGGTGGGCCAACACGAGCCAAGCTCGGCCCATCGCGGGGCTCGTCGACTCCAACCCTCCCACGCAACGCCATCAACCGCCGAACCGAGAACGCCCGGGTGGGCCGGCTAAGGCCGATCCTGGCCCACACAGGCAGTATTGCCACCTCGCCTCGCCAAGTTTGACTAGTCCCATCCCACCACAGGCCTCAAAGATGCTCTCCCCTGGAACCCTGGCTGGGCCAGGGCACAACCCCGGTTGGGCCAGGGCATAACCCGTCTAGGCCACAGCCCGACCCGGTTGGGCTGCTGCTTGACCCGGATGGGCCCTTTACTTCGTCTGGGCCAAGTCAGGTACGCTCTAGGCCGACACAGCCGGCCCAAGGACGAGTTTTACCTTATGTACTGTCATCTGGGGCGAGTTATAACGACCCGAACGCCTCCTTATTCATCTCCAAACGCTTCCTTGACCACCATATCGACGCTCCATCAAGCCAGGACAAGCTCCAAACATCGTGCCAGTCTTGGGGCGTTCATGGCTCAGACTGGCACATGCTACATGGAATATGCCCTTTGCATCTTAGGAGATGCTAGGTAATATGCCAGGCATCTCCAGAGATGCCAAGGAATATGATGAGCATCTCCAGAGATGCCAAGACATATGCTGAAAAGGTACCAAGCGTGTGCAACAAGCCTTGTCCCCTGGGGTCCTTTTATAAGGAGCACCAGGGGGATAATTACTAGGGAGACGACCGAAGGGCTCCTCTCCTCTCTGATCGCTAGGAGCTCTCCTTCCTTCTTCCTTCACTCTCATAGAGAGTTCTTAGATAGAAGGATAGGAGAAACAGCTCAAGAAGCACCATTGTAGCCACAAGTATGACAAGATATATGCGATTATATGTAGGGAAAAAGGTGTTATCTCAACAAGAGAGCCTCCAACCTAGATACATCATATTTCTCTTTGTTCTTACGAGTCCGGTCTTCACTGCATCATTCCTCCCCGGATTCCTCCATGTCCATCGGCCTCAACTTTAGCCTACCCATGGCATATGCCGTGATACCACCATGACAGACATGATTCAGCTTCAGCTTGTAAAGGATCTTGAAGATGATCCAGCTTTCCGGCACCTGAACCAACCGTATCTCCCTCCACATCTCTGACAATGAAACCCCAGCCTCCTGATTTGTCGAGGTGGTTAAAACTGCCATCAATGTTTATCTTCAGAGCCTCTCTTACTAGTGGTTGCCAATGTTGCACTGGTATTGTTTGCTGATTTTCCTTCTTTAGAAAGAAATCTATAAACTCCCTTGCAGACTTTCGTATTTGGAACATCGTAGCTTCGAGTTTGAATTCAACGCCCTCTGCACTCACTTTGTTCCTCGTCTGCCACCAATTCCATAACAAGGAAATAGCCAGAATTTACTTCTCATCAGTCATAGCTAGCAGGCTTTCGAGTAGGTCCTTTGGTGACGTACTATCAACATGCTCCAGGCATAACTCTTGCAGTCCCAATTATTTCCATAGTTTTTTTAACTAGCTTACACTTGAGGAAGGTGTGTACACCATCCTCGTCTGACACACCGGGCATATTGTATCAATCTCCATACCGCGTCGCTGGATGTTTTTACGGACAGGTAAACTGTTATGTGCCAATCTCCATAAGAACTGTTGTATCTTGAGCGGGCAGGGGGCACCCCAGATTGCTTGCCAATTAAATTTTGAGATATCGTTAGTACCACTGCACTCCGGTTGGCCCAAAGCAACTTGCTGCAATTGCCTACTAAGATTATATGCTGATTTCACTGAAAAACATCCCTTCAGATCATAGTGCCAGGCCCATTCTTCCTCCATGTCTTCCCGAAAAGGTATGGGGAGGATCACATCAGCATTTTGCTTGAAGAAAATGGATTGAACTAGTTGTCTGTCCCATAAGCCCGTATATGGGTCAATTAGTTCCGAGACTTTTGATATGATGGACAGCCGCTTTGGAGACCTGCTCATGCATCATGCTGGCGTGTCCTCATCCCAATCGTTGGATCATACTTCCATGTGAATGCTTTCCTACATACATGGACGAGGCACCACTGATTGTCACATTTTGCAAAATTATGCAACACCTACACCGAAAGATGAAGCATTTGAATTAAGTGGAGATCTCTGCCATATGTGTAAACCGTTGGCATTTAGTACCACTTAGGTTCACATTGGTGCATCTATAAAAATATACTCCTTCCATTTAGAAATATAAGACGTTTTACGTTTGATTTGATTCACAAACGTAAAACGTCTTATATTTCTGAATGGAGGGACGACAAAGTGTTCAACAACCATCGAACCTCTAATCGTCGAGCTCGGCTGCATGGTGAAGCCATCATGACCATGTGGATGGGTTCTTGGCCCAGTGGTGAGAGCGCATTGGCGCCTCCTAGGCAACCCGAGTTCGACCCGTGGGTCGAGCATGTGTGCCATACATCTACTTAATAAAATGTCAAGGGGGGTTCTTTCCCCGTTGGTCTAGTTTTTAAGTCATCACGGGACGTTGTGGTCTAACCTTTGTGGAGTAAGGTCATGTACGACGCAGGGGCTTAGGGGTGACGCTGGGATCTTTTTTTTGACCATTTTGCCTGATTCCCGATCGATCCAAGGATTACACCGCATATTCTGCTGTCACACGCTTGATCTTTTTTACCGCATGCGCAAATTAAGGAAACACCCAGTGCTTTGAACAGTGGCGGAGGACGGAAAAAATCCGAGGTAGGGCGAACTCCAATAAAAATAAGTACCAACTCGTTTTTGATGATTTTTTTCCATTGACAAAACTCTTTCAACTGTTGTCGCTACGAGTAAAAGCAATGCCAAATCAACAAGGCGATAAAGAATATAAAGCATGATGTATCATTTAAATATTAACATAATCTCCAAAATCTTTAATACTTCGCATATGCATAACAAATATCTTTAAGTTATCTTATATAGGCTCATGTTCATAATAAGATAAATCTCCGTAAGCTGAGAAATCTCATTCACATTGAAACTATAAAATTAGTTACTTGAGTCAAGACAAAAAGATCTGAAGAAACTCTAACGACAACTCATTAAAGCAACAATCAAAATCAGTTGTAATAGATTCTATAGAATAATAGAAAGTGTACATATTCCAAAATAATCAATAGTGACCTAGTCGTATTCTCTCTTTTAATTACTTTTTACTCATTTTGTTAGCATTTCATCCATACTTAGGATTGTAATATCATTTTTGCGCGAATTCACATCTTTCAGAAGGATCTAAACCATTATTTCTCCAATTGAGCCAGAATGTCAACTAGAATTTTAGATTAATAGTATGTACAAGCCAAAATAGAAACATAAAATATAAACCATCATATAATTAGAGTTAGTTCCGACCACATGTCATAAGGTGGCCAAATAACTCTCGGGTCCTCCTTAGATACCCCATCTAAGATATTGTTTAGAGTCTAATTTTATTAGATTGAGAATTAGATGTTGCAAAGAGAAACAATTGGTTTAAAACTAGACTATATCTAGACCTTATTTTACTTCGGAATCAGTTTTGTGCAGTGTTCACTAAAACAAGTATAACTTTCTCATACGAAATCCGTTTTCAGCGTATGACCACTCAAAATATTTAGAAAACACATACGCATCTAAAGCTTCTTGCCAAAAATCAAGGTAGGGTGGATGCCCTACCTTGCTCTACCGGGAGCTTCGCCCCTGGCTTTGGATAGACGCTATGTGCATAGCAATTTTCACTCTATGTTACTAGCAATTTTCACGGGGCAAAGCGTCTGGCGTTGTACAAGCGGAGGCTTGTCCAATCTCAGTAGCGCTTCAATAAACGCTCAGCGTTGGTAACTATAATGCTTAACTAATCTCCAAATCTTGTGATCTTTATTTTTATTTACGTAAGCGCCCCATGGTACATGCCCTAAGCAGGCCCCAGCCTGGGTTAAGTGAAACATCGACAACTCGTTCGTTGAGAATACTGTATATGCTGAGGTCCTTCATGGTGGCACGATCATCTTTTCAGCAATGTTGACATGAATGAGTGCCATCGAGGCTGAGTTGGAAGTGTGTCGCTCAAGTTTCTTCCTATCCCTCAAGTCATCAAATCTGCCAATTGTTGGATTATTAGGCACAATTTTCATGATTAATTTTAGAATATAAATCATGACAACAATAACTACAATCATGTGAACCTCTAACATACTAGATGTGTTAATCAACATGAACAGTAGCAGAACATATGCACTAACAACCATACTAAAGCAACAGATCTGACGACGGTATACGTACTGATCGGTTGCCGATGAATTCGTTGTTGGTGCAGCGTTTGCAGTAGACCGTCGAAGAAGTCGGCGTTGAAGACGACGAACACGAGCTCCGTTTTGACGACCGAAAAGACGCGCCGTGATGACGAACTTAAGCAGTCGCACAGAGCGCTTCCCAAAAACCTTATTCGCCATCTCCCGTACAGGATCGCAAAGGCGAGCGGTTCCGGAGACCTGCTCTCCCGACCGCCGATGCACGCCGGCAAGCGGGATGGAGTAGACTACGGTGGCGGCACAAGCAGAGAGGATGGCAAAACCGTAGATTGGTTTTCGGTGGTATTATGGTGGTAGCCGCGCAGGACTTTATATAGAGCGGCTCAGGAAACCCTAACGGAGGAAAACGTGGGCCGAGTCCACGTTGCGCACGTTCGGGTCAGTTACAGTAGCCCACGATCCGAGAGCGACCCGAATAAGCTAACCGTTTAACACGTCTGTCAAAACCACACAATTTTCCTGAGCAGCAAAGTAAAGCTCGGCTCGATTCCTGTAACCCATGCGGCACGAATACGCTGGCGTGACGTGGCGGGCATGCGGCGTCATCGGAGGAGGAGCGCACGCGTGTATCTCTCTTATTGCCACTCACTTACAAAGTGGGGCAACACTCCACCTTATAAGATGGTGCAACTCTCCTTCAACTTCCCATGTGGGACTAAATTTGAGCTCCCACTCCACTCCCATGTGAACTGTCACAAACATGGGCCCAAACACATATGGGCTACCACAAATTTGGGCTTGAGATTTAGGGAAAATCTGAAATACACATGGTCCTAAATGGTTTGGCCCATTATTTCTAACAATCCCCCACCAGATCTCAAATGCCTATTTGAAGATTTTCCAATCCTCGCTACTTGTTTACATACCAGTGTTTCACCAGAGACTGTTAAGTTGAACTTCCGCCTAGAATCTTGAACTACGTCTATTAACAACTTGAACAATGGACGAAACTTGAATTGCAAGTTTGGTGCCAATAGATTTCGCTCAAAATTATAACTAGTACCTGGCTGCTAGTATCCTACCCTGCGGGTTGGAGCATATGCGTCATACTCCCTAGTCTCTTCATGAGTTTGATAGAGATCACCCAAGTCTAGACCGCGATGTTTACAGTCGAACTCATATAGGTGTGTCCTTTCAAGAATGCCCTGTAGAACGACATCTTTGCTAATTAAAGCCAATAGAAACACATTAAGGAATGTTGCCAACATGCCTTATAGATTATGAGAGTTATGCATCTTCACATAGAGAGGGTTACAAAATACTCTCCTCCGTCAAACCACTAGCTTGTTCTTCCCAGGTCCTAATTCACGGGATCTCCGATCACATAGGTTGGATTACCACTAAGGTGTGACATCCATGGGTCTCAACCCCATCTCCCTCGATGCACTTTATATCACATTTCGTGATAGTCCCTTTGTAAAGGGATCTGCCAGGTTTTTATCTCTTTGAATATATGTAACAGTTATTACTCCAGAATTTCTCAATTTCCTGACAGATTTCAAACGTCTCTTCACGTGTCTTGATGACTTCGCGTTATCCTTAGAATTGTTTACTTTGACAATAATAGTTTGATTGTCACAATTCAAAAGGATTGCCGGCACAAGTTTTTCAACCACAGGCAAGTCCATCAAGAGCTCACGCAACCATTCTGACTCAACAGTGGCTGTGTCTAAAGCAGTAAGTTCTGCTTCCATAGTTGACCTCATCAATATGGTTTGTCTACGAGACCTCCATGACACTGAGCCACCTCCAAGGGTAAACACATACCCACTCGTGGTGTAGAGTTCATCAACGTCAGAGATCCAATTCGAATCACTATATCCTTCTAGCATAGCAGGGTTCCCTGAATAGTGAATCCCATAGCTCATTGTACCACATAGATAGCGCATGACCCTTTCAAGTGCATGCCAATGATCAATACCCGGGTTAGGCATGAACCTACTCAACTTGCTCACAACAAAAGAGATATCGGGTCTTGTAGCGCTTGCTAAGTACATGAGAGAACCAACAACTTGTGAATATTTCAGTTGATCTGTTGGTTCCTTCTTATTCTTTCGTAATGTCAAACTGGGATCATAAGGTGTTGGAGAAGTCTTGACATCATTAAAGCCAAATCGGCTCAAGACCTTCTCAACATAATGAGATTGTGTTAAAGTAATCCCATTCTCGTTCTTAATAAGCTTGATGTTCAGAATTACATCAGCCTCTCCCAGATCTTTCATATCAAAAATCTTTGACAGGAAAGACTTGACTTCATTTATCACTTTCATGTTTGTACAAAAGATCAGAATTCCATCCACGTACAAACATAATATAACGCTATCGCCCCCACCATGTCGATAGTAAACACACCTATCAGCCTCATTAATGACAAAGCCAACAGAAAGTAGAGTTCTGTCAAACTTCTCATGCCATTGCTTAGGTGCTTGTTTCAGGCCATATAAAGATTTTAATAACTTACACACCTTTGTCTCTTCACCTTTTACCACAAACCCATCAGGCTGATCCATATAGATCTCCTCTTCCAACTCTCCATTAAGGAAAGTTGTCTTCACGTCCATTTGATGAACGAGAAGACCATAAGAGGCAGCCAGGGATAGTAGTACTCGAATGGTGGTCAGTCTAGCGACAGGTGAATAGGTATCAAAGTAATCTTCGCCTTCTTTCTGTGTGTAGCCCTTAGCTATAAGACACGCCTTGTACTTATCAATAGTACCATCAGGTCTTAGCTTCTTCTTGAACACCCACTTACATCCCACAGGTTTACAACCATAGGGTCGTTCTGATAATTCCCAAGTTCCATTAGAAAGAATTGATTCTATCTCATTTTGGACAGCTTCTTTCCAATCATCTGCATCAGGGGATGTATATGCCTCAATAATGGATATCGGAGTATCATCCACAAGGTACATGATGAAATCATTACCAAAGGATTTTGCAACCCTTTGTCTCTTACTTCTCGTGATAGGTTCATCGTCATCCTTCTCAAGGAATTCCCCATGTGGTTGTTTAGTATTCTCAATAGATGCACTAGATTCATGAAGTATTTCAGAAGAAATCCTACCAATGCTATGCATATCTTTCATAGGAAAAATATTCTCAAAGAATGTTGCATCACGAGATTACATTATAGTATCAACATGCATATCAGGTACCTCAGATTTGACCACTAGAAATCTATAGCCTACACTCTGTGGATCATATCCTAGAAAGATACAATCCACTATCTTAGGTCCGATCTTGCGTTTCTTGGGGATCGGTATGTTGACCTTCGCCAAACACCCCCAAGTGTGCAGATACGAAAGTGATGGTTTTCTCCCAACCCACTCCTCATAAGGGGTCTTTTCTTTATTCTTGTTAGGAACTCTATTCAGGACATGGCATGAAGTCAACAAGGCCTCCCCCACCATGCCTTTGATAAACCAGCAGTGGCTAACATGGAATTCACCAAGTCAGTTAGCGTGCGGTTTTCCTCTCGTCAATCCCGTTTGATTAAGGCGAGTAGGGAGGCGTCCTCTCATGAATAATTCCGTGTTCCTCACAGAATTCGTCAAATATTTTGGGAAAATACTCACCACCATGATCCGACCTAAGACGCTTGATCTTTCTCTCTAGTTGATTTTCAACTTCGGCCTTATAGATGTTAAAGTAGTCTAAAGCCTCATCTTTAGTTTGCAACAAGTAAACATAGCAGAATTTAGTAGCATCATCTATCGATGTCATGAAATATCTCTTTTCACCTTTTGTCAACACACCATTCATCTCGCATAAATCAGAATGTATGAGTTCTAGAGGTGCCAAGTTTCTCTCCTCGGCAGCCTTGTGAGGCTTTCGAGGTTGCTTTGATTGCACACAACTATGACACTTAGAACCTTTGGCAATAGTGAAATTCGGAATTAAACTCACAATGGACATCCGAGACATCAAACCAAAATTAATGTGACATAAACGAGAATGCCAAACGCTGGTATCATCATTAACACCACCACAAATATGATTTACGGATTTATTAAAAAACTCTGAAAGTGAAAACCGGAACAAGCCTCTGAACTCATAACATTTACCAATAAATTGTCCATGTTTCGAAACAACGACTTTATTAGACTCTAAGACAACCTTAAACTCATCTCTGCATAGAAGGGAGCCACTAACGAGATTCTTGTTCATAGTAGGGACATGCTGCACGTTCCTCAGCTACACGATCTTTCCGGAAGTAAACTTTAGATCCACCGTGCCAACACCACGAATAGAAGCATGTGATGCATTCCCCATTAGGACGGATGAATCCCAAGCGACCCGATAAGAAGTGAACATAGAGATGTCAGGACACACATGAACATTAGCACCCGTATCAAGCCACCAACACGGTGATTGAAATACTGAAAGAACAATAAATAAATTACCATACCCATCAGTATTGCTAGCGGTCACGACGTTGACAGTCTTGGCCTTTTTCCCTCCGCGGTCTGGGCGTTCTGGACAGTCCTTGGAAAAGTGGACGGGCTCTCCACAAGTGTAACAAGACAGATCACTCTTGTCCCTATTCGTCTTCTTTTCTTCTTGAAGGTTGTAGTATTTACAGGCTTGTTAAAGGAGGGTTTGAAGTTCCCTTTGTTCTTGCCTACTGATTTGCCTTTCTGCATAAAGTTAGCAGTATCATGACTCTCTCCTTTCTCAGTACTGTCCTTAGCCCGAGCCTTCTCCTCAACATCAAGGGACGCTATCAGATTTTCAACTGATATCTCCTGTCTCTTGTGTTTGGGAGCTATGACAAAGTTCCTCCATGAAGGGGGCAACTTAGCAATAATGCAACCCTCCACAAACTTGTCGGGTAAGGTACACTTAAGGAGTTCGAGATCTTTGGCAATGCACTGTATCTCATGAGATTGTTGAACCACAGGAAGGTCCTTTGTCATCTTAAAATCATGAAAGCTCTCCATGATATACAGTTTACTGCCAGCATATGCAACACCAAACTTTGCATCCAGTGCGTCCCAGAGCTCCTTCCCATCTTTTATGTGCATAAACACATCACACAGACGGTCAGCAAGAATGCTCATAATACATCCCACAAAGACAGTATTAGCATCCTCGAACTTCTTCTGATCCTTGTCATATATAGTTCCTTCAGGCTTGCCTTTACTGATATGGAACACTTTCATCGTGGTCAGCCAAAGCTCATCCTTGTACTGCCACCTCTTAAAGTGCACACCGGTAAACTTATCCGGCCTCAGTGCATCGTTAAACCTGCCATTGTTAATTCAGGAAATTGCCTACAATAAGGTTTTTGGATTGTTGGATTATTAGGCATAATTTTCACGATTAATTCAGAATATAAATTATGACAACAACAGCTACAATCACGTGAACCTCTAACATACTAGACGTATTGATCAATATGAACAATAGCAGAACATACACACTAACAACCATACTAAAGCAATAGATATGACGCCGGTATACGTACTGATCGGTTGCCGATAAAGTCGTTGTTGGTGCAGCGTTTGCAGTAGATTGTCGAAGAAGTCGGCGTTGAAGACGACGAGCACGAGCTTCGACTTGACGACCGGGAAGACGCGCCGTGATGACGAACTTGAGCAGTCACGCGGGGCGCTTCCCAAAAACCTTATTCGCCCTCTCTCGTACAGGATCGCAAAGGCGAGCGGTTCCGGAGACCTGCTCTCCCGATCGCCGGTGCACACCGGCAAGCGGGATGGAGTAGACTACGGTGGTGGCGCAAGCAGAAAGGATGGCAAAACCCTAGATTAGTTTTCGGTGGTATTGTGGCGGTAGCCGCGCATGACTTTATATAGAGCGGCTCAAGAAACCCTAACGGAGGGAAACATGGGCCGAGTCCATGTTGCGCATGTTCGGGTCGGTTATAATAGCCCACGATCCGGGAGCGACCCGAATAAGCTAACCGTTTGACACGTATGTCAAAACCACACAATTTTCCTGAGCAGCAAATAAAGTTCGGCTCGGCGAGATTCCCGCAACCCGCGGGGCGCGCGCATCGTGATGAGACGAGCAGGCGAGCGGACGTGCGAGCGGCGGCGTCGTCGAAGGAGGAGCGCGCGCGCGTATCTCTCTTATTGCCTCTGACTTACAAAGTGGTGCAACACTCCGTCTTATAAGGTGGTGCAACTCTCCTTCAACTTCCTATGTGAGACTAAACTTGAGCTTCCACTCCACTCCAATGTAAGCTGCCATAAACATGGGTCCAAACACATATGGGCTGTCACAAATTTGGGCTTTGAGAGTTAGGGAAAATCTAAAATACACATGAGCCTAAATGGTTTGGCCCATTATTTCTAACACCAATAATACTGGAGACAGTTCCCATTGCAAAATTACATCAAATAAAGGCTGGGCGAGGTAGGTCAACATTATATATGAAGTGAAGGGATCAACGCTTTGTGATAGAGAGATCTGTTGTGTGAAGATTGGTAGAAGTAAAAATAAATTTAGTCACGAGTTAGCTGCATATGTAGAAGTAACGATCTTACAATGGCTTTGATAGGGTTCTTTCTAGTTGAACTAGAAATTATCGAGGCACCTGGTGTGCTCACCAATTGAGCTCCACTTCTTGGTTTTTGCAGTGAAAACACTAGTTTTAGCCTTCATCTGGTTTTACCTTGCAATGACGGTTGTCTAGAGCCAGGACCTCTCCGGGGTATGGTGAAGACCCATGATCTGACTTTTGTGGTTAGACATGGATACTACAACAATTTGTGCAATGTTACTTCCTTGGAGGCGTCGCTTTTAACGTCTAGATGTCGTCAATGGTGGTGATTTATTCATGTTGCTGCGAGCCTTTGATATAATCCACTCAGTTGATGAACACACTTTGCTGATCAATGCCAATCAGATTTTCCTTATGACCTCTGGATATTTTTTTATCCCCCAGTAACTCAGCCACCGTCTCACATGTAGGAACAATATGCTTGTATTCCATCTGTCCTAAAATAGATGTCTCAAATTTATCAAAATTTGAATGAATCTAGACACTATTTAGTATATAGATTCATCTAAAATTTAAAAAACCTAAGACATCTATTCTTGGACGGAGGGAGTAGTTTTTCTCGCAGAAGGTCAATAAGTACCATCATCTTTCGTACACACATGTTATGTATGTCCTGTGGCACATTGGGATTTGCCATAAACCGAAATGAGCATCATTCCAAAATCAAAACGTCTCCACCAACCTTGAATCTAACCACCGACATGGTGACAATTAAATTTGCCACAATTCTCTTTGAATATCACCATATATACATGCCGTTTCCTAGCTCATTGCGCCGCATATGACTAGATGAGCTAGCAGGGACAGTAGCAACTCACAACAACGGATGGAAATGGATAATATATAGTACTATACAATATGCTGCCATACATGGGCGTTGGAGGCACTGGGATATACTAGAAGAGTAGATATACTAGATGCATTCCCTGTCACAAAGAGCCATGCGGTTATTTCTCTTTGAATCGGGGCAGGAGGTCGATTCGACATAGCAGACGTGCTTATCATGGTGCGTCCTCATTCCTAATCGTCAGATCAGACCTCCTTGTGAACTCTTTCTTGCAAGGCAATCTTCGCTAAACACATACTCGATGCATTTGCCGCGTTCACAGGTCTGTAGTTACTACCAGAAAAGCACCTTTGTGCCGATGCTCATGCCTTGCTCAAACCTTTGGCTGCCCAATCACCAAATTACCCTGCACTTATCTGGGATTACCTTTGTCCACAAATAAGATCACAAGGCAGCTCCTCCAGCTTGTGGTCGAAAAAATTAGCAGAAGGCTACCTGTTTGGATGCCTAGACTGGAGGCGGAGTATGGATGGTCAATTCAGTTCTTTCGGCCATACCGAACTTTTTCATGGCATGCATCGAGTGGGATCAGGGAAGCATCGAAGCTGTTGACAAGTTTCGTCGCGGGTTTATGTGGAAGAACAAAGGAGAATGCCTAGGTGGACACTGTCTTGTCGCCTGGGAGGTGGTCACGATGCCAAAGAAGAAAGGCGGACTTGGTATTAGAAACCTGCGTACCCACAACCGTGCACTCATGGCAAATTTCACCGCCAAACTTCTCTCTTCAGGAATGGGCCCATGTTTCTCGTGGCTCGCGGACTGGTACTTATCAAACAACATTCCCCAGACGCTGCTGCACATTGACACTCCGTTCTAGAAATCTATTGTTGCGCTTGTTCCTACAGTGCAGAACGCAACTTTCTACAAAATTGTCCTGGGAGACAAAACTGCTTTCTGGCATGACAACTGGACCAACCTGGGACGTATATGTCATGAGATGCCAATTCTATACTCCTTTGCACTTGATCCTTGCTGCACCGTACAGTCCCATTGGCCAAATGGAACATGGAATTTGCAACTACATAGCCCTCTGTCTCACACTGCACAACTTCAGCTTCAGTTGTTGTTACAAGAACTAAACAACATCGGCCCACTAGGAGCCAACATACATGATGACAGGCTTTGGGTCACAACTGGGAAAAGCCCTATGACAAAGGATTTCTACAAGCTCTTTAGCGACAGAGGATTAGTTTGGGCACCTGGCAGATGGGTGTGGGGCAAGGTCATCCCACACACACACACACACAAAATCTTCCTTTGGCTAGCTTATAAGGGGATACTAAACACGAAGGATAATATGGTAGTCAAAAAATGGTGCTCCCATGTTGGATGTGATCAATGTCCAGCTGTTGAATCCGTGGAACACATCGCACTGCACTGCCGACAAGCAGATTGGTGATGACCCACAAGTATAGGGGATCGCAACAGTCTTCAAGGGTAGTATTACCCAATTTATTGATTCGACACAAGGGGAGCCAAAGAATACTTGCAAGACTTAACAACTGAGTTGTCAATTCAGCTTCACCTGGAAATAGTTCTTGCTTACAGAAGTTTATCAGTAGCAACAGCTTGTAGTAGCAACAACAAAGCAACAACAGCAGTGAAACATGATCAATAGTAACAATAGTAGCAAACAGTAGGATATGAGCGCGGTAGGCATAGGAATGGATGTACGGGCGTTGCATGAACGAATCTAAACATGTAACTTCAAGATCTAGGGTATTGCAGATAAATAAGAATAAGCATCCAAGTACTAAACAATCATAGGCATGTGCTCCATATATAGTCATGCGTGCTCGCAATGAGAACTTGCACAACATCTTTTGTCCTGCCAGCCCATGGCAGCGGGGCCTCTAGGAAACTACTGGAAATTAAGGTGCTCCTTTTAATAGAGCACCGGAGCAAAGTATTAACACTCCGTGAACACATGTGATCCTCACATCACAGCCATCCCCTCCGGTTGTCCCAATTTCTGTCACTTTGGGGCCTTTGGATCCGGACAATGATATGTGTACACAACTTGCAGATAAGATCACAAACAATACTATCATAATGATTCAATAATAAGTTCAGATCTGAGATCATGGCACTCGGGCCCTAGTGACAAGCATTAAGCACAACAAGTTGCAACAAAGTCAAATATCACTAATAGAGATACTAGGCACTATGTCCTAACAATCTTATTCGATTACATGATAAAACTCATCCAATCCCTACCATCCCCATAGCCTACAACGGGGGATTACTTACTCATGGATGAGGGAAACATTGATGGTTGATTGAGAGGCGTTGGTGATGACGATAGCGATGATCCTCCCCAAATTCCTCGTCCCGACATGGTACCAGAATGGAGTTTCTGGATCCGAATCTTGGTTTCTGGTGGTGGCGGCACAGCGGAACTCTTTCTGGAAAAACATAGACCCCTCCCCCTCGGTTTTTAGGTCAAGAGGCTTCTTATAGGCGAAGAGGGAGGCCGAGGGGGTGCCTGGGGTGGCCGCACCCCCTAGGCGTGGCTAGGCCTGGCCCACGCCTGGCAGGGGTGTTCCCCCCAGGCCGCCACTCCGTCTCGTACTCTGGCTCCGTGGATCTTCTGGTGAAATAGGATTTTTGGCATATTTTCCGGGATTTTTTTCTGATAGTTGATTTTCTGCATAAAAACTAGACACCAAGGTAATTCTGCTAAAAATAACGTCAGTCCGTGTTAGTTGTATCCAAATCACACAAGTTTAGAGGAGAAACAATATCAAAAGTGTTCGGAAAAGTAGATATGTTTTGGACGTATCAACTCTCCCAAGCTTAGCTTATTGCTTGTCCTCAAGCAATTCAGTTGAAAACTGAGTGCGATAAAAGAACTTTCATGAACACATTTGCTTCATATGATGTATATATTCTTAGCATAGGAGTAGATACTTAAACCATTCATAATAAGAAGTATGCAACTAAGTCTACTTAATAGTCATTGCAAGCTATGAAAAGAAACCAACTCAATAATAATAAGTAGCATGGAACACAAACATAAGCAACATTGCAATGCTCATAAAAAGGTATGATAGAGTGGTATCTCATTTGCCTTTGTTTGTAGATCACAATATAAATGCCAAGGCACCTTTGAAGTTTAAGTGAAGACTAGAAGTAAAGATATCAGAGATACAAGCATCAAAGTAATGACATAATTAACCAAGTTTTGAGACAAACACAAGAATGACAATTATGCTCTCAAGAAGGTGCTCATAGAATAAGTGGTGACACAACAAGGAAGTGAAAAGGTTTTGAAATGTTTGAAAGGCTTCCAAATGCTAAAAGTAAGGTACTCAGTAGCTTTGAGATCTCATTGCCCCTATCGTAGGCATCTTCATGTGGTTAAGGTGAAAATAAGGTCCAATCTGAGTTATATACTTGATAGACCATAAACTGGAAATCCCATGTCCCTTGAGTACGAGGGACGCTCCGCATGCTACTCAACTTTGGTTACCTGTAAGTTCTTGTCATTGTAAATACATGCATATCATAGAGAACCGCCAACGGGGTACCCCTTGCACATGATACAGGAACTTTCCCGTGATCAAAATGACAAGGCAAGCAGACAATGAGCATCTCAGCAATCTTTTTATTTACTATTTGCATAGATTTTTATCGAGTATGCTTCACAGATGCTCACTATGGTAATGTTGCAAGTTTCCACCATGATTAGGCATGTCTTAGGCTAGCGGCCGAGGCGTTTCTCTAACACATATATATACTTCATGAACTCATAAGCTCCCCTTTTATTTCACACCGACGACATCCGCACACAAAAGAGCAAGGTATCAACTGGATATGTATCCATAAGTGTTGAAAGCGTTCCCCCTGACAACACGGTTCTACTAACTCCCAACCTATAATTTGCAAGCATATAACTTTCATGGACATGTCACAATGGTTCAGGATTATTAAGTGCAAGAAATAAAGTATGGCATCAAGTTCGTGAGAGCTTTACTAACTAACTTTCTCAAAGCAGTCAAACATTTTATTTGGAAGAAAACAAGGCATATAGAATATGCACTGAAATAGCAAATGATGCTAATAGGTAGGTATGGTGAACACAGTTGGCAATATTGGCTTTGGGGAGTTGGAAGCACAAGTAGATCTCATACTCAGTGCAAGTGAAGGCTAGCAATAGAGAGGGAGCGACAAACGAGAGAGCAATAACTGTCATAATCATGCTTGCAAAAAAACATGACTAATTATGGCATGAAAATGATACAAGAACTCTGAGAAAAAATAAATCATCGAGGCTTACTGACTATTGTTTAGTCATATGCATGCGTGAGCATGTGCCAAGTCGATTCACATGAAATTTTTAGAGAATGATACCATAATATCATACCAAAGTATGAATAAAACAATGCGAGCAAACATTCGTATGACATGCTACAAACTATTAGCAAGCTGAAGCTAATCACAAACAAGCAAGAACTACTAAGCATACATCAGTAACATACTCCTTACATGAACAGACTAAGCATGCTCACCATGATGAGTATATGTACAAAAATGAAAACAAATAGAGTTCATTACCAGCCTCTTACCACACCTCGAGTTGTCTTAATCTTCATTATTGCCCTTCACTTGTGTGACTTGAATAATAACATGAAACCAAACTCCACTGAGGATGGCTGAACCCTGCAAAGAACTCACAAAACCAAAGAAGAAGAACAAATAGTTTTGGTGTTTTCGATTTTTTAAAGCAAGACAAACAAAGCAAAAACAAACAAAGCAAGAGCAAACAAAGCAAAAGCAAACAAAGCAAAATGTTTTTGGATTTTTCTTTAAGGCAAACCAAAGCTAAAAATCAAAGAAACAAACCAAGAGAAACAACGAAAATATTTTTGGTATTTTTGTGTTTTGAGAAAGCAGGAACAAAAACCAAAAATAAAGCGAAATAATGGATATACAAAGAACCGACTAAACATGCTATATAGACGAGTGTGATGTCGGTATACCTCCCCCAAGCTTAGGCTTTTGGCCTAAGTGGGGCTCAATAGCGCGAGTAGTAACCCCAAGCTGGTGGGTCATCATAGGAATGATCATAGTCAGGCGCTTGCGATGAAGAAAAAGATGCGCCCCAATCATAGGAGGGCTGCTGGTATGAAGACTCTCCCAAGTTGGAGGGCTGAACCGAATCATCTTCGACATCCTCTCCAACATTTTCCTCTTGCTGGAGAGCTCCGCCATGTATGTGTCAAACTCCTCCTCCGTGAGCGACCATCCTTGCCTGTTATCAAAATTAAACAAAGCAGGTGCAGGCAAATAAACCATTTTCTCAGTCCTACCCCCTCTCCAACCACGCTTGGCAAAAGATAGTTTATATGGTAAACTTCTCACAGTAGCCCCTAGAGAAACACCTTTGTCACACCAATACTCATTATTGTATAATATTGTGCAACGAAAGAATGTAACCATTGCACATGTATTAAATAAAGTACCTCTAAACATTGGGGTTCGAAGGGTACTTTCTGGCAATAAGTGAAATCTTTGGATACATTTGTGTCAAACACTGATGTTGGTTCAGTTGTCGGATGATCCGGATAAGTTCGTTTGGAACTTGACATCATCCGGGCTGTTTTCAGTCAAATCTATGTATGAAGACTTTATGAATGATCATACGGTCTTTCTTCAGAAGTATCTTTGGAAAATAAAAATCCCACTCAAGATAAAGATTTTTATGTGGTTTCTCAATAATAAGGTGCTCCTTACAAAAGATAATCTAGTTAAAAGGAAATGGGTAGGATGTACTAAGTGTTGTTTCTGTGGATCACAGGAGACCATAGAACATCTATTTATATCTTGTCCTTTTGCTCGTCTTTTGTGGCCCATTATTCATTTTGCTTATAATTTACCCCGTCCGACTACTCTACAAGCATGTTTGGTAATTGGTTGAATAACATTGATAAATCATCTAAGGCTAGTATTCGCATTGGCGATTTAGTCTTATGTTGGTCTATTTGGAGATGTCGAAATGATATTATATTTAACAGAACAAAAACTTTCAATCTTTTGCAGGTTATCCATATGGTGGCACATTGGATGCAACTATGAGCGCTTCTATCGCCGCAAGACCAACGGAATATCATGGCTACTGGGTGCAGCCGTCTTTTGATGGTCGTTGGTCACATTTTTAATCAGTCTGGCTGACTGCGTTTTAATAGACTAGAACATGATGTTTAGTCTTTTGACTCATTTATTCCAATGGTTGATACATGTGTCGACCTTGAGTGATCCTTGAATTGTAATAATTTGGATTTTTAAATATTTATAATAAAAGGTTGTGTGCATCCCGATGCAGAGGCGGGGTCTTATTCCCCTTTTGAATAAAAGTAACAATTTTTGGGTCACTTCTACACGGTCATACAAGACCTTATTATCATGGTCAGCTCATCGGAAGTTGCTTGTGTTAAACCATACCACTCACAGTTTCCGATAAAATCACCACTCTTACGATGGATGATGGAACAATTTGTGAGAGCATACATGATACATGATAAAAAATGAACCCAGCTGTTGTTATGCCACAAATAACTTCTATTGTGAACCGTCTATAGCGCCACTCACTTTCATGAGGTTATTAGTGACCATTCTTTCGAGGTTGCAACCAAGTTTCTTTATTCGATCCTTGAGTTGAATTTCTAGGAACACCATTGGACATATGTTATAGTCTTATAGAGCAGATCATCTTATATTGCTCGCTTAATCAAATGTATGTTTGCACCTAAATAGACAATTTCATTGAATCTATTTTGGAGCAGAACATGTTTGATCTGGCTTTAAGTTTCGAATACCAATGGATCCAAAGTAGCTAGTAGTTCATGAAAAATGGTTCGATTGCAACATGAGAAGAGGCTCAGAATAGCGGCCTTCTCATCTTAGGCAGCAACTGGGTATCATGGAGGAGGTCAGGAGTGCTCAACACCATCTGGAATGAGAAGCGTCATCAGGGTGGGGAGAATGATGTAGTAAAGGAGGTGTTAAAATAGATTGCCTAGCATTTTTCATCAATACATATTTTGGTTCATCAGTTGGCTAGCGCATCAGTTCAATATGGCATTAGAGCCACAAGGTCTCGAGATCAAATCTTGGCCAGCACACTATTTAATATAAAATTAGTTACGATCTTTCACCAATCTCACATCAATGAAAGTTAGGTTTTAGAGTACGGTTGCACAACGAGTTGAGATGGAAAAGATCCATGCCGTCCCAAACACGATGGTTTGTATTGGCAAATAGTTATTAACAAAAATACTATGTGTGGCATGGATTCTCTCGTCTTGAAGATGCTAATGCAGGCATACAATTGAGGAGAGCCCTTACATTTGGACATATACATGTACTTTTCCGAAGACGGTAGTTTTGCAAGTTGCAACAATAATTCCAGAATAAATGTAAACATAACATCCTATATATCCTATATAGAGAATTAATGGGGGAAATAGACATGATAAATCCACCCGTCACTATATAGGATCATCTGGATTATTGTTTTTTTGGAAATGGATCGGGACTATTGTTGGAATACTTGTATATATAACTGATGTTTAGTGAAGCCGTAATCAGTAATCACTAGTGCCTTCACTCCGCATGCCATTTTAGTCTCGGGACTGTGGCTGTCCTGAAGCACAGTCGCGAATCATCCAGTAGACTGGAATCGGTGCTTACTACCTCGATGAGTTGTTTGCCCCCACTTTTCAGACACATAGTGAATGATTATCTCAAGATGTACTCTCGTAGTACTTCAGGGTGCTGGATGAGAACCTATGATCTTTGATCGGGCAACAACGGTGTTTGGCACTGTTTTCTTTTTAAAGGCGTTGTTATTGGAGTAAAGGACTACTGGTGTTGTTCTGATGGTGTCACTGTCATTGCTTTGAGGATTAGTTCTCTGTAGCGGGACTTTTTTGTTTTGTAATTCTTTTTTCTTTTTTCTGGGCTGTGTGCATCCGTAGGGCCGCTAGGGCATGCGTTGTTGCAGAGGCTGGGTGTAATTGATATTCCTGTGATATTAATATATACTCTTTTCTAAAAAAAGATGCTGGATGAGAAGCAGAGCGCCATCATAGGAGATGGCATTTTCAGCCATTAGCTGTGAGGACTAATATTTAAGAAAAATCACACACTACATTTTTGCATATTGTTTGGGTCGACAGGAGTCGGAACGGTCTTGGATAAAAAATCTTACTATTAACCTAATTTATTCCTTCTCCATATCATCTTTGTAGAATGGATTTTACTCTTTCGTACTCTCTAATGTCGTTTAATTCCACTAGCAGTTGGCGGCGAAGGACCAATTTCCTTTTCCGCTTTTACTTTTTGTACACTGGATTGCTGGTGTCGATGTATTCCGTGTTATCTCTCTGACAGTGGATTTCGATTCCTTGTGGCTTTGTTCGGTTAATCCCCACGTCACAGGGATTGGAAAGTATTGGAGTGGATTTGAGAGGATTTTGATTTGTATGGGATTTAATCCACTTTAATTCCTTTCAATCCACTTCAAATCCCAGCTAACCGAACAAGCCCTGTTGGGGATTGCTTGGGGAAAAAATCTTTGTAGAAAGAAGGTTGACGGATGTTTGATATATTTGCAATATTTCACACAATAATTTACAGCACACGTCTCGGGCCCTTTATTTTGCAGAGGACAATAGTATTGCAACAATAGTTATTATTATCTGATAGTAGGTGTTGATCATATACTCCATATCACCGTCAACCGATTTAATGGGAACCGCCGTGCTCCAGCCGCTCGTCACAGTGTTTGCATATATACACTACCCTCATTTGTGCTTCTTGTTTCCATCAGATCAACCGAGGAGGCGAGGAGAGCGTCGCAATGTTAAAATTTTCCCGAGATAAGTTTGATGGGAGTGAGAGGCATCCAGAAAAAAAACAGCGCTGTCCAGATGAATCAAGCTGTACATGGAAGATTTAGCCGTAGCGTTGGCATACTTGCCAAAGCTCATGTTTCGTGCGCAGCTGTCAGCATGACTGCTGCCACACGGAAAGACCTGGTCTCGCCACTAAGTCCTTGTGAAGTGAAGTGAGGAATCATGCAGGTGATCGGGCGTAGTTCCGTAAACGCAAGATACTTGGGGGATCAACGCGCCAGCATCGGGAATCAGTGGAGGTCATCCACACCTATTCCCACCCCGCTGCTAGACGGCAATGAGTTCGTGAAAGGTCCTTTCACGCTATGATGGCCATGACTCACCTAATTTGCTACCAATCAAGGGTCGTGGACCTCAATGAAAGCTTTTTATGAAGTACTTGGTGAAAGATTCGACCATGTGACTAAGAATATTGTTGATAAATTGGCTAGAAGGATTGGACATGTTAAGAGTGTAGAGTTGCAGCATCCTCGCTGGTTTGAAGGGGATTATATTAGAGTTCGTGCTATAATTGATGTTAACAAGCCTTTAATCCGTTGGACCCCTCTGAATATAACTGGTAAAGGTCGTACTCTGCTACATGTTAAGTATGAGAAGATTGGATATTTTTGCGACGTCTGTGGTGTTCTGGGTCATGATCTTGAGGAGTGTGGAGATGGAGTTCACAATCCAGAGGATATCCAGTACGGGAAGTGGATGCTGGCTAAGAGGAGAACCCAAACGAATACCATCCCAAGCTTTGTGGCCCCTTTCCTGCAAGGGGAAGTGGGCGAGGCCGTGGTGGTCGTGGTGATAATCTGTTTGCTGGTATCGTAAAAGGTCATCAGGAGAGGCACATCTGGACAACGAGGACGATCTGAAGGATACCGCCTCGAGTCCCATGAAAGTCAATGCGGAGGTGTTAGGAGAGGATATGGAGCCTGGTGGGGGAGGGACCTCGGCTAGGAGGAACCTGGGGTTTGAGAACATGGAGGAGGACCTGGCGACCGCAACAACAACAACTGTGCCTGAGGATACTGATCCTACAGTACCCCCTTTACCCTCTACGTATGTGAAAACTAAAGACAGAACAAGACAGAGGACTACCTCATCTGGAAACTCTTTGGCATCATCGGCGGCCTCCCCTGAGGGGGACCGCCGGGCCTAATGTGTATCATAGGCTGGAACGGGGCACAGGGCAACCATGACCGTTCAAGAACTGTACTGCCTTGTGCAGACCTATAAGCCCTGCCTAGTCTTCATTTGTGAAACTAGGCAATCTAAGGAGAGGGTAAAAAATCTACGTTTCCGGATTGGTATGAAGCATTGCTTCCATGTTAAAGGAGATGGTTCAGGGGGAGGGATGGCCCTCTATTATCAAGAGGATATTGCAGTGGAGTTACTCTCGTTCAGTGCTCGCCACATTGATGTGCATATCAATGGTGGCCCGTTTGCTACTAAATGGAGAGGTACCTTTGTCTATGGAGAGCCTCGAGCTTGTGATCGCCATCATATGTGGACGACACTGCGGCAGCTGAAGCCACGCTCTTCTGAACCATGGCTGATGATGGGGGATTTCAACGAAGGCATGTGGCAGGAGGAGCATTTCTCAAGGACGAGAAGATCGGAACGGCTAATGATGGACTTCAGGGAGGTTCTGTCCCACTGCGATCTGCACGATATAGGGTTCACAGGTACACCTTGGACATATGATAATAAGCAGAAGGGTGATCGCAACGTCAAAGTCCGGCTAGATAGGGCAGTCGCGTCTCCCTCGTGGTCTGCCTGCTTTCCATTGATGCGTCTGAGGCATCTCACTTCGTCTAGATCGGATCATTGTCCCCTTTTATTAGGCGCTGATGTAGTGCATGAATCGAGGCTGGCGAGGCCTATTCGCCGCTATGAGGTCATGTGGGAAAGGGAGCCTTTGTTTCCTGCAGCTGTTGAGGAGGCCTGGTCCCGTCGAGTCCCTGTGGATGACTTGGGGGACATGGCTATGTCGATGAAAACAATGATGGCCAGTCTGCACAGCTGGAAGACTAAACATTTTAAATCTATTCCAAGGGAGATGGATAAAAAGAGAAAAGAACTCGAGACCCTCGTTGTGCTATCTGATGCTGAAAGTATCACAAGAAAAGAAATGCTAGCAAGAGAGATGGATGAATTATTATATAGAGAGGAGATTATGTGGTTACAGTGATCACGGGTTGCGTGGCTTCGGGAAGGTGATCGTAACACAAAATATTTTCACCGGCGCGCATCTTGGAGGAGGAAGAAGAACCGTATTTGCAAGCTTAAACGCCCTGATGGTTCTTGGACCATGGATTCCCGTGAGATGGAGGATTTAACGTCAGAGTTCTTCAAGAATCTTTATACTCGTGAGGATGATATTGACCCGAGAGTCATTACGGAGTTGCTGCAGCCTTGTGTGGATACGGATGCTAATGAGAGACTTTGTGCCCCTTTCACTGAGAAGGAAATTAGCGATGCATTGTTTTAAATTGGCCCCCTTAAGGCGCCTGAGCCTGATGGGTTTCCAGCTCGTTTCCTTCAGTGTAATTGGGACCTATTAAAGGATGATGTGGTGAGGGCGGTCCAGCATTTTTTCACGGCGGGAGTAATGCTAGATGAGGTTGACGACACAGCCATTGTGCTAATCCCAAAGAAAAATGATCCGGAAGAGTTTAAGGACTTTCGGCCTATCAGTTTGTGCAATGTGATATTCAAGGTGGTCTCAAAATGTCTTGTTAATAGACTTCGCCCTATGTTACAGGATATCATCTCCCCAACGCAAAGTGCTTTTATCCTGGGCCGTCTTATTACGGATAATGCTTTTGTGGCCTTTGAGTGTATTCATGCAATCCAGAATGGTGGTGCGTCGAAGAAGGAATTTTGTGCGTATAAGTTGGATCTGGCCAAGGCTTATGATCGTGTGGATTGGAGGTTCTTGGAAGGGGTTTTAGAGAAATTGGGCTTTCATAGTCAATGGATCCGGTGGGTGATGGCTTGTGTGACCACCGTTCGTTACTCTATTCTCTTTAACGGTCAGAGTTTGGACCCCTTCACCCCGTCTCACGGCCTCCGCCAAGGTGATCCACTTTCTCCATATTTATTTCTCTTTGTGGTTGATGGTCTATCTTGCTTGATTAAAAAGGAGATTGAGGATGGGGCCCTTCAGGAGCTGCACATCTGTCGGCGTGCTCTAGGCGTGTCACATCTTTTATTTGCCGATGACAGTATTCTCTTCTTCAAGGGTTCAGTCAATCAAGCTTCTGTGGTTAAATCAGTTCTGGAAAAGTATGAGAGAGGTACGGGCCAGCTGGTAAGTTTGGGAAAATGTTCCATCCTTTATGGTGATAGGTGCTCTTCGGAGGTTCAAGCTGAGATAAAGGCGATCCTAAGATATGATACTGAATGCTTTGAGGAAAAATATTTGGGGCTTCCCGTGCCCGAGGGACAAATGAAAAAAAGGAAAACTTCGGTCTACCAAGGAGAAATTCGCTAAACGAGCCAACGATTGGTGTGAGAAATACATGTCAGGGGCTGCGAAAGAAATCCTAGTGAAAGCGGTGCTGCAATCCTTGCCGACATACGCTATGGGCATCTTCAAAATTCCTGTCGGGTTGGTAGATGATCTGTCCCAAATTGTGAGGAATTTCTGGTGGGGTGATAAACATGATAGGCGACGTATGCACTGGATGTCCTGGGAGAAGATGACACGTCCCAAATCACAGGGTCGTATTGGCTTTCGAGATCTCCCTATCTTTAATTAGGCCTTACTTGCTCGGCAAGCGTGGAGGTTGCTCTACGCACCAGATACTCTGTGTGCTCGGCTTCTCAAAGCCAGGTACTACCCCTCGGCAAACTTACTTGATACCGCCTTCATTCAGAACATGTCGGCTTCGTGGCAGGGAGTTATGCATGGACTCGAGTTACTTAAGAGAGGTGTGATTTGGCGCATTGGTTCTAGATCCCAGGTGAGGATTTTCCGTGATAATTGGATTCCCCGACCAGGAGCGTTGGGTGTCATTGCTCGGAGGGGGAACTCGAGAATAAAATGGGTTAGTGATCTCATCAACCACGACACAAACTCTTGGGATGAAGGAGCGGTCAGATCATGCTGTTCGGTATATGACGCAAATGCCATTCTATCTATCAAACTTCCTACTAGGCAATGTGAAGATTTTGTGGCTTGGTATCCTGAGAGCAATGGTCTTTTCTCTGTTCGGTCGGCGTATCGGTTGGGTATGGAACCTACTTACAATGCTCTGTGCAGGGGTCAGTCGAGTTCTGAGCCAGCTGGGGATAAGCGGATATGGGACCTTGTGTGGAAGGCAAAGGTGCCGAACAAAATTCGGGTCTTCGCTTGGAAGGTGGCGACTTCCTCGTTGGCTGTTAAAGAGAGACTTAGTCAGCGCATCCCAACTGTTGATCCAGTCTGCTCTATTTGTGGCCGGGAAGCTGAGGATGAGCACCATGCCCTAGTTCGGTGTACTATAGCGAGAGACCTAAGAGAAGAGATGCGCCATGTGTGGGCTCTACCTCCAGAAGAAGTAATCCAGGCTTCTGGCTCAGAGTGGCTTCTCACGTTGTTGCATAGGATTTCCACTGTCATGCGATCACAGGTCCTTTTCCTGCTCTGGAGGGTCTGGCATCATCGCAATAACATTGTCCATGGGGACGGTAAGGCCTCGGTTGCTGCATCAGTAACTTTCATTAAGAACTACATGATCTCTTTCTCATTGTGGCGCCCTTCCTAATACCAAGGGGAAGGAGAACGTTTTTAATGATGATCACTTGGCAGGCCCAGTCACTATACAGTCTACTTGGAGACCACCAGAGGAAGGTTCAGTGAAAATGAATGTGGATGCGGGCTGGGATACCCATTCTAGGAGGGCTGGCTTAGGTTTTATCATCAGGAATCATCTCGGCAGGCCGCTTTTTTCGGAATGGAAATTTATTCCAAACAGTTCTAGTGCCGAAGAGGCCGAGCTCATTGGCCTCCTCGAGGGTTTAAAGTGCCTGTCTGTTCACTTTTCTGGCCTAGCAACGTTGGAGTCTGATTGCTTACGGGTTGTGCAAACCTTATTTGATCCAGGTGGAGATCGATCGGAGTACTAGAGCCTATACTGTCAAGCTAAAGAGATTCTGAGGAATTATGCAGGGATTACTGTAGCCAAAGTGGATCGGTCTAGTAATGGTGCTGCTCATGCCTTGGCTCAATTAGGAAAATCAGGAACTAGTGGTAGTTCTTGGGGATCACCGCCGAGCTGCGTCTCGTCTATGGTTGATCGTGATTGTTTGAACATTGTGTAATCTTTGGAGGAGCAAGTTTTTTACGCACTCTTTTCCTTACCAGGGTACCTGAGGGGACTGGAAAGTTTTTAATGAGGCAGCTTGCTGCTCATATCCTTATTAAAGTGTTCTTACTTCAAAAAAAAAGATTCAACCATGTGACTAGTACACGTAAGTGAGTGAGGACCTTCTCCAAATATGAAAGAAAAGTGAAGGCTTTCTTAGTTCTAGAAGAGAAATTTTATATTATATGACAATCTTACACGAAATCACAATTTTTTTGATTAAGGATATTTTTTCCATTAAGATGATTAAGGATATTATTTTTTCTAGATTTTTAATTACTGATAGTGGGTCTCATTTTATAAAAGGATATTTTCAGAAAATTCTTCATAAGTATGAGATCGAGCATCGTGTAGCTTCACCATATCACCCACAAACTAGTGGACAAGTTGAGCTTTCGAACCGGGAGATTAAGAGCGTGTTTGGTAACATGCATTCCCTCCAAACAGGACTTGGCCCATTTGGTTTCCCGCACGACCGTTGCGTTGTTTTCAGCGCGCTCTGTAAAGCACTCCAGGGCCAGGCCCAACTACAACGCTTGAATCGAGTGTTTTCGTGGAGCCATGCCCTGGAGCTGCAAAAAAGGGGTGGCGGATGCGCGCACCATCCGCGGGGGCACATGCGGGAAAGAGAAGTTTCCCGTCCCTGCTTCGCACCAAGAGTACCCTCACCTGTTGGGGTGGCTCACCCTACCCGTTGGCCCTCTCCAAAATCCCCCTTCCTCTTGATTCCACAGCATGAGTGGCGGAGTGTAACATCCCAAAAATATGAAACAATGATCATCAAACTCTAATTACAAAAATTAGGGTTAAGAAAAACTTTGATTAATTAAAATCATATGAATGCATGTGTGTATGTGATGATTTGATAAGTGCATGAATAGACTTATGTGATTAACCTAAATAGCAAGAAATGGTTTGAAGATGAAAATAACATCATCTAAAACAATTCCATGCAGAAACAAATCAAGAGAAAATAAAAAACAAATCAAATAAAGCAAATGGTCATTTTTGCCAATCTTGCTCACTAGGTCACTTTGAGTGTTACTAGTCCAAGATTTCAAACAGAAACTTTTCCAATTCTTTTGACCCCTTGCAAGACCAAGTAAAAGTGAATCAAAACCCACCTTTCAAACTTGCAGAAACATTTGTCAACCTCATTCAAACCACAAGTAAAAATTGAATCTTTATCATATGTGAGGATCACACATTTTTAAAACCTAACCAAACCAATGCCCCTTGACTAATCCAACTAACCAGAGACTCCCTAGTATGTGCCTAGCAAACCCACCAAATTTGAATCCAAAATTAAAATTTGAATTTCTTTCGGCCATTTCATCAAACACATCGTGACCAGCAAACAAACAAACAAATAACAAACACTATAGTGAGTAGTGATTTTGGTCAACCTTGTTCCCTCTCTAGCTCTCACTACACTCTCAGTAGATGAACTAGCCAAATTAACAAGCCTTAGCACCACTGTGAGCTTGGCATAGCCATTAATGGTGACCATGCCGAGCCCCTTTGCCAACCCCAATGTGGATAGCAAGCTACACGCCTCTCTAGCCCCGCCAACCTTGTCTCCCAGACGTAGCACCGTCCACCGCCACTCCCTATCCCAGCCTCGAGCACTGCCAGCCCCTCGACCACACTACCCGAGCATGCCAAATCCCTCTGTGTGTGCCGAGAGCGCGCCAGTGCGCCACACTCGACCAGCGCCCACAGACCACGCGCCGCCTTCGCCGCTTGCAGACCTGATCACCACCTCCACAGCAACCCCGCAGACATGCCCGTTCGCCGCCGCGTGGACCACGCATGCTATGCGCCATTAAAATCCCCGTCGGACCCGCCTAGAGCATCAACGCGTTCCGATCGATCAGCACCGCCCCACGCCTCGCCACCATGCCGTTGAGCTTTGCCAGGGAGCACAACACCGCCCCTATCGTCGCCCATGCCATTAGCCCTCTGTGCTGTCGACCACGATGAGCTCAGCCCGCAACCTTCGGTCCCCTCGTCGCACTATAAAAGGAGGCCTCCCCCGCTCGTTTTCTTCACACCAGTTCACTCCCCACCTCTCACTGATCACACCCACTCACTCCCGGAGCAAGGAGAACACCAGGTGGCCGGAATTTCACCAGAGTTCGCCACTGTAGAGGAGGAGAGGCGCCATCGATTGGAGCCGCCCCAGGAGAAGCTGCTGGTACCAGGAGGATCGCCGTCGTCGACTTCGTCGTTTGCACCCATTGCCGACCATCGCCTGAGCCCCGGTGAGCCTCCCACGACCCCCACTGGCCGTGCTAGGGTTCGTGCTCGTCGCGTCCTGTTCAGGCGTGGACGATGAACCCGAACCGTTCGATTAGAATTAGATCCCACGGTCCACATCGCCCCATACCACTTTGCCACTCGTTGTCTCACTGACGAGTGGGGTTACTCACTTAAACAGCCCGCGTAAGCGCTGTGCCTAGTGGGCCGTCCCATTTAAACCTCCCGCACGACCCAACAATTCAAACTTATGTTTATTTATTTATTTTCAAACACAGTTCTGTACCTAGATTCAAAAATCAACCTAGCTCGATGCACTAAATCAAATTACATGAAACCAATTTTTTGGAAAGGTACTAGAGTGCTTAATCCAAGCCCGTTGGATTCAAACCCTTTAGATTTGTAGATCACCCATGGTAAAAATAACAAGGCAGAAGCTTTTCTGCATTCAAACATTTTTCAAAATTTAACCATAAGAGTTTTTGAGTTGATTCCAACTCTAAAAAATCACATTTAACTATACCTTTAAGAATATATAAAAATATATAGGTTTACTTACAGAAATAATGTTCAAGCAATAAAAAAATGCCACATAGGCATTTCTAGTCACTTTAATTAAATAAAATAAAAAGGTTAAACCTTATTAAATTGTGACATCATTTTAAATCACATTCCCATGTACTGAAATATGTGGTGATGACATGTGCCCACATGATCCCATGTTTGAGTGGAGAATATTAAATCTTAATTATTTTTTCAATGAGGAGAAATTACTTTTCTAGAAATTAAATAAATAAGACAAGTGCTTTAATCTTGTAATGTTAGTGATGATGATAGATCATCTAGTGTGAACCTTTGTGTGATCATTAGAGATAGTTAAGTATTGTTTGGTGATT
Organism: Avena longiglumis; assembly: GCA_030063025.1. Classification (NCBI taxonomy): domain Eukaryota; kingdom Viridiplantae; phylum Streptophyta; class Magnoliopsida; order Poales; family Poaceae; genus Avena; species Avena longiglumis. Next base: position 469,137,172 of record CP125976.1, read on the forward strand.
GTGTACCTCGTATTTATCTATAGACGCTAGTACCGACCAAGGATACGAGGAGGAAGGAGGATACTACGAGGAAGAAGCCGAGGAGAACTTCAACCACTGCTCTACATAAGGCAAGCTTATACTAATATCCTAGCAAGCCTATACTTGCAATCTAACACTTGCAAGATACCCTACTTATGCAAGCTATTAACTCAGCAAGCCTCACTATACAAGTTGACTTAGCAAGCTTACACCACTTGATATCCAATCCTAGTTTTACTTGCAAGCTTAAGTATTTTAATTCTTCATCAAAGCTTTCTCTTAGAGTTTACTTAGCTAGTTGTAGCTATTAGAAGGATATCGGAAGGTAGCATAAAGGGCATAAAATATGGCCTAAGTTAGATAATCTTGATTTCATCCTAAGGCATGAGATTGAACTTAGCTAATCCCCACTTGTAGATGCTAGTGCTAAGCATAAAAATTGATGAACTATAGATGGGAATACTTGGTGAAAATGGTTATGAAAACCTTAGAATGATGAGTCATTATTGTTGGGGATATGCTATATGGGTATCCCTATAGCATGTCTCTTATCCGGCTAACCCGGGTGGCCCACAATTGGTAGCATGGCCTTTGGCCTGCTGGGAGGCCCAGTTAGATGGATCCAGAAGGGAGGCCCATACCGGATAAAGGAAGGCTACGGTGGAGTCACTGACGTACCCGGAGCCTTGGAGTGCAAGATACACAAGACTAGTAATGGACGGTGTAGAACTCTGTAACTTGTCCGGCTAGGACTTTTTCCTGTAACCCTGGAACTTGGCAACTATATAAGTCAGGCCTATGGGAGCCTTTAGGGCACAATCTTAGACAACTACACACAATCTCGCATAGTGAACCAATCCCTGTAACTCGGCGTATTGTCCTTATAGTTATTTATAGAAGGAGTAGGATTCCGCCACCATCGTGGGATCTGAACCTGGGTAAGATATGTTACCTCGTATCCGTCAACCATCCGCCTTCCCCCATGTCTCTAAACACGCACTGTGAGGACCCCTCCATGGTGTACTCGTCGGCAATACCACGACAGTTGGTGCCCACCGTGGGGCAAGAGGCGCTTCAGGCTCTTCAGCGGGCGAGGACCAAGATCTTCGCGGGAATCGGCGAAACCGTGGCCATTGGTCGCATTATCTTCTCCGGCAACATTCCAATCGTCCCTCCCGACGAGTTCTGGATCCCGGCGAAGAAGAGCCCTATGCGGTGTTCGATCGTTCCTATCAGAGACATCCACCTCTTCATCGGCGAAACCGACTCGGGCACTAGTTCCCTGGGAGTCGGAGGAGCATCAAGGCCCGCATGGACCGCCTACGGGGGAAGGATACGTTCGCGGAAGGATCTATGTCGGATATCTCTTCGGAGTTTGTTGGCAAAGATCGGAAAAATTCAAGGCCCACCCAAACCGCCCCTGTGCAGGATATAAAGTTAGAAGATCACTGCAAATCCACCGGCTTCGCCCGTGCGTTTGGAAAGCAGAGATCCAAGTTCGTCGGCGTGGTCACCATCTTCGATCTGGCACGCTATGTTCAGAGAGATGGCAAAAACCCCAGCGATTACCTGGCCAGGTGACTCCGTATACGAGCCGATCTGGCCCACTACCCTGATGATAACGCTTTGTATCACTTCGTGGAAGGATTGGACCGTGGCACGCTCCTCCGACATTCTTTAAGACGGCAGCAGGAAACAGGGCGCCTTACCCTCGAAGAGATGGTGAGCACCGTCAACAACTACGCGGAAGCTGACGCTGCAGCCCAGATGGCGCTTGCGCTCAGGGACGGAGAACCTACGATTCAGCAACCGCCACCACTGCCTCCTGCCGCCATCATCGCAGCAGCACCGCCACCTCCAGTCATCGTCGAGGCCGTTGCACCTCCACCACCCGTCATCGAGGAAGTCCTGGCACCCTTCGACTCTGTCATTGACGCGCTCTATGCTGATTTCAGTGCAGATTAAGAGGAGATAGATTTTAGTCCAGAAGAGCTAGACTCCGCTATGCAGGAGATGGAGGAGGAGTACTTGCGCGACGAGCAAGCCAACAATGCCGTCACGTCTCGAGGGGTGTTCGTCACCATTGGGACGGCGATGGATGAAGATCAACCCGGGCGAGCTCCGCCTACAACGCTGGACAAAGGAAAGGGTCCACTTATTGCTGCTGACGATGATCGCGCAAAGGTCATGCCTCCTCCGCCTAACCCAGTGCAGCAGCCGCAGGAACTCGGTACCGTCCCGAGCAACAACAACACCGCAAACTTGCGGCCACCAGCATCCACGTCTGCAGCAGCCCAAGTTACTCCAGCTGATAGAGTGATGTATGACAATCTCCTCGTCGAGCCACTGACCGTTGTTCATATCCGGAACGTGACCCAGCTTGACAAGAAGCGCCAGCAGCTACTGGAGGAAGCGCAGGCCATCGCAGAGCAAGGCGCCAAGCTAGATCGAGATCTGGTCAAGGCGCAGAAATCTATAGAAAAGGCTATAGCAATGGAGGCCGAGTACAAGACTTTGCTGTAGCAACATAAGGCTAAGAAAGCTCCGGCTCGCGTCATCAACGATCCTGGTGTACGGCGCAACCTAGGATGGTCTCCCTCGAAGCCGGCACAAGCCAAGCCATACATTGACAGTGAAGGCAGGAAAGTGATGCCCACCCCACTCCTTAACCTCGCCGTCGCCAAGACCCTTCTGGAGCAGGATAGATCGCCCGAGGCAGTGGAACAGGTCTATGACCTAGTGGCCAAGGCGGTGAAACAGCAGGAAAAGGCCACCTCTCAGAGGCTCGAGTCCGATCCAGCGCTTTGCCGGTCTAGTCAGTACAAACCTCCAAGGGACAAATCTCCTCTTGATGTCGGGTCCCAGACGGGTTCATTAGAACGAAGACGGAGGGACGCGCGCAACAGGAAGGATGCCATCCCCATATCCTCCGACCACGGAGAAAAGGCCAGACCTCGCCGCCCGTCTCCACCGCCCCGATCTCCCCGACATCGTGACGATTACAAGGCTCACCATCGAACGGATATGCCCCCACCAAAGAAGTGTGGCATCGTCATCCGCGACAACACGGAGCAGATCCGTCATGACGGAGAGCGCAACCAAGGACACAAAAGCAGGTCGCACCATGACCCTCCGTGTCCGATAGGCAACCGTGACAGGCGCGAGGAGTCGTAGGAGGGTAACAGCAAGAAGGCTAACCCACCGCCACCTCCGCCTCCTTCACCACCAAGCAGTCACCATGGCGGAAGGGGCCCGCGCCATTCACGCAGCCCGTCCCCTGTTGACAAGAATAAGAAGAACCCGGAGCCATACGATGCACGTTCGCGGATCGATAAGATCCACGAGGCCCGGGAAGGACCATACCTGGGACCACGTTGCTTTGGACCTGCAATATGGTCCGCAACTTACCCCAAAGGTTTTTGGATCGACAAGACCATCAAGCCATATGACGGCACCGCCAAGCCAGCCACATGGTTGCAGGACTACGGCAACGCGGTGGAGATTGCTGGTGGCAACCCCAACGTCGCCGTCAAGTACCTCCCATTAATGTTGGCGGGCACGACCCGTTAATGGATCGATGACTTGCCGGAAAAATCTATCTACAACTGGTTGGACATGCAAGAAGCATTCACCAAGAACTTTGAGGGTACATACAAGCGTCCCTGTACTGTTGGCGACCTATAGCGGTGCGTGCAAGAGAAAGACGAGACATCTCGCGCCTACCTCTCTCGCTGGCTGGACATGAAGAATTCCTGCGCAGGAGTGCACGCTCAGACCGCCATGGCCGCCTTCATCGACGGATTGGAAAGAGGCACGTTGCTCCGACATAAGCTAAAACGCCTGCAGGACAATCACCAGCTGGACTTGAACCAGATGATTCAGTTGGCTAGTGAGTTCACAGCTGCCGATGACGATGCTCATGGCTCCTTGCAAATGTTGCTCCAACTCAAGCTCGAGGAACAACAAGACAAAGCGTAAAACCGCTCTAGAAGAAAAGCACCCACCGACATGGTCGCTATGACTTCGCAGACGAGGCGAAGGCGGACAACGTGCCGAGGAAGAGGAGTTGGTCGGCAGCAACGAGGAAGTGAAACCACCTCGGCCGCCCGAGTTCCCAAACCTACGAGGAATACCGCTGCCGCGATATGTCAGACACCTCGATGCCAACGGTAAAGCCACCCATACCAATCAACACTGCAAGTTCGACAACGACCTCAAGGAAGACCCGGAGTCCGGCTACAAGCGAAGTCGGAAGAACATACCGCGAAGCAAGGGCAAGGGGAAGAAGAAGGAGGAGGAGTCCAAGGATTCAAGTGACATGGATGAATACGTGGACCCCAAGAACGCCGCCAAGAGCGACCACAAGGGCAAGGACCCCTTTGGGAAAAAGGCTCCAGTCTACCACACTTTCCTTGGCAGCCCCACCGTCCGACAACAGAAGACCTCTCTGAGGATCCTGATGGCCACTCTCCCCCCAGTTCCCCAGTACCTGCGTTGGTTGGAGGTTCCAATAACTTGGGACAGGACGGACCACCTAGACCTTATACCTACGGAGAACCAGTATGCCATGGTCATCAACCCTTTGATTGACGGCGTGGAGTAGATCTAGAGCAAGGTCGATGAATCAGAGATGCCCACGTCGAAGAAGTAGATCTCCAACTCCGCCCCTGCGTTCAAGTCCGCCATCGAGACCAAGCCGGTGGAACTTGTGGTAGGCGATTCCTCCAAGACCGTCGCCATTGGGACGAGCCTGGATCCCAAATAGGAAAGCGCGCTCGTCGTGTTCCTCCGTGAGAATAGAAACATCTTTGCCTGGCAACCTGCCGACATGAAAGGTGTACCTAGGGAACTTGCCGAGCACAGCTTAAACATTGATCAAAAATGCAAACCAGTGAAACAACCTCTACGATGCTTCGGAGATGAGATGAGATGCGCCATTGGCAAAGAGATAGCTAGGTTACTTAAAGCTGGGTTTATCCGAGAAGTCCTTCACACCCGATGGGTGGACAATCCTGTACTTGTCCCCAAAAAGGGAACCAATGAATTAAGAATGTGTGTTGATTATACCGGCTTGAACAAAGCATGTCCCAAAGATCCGTTTGCTTTGCCTCGCATTGACCAAGTCATTGACTCGACGACTGGCTCGGAGCTTCTGTGTTTTCTAGATGCATACTCAGGATACCACCTGATCAAGATGAGGAAGTCGGACCAATTGGCCACTTCGTTCACTACACCATGCGACACGTTTTGCTATGTTACGATGCCCTTTATTGAAAACGCAGTGCTACGCATCAGCGGACAATGAACGCGTTGTTTCATTTAACCAAATTGGTCGGAACATTCACGCCTATGTGGACGATATTGCGGTGATGTCAAAAAATCAAACGACTTAATCTCCGACTTAAAAGAAACCTTCGATAATCTCCGGAAATACAACATGATGCTTAACCCTAAGAAGTGCGTCTTCGGGGTTCCAGCAGGCAAACTGTTGGGTTTCATCATTTCCCAACGCGGAATTGAGGTCAACCCGGAAAAAATCAAGGCCATCCTAAACATAAATCGTCCGACATGCCTAAAGGATATTCAACGACTAACAGGTTGTGTTGCAGCAGTTAGTCGGTTCCTCAGCCGACTTGGATAAAAGTCCCTGCCACTATACAAGTTGCTGAAGAAGGCGGACAAATTCACGTGGACGGACGAAGCATATGCAGCATTGAAGCAGCTCAAGGAGATTCTTTCCTCAACGCCCATCCTTGCAGCACCCGAACCTGGAGAGCCCCTGTTAATCTACATGGCGGCAACCAACCGGGTAATCAGCATCGTCGTCGTGGTAGGGTGGAAGGAACCAGGCTATGAGCATGGAGTTCAACGACCAGTTTACTATGTAAGTGAAGTCTTGACGGAGTCCAAGCAACGTTACCCTCACTACTAGAAGATAGCTTATGGAGTATTCCTTGCTTCTCGGAAGCTGAGGCATTACTTTCAGGAGCACCCAATCACAGTGGTGAGCAAGACTCCACTGTCCGACATTATCAACAACAGCGACACTATGGGAAGGGTCGCGAAGTGGGGCATTGAACTTACCGCCTTCGAGATCACCTACAAGAGGCGCGACGCTATCAAGTCACAAGCCTTGGCGGATTTTATTGCAGATTGGACGGAGGCGCCAGATACTACTCCATTGCCGGAACCAGAATACTGGGTGATGCACTTTGACGGATCAAAGCTGCTCAACGGCTCGGGGGCTGGTGTATTGCTACAGTCACCAACAGGAGACAAGCTACACTACGTTCTACAGATCCACTTCGAGGCTACAAATAACATGGCGGAGTATGAAGCACTCATTCACGGACTACGTGTAGCCAAGGATATTGGCATCAAGCGCATAGTTTGCTGTGGAGATTCCGACTTGGTTGCCCAGCAGGTGGCTGGCACCTGGAATGCGCGGAACCCTATGATGGCGGCATATCGAGACGAAGTAGACGAGATAGCCAAGAGCTTCTTGGGCTACGAAGTCAAGTATGTACCTAGGGAGCAGAACGAGGCGGTTGATCTGCTGTCTAAGCTTGGATCAGGACGCAAGCGAATTCCGCCAGGAGTTTTCCTAGAGCATCTGTGCACACCATCTGTGAAGGGAGCCGACATCGACAACCCGGATAGAGCTGACTCTTTCGTCAAAATGGTGACTAAGGTCCCTTCGGCTTGGACAAAACCGTTCATGGAATATATCGAACACGGAACATTGCCCGACGACAAAGTCGAAAGACAACAAATAGTACGACGAGCAAAGGGTTATACCATAATAAATGGGAAACTCTACAAAAGGAGCACTACTGGTGTATACCTAAAGTGTGTTTCCCAGCTAGAAGGTATGGAAATCCTACGCGAGATCCACCTCGGATATTGCGGGCATCACGTCGCTCCTCGATCATTGGTCGCGAAAGCCTTCCGGCACGGATTCTACTGGCTGACCGCGAAGGCGGACGCCGACAAGCTAGTTGAGACATGCATGGGATGCCAGTATTATGCCCGACAACCGCATGTACCTGCTGAAGAACTGCGAACAATACCAATAACTTGGCCATTTGCAGTCTGGGGGCTAGACATGGTGGGATCACATGCACGACCGTGGTTTACACATCTGCTTGTAGCAGTGGATAAATTCACAAAATGGATAGAAGCTAAACCCATTAGAAAGCTTGATGGGGGCAACTGCCCTCAGGTTTGTCCGAGATCTAGTTGTGAGATTTGGTCTCCCACACAGCATTATCACCGACAACGACAGCAATTTGTCACTCGGAGAAGTGGAGGCTTATTGTTGGGAGAAAGGCATCCGACTTGATCTTGCATCTGTGGCACACCCACAATCCAACAGTCAGGTTGAGCAAGCCAATGGATTAATTCTATAGGGAATCAAGCCACGTCTTGAGGCACCGCTACATAGAGCAGCTGGAGCCTGGGCGGAAGAATTGCCATCTGTGCTGTGGAGTTTACGAACTACACCCAACAGATCCACCGGCTACACCCCTTACTTCATGGTATATGGAGCAGAAGCCATCCTAACTTCCGACATACTCCACGATGCGCCAAGAGTTGCCGCCTACGACGAAGATGACGCTGAAGAATCCAGACGCCTAGATGTGGACCTTCTCGAGGAGGAGCGCATTTTGGCATGCCAAAGATCCGCCATCTACCAGTAGAAGCTATGCAGCTACCATAGTCGTCGCGTCCGACATCGCTCATTTAAAGAGGGGGATTTTGTGCTCCGCCTTTAGCAGAAGAAGTCACACAAGTTATCCCCTGTAGCATCCCAATTGTCTAACAATTGTAATGCTACTTGGTCTAGTAACATAATGGCTACTTCATATATATAATTGTTGCATCATCATTATATCATGCTCATGTCATCATGCCACCTTGCATTTGAGCATCATATAAAACCCTTTTTGTGTTGGTTCTTCTCTCATATGCATTGTAAATTGTATTTGCCTCTTGATATTGTATTTGGTTCTTGATATATTGTTTAAATGCCCAAGTTGAGTTGGGGGCATATCTTTTATTCAACTCCATCACCTTTCTCTGTCAACACCTTATAATTCCACCATCCAACTAAATATGAGCTTTGCACTTTATTGGGTTTTACCTCTAGCTCATGTGGGTTGGGATGGATCCAATTCTATTTCCACATGCTCTCATCTTAGCATCATGTTGTTTTCACATTGTTGATATGTGGAGCCACCTTTGCATGCATTATGAGTAGTGCTCCTTTTTCCTAGCTTTCATATGGATTATCATGGATTTATGCTCATGTTGGGATATTTTTGGGACTATTAAACATCTAGTGGAATATACACACTAGCAAGTCCCAATCATAATCAAATGTGATCATGTCCATCTACTCCATCTGGAACTTTCCTTTAAATTCTTTTGCTTGGCTTCATTCCACTTTTTGGGAATGCATAGGAATAATGCCATGTTATTAATATTGTTTTCACAAGAATAAGCATGGCATTAATTATTCTGCATGGGCCATGCAAGCACCACCACATCCTAGTCTTTTGGTTTTTATTTGAATTGTTGAGTGGTGTATATCTCTTTGGATCTCTCCCTTCTCTCTCAACTTTTCCACCTTGTTGTTTTCCTAGCCTTGTGTCTCTTTCTTCATCTCCTTGATTATGCCTTGCATGATCAAGTGTGATCATAACCAACACCTTCATCTAACCCCCTCTCTCTAAATCCTCTATCTAAGATCCTAACACTAATCACCCATCCCTATCACCATGCCCCTCTCTCCCAAACCCTAACCCGAGACCACCTCTCCTCTCTCTAGACCTAGCTAACCCGAGCCTCTCCTAACTCTAACCCTCCTTAGTCTCCATGCCGAGCCCCTCCTTGTCGGGCCCCACCGCCCTCTCTCTCCCTGGTCCAACCCGAGCACACCCTCTCCGCCCCACTCTTTCTTTGGCTTCAAGACAAGAGAGAAAGGAGGAGAAGGCCCCACCCGAGCCCTTTTGCACCACACCAAACCCCATGTGATCCTCCCTCTCATACCTCCAACCCCAACCACCCAAAACTCCTCTCAGATCCCATCCGGGTTGCACCTCTCCTTCCTCCCCACACCATCCTTGACATGGCCATGGCCTTCCCATGCCGAACCCAAACCCTAGACCCATCTACCTCCTGGCCTCGCTGGTCCGAAGCTCCCAAGGCGATCCAGAGCACCAGGGCGCCTCTGCTTCCTCTTCGACGCCTAGGCATGGTAGTACCAGACCTCGCGAGCAGCCTAGTGCCGCTGCACCGCCACAGCCGAGCCCAACGCCCCGAGCCCGCCAGATCCCTCCACCTCGGCAGCGCCAACGACCACGCCATGAGCTCCTGGTGAGCCTCTTAACCCCTAGACACGTTCCCCTTCTTCTTCTCGCAGAGCTCCGCCGCCTCCGCCGAAAGCACTCTGCACATGGCCACAGACTGCAAGCGGCAGCCGCAGCCCTGTGTTCCCCTCTGTTCCTCGTTGAAGCCCGCCAAGACAACACCTCAGTAGTTGCTCCTCGCACGAAAGTTGTGAACCGTGGTGCCTCACGCTGCTTTTTGGGCGGTGCGTTTACCAGCGGAGGCGTCGCCATCGTCACGGAAGACGGGCTGTTTTCCTCACGTAAGACCTGTCTCCAGCGTCAAGCAGCCGATGACCTTTTGTGTTTAGCCCTCCCTTTTTTCCCGCTTAAACTCATGTACTGTGGCCCACCACCACCCGAGCAATCTCTGAAAACCCCTGGCCTCTTTTAATCTCAACCCGTGCTCCGGATCTCGCCAAGTGGCTGGCTGGTCACAAGACGGTGGACCTGCCTGACGCTGTCCCACCTGTCGCCGAGGCTAGCTCCACCCGGTGATGTGCTTTTCAGGCGTGTGTCCTAGTCAGCCTTGGCCCGCTTGTCTGTGACTGTGGCTAGGACTGGGCTGGGTGACAAAAGGTTTTCTGTTATCTGTTTTAATTCAAATCTTTTCAAATTTGATTTAAATTCAAATTTCAAATCTGTTTTAAATAACTTTTAAAATATAAATCCAAATAAAACAAATAATATATGTTTTGAGATCAGAAAAATGTGAGGATTTCAAATATGCCCTTCAAAATATATTTTGAACACTTTAAATTTCGAGTTGATCAAAATTACAATAAAATGCCCTTTTCCCTTAATTAATTAATAACTTTTGTTTTATAACTCCAAATTTGACAAATAATATGTCTAAAATGATTAGCTCGACGAGACCTTTCTGTTTATGCATTCCATGTTCTGTTTTGCATCATGTAAATATAAAGATTACAGCAACTTATTTGAGTATAAAATGTGACCAAAACTCAATAAAATGTTTATTTCTTGTATTCTACACCTCACCCATGCCATGCTACTTTATTGCCATGCAAATTGTGCATCATTCATCATGGCATGATTGTTTGCTTGTCGCATTTTAACTCATATGCTTATGCACTTTATTTATGTTGGCCCTTGTTTATTTGGTTCTTCTTCGAATAGACGCTGAGCAGGGGATATATCAAGAAACCTGTGAGCACTACCATCCTTCTCTCGCTCAATCGAGCTGCCAGCAAGCACAAACACATGCTTGCATACATATAGTACCTATTGCCTCTATCTTATTCTTGCATCATTGAGTCGCATTGCATTAAACTGAATCCCCCAAAGTCGATAGCCTTTACTTTTAAACCCCACCGAAGCTTGTTCCTCCATCCCATGAGCCATTACTTCAGGAGTTGTTTGAGCCATGCGGGTCGTAGAACAGCATGTGTAGGGTATGTGAGTGTCTGATGGATAACGAGGTACCTAAAACACTTAACTTGAGTAGTATGGGATAACTAATGAAAGTGGCACCGGTGAGCAATATCTGCTATTTGGTTTTTCATGCTCACTTGTGTCCCATAGGACCCCGAGTACTTGATTCCTGTTCCTTGAATATTCGCGCTATCCACATCCGGGAGGCTTATGGGACCCCCCTGAGCCAGAGCTTGATTCATTCTTATTTCTTGGGGCCACAAACTAGTTTGAGGTTTTATTTACTATCCTGTACTTATGCCATGCTTTACTGCTTTATTTACGATTGCGAGGAGCACCTGTCTGCTTAGGGAAGCAGAGTGTTTTCGGTATCGACAAGCCCACCACACTTCGGGTTCCCAGCCATGTACCATTGACGCAAACCTTGAGTCCGTCTGAGTCACTAACTTCGCTATGGTAGCTTAATGGGGTGCCCTCAAATATTTCTGAATCCTGTGATTGCTTTGTCGTGAATGCCTCGTTGGGTTTTGATTTGGTTTTTCCGAGGTTGATCGAGTGTGTTGATATTTGTGCACCTGCAGGGTAAAACTTGAAAGCCGTGTCGGTTATGGACGACTTGGAGCATTCTCGATCATAGACAAGTATAACTAAAGTACCGCTTTTAATTTGACTAAGTAATCGACTAGTAAATAGTGCAACACTCATGGAATGGATAATAAAACTGCCAACGGATGGGGGTGTTCGTCCGCCTCGTTGGTGCGAGGAGGAGGATGGATCTGTTAATCTTATCATATAATCATGTTATTAATTCACGGACATCCGCTCATATTTGGTTAGGCGGATGGTTTGCAGTATCTATAGAATTGTTAGGGTTTATCTTTTGCTGCAATTAAGCGTCACCCTGTTGTGTCCCTTTAGAGGCATAAAGACTTGCCGAAAACCCTAGGGTCTCACACGATAAATTATTTGATTCAGATGAACAGTACACTCACAAGATGGATACGGTGGAGGAGACGATGTGGACAACGATCATTCGTAGAGATTCCGGAACGGGATCCATGAGATCTGTATGGATGTGTTTATTATGGGCATCTTATGCCGATTTGCTTCTTATCCGCACTTCGGATCTTGTTTGCCGCTCACTGATACTGGATGTTTGATGTATGAGGAGATATCCTAAACTATTATATCTATCTAGGACATTTGGATCTTGCCGTATGCTGCAATATTTCTATTTCTTTTAGATGGAATGGCTCGAGGATGTTGTATGGTGGCTTGCATACATACTCATTTGTGTATGTAGTTGATCCTTCGGCGATTACACGCCGCCCGTTCTTGTCCCAATGTTTGGAAATGGTTAGGACGGCCGAAAGGTCTACCTGTGAGTGGCATTTGGGCCCCACCGTACTATTTTAACCATTTCCGCTCATCCAGGCTTGTAACTAGGAGCGTAATTCACCAAGTTAGTTACATCCCTGCCATGGGAAGGACCGTTCATCATAATAAAGGCGCTACTCAATGGGTCCTGTTACCTCGTTGACAATCGTGAACTGACGGATAGACCCAACAAGGATCATAAGCGTAAGCGACGTGACCCGGATGATGAATACCCGGAGCTTGATCGGTCATGGAACATAGCACAACTACGTCCTTTTTACACTTAGCATTTTCTTTATCTAATTGTGTATCTCTTATATGATCAATGAAATAAAGCTCTTTGGTTAACTCATATTTCTGAGTCTTTTACCTCCTTTAGTGTTCATTTTTGGATCATGTAAAACCTTTATGCACAAGCCTTGAGTTTGCACTCAGAAAATCCTACCACTAAGTAGCTTAAGTTTTCTGGTCTACACATTCTTTGTCATTTCTATGTGGATTCTGGAGTAGTGACTTTTGGCACTTATTGTCGGCGATTTTGTTCTTAGGTTATTGACGGTGCCATTGGGCATCATCACCTGAGCGCATGGTTCCGACAATGAGTCTTCTGACTCACAAAAAGTCAAGCATAAGAACCAAAGTAATGGATAAGCCAGCACTTGCTTAAAAAATATACATACTGGAAACTGGTTCTTAAGTAGCAGGACATGCAACATTGTTTTCCGCCTTAAGTTACATACATAGTTTTTACACATACGCACCAAAGGTGAAACAAATATTACAAAGTTGTTTTTCATTCCTTTGGCACATGCGACTTGGATACAGCTTCATCAGCAGCAGGAGAACCATCCTCGAAGTCGGCGGTGTGGAGTGACTCAGAGGAGCTGTGGTTGCCTCCATCAATGGTGTTCATTGGCACGAAGACGTCGACGTCCACCAACTCGGCAACTCTGGTGTCATAACCCACGAGCGATGACAGGATGGCTTCATGATTAATCTCTTTGCCATCATCGTCGGCGTCGGGAATGCCAGAGGTCACCGTGTCGATGTCGGCATCCTCATAGTGTGCCTTCACCATCAACATCGCCATCCTTGCGCCAACCCGTGCACAAGAAGCTTTCCAGCTCATGATACGTTCGGGGGCTCGGCGCAGAATCTCCGAGTACTTCACCGTAGAGTCCGATGCCTTGATATTTATCTGGAGGGGCTTGGCGATCTGCTTGGTTTGCGTGATGGTAGTGTTGATAAAGTTGCTGGCAAGAACCATGCATTACTTGGCCGGAGGAGGTGAACGGGTCAAACCCAGAGGAGCTGAAAATTCCGACAAAGAGTGCATGAGTTCAAACAATTCAAAGTATCCGGACTACAGAAAATCCAAGACGGATAAAACTTACTGAAGATGCTGGCCTCAGCTTGCCAGAGGATATCCGCCAAGGATTCTTTCTCTTGTTGGAGGAGCTTATACGCCTCGCTATGGCATTGATTTTGCTCATCAGCAGCTTGCTTCTGATCTTTTAAGATCGCAAGCTCCTCTTTCAAGCGATTGATTTCCGCGTTGGCGGAGTCCTGCAGGGCCTTCATGGAATCCTCATGCATTTTCAGCATGTCTTTCCTCTCCTCCTTAAGGATCTTGTTCTCACTGTCCAGCTGCTGGATGTGCTTGGACTGCTCGATAATATCCTTGGCCTTGGCAACATATTCTGCAAAGTCGGAGAAAGCAAAGTACACAGTGAGTACTCGGAGAATGAAGGCACAAAATAAAGACGGAATGTGCAAAAAGAAAACAGACTCTTGTTTTTGATGATCTATTCCTTCAAGAAGGTAGTTTTACCATTTTCGTCTTCAAGATCTGCACGCATCTTCTGGTACTTATCATTTGCCATGCCCCTCCGAGCATTCTCGTTCTGTGGAAAAAAGAATAAAGTTAAAACGTTGCTTAGTCTGCTTGGAGCATCTAGCCGGAAATCTTCCACCTAGACGCTCGGGGGCTATAGCGAGAGTTTTTAACTTAGCAAACATGCTTAGCTTTTCTTTGAGCATCTAGTCGGAGCTAATTCAATTTTCAAATAGAGGCTTGGGGGCTATAGTACTGAAATTTATAAACACTGCGTATGCTACTCTTAAAGCATCTAGTCGGAACATTTTATTCCATCTAAATGCTTGGGGGCTACAGTGAGAAGTTTTCTAGCTTAGTCACTCTTAGAGCATCTAGACGCAAAAGCCTATGGTTTTCCGTCTACATCCTCAGGGGCTACAGTGGGATACTCATATGAAATGCAAAAAGGAAAATAAAACTTACCAGTGCAATAATCTTGAGATTGGTAGCGCTCTCGGCCAGCAGCTTGCCAAAGGAAATGTTGTTTCTTCGCAAGATGTCCGCTTGTCGGAGGAGCTCCTCAAGACCGCACGTCGGAGATGTCGGTAATCCTCCAGGAACCAGAGTTGTGTTACTCGGCGTGAGTGCCAGGTAGACTATCTTTGGGAACTCAAAGGGTTTCTGGGGAGCAAGGGCACCGCCTTCAGCAAAAGTACCAGCTTCCACCACCGCCTTGCCGCCACCAATGGCATCCTTAGCCGGAGCTTCAGCCATTTGATGGGCGGTACTCTCTCGTCGCACTTTGCCCGACAACAAAGAAGCTCGAGAGGCGCCAGAGTCCACTTCCATGGCGGAAGGGCCTGATGCCTCCTTAGCCTGAGAGCTTGTCAGGGAAGGCAAGGGCTTGACGACAAGAGTGGCAGGGGCGATGGCGGGAGAGGCGTCGCGATGCAGCATATCCTTGATATTCCGAGAATCCCCCGATGTTTTGGAGGTCTTCTTGAGGCTGATCGTGGCTTTCTTCCTGAGACATGCAAAATTCATAAGTACAGGATCAAGACAGATAAATAGACAATGTCGGAAGAAAAGAAGCTTACACAAGTGGGGGTGCTTTAGCAAAAGGGATCCCAATGGCTTTTCTTTTCTCCGCCTCCAGGGCGGCGGTTGTCTTTTTGGAGGCTCCACCCTCCGTCTTCTTCTTCTTGCCTCCGTCGGCAGCGTCAGAGGTGGAGCTCTTCCGCTTTTGCGCCAACGGGAACTCGTCGTCGGACACGACCGTGACTTCCTTCATCTTTGGATCGTAGATTTGGGCAGCCAGGTTGCCCTCCTCTAGATCGCTAAGCTGTTAAGTAAGAAATCACCGTGTTAGATAAGATGGTATTTGCAAGACGGAAAAACTGGAGAATATGTCGTACACGGAAAATAAATACCTACCTTTGGGCACTTGCCGTAGGTGATGGTGATGGTGAAGCCACGCTATGGGAACATGTCGTAGGTGATGGTGAACACGAAAATGGTGAAGCCACGCTTCTTATCCTTCACCTTGATGATGTCCTTGAGGCGGAGCTTGACGGAGTCGCTCGAGAAGTTGTCCACGGAGATGCGGAGACTATCCCTTCTATCGCTGGTATACTCGTGCATGTACTTCGCGCGGTGCTGCAGAGGTTGGATTCACCTGATGAACCAGCACATGGCTAGGTCCAAGTCGGTTAAACCCGTCTCTACGAACCATTCAATCCACCTTATAGCACGAGAAGCGTCTAGGTCGGAGGGAAGGGAGGCCTGGGATCTCCATGTGGAAACTTCAACGGCGGCTTCGTCCACGAAGTCCGGGTATGTTACTTCTCGGCCGGCCAGAGGAATGTCTGGGCCGTAAATGTACTTCCGTTGCCAATTCTTGCAGGACTCGTGACCGACAATGTCGGGGAACCGCCGGCCAGGTCAAATCTTGAAGCTTATGGTGCCACAGTTTCTAAGCTCTTGCTTGCTGTGTCCGGCTTAAAGTTTGATGGTGAAGAAGTACACGGAAAGTTCTAACATAGGCCTTATCCCTAGGTATCCCTCGCAAAGTGCCGCGTAGTTGCTAAGCACTAAGATGCTATTGGGGGAAAGGTTCTAGGGCTGGACCCTATAGTGGTTCAAGACGGAGAGGAAGAAATTGGAGATGGACAGGGAGACGCCGCGTACCAGTTGAGCTTTTAGGTACACCTTTTCTCCGGATTGGGGAGAAGGTGTCACCTCGCCGGCCGGCGCCGCCCGCCAGGCAAGCCCTTCCGTCGCAGGGAGATAACCCTCGGCGATCATCTCTTGGATGTCACGGTCGGTGATATCCGAGCCGCGCCAGTCGCCCCTATGCGAGTCTGGTTCCTCCTCCAACGGCTCCAATGCCGCCAGATTATGATCGCCGCCGGTGGACTCAATCACCGCCGATGCGGGAATGACTAGGCCCTCCGGAGGCACGACGATGGAGCTCGCCGGCTTTGCTCGACGCCGACATTGATGGAGAAGTGCTGCTGGCCATGGAGTGACGATTAGGTGCAACTGGTGCAGATTAGATCTAGGGTTTTTTCGAGAGTTCTCGCGGAGAGCTCGAGGAGACACGCGGCTGGAGGAAGAAGATGATGCGAGGAGAATGAGGTAAAAAGTGGAAAAATCCACAACGATTACTATTTATCACCTCCAGCATCAAGATTCGTGAAGCTTAATCGGACGGTTGCCGCGTAGACGATGTGTTCACGAGCGTGCGCGGAAATTTCGCCACGTCTCCAACCGTCGCTGCCAACAGTTCATATTGCTCGCGCAGGAAAATCAGACATGATTGCGTTCTCTGCATGTGTGAGTTACGAGGCGTCGCTGACCTAAGCCTACGACGTCCTAGCTGACATAGGCAGATGAGTCGTCACATCAAAGATTCCGGCATGGACGGATCCAATCCGACTACGGAAGAGTACGATGGAAGATTCGGCATTTCTCCGACTTACAAGTTGAAGACGGAGAAAGCCTTGCAGGGTTCTTTGGGAGGACTACAAGATGTTGCTTGACAATTTGCCGACATCCATCTAGACGGAGCATTCCACGTGAAGAGGCAAGACGGCACAAGATCTTGGAGTCCTCTGGGGGATACTGTTGGGGATATGCTATATGGGTATCCCTATAGCATGTCTCTTATCCGGCTAACCCGGGTGGCCCACAGTTGGTAGCATGGCCTCTGGCCTGCTGGGCGTCCCAGTTAGATGGATCTAGAAGGGAGGCCCATACCGGATAAAGGAAGGCTACGGTGGAGTCACTGGCGTACCCGGAGCCTTGGAGTGCAAGATACACAAGACTAGTAATAGACGGTGTAGAACTCTGTAACCTGTCTGGCTAGGACTTTTCCCTGTAACCCTGGGACTTGGCGACTATATAAGTCGGGCCTATGGGAGCCTTTAGGGCACAATCTTAGACAACTACACACAATCTCGCACAGCGAACCAATCCCTGTAACTCGGCGTATTGCCCTTATAGTGATTTATAGCAGGAGTAGGATTCCGCCTCCGTCGTGGGATCTGAACCTGGGTAAGCTATGTTACCTCGTACCTGTCAACCATCCGCCTTCACCCACATCTCTAAACACGCACTGTGAGGACCCCTCCATGGCGTACTCGTCGGCAATACCACGACAATTCTACTGAAATGTTTTGACATGTGTTTCCGAACACCAGATGACTTTGATGATGAAAATGTTAAGGCATGAGCCTTAGCCCTTTATAAAACTATTGGTTTTCTAGATGCGATACCATTCCAATTTTACCGTACAACCACAATACCAAAATTTGGGTAGGGCTTAACTGGAAATTTATATACCTTAGTATGGGTTCCCTCGCGGCCAAGGTTTGAGCTGAGGCTACCTTGTGAAGATTGTCCACCTGTGCAGTACCCAAGATGACAATTGGTCATGGTTGGGAGGCCAAACTCATAGGAGAGGTGCCTATACTAGGGCGTGTAATTGAAAGGTTATGATTGATTATCCGCATACTGAGTATGGTGAATTCAGGATTTGTTCCTGACGGATGTATCGAATGTTGTGGTGAAAGTGTACAATCTCTGCAGAGTGTCAAACTATTCGAAAAGCCGCGTCCGCGGTTATAGACAGTTGGAGTGGCCATACTATTCTATCATCATATGTTTTCAAAATGACTTATGAAATGATTTATGACTTTGACTTGACCACAACAGAGTTGTGATATGAAATTCAAGTTCCCACTTAGGTGTTATAAAACTGTCAACTAGTTTTCTTTGCTTCTGAACTTAGTAGAGGTAAATCTGGCTTTTTGCAAAACAACCCTAGATCTTAGCATATCCTATTCAAAACCACTTCACTTGTTAGTATTAGTTTGCGAGTACTTAAAGAGTACTCATGGCTTTGTCCCTGGCTATTCCCGTGGCCAGACTATGAAGAGGAGTATCAGGATGACGGACCGCAGGAAGGTTACGACAACTAGGATCATCTCCCATCATCAGCATTTCCTGTGACCATGAAGATGGAGCTTCACCCACACTATCGTTATCTTTACGTTATTCCGCTGCTTGATTTGTATTAAGAATTAGATCATGAGATCCTTATTTGTGTAAGACCTTATGTATGGTTTGTAATGGATGATGTACTGTGATATCAAATTTTGTTATGTCTCGCAAAAATGGTAATCTTGGGATTACGATGTATGGCATAACAAGCATCTGTGATTAAAAACCCGGGTGTTGACACGGAGGCGACGGCGGCCCATATCTACCGTACCGACTGTTCCTCCAACTTCGTGTGGTGAGTGTCAGTCAGTAGCATCGAGGCGCACCTCCATCCTTCTCCCCGGCCGCGTATCGCCATGGGTGCGGTAAGCACCATGAATCTCTCTCCACTACTGTTTTTGGTAGGGCCGAAGCACCGATTTATAAAGAACTCACCATAGCTTCGGTTTGTTAGGCCGACATGATAGCGTTTGTCCATCAGTCAGCAACACTTGTAGCAGTGATTCAAGCCTGGATCCTTCTATTGTTGGAGATATGCCCAAGAGGCAATAATAAAGTGGTTATTATCATATCTTCACACTTATGATAAATGTTTACATACCATGCTATAATTGTATTAACCGGAAACATTAATACTTGTGTGATTTGTAAACTAAAATAAGAGTCCCTAGTAAAGCCTCTTGTTAAACTAGCTTGTTGGTTAATATATGATCATGGTTTCCTGATCATGAACATAGAGATGTTATTAACAACAGGATCATATCATTAGGAGAATGATGTGATGGACTGTGGCATCCCGCAAAACCACTACTAGAAAATCGCGTTGAATTTGTGCATTGCATCGTCATCATCATGCATTGTTTGCCAAAATTATTTTCGCAACCCCCGTTTTGTTTTCTAAAACGCCCCCTCTTGATTCAAACATCAAAATCCGAATTAATGAATATTTTTTTTTGCCGACATCGGTTTGCAAAAGCTTTGTTTGAAATAAATAAAATTTATTTTTATTTTAGTGGGGCAGTCGAACGGGCCGAGTAGACCCGAACGACCACCCCTGTTTTTAAATCGGTCCACCCTGCCAGCCCTATCTAAATCCTAATCCCACCTAAAATCCTACCCACACACCCCAGCCACATCACCCTGGCCAATCAACATGTGCCACCTCACCCTCTCCCTCTTCCCCCTCCAATCCTATCCTGCCACTTGTCCAACCCCCTCTCCCCTCCACCTCACACTCACCCACACACTCCACTCACGCACACACGCCTTGCTGACCGAGCCTCCTCCACGCCCCACACAACCCCGACCGCCTCCCTGGGCCCCATGGACCCACCCACACGCCTCTCTCTCTCTCTCTCTTCCTCGCCCGCTCCCACCCCAGCCGCACCCTCCCTCCGCAGCTCTCTCCTCAAGGCCGGAGACCCCGAAAGCACGTCGCCCATGAGGCCCTCCTCCCTCCTCTCGCGTCGGCCGCTGACCCTCGCCGCCGTCAGCAGCCCTGAAACTCCAGCTGCGCCCGCTGGACCCCCCGGCCCAGGCTGCGCCTCGCGTCGCCGCGCCACCGCGACCTCCTCCACCGACCCCGCCTAGCCCCGCTCCTTCCGAGCTCGCCGCCTCCGTCGAGCCTCGTCGCCCGTTCCTCCTCGAGCTTCGCGGCTGCTCTCGCTCTCCACGCCGCGGCGCCCCTCCGGCCGTCGCCTCGCCCCTCTGCGTCTCGCCGGCGGCGTCCGCGCCTGCGAGCTTCCTCGCCCGACCCACGCCGCCGCCCGCGTCTACCGGCTGCTCCTGCCGCCAGGCCGCGCCCGCCCGGCGTGCACCCTCCGCGCCGCAGCCCACTCGCCCCTCTCCGCGCCGACGACCTCCCTCCCGGCCCCTCTCAACCGCTGACCCTCCACCATATCTCCGCCGCCCTCGTGGCCATCCTCTGCCGAGCGCCTCGCCTCGGGAATCGCGCCTACCCGGCCCACAGCCCGACCCGGCCAGCCCTCGCTGGCCACCGCCCGTCATCCAAGGCCAGGCCTCCTCGTCGACCTCCTCTGCCGGTCTCTGTCGCGGCCTACCTCCGCCAACCGAGACGCGCCGAAGCCGCCGCCGTTAGTCGCCCAGGCTCGACTCCCCGGCCTCTTCGCGTGCGTCGCCGCTGAAGCCGCCCCGCCGCGTCTGCCGTCGGCCGGAGCTCCGCGGCATGTGCGTCCTCGACCGGCCTCTGTGTCATCCTCCGGACCAAGTCCAGCTGGTGCCAAGGAGGCTCGGCCTGTTGCTGCACCAATTCCAAGTCGGAGACCACAAGACCCCAAGCTAAACGTGACAAGACCATCAACCCCGATCCAAGTTCCACCTTCGATGCAACCCCGACACTGACACAAGTTCACCATCGGCCAACGACGTGGTAACGACAAGAGATATTAGAAGATGTCCTGAAGCCCGAACCACAAGAACACCAACAGAGAGCAGATGTCCGAGGTCCTGGACCCGCAAGACCATCGACGCGTACCCCCAAGATCTCCTTCTCGGACCCCGATGCCTCTAAGCCCTCCGTCGCAGATCAATAAGACCTTCTTCTTGGTACCTCGACACCCTGAACCCGAAGAATCGCCGACAAGTACCGTTCCTACACCAAGATCCGTTTCCGAACACTTCGACCGAAGCCGAATCAAGATCTCCCCGGATACGCCAAGCTCCCCTTCGTGGAACGCCAAGGTCTCCAAACGGTCCGCGAACACCGAAAACCGTGCGACAAGTACTCCTTCCCCGGACACCGAGACCCCGGCGCGGCAAGTGCTTCGTCCCGAACGCCATGACCGACAACATGACCCGAAGACCCCGGATGCGCCAAGACCTACCCCTGAGTCCGAGAACGATCCCGCCAAGGACGAACCATAGACCCGGAACCTGAAACCAACCCGAACCCCCGGAGCCCAAGATCGTCGAGTCCCTCAATGTGTGAACCCTTTCCTCGAACCCTTTTCATAACATAATACAACTTGTCGCATATTAAATTGTCATTCTCGCATGCATATCATTTGGTTTGGGGGCCTTATGCCGATTCATCTAATAATTAAATATGGGGCCCATATGCGGGCAAATCTAACCTTATATTGGCCTCATTTAAATTTGTGTAGCGAACCCGGTGATATCTTTTGCCATGCTAATACAACATTTAATTTGCGGGATAGCTAAATAACATGAACCATCTAATTAATTGTCGGGACCCCGGTTCCGCGTAATATGACCAAATTGCATCGCACCTTTGCCATGTCATGCATCATACATGCATCATGCCGATCTTCTGCCGTTGCATTAAATATTGCATCCGGTGTTTCTTCTAGTGTTTTGCTTCTTCGCGGATAAGGCCGTTGAGTTGATGTGAGCTTCGTCCCGATCTTCGGTTGAACCTTCGACAATGTTTTCAGGCGAGCATCTTCCCCTTTCTACCTATCTTACTTTTATAGTATTTACTTCTCTCCTGTTGATCTATTGCTATCTGTGTTGCGATGCTCTAGATTCCGTACCCTTGATATCCCTTGCAGCCATATATTGCCTTGGACACATCCTGTTACCTGTTGTTTGGTAGGTAGTTGGACTTGCGTGTCGCAGTCGCTTGCTCAAGTGCTGTTGCGTGTCGTCAAATGCCACAGTTGTTGATGTTTTGCCGCATGTTGATGTTGGAGATGATTCTAGTTTACTTATCGTCACATTAATTTCTGTTTAACAACTAAAATTGAAATAAGCAGAGGCATCGGTGGGTGATAGAAAATATTTGGTTTCCGAACGCCCACTTGTGTCCCGTAAGACCCCGAGTACTTGATACCTGTTCCTTGATTTATCGCGCTATCCACATCCGGGAGGTATATGGGACCCCCCTAAGCCAGAGCTTGATTCAGTCTTATTTCTTGGGGCCACAACTAGTTTGAGGTTTTATTACGATCCTGTACTTGTGCCATGCTACTTACGTATTTAAATTGTGCGAGAGCACACTGCATTGTTAGGTATGCGGAGTGATTACGCTGCATCGACAAGCCCAGCCACACTTTCGGTTTCCGCTACAGACCATTGGCGCAACCTTGAGTCCGTCTCGAGCTTGCTTACTCCGCTATGGATCTACTCAAAGGGTGGCCCCTGAAATATTCTGAATCTGTGATTGTTCAATGTGAAAGCCTCGTTGGGTTTTGAGTTGGTTTTCGAGGTTGATCGGCGTGTGTTGCTATTGGTGCACCGGCCGGTAAAACTTTCGAAAGCCGTGTCCGCGGATATGGACGACTTGGAGCACAGTATCTCGATCATAGACAAGCATAACTAAAGTTTATTGCTATAAATTTGACTTATAATGACTAGTAATCAGCTTCACTATAATGGAATGTCTAATAATACTGCCCACAATTGTTTGTTTGGTTGTCGCTTGCGACAATTGTACCTGACTAGTAAGTATGGCAACTACAACGGAATTGGCTGACTAAAAGTACCAACAACTGCTGGGTTTATGGGTTATCTCATGTTAAATGTATCTGACTAGTAAGTGCTGCCACTATAACGGAATGGTTAACTAAAAGTGCCTTTGCTACTTTATCGGGGCGATTATCTAAACTTGACTAGTAAAGTGCCGCAACTATAACGAATAAGTAAAGCGCCAACCGTGTGAGTTCCTCGGTTGCCTTCCTCGTTTGGTCTCGAGGGGAAACACCAGGATGGGTTTGATTGGTGATAGCTTGTGTTGGATCCGGTTAGGTCATTCTTATCCCTCTCGATATCCGCCATTGTATCGAGTCTCTATAGGTTGTTTAGTGCATCTTGCCGCCGCTTGATCCACCATACCTATGTAGGCGAGGACCGCCAATTCTAGCCTCGCTGTCTTGGCCTCGATCTTGGCTCCTTCTTTTTCCTTTGCCCTTTGTCGGCACCCCTTTTGTTTAAGCAGGTTTTGAGATCGACGCCGTTAGCGTGGTTACCCTTCCGGCTTCGCCTTGGCAGGGTTATGGATGCCATTCGTTATTTTTCAGGTCTCTTAGCCCCATTTGCATCTTTTCCGTATCTTGACGCTCTATCGTTTTCAAGTTGATTTGGATCTTTGTATATTATATCTGTATTCTTGACTCATGGAGTCGCTGTTATATATATCTGCTCGTGGGTCCCATCGAGGACTGTTGTGTAATGTTATTACTTCGTTTTCCACCCGCACGAAAGTGCCTGGTGGGCACCTTTGAATCGTTTCTATGCGGGTTTGGCGAATTTTGCTCAAACTTGCATAGGTCCGATTCTGAGGGTGTTACAGAGTGGTATCAGAGCTCAGCAGTTGCGATACCCCACAAGTCCAGCCTGTAGGATAACCTAGCTAACGGCCGAAGTAGAGTGTCAAAACTATTTTGCAAAAATCGGTTGGATAGTTCTGAATAGGTCTGATTTTACTCCTTACCCCTTTGCTATTCCTCTCTTACCTCTACGTGTTTTGAATCCGCTCTCGTCTCTTTCTTCGAGTCCAGGAATTCTCGTGGTTGGGTTTCCGTCGTACCTTCAGGGTTTCGCTTCCTTCTTTGATAACGGTGTTCTGCCATCCGGTGTTCAAGATGCCTGATGAATCCGTCTACGGTGTTACCATTCTTTGTTCCTTGATTGTGCCTTCCGGTGTTTTCCGACGCGACGACATCCCCTACGCTAGACCCGATGCAGAGTCTGCATCACTCCGTTGTTCCGAACCTCGCTTGTCGAGATCTTCAGTCTAATTCCGCGAGTTGGTTGCATAATCCGCCTATTTGTGTGCAGAGTAATGGTTCGAGTGCGGGATGGAGTAGCTACCATACCACTACTCTTATCATTCGCTCTTGCACATCGAATCAGTGGATCCAGCAGCTTTACTCCGTCCACGGAAGTTAGGGGTGGCTTTATTTGTTGATGCCTCTACCTTCGACCTGTTGTTCCCGGAGTGTTCTCGCGATGGTCAGGATCAACGAACCTTTGTTGGTGGTGTCGCCGATTTCCAGATGAAGAAGGAACCCTTGCTAGTGGTGTCGCGAGGATCTACACGAAGCGAGAGGATCAGACCGCCGACCTTCCTTCCGGTACCATGAGGCAGATCTCGAGGGCGAGATCCATTGTTAGTGGTGTCGAATTGTGGCATCCCGCAAAACCACTACTAGAAAATCGCGTTGAATTTGTGCATTGCATCGTCATCATCATGCATTGTTTGCCAAAATTATTTTCGCAACCCGTTTTGTTTTCTAAACGCCCTCTTGATTCAAACATCAAAATCCGGTCGCGGAATATTTTTTTTGCCGACATCGGTTTGCAAAAGCTTTGTTTGAAATAAATAAAATTTATTTTATTTTAGTGGGCGTCGAGCGGGCGAGTAGACCGAACGACCACCCCTTTTTAAATCGGTCCACCCTGCCAGCCCTATCTAAATCCTAATCCCACCTAAAATCCTACCCACACACCCCAGCCACATCACCCTGGCCAATCAACATGTGCCACCTCACCCTCTCCCTCTTCCCCCTCCAATCCTATCCTGCCACTTGTCCAACCCCCTCTCCCCTCCACCTCACACTCACCCACACACTCCACTCACGCACACACACCGACGCACGCCTGACCGACCTCCTCCACGCGGCCCCACACAACCCCCGACCGCCTCCCTGGGCCCCCGCGGGACCCACCCCCACGCGCCCCCTGTCCCTCTCTCTCTTCTCCCTCTCTCTTCCTCGCCCACTGTGCGCCCTCCTCCTCCGCAGCTCTCCTCTCCGCGCTGGAGACCCGGCCCGAGCACGCCCCGCGAGGCCCTCCCCTCTCTCGCGTCGAGATCCGCCGACCTCGCCGCCTCGTCAGCTGTGGCCCCTCCGCTGCCCGGCGCCATGACCCCCCCCGGCTCGCCGCCTCGCGTCGCCGCCCGCCACGCGACCTCCTCCACCGACCCGTCGCCTTCCCGCTCCTTCCGAGCTCGCCGCCTCCCGAGCCTCGTCCGTTCCTCCTCGAGCTTCGCGGCTGCTCCCCTCGCTCTCCACGCCCGGCGCTCCCCTCACGTCCCGCCTCGCCCCTCTGCGTCTACGGCGGCGTCGCGCCCGCCTGCGAGCTTCCTCGCCCCCACGCCACCGCCCGAGCCAGCGTCTGCCTCGCCTCTCCCGCCAGGCGCGCCGCCGCCCGGCGCCGTGCACCTCTCGGCCGCAGCCCTCGCCTCACCTCCGGCGCCGCCCGGCCTCCCTCTCGGCCCCGCCTCAACCGCGGCCCTCCACCATATCTGCGCCGCCCCTCCCGTGGCCATCCTCTGCCGACCGCGCCTCGCCTCGCCGGAATCGCGCCTACCCGGCCCCTGGCCGACCCCGACGCGAGCCGCCCTCGCCGGCCACCGCCCCGTCATCCGCGCCAGGCCTCCTCGTCGACCTCCTCTGCCGGTCTCTGTCGCGGCCTACCTCCGCCAACCGAGACGCACCGAAGCCGCCGCCGTTAGTCGCCCAGGCTCGACTCCCCGGCCTCTTCCCGTGCGTCGCCGCTGAAGCCGCCCCGCCCGCGTCTGCCGTCGGCCGGAGCTCCGCGGCATGTGCGTCCTCGACCGGCCTCTGTGTCATCCTCCGGACCAAGTCCAGCTGGTGCCAAGGCTCGCCTGTTCTGCACCAATTCCAAGTCGGAGACCACAAGACCCCAAGCTAAGCGTGACAAGACCATCAACCCGATCCAAGTTCCACCTTCGATGCAACCCCGACGACACAAGTTCACCATCGCCAACGTGGTAACGACAAGAGATATTAGAAGATGTCTGCCCGAACCACAAGAACACCAACAGAGAGCAGATGTCCGAGGTCCTGGACCCGCAAGACCATCGACGCGTACCCCCAAGATCTCCTTCTCGGACCCCGATGCCGCTAAGCCCTCCGTCGCAGATCAATAAGACCTTCTTCTTGGTACCTCGACACCCTGAACCCGAAGAATCGCCGACAAGTACCGTTCCTACACCAAGATCCGTTTCCGAACACTTCGACCGGCGAATCAAGATCTCCCGGATACCGTAAGCTCCCCGTGGAACGCCAAGGTCTCCAAGCGGTCCGCGAACACGAAAACCGTATGACAAGTACTCCTTCCCGGACACCGAGACCCGCGGCAAGTGCTTCGTCGACGCCATGACCGACAACATGACCGAAGACCCGGATGCGCCAAGACCTACCCGAGTCCGAGAACGATCCGCCAAGGCAACGAACCTAGACCCGAGACCAACCCAACCCCGAGCCCAAGATCGTGAGTCCCTCAATGTGTGAACCCTTTCCTCGAACCCTTTTCATAACATAATACAACTTGTCGCATATTAAATTGTCATTCTCGCATGCATATCATTTGGTTTGGGGGCCTTATGCCGATTCATCTAATAATTAAATATGGGGCCCATATGCGGGCAAATCTAACCTTATATTGGCCTCATTTAAATTTGTGTAGCGAACCCGGTGATATCTTTTGCCATGCTAATACAACATTTAATTTGCGGGATAGCTAAATAACATGAACCATCTAATTAATTGTCGAGACCCCGGTTCCGCGTAATATGACCAAATTGCATCGCACCTTTGCCATGTCATGCATCATACATGCATCATGCCGATCTTCTGCCGTTGCATTAAATATTGCATCCGGTGTTTCTTCTAGTGTTTTGCTTCTTCGCGGATAAGGCCGTTGAGTTGATGTGAGCTTCGTCCCGATCTTCGGTTGAACCTTCGACAATGTTTTCAGGCGAGCATCTTCCCCTTTCTACCTATCTTACTTTTATAGTATTTACTTCCCTCCTGTTGATCTATTGCTATCTGAGTTGCGATGCTCTAGATTCCGTACCCTTGATATCCCTTGCAGCCATATATTGCCTTGGACACATCTTGTTACCTGTTGTTTGGTAGGTAGTTGGACTTGTGTGTCGCAGTCGCTTGCTCAAGTGCTGTTGCGTGTCGTCAAATGCCACAGTTGTTGATGTTTTGCCGCATGTTGATGTTGGAGATGATTCTAGTTTACTTATCGTCACTTTAATTTCTGTTTAACAAGTAAAATTGAAATAAGCAGAGGCATCGGTGGGTGATAGAAAATATTTGGTTTCCGAACGCCCACTTGTGTCCTGTAAGACCCCGAGTACTTGATACCTGTTCCTTGATTTATCGCGCTATCCACATCCGGGAGGTATATGGGACCCCCCTGAGCCAGAGCTTGATTCAGTCTTATTTCTTGGGGCCACAACTAGTTTGAGGTTTTATTACGATCCTGTACTTATGCCATGCTACTTTCTGTATTTAAATTGTGCGAGGAGCACACTGTACTGTTTAGGTATGCGGAGTGATTACGCGGTATCGACAAGCCCAGCCACACTTTCGGGTTCCCAGTCGCTTACAGCCATTGGCGCAACCTTGAGTCCGTCTCGGAGCTTGCTTACTCCGTTGCGGGATCTACTCAAAGGGGTGGCCCCCTGAAATATTTCTGAATCCTGTGATTGTTCAGTCGTGAAAGCCTCGTTGGGTTTTGAGTTGGTTTTTCCGAGGTTGATCGAGCGTGTGTTGCTATTGGTGCACCCCCGGTAAAACTTCAAAGCCGTGTCCATGATATGGACGACTTGGAGCACAGTATCTCGATCATAGACAAGCATAACTAAAGTTTATTGCTATAAATTTGACTTATAATGACTAGTAATCAGCTTCACTATAATGGAATGGATAATAATACTGCCCACTATTGCTTGTTTGGATTGTCGCTTGCGACCATTGTACCTGACTAGTAAGTATGGCAACTACAACGGAATTGGCGACTAAAAGTACCAACAATCACTGGTTTATGGGTTATCTCATGTTAAATGTATCGACTAGTAAGTGCTGCCACTATAACGGAATGGTTAACTAAAAGTACCCACCGCTTACTTTATCGTGACGACTATCTAAACTTGACTAGTAAAGTGCCGCAACTATAATCGAATAAGTAAAGCGCAACCGTGGTGAGTTCCTCGGTTTCCTCGTTTGGTCTCGGGGAAACACCAAGATGGGTTTGATTGGTGATAGCTTCGAGTTGGATCCGTTAGGTCATTCTTATCCCTCTCGATATCCGCCATTGTATCGAGTCTCTATAGGTTGTTTAGTGCATCTTTGCTGCTCAGTCTTGATCGACCATGCCTCCTTCTTTTTCCTTTGCCCTTGTCGGCACCCCTTTTGTTTAAGCAGGTTTTGAGATCGACGCCATAGCGTGGTTACCCTTCCGGCTTGGCCTGGGCAGGGTTATGGACGCCATTTGTTATTCTTCAGGGCTCTTAGCCCCATTTGCATCTTGTCTGTAGCTGGATGCTCTATCGTTTCAAGGTGATTTGGATCTTTGTATATTATATCTGTATTCTTGACTCATTGAGTCGCCATATATATATCTCGCTCAGGTCCCATCGAGGACTGTTGTGTAATGTTATTACTTTGTTTTCCACCCGCACGAAAGTGCCTGGTGGGCACCTTTGAATCGTTTCTATGCGGGTTTGGCGAATTTTGCTCAAACTTGCATAGGTCCGATTCTGAGGGTGTTACATGGACATACTCCTATAGATAAGCGTAGCATAAAGATCAAGTTATTTCAATAGTTCAATTGCTATATGCTTTCTGATACATAGTAACCTAATTCCTTCGACCATGAGATCATGCATATCACCTTTTCCGGATGGATGCTTTGATGTCATCAAACACCACACCGTAACAGGGTGGCTATAAAGGTGGCATTGAGTGTTCGGAAAGTATTGGTTGAAACACATGGATCAAGAGTGGGATTTGTCCATCCATATGACAGATAGATATACTCTGGGCCCTCTCGGTGGAATGTCATCCAATTAGCTTGCAAGCATGTGACTAGGTCACAAGGGATCACATATCACGGAACGAAAAGAGTACTTATCGGTAACGAGGTTGAACTAGGTATGCAGATACCGACGATCATAACCTCGGATAAGTAAACTATCGTGAGACAAAGGGAAATTGGTATCGTATGTAAGTGGTTCATTCGTTACAAAGTAATCGAGAAATATGTGGGATCCATATGAATTTCCAGATTCCTCTATTGGTTATTGTTCGAGAAGTGTCTCGATCATGTCCGCATAATTCACGAACCGTAGGGAGACACACTTAAGGATTCACGTTGTTTTGAGTAGTTATGGTATTATGAGAAAGAGACCAATGTTGTTCGGAGTCTCGGATGGGATCTGGGATATCACGAGGTGATCCGGAATGGTCCGGAGAATAAGATTCATATAAGGAAAGTCCTGCGCTGAGTTCGGGAATGATTCCTGTTTTCATCGGAATGTTCTAGAAGGTTCGGATTGTCCCAGACCTGGGAGGGTACATGAATGTGTCATTACATATTGAATGATTGCATCATGTACTAAGTGTTCTTGCTGTTCCAAAACTGAAAAGTCAAACCTGCGGTTTGAAAGTCAAACAGCTAAACTGTGGAAACAGAAACTGTGGGAAGCAGAAACCGGGAAACAAGCAAGAGGAAGTTGAAACCAACTTGGAGGAGGAGTCCTCTCCTCCAAGCCGCGCCAGCCTTGGCGAGTTGGGAGGGACTCCTCCCTTCCTGGCCAGACCCTCCACCTATAAAAGGAGGGACAGGGCCTCCTCCTAGACACACAAGTTCCTATCCTCTAATCTCCGGTTTAGAGCCGTTTTGGTTTAGAGCTTCTAATTGCTTTAGCCTGTGGTTTAGAGCCTTCTAATGGTGTGTCTAATCTCTAGACCACTAATAGCCCTCTCATACTCCACCATACTCGCCTCCGCTTAAGCCTGCGGGATCTCCCTCTACTCCTACCACGCCAGGTCTTGCCGAATCGCGAGGAGAGTGCTACAACCTCCGCTGCATGCTGGAACAAGGGAGAGGAAGGTCTTCGTCGAGTATCGAACGTGTGACCGACTGCAGAAGCGCTGCCGGAACGTGGCGCCGGAAAGATCGTCTACGCGATCTTGATATCGGAAAGAGTACGACTACATCACCCACGAGAATCTTCTCTCGTTAACCGCTTTGGAATCTTCGAGGGTGAGTTATTCCATCGACTCGTTGATACAATCTAGTAGATAGACTTGGCTTGTTTGTTTGTATGCGATAGAAAATTTTGTTTTCCATGCTACGAACCCTTACATCTATTGCACAAGAGAGCTGTTCGGCGGGCCGCGTTTCCTAGACTGATGTACAATCCTATGTTGGCCCTGAGATCAAGAGAGGATGGCCAACCTGAACTACATCTACAACTACCACGATGTAGAGTCTCTGAACATGCTCAGGATGAGAAGAGCCCCCTTCTTCACACTTGTCACATGATTAAGGACGGGTGGACTTTTGGTAGATAGCACCCACACCTCAGTGGAAGGACAAGTCATGATGTTCCTTCATGTGGTCATCCATAATTGGAAGTTTAGGGTCATCCACAGATCTCTCAGAAGAAGAATGGAGACAATATCACGCTATTTCAACCGAGTGTTGTATGCAATCGGTGAGATGAGAGAGGAGATGATTTGCAGCTCAGATCACTGTAGAGCTTCGTTGGGAAATCCCAAGAGGAAGGTATGATGAGCACAGCAACAAGTTTTCCCTCAGAAAGAAACCAAGGTTATCGAACCAGTAGGAGGAAGGAAACGACTCAAAGGTTTTGCTAGCAACTTGGAAACCTACTAAACACAAACTCAAGACTTTGCCCCAACAAACAGTGAGCTTGTCAATCTCACCGGTTTGCTGAAAACAAAGGATTAACTGTATGGTATGGAAGATAATGGTGGTTTGCAGAAAGTAAACAGGAACAACGGAAGATGTATCAATGGTAAAGATTGGACCGGGGTCCATAGTTCACTAGAGGTGCTCTCCTTAAGATAAACAACATAACATGCTAGGTAAACAAATTACATCGGGGCAATTGACAGGACAAAGCAAGGCATAACAATGCAGTACTAGACATTCATGATCCTATGATATTTGATTGGTCAATACAACAATATCATAGACCGCCATCCAACTGCATCTATGACTAGTAATCCACCTTTAGGTCATCATCCGAACCCCCTCCAGTATTAAGTTGCAAGCAATAGATAACTGCTTTAAGCAAAGTGTGTGAGGTAAACAATCCACTTGTTCCATGAACAAGAGATCGTTGGTTTCTCCCTAGTAACAACAACACATCTACAATCTTCGAGATTTCTGTCACTTCCCTAGATTAAATAGAGGCATGAACCCGCTATCGAGCATAAATACTCCCTCTTGGAGTCACTAGCATCTACCTGTCCAAGATAGCTACTAGAAACGAAGATCATGCAAGATCTCAAACAACACATACATGATAGAATCAATAAGATAGAATCATTAACCAATCTGACATAGTAATCTCAATATCCATAGGATCCCCGCAAACACAACATGCATGATTACAAATAGATGATCTTGATCATGAACGGAGCTCACAAGGTCTAAACATGGTAGCACGAAGGAGGAGAAACATCCATCTAGCTACTACATGGACCCATAGTCCAAGGTGGAACTACTCACGCATTATACCGGAGGCTGGCATGGTGATGAAGAAGGCCTCCAGGATGATCTCTCCCCTCTGGCAGGGTGCCGGGAAGAGCTTCAGATCCCCCCGATCTAAGGATGATGGTGGCGGCGGATACAGAATGTTTCGTGGAAGATTTATCGGGTACTTAGGGTTTAGGTATAGGGGGCTTCTTATAGGCAAAGAGGGAGGCCGAGGGGGTGCCCGTGGTGGCTGCACCCCCCAGGCATGGGCCAGGCCTGGCCGCGTGGCCAGGGGGTGTGGCCCCCTCGAGGCCCTCCTCCGTCTCGTCTTCTGGACTTCGTGTTCCCCACGGTAAAATATTGACTTTTGCTTTTGTCCCGTCCAATTCCGAGAATATTGATTTTCTGCCTTTTCTGGAACCAAAAACAGAAGAAAACAGGCAACTGACACTATGACATCTTGTTAATAGGTTAGTCCTAGAAAACATATAAAAATACCTCAAAGTATAGACAAAGCAAAGAAAATTAGATACTAAACAAGCATGCAACATCAAAAATTATAGATACGTTTTCGACGTATCAATGATCAAGTCGCCTATGGGTTAAACACCTGAAAAGATACGCAATAGCGTGAGGTGGATGCCATATTTCAAGGTGATATTGTGTTCCCTTGTTTTATCATTGTATCCTTCGATTGAGTCCCATGTGTTCCCCTTTTCTCATTTCATCCTTGCGTACTTGCAACAGGATTGTATCGGTGCAATCAATGGTACTCATGTTACTTCTAGAGTTCCAAGATCAGAATCTGCAACTTACAGGTGAAGGAAGCACTACACCAGCCAAAATGTACTAGCTGTCGTTGATTTCGACATGATGTTCACATATGTGCTAGCTGGTTGGGAAGGATCAGCCCATGATGCAACCATCCTTGCTGATATCATGTACATGCCTGATGGGATCAATATCCCTGATGGCAAGTTCTATCTAGGAGATGAGGGATATGGCTGTCGCCCTGAGATTCTTCCACCCTTCAGGTCTACCAGGTACCATCTCAACGAGTTCACTGGAAGGAACATGCCACAAAATGCCTAAGAGCTCTTCAATCTCAAGTACTCTAGCCTAAGGGTTACCGTTGAGAGGGCATTCGCTGCTTTGAAGAACATGTTCAAGATCCTTGATTAGAAGCCATTCCACATCTTCCCCACCCAGGTAAATCTAGTGCTTGCATGTTGCATACTCCACAACTGGACCTTGGGGTATGGCCTTGATTCGTATGTGTCGGATGAGGAGAATGTGATTCCTGATGAGAATGACACTAGCCATGGTGTGGAAGCATCTGACAATGCAGCTTGGAAGGAGAAGAGGAATGAGTGGGCAAACAAAAATGTGGAATGATAGAGGCCCCACCACCATCTGACAACAAGAAGAAGGAGATGATGAAGAAGAAGAAGAAGAAGAAGGAGAAGATGATGATGATGACGACGATGATGATGAGAAGAAGAAGGTTGCAGTACCCCCCACACCTACCTCCCTCCCATGGTTCCTAAACAATAATCATGATCGGCTCTGCTTGTGAACTTCCATTCGTATTAGCTAGGGTTGTGTGATGATGAACTGATGAACTACATATTTGTAGTAGCTAGGGTTTTTATGTTGATAAAATTCCGACTCAGATTATGATTTATACCTTCAGTTGTGTGATAGAAGGGTAAGGGCACCCATTGGAGAGAAGAGGTGACTGTATTTCAGGCCCAGGGGCGACCAAACACACCCATTTGCTTCACGTTTGCACTCTAGGCTTGCAAGCAGGCTACCAAACGAGCTGCACAAAATTCCCACACAGATGAACTGTAGGATACCAAATGGTGTGCAATTCATGGCCCAAGGCCTGTATGAGGCTGGCAGTTCCAGCCACAGCACTCCCGGGCTGGGCCAAAAAGTTACTACAGGTTACCAAACGCGCCCTAAAGTCATACCGCAGAAGACGATGCAAAAGTCAAGGAAGGATTGGGATATGAAGTTGAATGATACCGTATGGGCATATCGCACTGCATATAAGAATCCTATGGGGTACCATACAAGATGGTCTATGGTAAATCTTCTCATCTTTCTTTAGAATTACAACATATGACTTATTAGGCAATTAAAACTCTAAACTATGTGAAAGGGCATTTATGCCTTTCATATTGTTTTGATGTTTGTTGACAACACTTGGATAGGTTTAATATGTTGTTAAATGTTTCAGGATATATCATCTACATTTGTGTAGTTTGTATCCAAGGAAAAAGAGCTTCACATGATCAAAAATGTGCAAAGTCAATGTCCAGCCGGACTATCCGGTCTGATCCTGTCAGAGTGTCCGGCCCTGGCGAGTCGCTAGTTTTTCCTTGCGAGGTGTGGACATTCTGTATGCCACTTCTGACATGATACGTCCATAATGTATCTATAATTTTTGATGGCTTTATGCTATTATTATGCTTTTGACACTTTTTTTATAAAGTTCATAAGTTATTTGGACTAACCTACTAATAGTTGTAAAAGTGCACAATGTTCTTGTTTTACACTTTGATGTGTAGGAATTATAAAGAATACAAGTGGAACCATTGTTGGAGTTAAATTGGGATTTTCCAGAAATCTGTATCAGAACTCTTTTTGAATATGGTCACGTTTCCGGTTGAATACGGCGTCAAACAGAAAACTCTTCAACTACAAAGTTGTAGAAAATTTCGCGACAATCGTTTTGGATATAAAATTTAGCTGATTCCGAGGCCGAGAAGCTATATAAAGGGAGGAAACCTAATTCGTCGGAGACACCTCCACCTACGAATTTGCAGCCACCAAAGCCACGTTTTTGCCTCCCCCATGGATCCCATATCCATGGGGGAGAGCTCCCAAGAAGCCATGAAGGAAGGGGTCTAAGGGGCGGTGCTCCCCCATGATACCGGCGGTGTGGAAGGAGTATCCCGCACCGCCGCCACCCTCTTCACCATCTTCACCTCCATCTCCCTCACCTAATTCTCCTAGTATGCAGTGGTTCATCATCCCACACACCTCTGTACCGTCCTCTGTAAACATGGTGTTTGATGCTATAAGTTATAATCCTCTAATCTATGTCATGTTGTGTAGTTTCTTTGTTCTTAGATTGAATGGTTGAACATCTTTGGTTCATTAGAGTTGTATGTTGATATGGTACAGTCCTTTGGTGTCCATTATATTTGTGCGCGCATGGATTAAACATCATAGGGTTTGTAGTATGTGTAAGTGGAAGGGGGAAGTTCTGTCGGAGTGACAGAATCCTAAGGACGCGAACCGGAACATTCCACATATGGGAGTAAGAGGACCATTAACTTAAGGATATGGTTGGGGAAACCTTAATGCATTGTTAGTAGTTACGTGTCACATCCCAAATTTTAGATTTGGTTCTGCATATCATTCATGTCATTGCATCATGTTCTTCCATACAAAACTTCGATTTGAAAAGTTTCCGGCGAAACGATATTTGCAAACCCTACTTTGTTTTGCTATAATGCTCCTACAAGAGGGTATACTAGGTTTGTATTTCCACCCCTTTGGAAGCTAGTGGTGTTGATACAAAGGATCCTATGATGATCCTCTGGTTTTTACAAAAATTTAGAGACAAATTTCGCCCAATTCGGAGTTCGTATGAAGAGGATACGGTGGAAAAACTAAAACAGAAATTGGAAAAAAGAAAAGAACAAAAAAAGGGCCAAATAGCCAAGGCCAGCACAAGCAGCTACCGCCACGACAAGAGATTATCCGCCGCCGCCGGACACCGACAGATGGGGCCCACCTGTCGGCGCCGACATCGCCGCCGCCGCCGCGTCCGGAACGGACTCCAACCGCCGCCGCCGAGTCCGGCTCTAACCCCGCGTGGGACCCCCTCTTAACCTCAGCGCCTGCCTCCCTATCGCGCCGCCCGCCATCGCGAGCCGCTGCCTTGAACCGCCGCCTCTCTCTTCCTCGCCTCGCCGCGACCCCATCCGCAAGCTCGCCGCCGCTAACGCCCTCCTCTCCTGCAGGAACCACCGCCATCGCCATGACCCACCTCGACGACGCCGCCGAGCCCGCAGCCGCCGCCGACCTCCTCCGCCGCAGCCGCCTCCTCCACGCCGACGCCGCCGACGTCGCGCCGACCGCCGCCGCTGGAGACCCCGCCGCCGGAAGACCCGTCGCCGCCGAACCTCGCCGCCGCCACCCCTCCTGGCCGTTGGATCTTCGATCTATGGCCTAGATCGCGTGGAGACCGCGTGGTTGACTGGTCAACCCGCGCTGAGTCAGCGCTATGTCAGCAGGGAATATTCCCAGAATATTCCCTTTTGATTTAAAATCTATTTAGAGTTTGCAGAAATTAGTAGGATCTTGTAAAATTCGTAGAAATTAATCTACTGGGCCAAAAATTGCAAATAAAATATGTGTAGGTTCAGTAAGTCGTGTAGAATCTTGATGTACCATTGTTTTACACTTTTGCATCAAGATTTTGTCCAGATTAATTAAATGATTTAATGCCCTTTTTGGAGTAATTAATTCGTAGAAAAAGAACTGTAACTCCAAAAATTGCAAATAATATGTCCCTGGATTCAGTAGAACAAGGGGAATCTCAAAGTGAATTAAAAGGATAGGCTTACGGTAAAAACTTTTGCAGAAACTATTTAGTGGCTTTCTTCAGTAATTTAATTACTCAGGGAGTTATATTATTCCTTTTTGAGAAATTCCAATTGGTGCTGTTCCTAATTAGCAATGCCTACACAGTAGATTTTTCCCAAGATTTTAAAAACAATATGTTAGCGGTAGTGAATTATTTGGGTTCTAGCTCTAGTTTTGAGCGTTATAAATTGCACAATAGTTTTTCTTGCGCTAATTTTTTTTTCATGCATGCATTCAGTAGCTTTACTGAATAAGATTATGTGGTGCTGCTGTAGCATCAATCCACTTGTCATGCATACATCTTGCATCATCTTTGATTGCATATGCTTGTGGATGGTTTGTTTATGAATGCTATTGTATCGTGTAGTTTGTGACGAGTGCAACGCTTGCTCGTGTGTGGATTGTTCTTCCGACCGCTACAACCAAGGCAAGTAGATGCTATTTTGTTCATGATGTTGTCCTACTATTTTCAATGCATCGTCGTGTATTTTGTAGTTGCATGTGTAGGATGATACTATCGCTATGCTATGTCCTATTATGTGGTAGGGCTCTCCTTGTAGATGAACCACCGTTGGTAGATGTGCTTAGCCATGCTATGATGAACGAGGGCTGGGTTACATCACTGGAAGTTGTTTCTAAATGTGTTGGTTTGTGAAAACTAAAACAACTTAATCAATGAATCTCCTGGGTGTGATGGGATTGATAATTTTTGGTGGTATCATTGCGGAAAGGCACCCAGGTATCAAGAGAAAATGATTGGCTTCTTTATTTTGTAGCTTACGTGTACAACCATGTGCCAATAATGAAATGGGTTGGTTGGACTCAGTAGGTTGTGGTAACTCGAACCCGCGTATCCAGAGATGTAGAATTTTGGTAGGTTGGACCGGTGCGGCGGATTGGGGAGCTACTTCCCGAACGGTCTCTTCTTGGACTTCTCCCTATCATCACCCAAAATGAGAGTGATGGTACGAGCTGGGCTGGCCAAGTCACATGGGTAAAGTGTACTAACCCCTGTAGGGTGTATAATCTAATCGATTAGCCGTGTCCCCGGTTATGGACGTCTGAGTTGCTTGATATTGACTCCATGACATGTTTCTCGATCATTCTAATTTCATAATTGCTTTAATGCTGTTCGGTTAAATTATTTGGGATCCTTTCAAATAATAATCAAAAACTGTTTATGAAAGTAGGACAAAGGTGTTTGTAAATGCAAGCTAGCCACATCTCCACTTGCCAAATATGCATGTAGATGTTAGCTCTATTGTCTCCTTTACTAGCTCTACTTGTCATACATTCCATGTATTGACCCTTCGGGGCTGCTACGTTTCATGTTGCAGGATATTCCGATTCCGAGTAATCGATATAGGCCACGGTAGTCCACTCGGCACTTGTTCACTTGTGGGCAATTTGAAGAATGGAGAATTTGCTTTATTTATTTTGCTACCTGAATAATTTGAGCTAGCCTTGAGCTAAGCTTTTATTGTAATAATGGTACTCTGGATCTTCGTTATTTATGATACACGGATATTTTGCTATGTTATTCATCTTATTCTATTGTGGGCCAATGAACCGATCCAGGGATTGGCATGTCACATAGAAGCCACGGTCTTTTCAGAACCGTGGTGTTACAAGATGGTATCAGAGCCCGTGTGTCGACTGTAGGATCGTGACCTAGGATTGGATTAGGAAGCCATAGAATTAATAAAGCTTATATTAACTCTGTCTTTCATCTTATGCCTTTCACTCTCGTAAATTCTTACCATATGTTATTCTCACACTTTCCTCTTTTAATTTATGGATGGGAGAAGTCAGGACTGAGTATGCAACCATGGAGTCACCAAGGCCCTTTGCAAGACAGTTAGCACAGCTCTCGCAGTCATTGGGATTGCCACTGCCCATGTTCAAGGGAAGAAGGCTGTACACCTATGGATATTGTGAGGATGCATGGGAGATCACCACCTTCATATTCAGGGATGCCGCCTTGCCAAACCCTGTGCATCTGATCTACACCAAGACATATTGCAACTGGGGACTTGGAATTAACTTGGCCATACATGAAGCCCTGTCTCTCCAGTGCCATCATGTCCGACACCTACTGCCAGCAGACTCACCCTACCGTGACTATGGGAGGCGTGATGAAGATGGGAACATTGTGGTTACCCCGGGCGACAGGAACAACATGCCGCCCCGTCGGAGGCACATAGAAAGGGAGAATGGAGCTCTAGCTGAGAAAGTGATGATGGTAAAGGAGATTGCGGATTTTGCCAGCAATGGTATGGTGGTCCAAGGATAGGAGATTGACACCTTGCATGAAGCTGTGGGGGTTCTGGAAAATGCCCTGATGGGCAGGGATGCAACCATAGCTCATCTTAATGGGACTGTGCAGGATAACACCCAGACCATACAACAGTTGCAAGGGACCGTCCAGGAAAGGGATCAAACTATTGAAGTTATGGCAGCCCAGATTGCCGCTCTCCAAGCACAGCTGAATCCACCCTCTGATGATGACAATGGAGATGGTGGCAACAATGATGATGATGATGATGACAGTGGGAACGATGATGATGAGGACGAGGATGATGATGATGGAGACAATGATGGTGGAGGAGATGAAGCTGTTGCAGTTGCAGCAGAGAGTGAAGAAGAAGAGGAGGATCCAGAAGAGGTGGAGTTTGAGATTTCAAGTGATGACTCAGGAGAGGTGTACACTCCGCCACCATGGTTCAACCGTGGATAGAAGCGCCAATGCATGAGTGCAAGGACCTACCGCAACCTCTTCAAGAAGTAGATAGAAGTCCACCAATTAGTCCTCGTTAGGTAAAATCGTTAGGATTAGTCTCGATCGATGTAAAACTTAATTACTGTTAGTTTAAGAGTGTTTAGTTGCTTATTTGTGTACTCCAATATCCCAGGATTATTTGTGCGAATTTTATGAAAGAGTTATGGCAAGTTTGGTTAATATCTGTGTTATTCCTGCAGTTTTCACGATACAGAAGATCTGTACGATTTTTCATATTTTACTGGTATCTGGGAAAAATCTGAAAAAATAGGGCTGGTGCGAAACTCTCTGTAATGTATGCAAAAAAATTAGCTAAAATTCCTAACGAGTCTAAGTCAGGTATAAAAATTCGTGAACACTGCTGGACTATTCTGGCAGATTGCTGTTTTTGGTGCTTTGTTGATCAACTGTTTAGTTAACCATTGCCAACTCTTTTAAAACTATTTCAGTAGATATATACTGCTAGGATAACCCCTGGGATGTTTCTAGATCACTTGTTTGTTGATGTGTTGCTTGCTTGAGATTGTCTGCGATTGTTTGTTGTTGTTTGATCATAATGCATGGGTAGAATCATGTTTTCGAAGTTGATTATTTCTAAGCTTACCTGTGCTGAACCGCAGA
The DNA here is from genome assembly GCA_030063025.1 of Avena longiglumis. Lineage (NCBI taxonomy): Eukaryota > Viridiplantae > Streptophyta > Magnoliopsida > Poales > Poaceae > Avena > Avena longiglumis. The sequence continues at coordinate 469,177,208 of CP125976.1, forward strand.
TGCCTCCCCGCCGTCAACCCACTGAGTTGGAGCAGCTCATGGCAGCTCAGGCACAGCTGACCCAAGTTATGACCCAGTTCATGGAAGCTCAGAACAACAACAATGGGAACAACCAGCCTAAGGGAGATGCTCTCACCAGGTTTCTGAGGCTAAGGCCAGCTAAGTTCTCTACTGCAACGGAACCAATGGTTACTCTCGACTGGTTGCGTTCAGTCAACAAGGATCTGGTAACTGTTGGATGCACTGATGCTGAGAAGGTGAGGTTTGACGCTCACCTACTGGAGGGACCAGCCGCTTCTTGGTGGGACACTGTTCAGATCACCCACCCGCTGGACACCGTGACTTGGGCAATGTTTGAGGAAGGTTTCATGACCAAACACGTGTCTTCAGGAGTTCTGAGCCTGAAGAGGAAGGAGTTTCGCAACTTGCGCCAAACCAACCGCACCGTGGCTGAGTATATTGAGGAGTTCAACAACCTGTCCCGTTATGCACCTGAGGATGTTGACACCGATGCAAAAAGGAGGGATAGATTCCTGGATGGCCTTAGTGATGAGCTTTCAGTGCAGCTACTGGTGGTTTATTGCCCCACTTTACAGGAGCTTATGGACAAGGCCACAATCTTGGAAGGGAAGCACAAGCAGGTGGAAAACCGCAAGAGAAAGAGCAGCAATCACCACTCTGGTTCTCACCACAAGTCTCGAACTTCTTATGATGGATACTCCAATCATGGAGGGAGTGACCATGGAAGCCGTGACCGCCACAACCATGGGGGCGATGGACATCGCCATGAAAACCACAAGAGCAGCCACCACAGCCACAAGGAAGGACACTCTCACCATTCTGGGGGACACGGTGGACATGACCGCAACCGTGATCGCAGCTTTGTGAAGAAGGATCTGAGTGAGGTGACATGCTTCAAGTGTGGTTAGAAGGGACATTATGCAGACAACTGTCCGGAGAAGAAGGTGCTGAAGCCAACCAACAATCAGAAGGCCACAGTGAACCACATGAATGTGGAGGAGATCCCAGATGAGCCTGACCTTATGATTGGTAAGTTTCCAATCAACACTCACCCTGCACTTATACTTTTCGATACTGGTGCATCACATTCATTCATATCAAGGGCATTTGTGGATAAGTATAAGTTACCTACGGAGTCTATGAAAGAGTCTATTAGAGTAAGCTCACCTGGAGGAGATATGATAGCTAGCGCGGGATGCCGCGACTTAACTGTGAGGATTGGAGCACATAATTTCATTTCACATTTGGTAGTGTTGGAATCACAAGGGTTAGATGTTATTCTGGGTATGGATTGGATGTCTATGCATGGGGGACACATAGATTATGCACAGCGAGCTGTTTCACTCAAAGACCCGGATGGTAAGAGAATTAGGTTCAAGTCGGCTGTACGACCGGGAAGGTGTAAGTTGAATTCTCTTAAGGGGGTTAGCATGGATACTATGCCTGTGATTAAGGATTACCTCGACGTGTTTCTGGAAGAGTTTCCAGGGATGCCACCTGACAGGGAAGTGGAGTTTCTCATCGGCCTGATGCAGGGAACACGACCTATAGCAAAGAGACCATATAAGATGGATGTGGATGAGCTGAAGGAATTGAAGAAGCATCTGAAAGAGCAGTTGGACAAGGGATTCATTCAGCCTAGTTCGTCGTCATGGGGTGCACCTGTTCTGTTTGTGGAGAAAAAAGACAGCAGCAAGAGATTAGTGGTGGACTATCGCTCGCTGAATGAGGTGACCATCAAGAAAAAATACCCCCTGCCGAACATAAATGATTTGTTTGATCAACTGGAAGGAGCAAAGGTGTTTAGCAAGATTGATCTGCGATCGGGCTACTTCCAATTGAAGATCCGGGAGGAGGACATAGAAAAAACCGCTTTCACCACTAGGTATGGTTTATATGAGTATACAGTTATGTCTTTTGGACTAACGAATGCCCCGGCATATTTCATGACCATGATGAACAAGGTATTTATGGAGTACTTGGACAAGTTAGTGGTGGTGTTTATTGATGACATACTGATATATTCCAAGGATGATGCCGAGCATGAGAAATATCTGCGACTGATTATGGAGAAGCTGAGGGAACACAAGCTGTATGCCAAATTTAGCAAGTGTGAATTCTGGCTTAACACTGTTGGATTTCTTGGACACGTGGTGTCAGGAGAGGGAGTCACTGTTGATCCAAGCAAAGTTACTGCAGTAACTGAGTGGGAAGCGCCCAAGAATGCAGGAGAGATTCGAAGCTTTTTGGGACTTGCTGGATATTACAGGAGGTTCATCGAAAATTTCTCCAAGATTGCTAAGCTGATGACAGAACTTCTGAAGAAGGAGAGGAAGTTTGAATGGACGGATGCGTGTGAAGCTAGCTTTCAGGAACTGAAGCGTCGACTAGTGACTGCACCTATTATGTGTTTACCAGATATTCAGAAGGATTTCCAAGTGTACTGTGATGCTTCTCGACAGGGACTTGGCAGTGTGCTGATGCAAGATGGGAGAGTGGTGTCATATTCCTCGTGGCAACTTAAGCACCATGAGCGGAATTACCCCACACACGACTTGGAGTTAGCGTCAGTGGTTCATGCGCTCAAGGTATGGAGGCACTACTTGATGGGGAAACACTGTGATGTGTACACCGACCACAAGAGCCTGAAGTACATATTTACACAGAAGGAACTGAACATGAGGCAAAGGAGATGGTTGGAACTTATCAAGGATTATGATATGAATCTACAATACCACCCATGAAAGGCAAATGTAGTAGCAGATGCTCTGAGCCGGAAGGTCTATGCCAATGGATTGACTATTGGGGAATTGCCCGAAGATTTGTGCAAGCAATTCAAGGACCTTAGACTGGAGGTAGTGCCAGGAGGATATTTGGCAGCAATGGAAGTCCAACCAACGCTACAGGACAGAATCAGGAAGGCTCAAGTGGGAGACAAAGAGATTGATGAAGTAAAGGAAAATATGAAGGAGGATCGAGCAAGGGAATTCCGCGAGGATGAGCAAGGAACCTTGTGGTATGGAGATCGTTTGTGCGTTCCCAACGATCCGGAGATAAGGAAGTTGATTCTGCAGGAAGCTCATGACTCGCCGTATTCCATACATCCGGGCAATACGAGGATGTATATGGACCTAAAGGACAGATTCTGGTGGAACAATATGAAGGGGACATCGCTGAGCATATTGCCTTATGCGATGTATGTAGCCGAGTGAAGGCGGAACACCAGAAGCCAGTAGGACTACTACAGCCATTGCCCGTGCCGGATTGGAAGTGGGATAGAGTGGGAATGGATTTTATCACAGGATTGCCCAGGACCAGGTCAGGATATGACTCCATTTGGGTAGTGGTCGACCATTTGACCAAGGTAGCCCACTTTATACCGGTGAAGACGACTTATACGAGTGCAAAGTTGGCCAAGATTTATATGGGCAGAATTGTGTGCCTACATGGAGTTCCCAAGAGTATAGTATCTGATAGAGGCACCCAATTTACCTCACACTTCTGGCGCCAGCTGCACGAGTCACTTGGGACTAGATTGGAGTTTAGCACGCCACCCATGCATCGATGGATGTACCAAGAGGGTGAATCAGATTTTGTAAGACATGCTGAGAGCTTGCGCCTTGGCTCATGGTTCTAGTTGGGATGGGAATCTGCCGTATGCTGAGTTTTCCTACAACAACAGCTATCAGACCAGCATCAAGACGTCACCGTTCGATGTGCTGTATGGGAAACGGTGCCGAACAATGTTGCTATGGGATGGAGTAGGAGAACGCCAGTTCTTTGGACCTGATTTGATCAAGGACACTGAGGAGGTCGCCTTGATTAGGGACATGTTGAAGGTAGCACAATCAAGGCAGAAGAGCTACGCTGACGCCAAGCGCAAGGAAGTGGTGTACGAGATAGGTGATAGAGCATACCTCAGAGTGTCGCCACTTCGTGGAATTAAGAGATTTGGAATTAAGGGTAAGCTGGCACCTCGGTTTATTGGACCATATCGGGTCTTAGCACGCAAAGGAGAAGTTGCTTATCAGTTGGAGTTGCCAGAGGCTCTGTCCACTGTTCATAGCGGGTTCCACGTGTCCCAGCTGAAGAAGTGCCATCCGGAGATGGTGGATACACCATTAAGAGACACTGTGCCACCAGAGGAGGTTCAGCTTGAGAATGACCTGACCTATGAGGAGAAGCCTATCAAGGTTCTGGAAATAGCGGAGAGGATTACCCGTACCAAGACGATCAGGGTTTGCAAGGTGCAATGGATCCACCACACCGAAGAGGAAGCCACTTGGGAGCATGAGGATGACATCCGAGAGGACTACCCGCACCTATTTGCTAGCTGCACCGAATCTCGGGGACGAGATTCATCTTAAGGGGGTTAGTCTTGTCACATCCCAAAATTTAGATTTAGTTCTGCATATCATTCATGTCATTGCATCATGTTCTTCCATACAAAACTTCGGTTTGAAAAGTTTCCGGCGAAACGATATTTGCAAACCCTACTTTGTTTTGCTATAATGCTCCTACAAGAGGGTATACTAGGTTTGTATTTCCACCCCTTTGGAAGATAGTGGTGTTGATACAAAGGATCCTATGATGATCCTCTAGTTTTTAACAAAATTTAGAGACAAATTTCGCCCAATTCGGAGTTCGTATGAAGAGGATACGGTGGAAAAACTAAAACAGAAATTAGAAAAAAGAAAAGAACAAAAAAGAAAAAAGCCCAGCTGCAAGGCGCCAGAAGCAACTTCGCCAGGCGGAGATTATCCGCCGCCGCCCGCCACCATTGGGGTTTACATGTCGGGCCGACCTCGCTGCCGTCGCCGCGTCCGGAACGGACTCCAACCGTTGCCGCCGAGTCCGGCTCTGACCCCGCGTGGGACCCCCCCTCTTAACCCCCGCGTCGCCACCTGGCCCTCCCCTATCGCGCCGCCGCCTCCCCATCGCGAGCCGCCGCCGCCGCGCCGCCGCCTCGGTAACCGTCGCCGCCGCCTCTATCTTCCTCGCCTCGCCGCGACCCCATCCGCAAGCTCGCCGCCGCTAACGCCCTCCTCCTCTCCTCCCCGCAGGAACCACCTCGCGCCGCCATGACCCGCCGACGCCGCCCGAGCCGCAGCCGCCGACCTCCTCCGAAGCCGCCTCCTCCGTGACCTTCGCCGAGCTCGCCGCCGACGCCGCCCGACCGCCGCCGGAAGACCCATCGCCGCCGAACTCGCCGCTGGCCAGTGAGCTTGCCTCCGCCGCCACCCCTCCTGGCCGTTGGATCTTCGATCTACGGCCCAGATCGCGTGGAGACCACGTGGTTGACTGGTTGACCAGTCAACTCACTGAAGTCAATGGCCGAGTCGTGAGGAATATTCCCTTTTGATTTAAAATCTATTTAGAGTTTGCAGAAATTAGTAGGATCTTGTAAAATTCGTAGAAATTAATCTACTGGGCCAAAAATTGCAATTAAAATATGTGTAGGTTCAGTAAGTCGTGTAGAATCTTGATGTACCATTGTTTTACACTTTTGCAGCAAGATTTTGTCCAGATTAATTAAATGATTAATGCCCGTTTTGGAGTAATTAATTCGTGGAAAAAGATCTGTAACTCCAAAAATTGCAAATAATATGTCCCTGGATTCAGTAGAACAAGGGGAATCTCAAAGTGAATTAAAAGGATAGGCTTACAGTAAAAACTTTTGCAGAAACTATTTAGTGGCTTTCTGCAGTAATTTAATTACTGAGGGAGTTATATAATTCCTTTTTGAGAAATTTCAATTGGTGCTATTCCTAATTAGCAATTCCCACACAGTAGAATTTTCCCAAGATTTTACAAACAGTATGTTAACGGTAGTGAATTATTTGGGTTATAGCTCTAGTTTTGAGCGTTATAAATTGCACAATAGTTTTTCTTGCGCTAAATTTTTTTCCATGCATGCATTCAGTAGCTTTACTGAATAAGATTATGTGGTGCTGCTGTAGCATCAATCCACTTGTCATGCATACATCTTGCATCATCTTTGCTTGCATATGCTTGTGGATGGTTTGTTTATGAATGCTATTGTATCGTGTAGATTGTGACGAGTGCAACGTTTGCTCGTGTGTGGATTGTTCTTCCGACCGCTACAACCAAGGCAAGTAGATGCTATTTTGTTCATGATGTTGTCCTACTATTTTCAATGCATCGTCGTGTATTTTGTAGTTGCATGTGTAGGATGATACTATCGCTATGCTATGTCCTATTATGTGGTAGGGCTCTCCTTGTAGATGAACCACCGTTGGTAGATGTGCTTAGCCATGCTATGATGAACGAGGGCTGGGTTGCATCACTAGAAGTTGTTTCTAAATGTGTTGGTTTGTGAAAACTAAAACAACTTAATCAATGAATCGCCTGGGTGTGATGGGATTGATAATTTTTGGTGGTATCATTGCGGAAAGGCACCCATGTATCAAGAGAAAATGATTGGCTTCTTTATTTTGTATCTTACGTGTACAACCATGTGCCAATAATGAAATGGGCGGTTGGTTGGACTTAGTAGGTTGCGGTAACTCGAACCCGCGTTTCCAGAGATGTAGAATTTTGGTAGGTTGGTCCGGTGCGCGTCGGGATTGGGGAGCTACTTCCCGAACAGTCTCTTCTTGGACTTCTCCCTATCATCACCCAAAATGAGAGTGATGGTACGAGCTGGGTTGACCAAGTCACATGGGTAAAGTGTACTAACCCCTGCAGGGTGTATAATCTAATCGATTAGCCGTGTCCCCGGTTATGGACGTCTAAGTTGCTTGATATTGACTCCATGACATGTTTCTCGCTCATTCTAATTTCATAATTGCTTTAATGCTGTTGGGTTAAATTAATTGGGATCCTTTTAAATAAAAATCAAAAACTGTTTATGAAAGTAGGACAAAGGTGTTTGTAAATGCAAGCTAGCCACAGCTCCACTTGCCAAATATGCATGTAGATGTTAGCTCTATTGTCTCCTTTACTAGCTCCACTTGCCATACATTCCATGTATTGACCCTTCGGGGCTGCTACGTTTCATGTTGCAGGATATTCCGATTCCGAGTAATCGATATAGGCCACGGTAGTCCACTCGGCACTTGTTCACTTGTGGGCAATTTGAAGAATGGAGAATTTGCTTTATTTATGTTGCTACCTGAATAATTTGAGCTAGCCTTGATCTAAGCTTTTATTGTAATAATGGTACTCTAGATCTTCGTTATTTATGATACACGGATATTTTGCTATGTTATTCATCTTATTCTATTGTGGGCCAATGAACCGATCCAGGTATTGGCATGTCACATAGAAGCCACGGTCTTTTCAGAACCGTGGTGTTACATTACGGATGTTTGCTAACAATCCAATCATATAGTACATGTAATTCCAAGTAGTGAAGTGCATGTATATTTAGCCTCTCCCACATAGAAAACTACATCGAAGACAATGAACCCGATTTATTCGCCAATTAAACTTGGACAAAGCCACCACAATTACCACCACTATTCCACACTCATGGTTCTATTAGTTTAGTGTATTTGATTACTACAACAACTAGCTTTACTTTCTTGTTATTTATTATCTTTCAAAGCTTTCTCTAGTACTCATTTTGTTGCTCTAGTTTTATTTGCTAGATAATGCAAACGTTTAGTGTGCGTAGAGTTGTATCAGTGGTTGATAGAACTTGAGAGAATATTTATCCTACCTTTATCTCCTCATTGGGTTCGACACTCTTACTTATCAAAAAGTCTACACACGATCCCCTATACTTGTGGGATATCAGGACACTACCCGGACACCTGCCGGACACTTGCCGAAAACTCTACCAGGCCGGAGGGTCCGGCTGGTTCACGCCGGAGTGTCCGGGTGGGCCGGACCGTGTTGGAGATATTCCCTAGAGGCAATAATAAAAGTAGTTATTATTATATCTTTGTGTTTATGATAAATGTTTGCATTCATGCTATAATAGTATTAACCGGAACATTAATACTTGTGTGATTTGTAAACTAAATTAGAGTCCCTGGTAAAGCCTCTTTGTAATACTATCTTGTTGGTTGATAGATGATCGTGGTTTCCCGATCATGAACATTGAGATGTTATTAACAACAAGATCACATCATTAGGAGAATGGTGTGATGTACATACTCCTATAGATAAGCGTAGCATAAAGATCAAGTCATTTCAATAGTTCGTTTGCTATAAGCTTTTTGATACATAGTGACCTAATTCCTTAGACCATGAGATCATGCTAATCACCATTACTGGAAGGATGCTTTGATGACATCAAACACCACACCGTATTTGGGTGCTATAAAAGTGGCATTGAGTGTTCGGAAAGTGTGTGTTGAGGCACATGGATTAAGAGTGGGATTTGTCCATCCATATGACGGATAGATATACTCTGGGCCCTCTCGGTGGAATGTCATCCAATTAGCTTGCAAGCATGTGACTGTCTCACAAGGGATCACATATCACGGGAATGAGAAAAGAGTACTTATCAGTAATGAGGTTGAACTAGGTATGCAGAGATACCGACGATTAGACCTCGGATAAGTAAAGTATCACGAGACAAAGGGAAATTGGTATCGGATGTAAGTGGTTCATTCAATCGCAAAATAATCATAGAAATATTGGTTATTGACCGGATAAGTGTCTCGGTCATGTCTGCATAATTCACGAGATGTAGGGAGACACACTTAAGGATTCAATGTTGTTTAGTAGATATGGAATGTAAGTAGGGAGACCGTATGTTGTTCGGAGTCTCGAATGGGATCCGAGATATCATGAGGTGATCCGGAATGGTCTGGAGAATAAGATTCATATAAGGAAAGTCCAATTCCGGAGTTCGGGAATGATTCTGATGATTTCATCAGAGAGGTTCTAGAAGGGTCTAGAAGATTCACCAGACTGGAATGGGAAGGGTACATGAATGTGTCATGGATAAGTGGAGTGATTAAATCATGTCCTAGGTCACTTGGTTGAGCATTTGCAAGAAAGAAATAAATCTCCAAATTGAAAGTCAAAAGGAAAGTTTGAAAAGTCAAACTCGGACAATGTATCCTGGTGGAGGAAGGAAAGAATCCTTCTTTCCCTCCACCACAAGCCAACTAGGAGAGGGAGTTGGGGAAGGATTCAACCTCCCCTCTCCCAAGATGCCCTCCCTCTCATAAATAGAGGGGAGGGGGTGCCCCAAGGAGACACACAACCAGCCCCTCCCTACCTAGCCGCGCCGCCGCCGCCAGCCGCCTAACACCGCCGGCTCACCTTCGTCGCCCTAGCCGCTGTCGGCCACGCCTCCTCCTCTTCGTCCCTCTAAACCCTATATCACCAAAAACCCTAGATCCACCATAACCTGCTCCGGCTTAGGCGAAGCCCTCAGATCTTCCTCTTCGACACCACGCCGTCTTTGCCCGTAATCACGAGGGGAGAACTACAACCTCTGCTTCCTGCTCGAACAAGGGAGAGTAAGGTCTTCATCGAGTACCGAACATGTGACCGACTGCGGAAGCGCCGCTGGAAGGATCGTCTACGCGATCTTGAGATCGGCAAGTGTACGACTACATCACCCACGAGAATCTGCTCTCGTTAACCGCTTTGGAATCTTCAAGGGTGAGTACTCTAATCGACTCGCTGCTACAATCTAGTAGATAGATCTTGGCTTGTTTGTGTGCATGCGGTAGAATTTTTTTGTTTTCCATGCTACGAACCCCTCCAGTGGTATTAGAGCCATGTCTATATGTAGATCTGTTGCAGGAGTAGAACACAATGGTTATTTGTGGCATCCCGCAAAACCACTACTAGAAAATCGCGTTGAATTTGTGCATTGCATCGTCATCATCATGCATTGTTTGCATAAAACTATTTTCGCAAAGCATGTTTTGTTTTCTAAAATGCCCCGTCTTGTTTGCAAACAAAAACCCGGGTCCCCGGATTATTTTGTTTTGTCCGCTGTCGGATTGCAAAAACGCTGGTTAAAAATAAATATTTTAATTAATTGTTTTAGTGGGGCAGTCGAACGGGCCAATTCGACCCGAACGACCACCCCAGAAAACACAAACGGCCCACCTAATCGGCCCCTCTAAATCCTAGAGCTACCCAACCTATTCTACCCTCACCCCTCTCCACATCACCCCGACCACTCCCCTCGTGACACCTCACCTCCTCCCCCTTCCTTGCCCACTCACACGCTGCCACCTAGTCTAACCCACCCCCACCAGCACACACACACAACACAGCCCCACCCCCATAGCTGTCACACACACGCACGCCAGCCCTGCCCCACGCCTGGCCCGCCCCCCTCGCCTGCCCCACCAACCACCTGCCCCGCCTGTCTCTCCCTCTCTCCTCTCCCTCTTCCTCGCACGCACCCGATGCCCCCGTCCTCCTCCACCTTCTTCCCCCAGCGCCTCTCTCTCGGCGACCCCACGCGCCAGCTCCTCCCTGGCCCACCTCCTCGCCACCCTCTCCGCCGATGAGCCCCTGCCACCTCCACCGCGCCTTCTCCGCTTGCTCCAGGCCGCCAAGACGACCTCCCTCTCCAAGCGCCTGGCTACCGCCAGCCACCGCCTCATGGCCATCTCTCTCTTCAGTGCTGCCACAGCCCGCCTGGGCTGCACTCACAGGCCGGGCGAAGCCTGCCACGCCTGGCCGCTTCCCTTCTCCATCCGCCCGCCCGCCTGCTCTCGCCCTCCCAAGCGTCCCGCTGGCGCCTCATGTCAGGACCTCCGCCGCAGCTCTTCTCGCCTTCCTGCCGGCCGCCCGAGCCTCCTCCTCGTCCGCGCGAGCTCCGCCCTCTGCCCGTCTCCGTCGAGCCGACCCAGCGCGCCCGGCCGCGTCCGCACCCGTCGCCTCTGTTCCACCCATGCTCGCCCCGCCGCGCTCTGCCGTCCTTCTCGCCGTGTCCTCAAGAGCGCCATCGACCCGACGACGTTGAAGGGCCCCTTTTACCTAAGAGACATGGTGTCGATATGTTGAGGACGTGTTTCTCAGGTGCTGTTGGCCCGTTTCCTACGCTCGCTGTTACCCCAACATCTGTGTGTGTGCAAGCTCAGCCACTGATGCGACTACAGTCCCGGAAGCCAAGCCTTGTTACCTGCCGCCAAGACCTTCTCGCCAACAAGGCCATCGCCAAGACCTGCGTGCCCTGCAAGATCGACCTGGGAACATTCAGGGTCATCGCCAAGACTGTTCACGGATCCGAAGACCCCCAAGTTCTACTACAAGAACCCCGAGACTCCGGAACGACAAGCACCGCACCCAGAAGCCAAGACCGACCCGACTTGAGTACCCGACAAGATCTGCAACACGGACGCGGAGAAACCCTCGGACGCCAAGATCTTCTCCTCGGGACCGAGCTCCTCGAACGCCAAGGTCGTGATGCGAAACGACAGGAACTTCCCTCGGACGCCAAGGTCTAACCCTCGGAACCGGAGACCGCGTTGATGTTGAACCAAGATCCCCATCGAACAAGATCGTCACCAAGACCGGCCATGTGGAGATCCGAAGACCGATCCCGGAGTCCGAACCTCGATCCCGTCGAACCCTGGACCCTGAGACCGAACCCCGACCCCGAAACCAAGTCCGTCAAGACCCCTAATGTGTGAACCCCTTTCCCGAAGCCCTATTTTATAATATAATAACAACTCGTTGCATATTAAATTATCATACTCGCATACATATTTGTGTGGCTTGGGGGCCTTATGCCGATTCACCTCATAATTAAATATGGGGCCCATATGCGGGCAAATCTAGCCTTATATTGGCCTCATTTAAACATGTGTAGCGAACCGGTTCCATCTGTTGCATTGCTAAACAACATTTGAATTGCGGGGTAGCTAACAACATGAACCATCTAATTAATTGTCGGGACCCCGGTTCCGCTTAATATGACCTAAACGCATTGCACCCTTGCCATGTCATACATCATGCATGCATCATGCCGATCTTCTGCCGTTGTATTAAATATTGCATCCGGTGTTTATTCTAGTGTTTTGCTTCTTCGCGGATAAGGCCGTTGAGTGGATGTGAGCTTCGACCCGATCTTCGGTTGAACCCTTCGACAATATTTTCAGGCGAGCATCTCCCCCTTTCTACCTATCTTACTTTTATAGTATTTATTCCCTCCTGTTGATCTATTGCTATCTGTGTTGCGATGCTCTAGTTTTCGTACCCGTGATATCCCTTGCAGCCTTATATTGCCATGGACACATCCTATTACCTGTTGTTTGGTAGATAGTTGGACTTGCGCGTCGTAGTCGCTTGCTCAAGTGCTGTTGCTTCTTGTCAAGTGCCACAGTTGTTGGAGTATTGCCGCATGTTTGTTGTTGGAGATGATTAAGGCTTTACTTATCGTTCACTTTAATTCCTGTTTAACAACTAAAATTGAAGTAAGCAGAGGCATCGGTGGGTGATAGATAACATTTGGTTTCCGAACGCCCACTTGTGTCCGTGAGGACCCAGTACTTGATACTGCTCCTTGATTTATCGCTATCCACATCCGGAGGTATATGGGACCCCTGAGCGAGCTTGATTCATCTTATTTCTTGGGGCCACAAACTAGTTTGAGGTTTTATTTACTATCCTGTACTTATGCCATGCTACTTATGTATTTAAATTGTGCAGCGAGATAGCACTGTACTGTTTAGGATCGGGACACGATTCGCGGTGTCGACAAGCCCAGTTTTGGGTTCCCAATGCGTTCCTGCTCTACCCAAACCTTGAGTCCGTCTCGAGCTTGCTTACTTTGTTGCGGTGTACTCAAGGGTGGCCCCTGAAATATTCTGAATCCTGTGATTGTTCACCATGAAAGCCTCGTTGGGTTTTGATTTGGTTTTTCGAGGTTGATCGAGCGTGTGTTGCTATTGGTGCACCCGGCCGGTAAAACTTTCGAAAGTGTCCGGATATGGACGACTTGGAGCATAGTATCTCGATCATAGACAAGCATAACTAAAGTAGTGCTATAAATTTGACTTTATAATGACTAGTAATCAGCTTCACTATAATGGAATGGCTAAATAATACTGCCCACAATTGCTTGTTTCGATTGTCGCTTGCGACCATTGTACCTGACTAGTAAGTATGACAACTACAACGGAATGGCTAAATAAAAGTACCAACCACTGCTGGGTTTTGGGTTTATATCATGCTATCTGTATTTGATTAGTAATTGCTGCAACTACAATGGAATGAATAACTAAAAGGGCCCACTGCTTACTTTATCAGGATGATTATCTGAACCTGACTAGTAATTGCTGCAACGATAACTGAATGAATAAAACTGCCAACTGTGTGAGTTCCTCGGTTGACTTCCTCATTTGGTCTCGAGGGGGAAACACCAGGATGGGTATGTTTGGTGTTAGCTTCAGGTTGGATCCGGATAGGTCATTCTTACCCCTCTCTGATAACCGCCAGTTGTATCGAGTCTCTATAGGTTGTTCGATTGCATCTTTGCCGCCATCCACCATACCTATGTAGGCGAGGACCGATTCTAGCCTCGCTGTCTTGGCCTCGATCGACGCTCCTCTTTTCCTTTGCCCTTTGTCGGCACCCCTTTTGTTTAAGCAGGTTTTGAGCTCGACGTTAGCGTGGCTACCCTTCCGGCTTGGCAGCAGGGTTATGGACGCCATTGGTTATTCTTCAGGGCTCTTAGCCCCATTTGCATCTTGTCCGTAGTCGGACGCTCCATCGTTTTCAAGGTGATTTGGATCTTTGTATATTATATCTGTATTCTTGACTCATGAGGTCGCTGTTATATATATCTGTTCTGTGGGTCCCATCAAGGACTGTTGTGTAATGTTATTACTTCATTTTCCACCCGCACGAAAGTGCCTGGTGGGCACCTTTGAATCGTTTCTATGCGGGTTTGGCGGGTTTTCGCTAAAACTTGCATAGGTCCGATTATGAGGGTGTTACATTATTGTGGGCGGTGGTTATTTTATTATTAATTGATTTTTGTGTACTTTGCATCTTGCGGTATGATGGGATGAAGCGGCAAAGGCTAACCTTACATGACATCGTTCATGAGAATTGCTCCACGCTTAACATGCAACTTGTATTGCATAAGTGGCCTTGCGGGTGTCTGTCTCTCCCATCATAGTATAGATTCAATTTACAGTGGGCACTTGATAGTTCAAGCATCAAGGTTGTGGTTCTTTTTCGTAAGTTAGAACGACACTTATTGAAAGCCCCAAACCACGTAAAACATGCAAATAAAATTAGAGGCGTCTAACTTTGTTTTGCAGGGGTGTGCTGTGATGTGAAATGACCATGATTGTGATTATATATGATGTATGCTATGTTCCTTATTGTAAGTCGGCAACCGTCATGAGCCTTATGGTTGTCTTTTAATTTCGTTAAGACCTGAATGTCTATTATTCAAAGTAGTTGTAATAGTTTATGCTGGTGGACGACAACCATGAAGCGGTGCCATTGACCTTGAAGCCACGCCGGTGATGATGGAGATCATGTTCGTTCTTGAAGATGGAGATCGGAAGCACAAGAATAAAGGCCATGTCATATCTCGTATTTCGAATTGTATGTGATGTTAATCCTTTTATGCATCTTGTATTTCTTAGTTCGTGACGGTAGCATTATAAGATGATCCCTCTCACAAAATATCAAGTTATAAAGTGTTCATCCTTAGTAGGCACCGTTGCCAAAGCTCGTTGTTTCGAAGCACCACGTGATGATCAGGTGTGTTAGATTCTGCGAGTGTGTACAACGGGAGCAAGCCAGATTTGCTCATGCGGAAGCTAAGGTTTGATCTTGACGATCCTAGCATGTACAAACATGGTCTTGGAACACGGATCACCGAAAGGTAAAGCATGAGTCATATAGTAGATATGATGAACATGTTGATTGTTCGCCATTGAAGCTACATCATCTCTCATGATGATCGGTTTTGATGTGGTGGATTTGGTTCGTGTGATCACTAAAACAATGTGAGGGATGTTGTTTTGAGTGGGAGTTCACCTAGATTAATTTAACTATTAATTAGAACTCAATTTGTCATAAACTTAGTCTAAACTATTGCAAATATGTTGTAGATCAATGGAGGCCCCTACCATCAGTTTGTCATAAACTTAGTCTAAACTATTGCAAATATGTTGCAGGAGTAGAACACAATGCATTCCTGGAGAAAGAAAAGTTGAAAAACAATGGAAGCAACTTCGCGGATTGGTTCCGCAACTTGAGGATTATCCTCAATGCTGGTAATTTGACCTATGTGCTAGATGTACCTCTAGGTGACCCACCTGTAGCTGATGCTACTGATGAGGTAAAGAATGTTTTCCTTGCTCGGAAGAATCAGTACTCCATAGTTCAGTGTGCTATCTTGTATGGTTTGGAATCAAAGCTTCAGAAAAAGTTTGAGAACCATGACCCACATGATATTGTCCGTGAACTCAAAATGATATTTGAGGCTCATGCGGCAATTGAGAGTTATGAGGCTTCTGAAAAGTTCTTTAACTGCAAGATGGAAGAGGGCAGCTCCGTCAGTGAGCACGTGCTTAAGATGTCTGGGCACGCAAGTAAACTCCAAAGCTTGGATATAGTGATTCCTAATGCTTTGGGGATTCACCGCTTCCTCCAATCACTACCACTAAGTTACAGGAACTTTGTGATGGACTACAATATGCAAAACATGGACAAGTCGTTGCCTGAAATCTTCTCCATATTAAAGTCTATAGAAGTGGAGATCAATAAAGAGCACCAAGTGTTGATGGTTAATAAAAGACCACCAAATTCAAGAAGCAAGACAAGTCTAAGAAAAAGGGAAACTTCAAGAAGGGCGGTAACAAAGTTACCGCGCCGGTGAAGAAGACCAAGGCTGGGCCTAAGACTGATACTGAGTTCTTTTACTGCAAGGAAGAAGGTCACTGGAAGCGGAATTGCCCTAAGTACTTGGCGGATTTGAAGAACGACAACATCAAGAAGAAAGGTATATCCGATATACATGTTATTGATGTGTTCTCACTAGTAGTCGTAGTAGTGCCTGGGTATTTGATACTGGTTCGGTTGCTCATATTTGTAACTCGAAACAGGTACTGTAGAATAGACGGAAACTAGTGAAGAACAAGGTGACAATGCGCGTTGAAAATGGATCAAAGGTTGATGTGATCACGGTCTGCACGCTACCTCTTCATCTACCATCGGGATTAGTTTTATACTTAAATAATTGTTACTTGGTGCCTGTGTTGAGCATGAACATTATATCCAGATCATGTTTATTGCGAGACGGTTACTTGTTTAAGTCTGAGAATAATGGTTGTTCGATTTATATGAGTAATATGTTCTATGCACATGCACCTTTGATAGATGATCTATTCTTGTTGAATCTCGATTGTAATAATACACATATTAATAACATTGAAGCGAAACATCTGAAATTGAGCAATAACTCGACCTATATGTGGCACTGTCATCTTGGTCACATTGGAGTGAAGCGTATGAAGAAACTCCATTCCGACGGACTTCTTGAATCACTTGATTTCGAATCACTAGAAAGATGTGAAGCATGTCTGATGGGTAAAATGACTAAGACTCCATTTTCTGGTATGATGGAGCGAGCTACGGACTTATTGGAAATCATACATACTGATGTGTGTTGTCCAACGAGTGTAGCATCGCGCGGTGGTTATCGTTATGTTCTAACTTTCACGGATGACTTAAGTAGATATGGGTATATCTATTTCATGAAACATAAGTTCGAAACTTTCGAGAAGTTTAAGGAATTTCAAAGTGAAGTAGAGAATCAACCTAACAAGAAGATTAAATTTCTACAATCTGATCATGGAGGTGAATATCTGAGTTAGGAGTTTGGTGATCATTTGAAGAACTGCGGAATACTTTCACAATTGACACCGCCGGGAACACCACAACGTAATGGTGTGTCCGAACATCGTAATCGAACTCTCTTAGATATGGTTCGTTCTATGATGTCACTTATAGATTTACCGCTATCATTTTGGGGTTATTCGTTAGAAACAGCCGCATTCACTTTAAATAGGGCACCATCTAAATCCGTTGAAACGACACCGTATGAATTATGGTTTGGGAAGAAACCTAAATTGTCGTTCCTTAAAGTTTATGGTTGTGAAGCTTATGTAAAGAAGTTACAGCCCAACAAGCTTGAACCTAAAGCAGAAAAATGCGTCTTCATAGGATACCCGAAGGAAACTATTGGTTATACCTTCTATCATAGATCCGAGGGAAAAATCTTCGTTGCCAAGAATGGATCGTTTCTAGAGAAGGAATTTCTCTCGAAAGAAGTGACTAGAAGGAAAGTAGAACTCGATGAGGTTGTCAAACCTTATCTCGGATTTGAGAGTAGCGCAAAGACCTAAGTAGTTCCTATGGCGCCTACACCAATAAGAGAGGAAGATAATGATGTTGATCATGAAACTTAGGTTAAAGTTACTACGGAACCTCGCAGGTCAACGAGAACTCGTACCACTCCTGATTGGTATGATCCCGTCATGAGTGTCATGTTGGTGGGCAACACCGACAACCCTGCGACATATGAGGAAGCGATGATGAGCCTAGATTCCAATAAATGGCAAGAATCCATGAAATCCGAGATTGGATCCATGTACGAAAACCAAGTATGGACTTTGGTGGACTTACCGGATAGCAGGAAGGCTGTCGGGAACAAATGGATTTTCAAGAATAAAACATATGTTGATGTTAATGTTACTGTCTATAAAGCTCGACTTGTCACAAAAGTGTTTCGAAAAATTCAAGGGGTTGACTACGATGAGACTTTCTCACCAGTAGCGAAGCTAAAGTCTGTGAGGATTATGTTAGCAATCGCTGTATATTATGATTATGAGATATGGCAGATGGATGTCAAAACGGCGTTCCTCAATGGAGACATTGATGAAGAGTTATATATGGTACAACCCAAAGGTTTTGTCGATCCTAAATATGCTAACAAGGTATGCAAACTTCAACGGTCCATTTATGGATTGAAGAAAGCATCCCGAAGTTGGAATCAACATTTTGATAAGGTGATCAAAAGTTTCGGTTTTATACAAACTTATGGAGAAGCTTGTATTTACAAGATAGTGAGTGGGAGCTTTGTAGCATTCCTAGTATTATATGTGGATGACATATTGTTGATTGGGAATGATGTAGACCTTCTTAATAGTGTCAAGGATTATTTGAATAATAGTTTTTAATAAAGATCTTGGCGAAGCAGCTTACATATTAGGCATAAAGATTTATAGAGATAGATCAAGATGCCTAATATCATTGTCACAGAGTACATATTTGGACAAAGTTCTAAAGAGGTTTGTAATGGAAGATAGAAATAAAGGGTGCTTGCCCATGTTGCCCAATACGACCTTGAGTAAAACTCAAAGTCCTGCTACGGGAGAAGATAGACAAAGGATGAGTAAGACTCCCTATGCCTCAGCCATAGGATCTATCATGTATGCCATGCTATGTACTAGACCCGACATTACATATGTTGTTAGTTTGACTAGAAGATATCAAAGTGATCCAGGAGTGGATCATTGGACAGCGGTCAAAAACATCCTTAAGTACTTGAGAAGAACTAAGGATATTGAATGGAATATGCCCTGAGAGGCAATAATAAAGTGGTTAATATGTATATTCCAAGTATATGATCGATGTTTATTTTGCATGCTATAATTGTATTAATATGGAAATGTTAATACATGTGTGTTTAATAAACAAATAGAAAGTTCCTAGTTATGCCTCTCTTATAAACTAGCTCATTGATTAACAAGATGATCAAGGTTTCGTGATCATGGACATTGGATGTTGTTAATAACAAGGTCACAAAATTATTGGAATGGTGTGATGAACATTCATCCGAAGTATAGCATTACGATCAAAGTCATTGAGTTTATATTGCTATAACATCATACGAAGTGATCCTAATCCTTAGACCATGAGATCATGTCAATCACTAACACTGGAATAGTATATTGATAACATCAAACATCACAACGTAACAGGGTGATTATAAAGATGGGTTCAGTACTACTAAAGTGTTATGTGGAGGCCCATGGATCGAGAGTGGAATTTATTCATCCTGATGACAGATATATATGCTCTGGGCCCTCTTAGTGATATCACATTGATTATCTTGCAAGCAAGTGATTTGATCACTAGAATGTTATATCACGGGAACAAGAAAAGAGTACATGTCAGTAACGAGTCAAACTAGGTATGGATATACCGATGCCCGAATCTCGGTCATGTAATATATCACGAAACAAAAGGATTAAGATACTAGCATAAAAGGTTCTCACGATCACAAGAAATTCATCGTTGAATGTGTGGGAGTCAGTATGGATCTCCAGGTCCCGCTTCTGATTATTGATCTGAGACGGGTCTCGATCATGTCTGCATTATTTGCGAACCATAGGGTGACACACTTAAGAGACACCGACACCATTTCGAGCACAAGTTTCATGCTAAAAAGAATAACAAGCACATGAATTTATTTCACTAGATACCGAAACTGGTTTTCGGGTGAAATTGCAGAAAGTTTTTTTGCATGTGAAATGAAATACTAGCAAGGGGTTATATGTGAATGTTTGTCATTAAATTAATTGACAAAATTCTAAATAAATAAAAGGAGTTTTATTTAATGAGAGTTTGCATTAAATTTGGTGGAAATTTAATGGGAATTTGACTAGGTTTTTGAGTGGAGAAAATTGAAGGGCATTTTTGTGAGTGGAGTGTCCACCCACATGAATGGAGGGAGGGCAAGGGGCAGCCCCCATGCGCTAGCCACCCCATTGGGGTTCCCCCTTGTCACATCCCAAGATTTTCCAAATCTTGTAATGTGAAAAATAAATAAACAAAATAAATAATTGTTGAAAATTAGGGTGAAAAGAAACTTTTGTTTCTAAATGGAAACTTAAAATCCCATCTTGAACAAACCTTGATTAAAGTTTGAATCCAACAAAAATCCAAATCAAGTTAAATGCATTCCTCAATGAATGTATCTTGAAATTTAAACACTTGGAAAAGTTAAACCAAAACCCTAAAACCCTAAAGGAATAAAATCATTTCCAAGATATCTCTAAAACCATGGATTTGATCCATATGAAATTTTGTCAACAAACATTTATAAATGACCAAGAATTACAAATAGAAATATTATAACACCATATAAATTGGTCTCACTTAATTTGGAACCATAGATAAAATCTTATGAATTTAATAAGTTAAGGAAATTGAATTTCCAAAGCTAATAAAACACCTATCAAGAAATCCATACCAAATGGTGAGCAAATAATCCTAAATTGATTTAAAAGGATAAACAAATATTAAATAAGATTTTACCAATTGGAATCACCAAGTTTGGATCTTTAAATAAAAAAGATATGGATTTCATAAGTTAAAGAAAGAAATATTAAATGAGGAATATTTAAAGACCAAATTAAAACTTGGCCAAGACCATAAGCAAATGGAATGAGTATAATCCAAATCCAAATAAAATAAAAGGATAAAGAATTTCCAAATAAAATAAAATGGCATTAACCACATTCTATCCCTATTTTAATAAAGACAAATCTCTAATAAGAATGATTATTTAAATCATGAGAAAATAGTATTTTGGAATTTACCCAAGTGGAATAAAAGTTGTTTAATTAACTTAAATAAGATTAAAGAAATCTTCCAAATAAAATTTATAGAATTAAAACTATATTTAATTTCATTGGAATTAAAACAAATACCCAATTCAAATGATTTATAAATCATATTAAATATTTTCCAAATAATTCAAGGTGAATATTTTGACACCCTATTAAATAAATAAAACCTACTGAAAAGATTTGAAAAGATTTAGATTTCAAATGGATTTTGAAAACATTATTAAATCTTATTTGAATTAATACTAGAGCTTATTTTAATAATTAAAAGACCCTAAAAAGAATAAAAGAAATATTCTAATTTTGACTTTAAAATGTATTATTAATCAGTATCTGATTGCACACAAAGTTTGAGTGAAGTTTGAATTCAAAGGTTTGTTTGAATTGATTAAATAAAATCAAAACAGATAAATTGAAAAAGAAAAAGAAACAGGAATAGGAAAAAAAAGGACTCACCACCAATGTGCCCAATTAACAGCCCAACTAGCCCATTTCCTCTTTCCCTCAAGCGTTTTTCTTTTCGAGAAACTCACACGCCGCCACCGACTGGACCCACCTTCCTTTCTCTTTAGCCGACAAGCGGACCCCTTGGCCTGGCGTCTTCAAACTGGACCCGTTCCCCTCACCTCACCGCCGTTTTCATGGATTCTCATGTAAATTGTTATTGCGCCCATAATTCTCCTACAACTATGCCGCATTTAATCGCCACGCCCTCTCCTTTTCCCCAACCAACGCCACCAGAGAGCCACCAGTCGCTGAATCATCTCCGAACCCCACTGTCACACCGACGAGCCTCTTCCAATTCCGCCACATGGTGCCGCCTCGACCACACAAGCGTGTTCCCCAGAACCGTGCACACCTGCCCGTATCATCTGCTCGGCCGCGCTTTCCCTAGAAACTCGTCCACGTCTTCGATCGAGCGCCACCGTCGGCTGCCACTTCTCCAGCGACTCTTTCCTATAAGAACTGTCCACCCCTTTCCCTCCTTTTGATGATCACCTATCTACAACACGTATACGAAGCTAACCGCATCCTCCGTTTGCTCTCTCGTGCTCTGTAGCGTTGCCCTCGACGACGACTGACCATACCCGACGCAGACGTGAACTCCGACGAGCAATTGTGTTCGTCCTCGTGCGCCCCTTGCCTCCTCGCGAACACGTTGAACTCGGTGAACGCCACGGTGAACTCGGTGAGCTTATCCCCTCGCTCTCTCGCTTCCTGTAACACCGACACTGTCATCGTCTGAGCGCGCCGCCTCTCGCTGTCGCCCAGCGCCTCCAGTTCTTGGCTAAAGCGATGTGAGCCGTTAGATCACGATCCTATGCACGCGATAGATTGACTTATCTAAGAGGTATGGAGCGATCTATGCCGCACGATCTCATTTAATCCAACACCTCGCAACGCTTGATCCGCACTAAACGGTATGGGCGAAAAGAATCACGACGTGTGGCCAGTGTGTTCTTTTAAAAACAGAATTTGATCTATTGGATTAGTAAACTTGCAAAATTCATAACTTTCAAACCACACGTCCAAATTTTTCAAATTTTATATCAATAGAATCAGAAAGACAAGTACTCCAACCATGCACTTTGTTTAATGAATTGCTTCTGGAAAATGGTTGTTTTTGCAGAAACTTGTGTAGGCATATTTTGAGTATAAAATTCTTTGCAAAATTATTTTGGTGATAAAATCTTTTGCAAATGGTTTTTTTTGAACCTACTGACCATATAAATCAATTTGTGGTTTCAAAAACATATTTTGTGAAGCAAAAGAATAAATCTTTGTTTTAGACCATTTCTAGTCAAATAAAAATGTTGTTATATGTTAGAAATAATTTTTGGAGGGAAATCTTTGGGAAATGTTTTCATTTAAACTCTCCGACCCTAAACACAAAGAGTTATGTTTTGAAAACATATTTTGTGAACCCTCTAAAATTTATTGCTTTGCTAAAGGCAATTCTAACCACATAAAATATTGATTTGGTTTAAAAAATGGTTTATAGGTAAAATCTTTTGCAAATAGTTTTGCCACTTTATAAAATGACCAATAAGTGTTTTAGAGTGTTTATAACCTATTAGAAACCACTTTTGTAAATAAAAAAATGTTTGGCATGCTTGCATGCATTGTTTTGTTTCTATTATTTTATGTGATGTTGCTTGAATGGTCGATTGAAATATTGCTTGCTTGATTTAATTGTAGTGGAATTTGAAGAGTGTGAACATTGCAAGATCAAGGAGTGAACTTATATTCTCTACCAAAAAGTCAAGTGGTGCTTCATGATTTTATTCCTATGTTTTTCAACTATGCACTAGAAATATTTTGCTAGACTTGCATGAATATTTTTGATCTATATGTTATGCTTGGGAAATCCTAGTAGTTGTAGAATTTCTAGAAATTTCTAAGTTAAGATGCTTATCTATTCCATGCTTAGCCTATCTAGTAGCAACCAAGGGTGGTTATATATTCATGCTATGATAAAATATTTCGAAGTCTTTGGACTTGTGTTTTGCTTAATAAAACAACTAAGTGAATGAATCACCTGGGTGGAATGGAAATAATGGTTTGTGTTGAGTGGTTACACAAGGCCCATTTATATGGTTTACCTTGTGTATCTCACTTGTGGAAAGCCACCCAGGAACAAAGGGATTTGAGATGCCAAATGTTAAGAAGCTTCTAGTGCAGCCACATGGCATTATGGGCTCTGCCTGGATCATATAGGTTGCAATAACTTAGCCATTTGGACAGTTGGTGGTAGTGGGATGATAGGTTGGAGCGCGTCCATTTGGTCTAAGGGAAGGCTTCTGAAAGGTCGTGTCTTGGTGAAAATCAAGTCTTGTGGGGAAAGTGCACAACCCCTGCAGATGGAAGAATCTAAGTACTTAGCCATGTCCCTGGTATTGGACAACTTGAGCATCAAGACATGGAAGTTATCAAGAATCTCCTCATCCCAATTTCTAAGTTAAAATTTGTGGTTGAACAAGGGTGAAGGTTCACCAATTTCTATTGGTGACTCCTTGGGAAAGTTTTTGTCAAAGAAAAACTTAGTGTTTTCAACTGATAGGTAAAACCTATTTTGAGCAAAGCAAGCCTAAGCTCCACTTAGCCAAATGCATATAGATGATAGACTCCACTATACTACCATAGTATCACTTGCCAATACAATTCAAATGTATTGACCCTTGTGGCTGTAACTTATTATGTTGCAGGTTTGTTTGATGTTAGTGAAGTTTATTGATTAGGATTACAAGTCTACAACCAACATGACTGCTTGTGGCACTTTGAAGATGAAGGACCCCATGCTATTGTTATATTCTGCAGCATTGTGATGAAATAGCCAAATGATCTATGTAAGATGTAATAAATTATTTTATTCCTGGTTATAAAGTTGTATTATGACCTTTGTTTCTTGATATTACATCTTAACTGTGGATGCTAGCTATTGATCCAGGGACTAGCATTGTAAACACATGGATCTCTACCTTATTAAAGGTTGGGAACCTTACACCCCTCCTCCTATGAAAGGAGCCCCCTCCCTCTCTCTCACTCACACCTCCTCATGAAGGATCTCTCTCCCCCTCTAGTATTTATCCCCCATGGTCTCGGACTAGCGAGATACATGTTCCCAGTGGCTATTCGGAAAGAAAGAGTTGTGCTTCCGCTGCATCGCTGGAGAAAGGAGGTGGAGGTTGCTTGGTGCCTCGGACGTGTGTGCGAGCACGGATGCGCTGCTGATTTGCGGCGCTGGGACTTCCTCTTGATCTTGAGATTGACAATAGATCGTCTACGTCAACCACGAGTTCAACCTTGTTAAGCTTTGTCGATGTTCAAGGGTATGTTCTCTACGAATGTATATCCGTCCGTTGCTTGTATCTAGTAGATAGATCTTGGTACATAGTTGTTCCCATCGTAGGAATTTTTTCTATGCTGCAAACCCTACAATGGTATCAGAGTCGGATCTATGCGTAGATGCTTTGCACGTGTAGTACACATATGAGTATGTGGGCGATGATGATCATTTTATTTCTTCTTAGTTGTACTTTGGATATTGGTGGCATAGTGGTATGAAGCGGACCGGACAAACTTTACATGTCCTTGCACATGAGACCTGTTCCACGCTTGACATGCAACTAGTTTTGCATAAGTGGCTAGCGGGTGTCTGTCTCTCCTACTATAGTCAATATCTAATTTGCAACGAGTTTCCAACAATTTGGTTATCCTAGTTGTGGTTCATGTTCGTAGGTAAGAACGGTTCTATCTTTAAAAGCCCTAAGCCACGTAAAACTTGCAATGGATAAATTAGAGGCGTCTAGTTTAGATTGTTGCTGGGCTAGTGTCATAATATGGTGATGTTGTAAGTAGAAGTATAAGTGATACTCTTACAACACACATAACGTGTAAGTTCCATAGACCTTGGCCTTACACATAGAGGTATGATTGTGATCATACCACGATGCACATGATGGAGATCAAGTGCAAGAACCATATCATTCCACTTATTAACATGTGATGTTTGTTGCATCTTATATTGCTTGTTTGGTGTTTTAATAGCATAATAAGATGATCCCTCATTTAGATATAAAGATAAAAATGTGTTCTCCCTTAAGTATGCACCGATTATGTTTCGTCGCTCCAAGACATCACATGATGATCGGGTGTTCTTAGATCCACGATCATATTTCGGGTGTAAGATAGTTACACACGCGAATACTAATGTTCTTACTTGGCGAGCCTAGAATGTATAGACATGGCCTCGGAACACGGACCAAAAGGTTAAGCATGAGTGATATGGAAGATATGAATGCCCATTTGATGCTCGCCTTTGAAGCTACACCGACTCACGTGATGATCAGACTTGGTGTAGTGGATTTGGTTCATGTAATCACCAAAAATGCACGAGGGATGTCATTTTTGAGTGGGAGTTCATTCTTAATTTGGATTAGTTGAACTCAATCTATCATAAACTTAGTCTAAACTTTACAAATTCTGTTGTAGATGGCACCACCTGCTTTTAATTTCAATGTGTTCATGGAGAAAGAGAAACTTGCAAGGAATGGTAGCAACTTTACCAACTGTGCCATGAATTTGAGGATTCTCCTCACTGCTGCACAAAAGCAATATGTGCTAGAAGCGTCGCTATCCCCCCCACCGTTTGATGATGCCCCTGACAAGGAAAAGAATGTCTATCAGACTTGTTAGGAGGACCACAACTTAGTTCATTGCGGCATATTGTATGGTCTAGAGCCAGAAAAAGCGTTTCGAAAACGGCAATGCATTTGATACAATGGATGAGTTGAAAATGATTTTAGACACACATGCTGCTGTAGAGAGTTACAATGCTTCAGAAAAGTTCTTTTGCTGCATGATGGAAGAGAACAGTTCCGTAAGTGAGCATGTACTCGAGAAGTAGGGTTACACTGATAAGCTTGTGTCCTTGGGAATAACGAGTCCCATTGACTTAGGTATCCATCGTGTTCTCCAGTCTCTGCCACCTAGCTATAAGAGCTTCGTGATGAACTATAATATGCAAGTCATGAATAAGTCTCTCCCCGAGCTTCTGTCAATGCTTAAAACTACAGAAGTGGAGATCAATAAAGAACATCAAGTGTTGATGATCAATAAGACCACTGGTTTCAAAAAATACATGAAGGGTAAACAGAAGGGAAAGAAGTTCGGCAAGCTAGTTGCCGTGCCTGAAAAGAAAACCCGAGTTGGCCCTAAGGCTGATACCGAGTGCTATTATTGCAAGGGGACTGGCCACTGGAAGCGCAACTGCCCCAAGTATTTGGCAGACAAGAAGGCCGGCAAGGCAAATAAAGGTATATATGATTTACATGTTATTGATGTGTACTTGACTAGTACTCGCAGTAGCACATGGGTATTTGATACCGGTTTAGTTGCTAATATTTGTAACTCGAATCAGGGGCTGCGGAACAAACGACCGCTAGCAAGGGGTGAGGTCAAGATGCGTGTCAGCAATGGATCAAGTGTTGATGTAATCGCTATCGGAATGCTACCTCTCCACTTACCATCGGGATTAGTTATAAACTTGACTAATTGTTATATGATGCCAGCACTGAGCATGAACATTGTATCCAGATCATATTTGATGCACAGTGGTTATTCATTTAAATCCGAGAACGATGGTTGTTCTATTTATATGAATGAAATCTTTTATGGTAATGCATCGATGATGAATGGTTTATTTCTGTTGAATATCAATAATAATGTTACACATATTCATAATGTTGATGCTAAAAGGATTAAACTTAATGATGATATATCCGCATATATGTGGCACTACTGTCTAGGTCATATTGGCGTTAAAAGCATGAAGAAGCTCCATTCGGATGGACTTTTGGAATCACTTGATTTTAAACCATTTGATACATGTGAGCCATGCCTTATGGGCAAGATGACTAGAACGTCGTTTTCCAGTTCAATGGAACGGGCGGCAGTTTTATTGGAAATCATACATTCTGATGTATGTGGTCCAATGAGTGTGTCAGCGCGAGGTGGATATCATTATTTTGTAACTTTCACGGATGATTTGAGTAGATACGGTTATATCTACTTGATGAAACACAAGTATGAAACCTTTGAGAAATTTAATGGTCCGACCATGTAGGTGAGTAATAGAAAGGTCAAATTTCTATGGTCCGACCATGGAGGTGAGTATCTAAGTTACGAGTTTAGCACTCATATGAAAGAGTGTGGAATAGTTTCACAACTCACACCTGCCGGAACACCACAGCAAAATGGTGTGTTGGAACATCGTAATCGTACTTTATTAGATATGGTTCGATCTATGATGTGTCTGACGGACTTGCCACTGTCATTTTGGGGTTATGCACTAGAAACTGATACATTCACTTTAAATCGGGCACCATCTAAATCCATTGAAAAGACACCATATGAATTGTGGTTTGCAAAAAAACTTAAGCTATCATTTCTTAAAGTTTGGGGATGTGATGTTTATGTGAAGAAACTTCAACTAGATAAACTCGAACCCAAAGCGGAAAAATACGTCTTCATAGGATACCCTAAGGAAACTATTGGGTATTCCTTCTATCACAAATCTGAGGGCAAGGTTTTGTTGCCAAGAATGGATCCTTTCTAGAGAAAGAGTTTCTCGCGAAAGGCGTGAGAAGTCGGAAGGTAGAACTTGAAGAGGCTGTAGAACCTTCTCTTCATAGTATGGCGAGTAGCGCAGCACCGGAAGTCGTTCCGGAGTTGGCTTCACCAATTGAAGAGGGAACTAATGATAATGATCATGAAGCTCCGAAAGAGAATACTACCAAACCTCGCAGGTCTAGCAGGACGCGTGCAGCTCCCGAGCTATACGGAAATTATGTTATGAATTTCATGGTCGATGAAATTAATGACCCTGTGACGTATGAAGAAGCGATGATGAGCCCAGATTCCAACAAATGGTTAGAAGCCATGACATTCGAGATGGAATCCATGTATGAAAACCAGGTTTGGACCTTGGTGGACTTACCTCATGACCGAAAGGCCGTGGAGAATAAATGGATTTTCAAAAGGAAAACTAATGCTGATGGTAATGTGACCGACTATAAAGCTCGACTTGTCGCAAACGGGTTTCGAAAAATTCAAAGAGCTGACTACGATGAGACATTCTCTCCCATAGCGATGCTAAAGTCAGTTAGGATTATGTTAGCAATTGTTGCATATTTCGACTATGAGATATGGCAGATGGATGTCAAAACTGCGTTCCTCAATGGCAATATTGAAGAAGAGTTGTATATGATACAACCAAAGGGTTTTGTCGATCCTAAGGATGCTGACAAGGTATGCAAGCTTCATCGATCCATCTATGGACTGAAGCAAGCATCCCGGAGTTGGAATCTCCGCTTTGATGAGGTGATCAAAGAGTTTGGATTTGTCCAAACTTATGGAGAGGCTTGTATTTACAAGAAAGTGAGTGGGAGCAATGTGGCATTTCTGATATTATATGTGGATGACATATTATTGATCGGAAATGATGTTGATCTTTTAAACAGTGTTGAAATTATTTAAACAGCAAATTTTCAATGAAGGACCTAGGTGAAGAGTCATACATATTAGGCATAAAGATCTATAGAGATAGATCTAGGCGCCTAATAGGGCTATCGCAAAGGACATACCTTGATAAGATTTTAAAGAAGTTTAAAATGGACGGAAGTAAGAAGGGGTTCTTACCTATGTTGCAAGGCAAGACATTGAGTAAGACTCAAAGTCCGTCTACGGCGGAAGAAAGAGAGATAATGGACAAAGTCCCCTATGTTTTAGCCATAGGCTCTATAATGTACGCCATGCTATGTACAAGACCAGATGTGGGACATGATATTAGTTTGACTAGTAGGTACCAATCTGATCCAGGATCAGAACACCGGATAGCGGTCAAGAATATCCTTAAGTACTTGCGAAGAACTAAGGATAAGTTTCTTGTGTATGGAGGTGAAGAAGAGCTCGTCGCTAAGTGTTATGTCGACGCTATCTTTGACACCGATCCATATGACTCTAAGTCTCAATCCGGATACGTATTTCTCATGAATGGTGGAGCGGTTAGTTGGATGAGTTCTAAACAACCCGTGGTGGCGGGATCTACAACGGAGGCCGAATATGTTGCTGCTTCAGAAGCGGCTCAGGAAGCAGTTTGGATGAAGGAGTTCATAACCGAACTAGGTGTGTCTGCGAGCGCGTTGGACCCAATGGTGATCTATTGTGACAACAATGGTGCCATAGCCAATGCCAAAGAACCAAGGTATCACATGAATTCCAAGCATATTAAGCGTCGTTTTCACTCCATCCACGACCATGTCAAGGATGGAGATATAAAGATTTGTAAAGTATACACAGATCTCAATGTAGCAGATCCGTTGACTAAAACTCTCCCAAGAGCAAAACATGATCAACACCAGAACTCCATGGGTGTTAGATTTATGTAACATCCCAGCATTTAGGAACTAACGAAGGGTAGATTTAGGAATATGGAATGTTGCATGCATTCATCTGTGAAAATGTGGGTAAAATTTTTGCCAAATAAAAACCTTAAGTGATCAATGTTTCTTTCATATTTTGAGATTAGGTTTAGTCTTAAAGGATGATTGTTATAAACTTTGATATGATCTTTAAGGAATTATGTGTTTTAAAATGAAGTTGAATTTTACACTTGAGTGTTTGAATTATAATTCAAGTGAAATTAGGAATAAGTTTTTAATCTTAATTTAATTAAGAGATAAATATTACAACTTAAATTTTATCCAAAGAAAAACAATAATGAATATGAAACTTATTTCTTATCATCAATATATAATCAAGTTACAAAAATTATAACTTATTGAAATCATCCACACAATTCATTAAAGCAAATATATAAAGAATAAGAGTATTCCTTATTAATAATAATGTAATCTTTATTATAGAAGAATAAAATGAAGATTATAAAATAATAAAAATAAAATTACAAAAATATGAAGAAGATTACATTGGACTATTTACTAACTATTCTATAAAAGAAAACCTAATCTAAAATATTCATCTTGATATCTATACCTGCAGAACAAACAGAAAATGTACAGAAAAATAAAAGGTTAGAGTTAGTATTATTTTTCTCTCAGACATGTCAGTGAAGTGCACTAGACAAATTCATCATTGAGAAATTTATAAAAAGGGGCAAGTTTCACCAATATGAAAGAATCTATCTTTCATAAATTTAAAGCCAGAAGTCAAATGACATCCAACAGAGGCAAATTCACCAGCCAGGTGATAGTAACCAGATAGTAGTAAGTTCCAAAATTCTGAACATATCCACAAGTGCACAGCAAGCACATAGGCAAGACACACATCAACCTGCATGTGATGTGTTATCGACCTCACAGCACAGCCCCAAACTCACAAAACCACAAGCACAACCGTGGAGAGGCACTAGCGCATCTCTCCACTGCTTGCACACAAGAACATACATCTTAGACAGCAGCTTACCAAGCATAATAGCCAAACTAAACCACCAAGGATCAACCAAACATCACCAGGATGGTGACATAAGGAGAAGGAAGGATCAGGTGGACAGCAAGGACAAATCCTGGAGCTAGGAGGAGCAGGCTAGCTCAAGGTCAAGCACATAAGTCTAGTAAAACCAGATCAAGATCATCACCAACTTACTCCACAGTCATCAGATTCTCTAGTGAGTTTCATAAAACCTTCACATGATCTAATCATATCATCTAGATAGAATCATGTGTTGCTTTATAAAACAAAACCTTAGAAAGCACCCAAGTGGGGTGAATCCATCATAGGGATTTCAAACTCTAAAAGCAAACAGCCATGTACAAGGACCAGCCAGAGCTCAAAGCAACATCCTTGCTCTGGTTGTCAAGCTATAGACTACAGTTCAAGCATAAATATATCTATGATCTATTTCTAGGCACATCCCTAAAGAAAGGGTAGCACCTTAGAAACTAATCCTTTGGATCGAGATCATGATCAAGCTTACTATCATTTTTACAAGATTTGATTCAAGAATGAATAGCTGGTACCACTACCAGGACTATCTATAAGAATCAACTAGATAAGATCTGAATCCCTAAGCCTCAGACCAACATCACTGGTCTTAGGGAATTCAGAAAAGAACATTTCCATTCATCTTTCAAAGCCAAGTTGTCTTAAGCATAAAACAACCCAATCAATGGGTTAGAATCAAACTTGTGTGCCATACCATGATGGTGTCACAAGAACAATCCATTATGAATCAGGATAGACATTTAATCATCACAAATTCAGACAATCAACTTACTAATCATTTTCCTATTAACACGGGAATCATAACTAGGATATTCCTATGTTAAACTAATCTCAAACCACATGTTAATTCCCAAGCCAACATCACTAAGACAGTGGTTTCATCCTATCATAATCATGACCATAAATCAAATAACAGTGGAAAGTTATCAAGTCATTGGCTTTACCAAGCATGTTTCCCAATCAACAATATCATCTGAATCAGATGCAATCCAAGCATAAAATCATCTAATAAGACACCAGAAACATTATAGATCATCTTAAGCAACAAGCCTCAGGCCAATAACCACTTAGCATGTTTACAATTCATCCAAACATGATCCAATTCATCAAGTATATGATCAACCCTAGGATAAGAACCCTAAATGGATATGTCATCCTAATCGTAATCGAGAGGACACCGCCAAAGATCTAGCATCGGATCAAGAAACATAGAGAGCACCAGGAGAGGAATCGAACTCCGTAGGTCCTCGGCGAAGACTAGAAGAGGAAGTAGAGGGCGGACGACCATGGCGCACGGGAGCACCCCAGGGGGCTCGCACCCGCACGGCGCCCACAGAGCAACCCCGATCACGCCCGAGGTGCGAGCATCACCTCGACGGCCATGACAGCACCTGGATCCATGCCAACCCCCAAACCCTAGGGTTCGGGACGGCATCGATCCATTGCAGGAGAGCCCCAGGCTCGAATCCAATTGGATAGAACGAACGAGCGTTGTCAACAACCCCCTATTGCACCCCGGCAGTGACCAGAACGGCCTACGGCGGCGGGAATCATCGCTGGCGGCATCGCCGGCCACATGGTCCAGGTCAAAGGAGGAGAGGATGAGCTCGAGGAGAGAGAGAGAGGTAGAGAGGAGTGGGCCGAGTTGGGCCAAACCCTTCGGGGTGGTTCTTTTGTCTATGACTAATGGGCCACTAGGGCCCAATAAGTATAACTAGCCCAAAAATCTTTTCAGGCCTGTTTTAATAAACAGGAAAAGACCAAAATACCCATGGACTTAACTAAATTCTAGAAAATAAAATATAAGTCCAAAAAAATTATAAATTTAATAATTAGGGATTCACAATAATCCATACTATCCAAATAAAATAAAATATAAAATTTTAGACATTTAAATTTTTATAATTTGTAATTTATATATACCTTATGGAATTTTACAAAATTATTGAAAGATGATAAAAATAAATAAAAATCACTTTCATTATATATTAATATTATAGTATTTTTGAAAAATACTAAATAAATATTTAATAACCATTTTTAATGTATAATTAATAATTCCTAAAAGAATTATTAAATCAATAAAAAATCAAATAAAAAGGAAATAAAATAAAATAATTCAATATAAGATATAAATATTAAAAAGTAATATTTATCAATGTTTATTATTAAAAAGACCTTATATAATAATAAGGTAGATGCATATCAAATTAAATAATGCATTACATTATTTGCATAATCATGTTGCTTCTTTAAATATTGTCCTTACCGGGCAATAATGATATTTTTGTAGACATAGAAGCTCAAGGTCTAGTGCAAGCATCAGACTTCACTACCTTGCCATCACAAGGCAAGTTCATCACTTGCTCATGTCCTTTGAAGAGTCTTTATCAAAGTATTTACAAATTTTATGTTATCATATATGTTATAAAAGAAAGAAAATATTATTTTCACAAATAAAGAAATCATAGGTATCATCCTAAGTGATGATATAATGGAGCAATAGAACTTAGGGTTCTAGTTGCAAACAATAATGATCAAGTAGGGACTTAATAACCCCTAAAATCAGTGATTCTAGCGCCGTATATTACGCGTTAGCCATGAGATTTGGAATGGGACAGAGAAGTCAGCTGTATCTTCTTCCTTTCGCATGAAACCAGATGTGCAGGTCGTGGCTGTTATCCTCGTAGCGTGCATATTAATTGGTAATTCGTAGAGGATATGCAGCATATGGGTGGGAACCCTCATCGTCCCACGATAGTTCTGGCATCTAACAGTTTGAACAAACCATTGCCGTAATTCATTATGTGGGCATGGTGTACACCAAGGAGGCAGGTGGGGTCGCGAAGGGGGAAGTGATTGGCTTGGACCAACTACTGCGCCCCACATCATGGAAATGTGGACGAGAAAGTACGCCCGGTTATGCAACAAGGAGTTGATCTCTCATGGGTAAAGTAACGCACCTCTACAGAGTGTAAGAATTATAACTTGTTACTCCCTGTTCCAGGAAGGAGCTACGAACACGGCAGGAAAGGAACTCCATGAAAGTTTTGGTCAACCTGTGAAGGCTGATGGTCATAGTTTTTCAGAATAAAATCAATCTTTGAAGAAAGATTTACAAAAACTTCATAGTGCCAAGGATTTATAATCCGAGGTGGTAGTTAGAGAATCAATCTTCCCACCTTGCATAAAATGAACTTGTTGGGTAACGCTGTTACTCATTCTTTTCTTTGATCCCTTGATTAGACTCTGAGGATCCCGAAGATGTGCCAATGTATGCAGCCGAATGTCAAGAAGATGTGTTCTACGAGGAACCTGATCTATCCGGAGGTGTTGAAGAAGTGGATTACGAGATCTGCTACGGTGTCAACGATAACGAATCCAACTAAGTTCCTAGTTAGTAGTAACCAACTGAGCCAAGCAGCATGAACTCTATAGAATAAGCTGCTGAGCTCAACTCCTAGTCGGAGTTGTTACTTTTAAATTCCGCTGAAACACTATATTTTGGTTTGTAAGTTGAACCTTTTGAAGTCGTGAACTTCTGGTATTGTAATAATAATAATGTGTGAGTGTTTGTAATATGGACCCGCAATGTTTCTGTTGTACCACTCTAAGGGATGTGATATTTACAGAACGATGTTCTGTGAGTGTCATGTCAACGACTATAGTGTACTACACATGCAGTGGTATGCTGGGTCACCGCAATTTATCACTATGTAACTAGATTATTGTATCTAGTGCAAGTGGGAGACTGACACTAGTAGAAAACGTACATTTGGTTCAGAGCATTTGGTACAAACCGGGACTAATGCCCTGGACCCAACGGCTAGAAACGGCCACATGCCCCAGAAGACATTAGTCCCGATTCGTAGGGGACCTTTAGTCCCGGTTCGTTTCACAAACCGGGGCTAAAGGGTCTGACACTGGAAAGCAGCGGATGCGTGGACCTTTAGTCCCATCTCGTTTAACAAACCGGGACTAAAGGGACTGACTATATCTTCTTCCCCTACTAGCCCGAGCCATTTCAAGCTCACACAAGCATCTCCCTCATATTTCTCCCCTCAAGCTCGAGTTCTTGCCTTTTTTTTCTCAAGATTTGTGAAGATTTGTTGCCTCCACATCTATCTAAGGGTCCTAAGAGGTTAGCAACTTCATCATTTCATCTTTCATTGCTTGTTTTAGCTCATTTCATGCTCTAGAAATGGATATATTTGTGTGGATTATATCTCTATATATCTGGTTAATTTGGTACATATAGTCTCGAATTTCATTTGATTCATCGAAACACATAGATACATGAGTTCATCCTATCTATATATCTTGGTTTGGCACGTAGTCTCTAAATTCATACAGTTCACAGTGCATCATGCCCATCGAGCAACAAAATATCCTTCTTTCTTCTACCTGCCATCACAAAATCCATTGCAACAAAAATAAGAACCAAAACTATGAAGGCTCACATATATATAGTGGCACCCTAGAATTTTAATTAATCATCGGCCGTTTAAGCAAGTAAGAACAAAAACATGAACACGCCGAGGAGCTATATCAAATTAAATTAGGGAGTTCCTCTATGGCGAGCTCCTCGAAGATGTCTGAGGACGCGGCATCCTAAGACATCTCCGAGAAGCTCTGCCATAGTGGTGTCCCTGCTCTCGCACACCATCTTTCAGTTTATATCTTCTCTAGCTAAATCAGTATGCTGGTGGAGCTAACTAGTTTCACATATTAGGGAGTGCCTCTACGGCGAGATCCTCGAAGATGTATGAGGACGAGGTCCAAAGAAATCTTCGAGAAGCTCCGCCGTAGTGGTGTCCCTAGTCTCGCACACGATCTTCCTTGCAGTTGATAGTTCACAAGGAAGCCTATTTATAGATTAAGCAACACAACATAGTGTCAACACTCACGACATAATGTCGACACTCACCCCTGTCATAGTTTCTCCACCCATTGAAATAGTGTCGCCACTCACTGACATAGTATCTCCACTCACGACATATAGTGTCGTCACCCACTTTTAGTCCCGGTTGGAGTGTCCTTTAGTGCCGGTTGGAGACACCATCCGGGACTAAACGGGCTCATGTCGGCCCAGCCTACCACAACCCCTTTAGTCCTAGTTGGTGTGTCCAACCGGGACTAAAGATGTAGTAGAAAGTTTTTAAATCAGTGCATAGTTGTTTGATGTATACGATGTGTTCTTTTATTTTTAGAATAGTACTACTCTTAGCATCGTGATTTTGTTTGATGAACTTATATAATGCAGATGAGACGGCAATGGATTTACGCTGAATGAATCTCTAACGAGTTCATTAAAGGCATGAGTTCTTTTCTAATTATGGTGGAGGCAAGCAAGCGGAATGGTTTTATGTGTTGTCCATGTGGTGAGTGTCGGAATTAGAAGGAATACTCTTCCTCAAGAGTCCTTCACGGCCATCTGTTTCGGTCTGGTTTCATGTTTGGTTATAATTTTTGGACCAAGCACGGAGAAAGAGGGGTTATGGTGGAAGACAACAAAGATGAAGAGAATGATGACAGCTATCCTATGTCCCCTGAATACGGTGGTACTACAATGGAAGACAATGATGAAGAAGAAGCAAAAGAACGTGCATCATATGAGCCAGATGATGATCTTGGTCAGGCCATTGCTAATGCAAAGGGAGAATGTGATATCGAAAGGGAGAGGTTGAAATTTGAGCAGATGTTAGAGGATCACAACAAATTGTTGTATCCGAATTGCGAAGATTGCCACAAAAAGCAAAGTAGCACACTGGAATTGCTGCAATGGAAGGCAGAGGTCGGTGTGCCTGACAAGGGATTTGAAAAGTTGTTGAAGATAATGAAGAAGCTGCTTCCAAAGGATAACGAACTGCCCGCCATTACTTATGAAGCAAAGAAGGTTGTCTGCCCTCTAGGATTAGAGGTACAGAAGATACATGCATGCATTAATGACTGCATCCTCTACCGCGGTAAGCAATACGGGAATTTGGATGCATGCCCGGTATGCACTGCATTGTGGTATAAGATCTAACGAGATGACCCTGGTGATGTTGAGGGGGAGCACCCCAGGAAGAGGGTTCCCGCCAAGGTGATGTGGTATGCTCCTATAATACCACGGCTAAAACGTTTGTTCAGAAATGAAGGGCATGCCAACTTGTTGCGATGGCACAAAGAAGACCGTAAGAAAGACGAGATGTTGAGACACCCCGCTGATGGGTCGCAGTGGAGAAAAATTGAGAGAAAGTACCTGGACTTTGCAGGTGATGCGAGAAACTTATGGTTTGGTCTAAGTACAGATGGCATGAATCCCTTTGGGGAGCAGAGTTGCAGTCATAGCACATGGCCTGTGACTTTGTATCTATAACCTTCCTTCTTGGTTGTGCATGAAGCGGAAGTTCATTATGATGCCAGTGCTCATCCAAGGCCCGAAGCAACCCGGCAACGACATTGATGTGTACCTAAGGCCATTATTTGAAGAAATTTTACAGCTGTGGCATGGACAAGGTGTACGTGTGTGGGATGAGCACAAAGTGAGGAATTTAACCTACGAGCATTGTTGTTCGTAACCATCAATGATTATCCTGCTCTTAGTAACATTTCAGGACAGACAAACAAGGGATACAATGCATGCACACACTATTTAGATGACACTGCAAGTATTTATTTGGATAAGTGCAAGAAGAATGTGTACCTAGGGAATCGTCGTTTTCTTCCGCCAATGCATTCCCTAAGAAGGAAAGGCAAGCATTTCAATGGTGAAACAGATCACCGGAGTAAGCCTGTCCATCGTACTGGTGATGATGTATTTGATATGGTGAAGGATTTAAAAGTAATCTTTGGAAAGGGTCCTAGCGGACAGTCCGTTCCAAAGGACGCTGGCGGACACGCACCCATGTGGAAGAAGAAATCTATATTTTGGGAGCTACCCTATTGGAAAGTCTTAGAGGTCTACTATGCAATCAACGTGATGCACCTAACAAAGAATTTTTGCGTGATACTGCTAGGCTTCTTAGGAGTGTATGGAAAGAATAAATATACACCAGAAGCACGGCAGGACCAACAACATATGAAAGACCGAGAAGGCAGCATCCGTAGGCTTTCAAGTACCGCCCACGCTCTTACCAAGGAAGATAAGGAAATATTTTTTGAATGCCTCAATAGTATCAAGGTCCCCTCTGGCTTCTCGTCCAATATAAAGGTAATAATAAATATGGCAGAGAAAAAATTCCAGAACCTGAAGTCTCATGACAGCCACGTGATTACGACGCAGTTGCTTTGAGGGGGCTTCTACGGGAAAATGTTAGAGTACCCATTGTGAAGCTATGTTCATTCCTCAATGCAATTTCTTAGAAGGTAATCGATCCAGAAAGTCTACCAGGGTTACAGAAAGATGTGGTCCAGTGTCTTGTCAGCTTTGAGTTGGTGTTCCCACATCCTTCGTCAACATAATGACGCACCTTCTAGTTCACCTAGTCGAAGAGATTACCATTCTCGGTCCTGTATTTCTACACAATATGTTCCCCTTTGTGTAATTCATGGGAGTCTTAAAGAAATATGTCCATAACCGTGCTAGTCCATAAGGAAGCATCTCCAAGGGCTATGGAACAGAGGAGGTCATTGAGTTTTCTGTTGACTTTATTCCTAACCTTAAGCCGATCGGTGTACCTTAATCACGGCATGAGGGGAGACTTATTGGAAAAGGCATGCTAGGAAAGAAAGCAAAGATATGTATGGACGAACATTCTTTCACTAAAGCACACTATACAATTCTACAAAGTTCCACCTTGGTGGCTCCGTATATCGAGGTACACAGAATATTGTACGCTCGAACTACCCGGGTCAGTCTGACAGGTTGATTAGAGATGAACACATGAAGACTTTCGGCGGTTGGTTGCAGACACATCTCATGAATGACACCACTATTGGAGATCAGTTTTACTTGTTGGCTAGGTCTCCATCTTCAACTATATTGACTTTCCAAGGGTACAAGATAAATGGGAATATATTTTACACGCATGCCCAAGATAAAAAGAGCACCAACCAAAACAGTGGTGTCTGATTTTATGCAACGGGCGAGAATGGAAAAAAGGACACATATTATGGTTGCATAGAGGAGATATGGGAACTTGACTATGGTGCTAATTTCAAGGTCCCATTGTTTCAATGCAAATGGGTCAAGATGACAGGAGGTGGGGGTAACGGTAGAGACCAAAGACGGAATTACAACAGTGGATCTCAATAATCTTGCGTACGGATACAAACCATTCGTCCTTGCCAATGATGTGGCTTAAGTTTTCTATGTGAAGGACATGTCTACTAGACCGAGAAAAAGGAAAGATAAGCAAAAGAATATAATATCATATGATGAGCCAAAGCGCCACATAGTTCTTTCAGGAAAAAGAAACATGGTGGGAGTTGAGGATAGGACAGACATGTCAGAAGATTATAACAAATTTCATGAAATTCCGCCATTCAAAGTGAAAACTGAACGAAGCATACCGCTAAATAAGGAAGATGCTCCATGGTTACGGACTAGAAGAGAACCAAAACACTAGATGTGGATGTTGGTGATGTAATAATGTATTAAACCTTTTGTGAATTAATCCTATTTTTTAGAATTTTTGAGATTGATGTAGGTAGGTAGAAAAAAATAGCATTTGATAACCTGAGCGAACTCACAAGAATACAGCAACATCTTCATATTTAGTCCTGGGATTAGGTAACACTCAAGACATTTATTAATATTAAAAACTGGGACAAACCGGGACTAGCTAACACTCGGGACTAAAGCCGCCACTTTAGTCATAATCATGCCTAGTCCTATAGTACACAGCTTCAGGGTCTTCTTCGTCATCGTCATCATCGTCGTGCCTAGGCGCACGCGGTTCGATCCTTAGCCCAGCCATGGCCTATACCGGGGGCACCTGCCACTCCGGCCTCGAATTCACGGCGGGCGCGGGAGGGGTCTCCTCGAAGATGATGCCGCTACCGCCGGGCTGGGGAGGGGCCTTCTTGTGGCTCTGTGGCAGGTGGACTTGTGGGAACCACAGGCGAGGATGGTCTCCCTAGAGATGTAGCGCATCACGCCGATGATAGTACGTTTCGCCCACCACAGACGGCGGCCGGCTTCGTTGTGGTTCACCGGGGGAGGGCCATCACCCTCGTACCTGGCGAGCTACCTTTCCTGTCGGTTAGCAAAGAAGGCATTCCAGGTGTCGTAGTTGTCGGGATCCCACTAGGGATTCATTCGCTGCTCCGACATGAGCTCGTGGTAGAAGCGGTTCGTGATGGCCACCTGTCGGGCGGAGCCTTGAGGCACAAGAGGTACATGAACCCCTCCAGCCAAGATCCAGCTGCCAGAGTCTACAGTAAGGGTAGCCGACACAAACAGACCGGTCTCCTCGAGGGTCGAATGGCCGAGGCACCGGCCCATTTTTGTGAGAGAGGAAGGTGTGGATGTATGGATAGCCACGTCGTGGTTGGCCTATATATAGATGTAAAGGGCGGGAAAACATGGCGGGAAGCGGTGGGAAATGGCAGGAAATATCTTTAGTCCTGGTTAGTGGCTACAACCAGGACAAAAAGCTCTGTTCAGAGGGAAAGGGCGGGAAAACATGGCGGGAAGCGATGGGAAATGGCGGGAAATATCTTTAGTCCCAGTTAGTGGCTACAACCGGGACTAAAAGCTCCGCTCAGAGGGAAAGGGCGGGAAAACATGGCGGGAAGCGGTGGGAAATGGCGGGAAAATTCGAAACGGGCATGTTTGTGTGCTGAATCGTGGCATAGTTTGTGATACTGTGCCCATATTGTGCATGCATGTGCATATTGGGATGGCGAACAATGTTGCAGGAGGAAGTTTTCCTTTTCGTCGCACGGAAAAGCCATTTTCCATTTTCCGAGCACAAAAAGACGGGTCGTTTTGTGAAGCAGCCACCAAAATGCAGTTACAGAATGCTACCATCCCATTTTTCTAACATACTAGACCACCTTACATGAACTATCTCCCAACTAGGGGATCTCAAACCTTTCTGTCCTTCCCGAATGAAAAAGACAAATGTCTATCGAATCGGTAGGAAGTGGGTCCGGTTTGAACTACAGGTACATGATCTAACGCCCGTGATTTTTTGAAAAAAATCATTTTTAGACTCACAATATGTTGTTTCTTCAGAGATCCAATGCAAGTTCTAACATTATCATCCCCTATCTTCACGCACGCTGTTTTGACCTAAGTTCGAAACGGGAAAAATTCCAAACGGGCATAAAAAAATCAAAAAAGGTCCGAACAATGTAAATCCTTCGCATGGTCTGATATTATGTGACATAGTTGCAAGGAAAAATATCAAACTTGGTATATTAATTATGTCTCGAAAAAACGTTCACAAAATGACCTATCATGTTCGAGGTTTCATGGCTTTCGGTCCAAGAGACGGATGTTATGTACTGAATCGCGGCATAGTTTGTGATACTGTGTGATTATTGTGCATGCATGTGGATATTGGGATGGCGAACTATGTTGCAGGAGGAAGTTTTCCTTTTCGTCGCACGGAAAAGCCATTTTCCATTTTCCGAGCGCAAAAAGACGGGTCGTTTTGTGAAGCAGCCACCAAAATGCAGTTACAGAATGCTACCATCCCATTTTTCTAAAATACTAGACCACCTTACATGAACTATCTCCCAACTAGGGGATCTGAAACCTTTCTGTCCTTCCCGAATGA
Organism: Avena longiglumis; assembly: GCA_030063025.1. Lineage (NCBI taxonomy): Eukaryota > Viridiplantae > Streptophyta > Magnoliopsida > Poales > Poaceae > Avena > Avena longiglumis. The sequence continues at coordinate 469,218,573 of CP125976.1, forward strand.
AAAAGACAAATGTCTACCGAATCGGTAGGAAGTGGGTCCGGTTTGAACTACAGGTACATGATCTAACGCCCGTGATTTTTTGAAAAAATCATTTTTAGACTCACAATATGTTGTTTCTTCAGAGATCCAATGCAAGTTCTAACATTCTCATCCCCTATCTTCACGCACGCTGTTTTGACCTAAGTTCGAAACGGGAAAAATTCGAAACGGGCATAAAAAAAATCAAAAAAGGTCCGAACAATGTAAATCCTTCGCATGGTCTGATATTATGTGACATAGTTGCAAGGAAAAATATCAAACTTGGTATATTAATTATGTCTCGAAAAAACGTTCACAAAATGACCTATCATGTTCGAGGTTTCATGGCTTTCGGTCCAAGAGACGGATGTTATGTGCTGAATCGCGGCATAGTTTGTGATACTGTGTGCTTATTGTGCATGCATGTGGATATTGGGATGGCTAACTATGTTGCAGGAGGAAGTTTTCCTTTTCGTCGCACGGAAAAGCCATTTTCCATTTTCCGAGCGCAAAAAAGACGGGTCGTTTTGTGAAGCAGCCACCAAAATGCAGTTACAGAATGCTACCATCCCATTTTTATAACATACTAGACGACCTTACATGAACCATCTCCCAACCGAGGGATCTCAAACCTTTCTATCCTTCCCGGGTAAAAAAGACAAATGTCTTCCGAATCGGCAGGAAGTGGGTTCGGTTTGAACTACAGGTACATGATCTAACACCCGTGATTTTTTGAAAAAAATCATTTTTAGACTCACAATATGTTGTTTATTTAGAGATCCAATGCAAGTTCTAACACCCTCATCCCCTATCTTCACGCATGTCGTTTTGACCTAAGTTTGAAACGGGCATAAAAAATTCAAAAAAAGGTCCGAACAATGTAAATCCTTCGCGTGGTGTGATATTATGTGACATAGTTGCAAGGAAAAATATCAAACTTGGTATATTGATTATGTCTCGAAAAAACCTTCACAAAATGACCTATCATGTTCGAGGTTTCATGGCTTTCGGTCCAAGAGACGGATGTTATGTGCTGAATCGCGGCATAGTTTGTGATACTGTGTGCTTATTGTGCATGCATGTGGATATTGGGATGGCTAACTATGTTGCAGGAGGAAGTTTTCCTTTTCGTCGCACGGAAAAGCCATTTTCCATTTTCCGAGCGCAAAAAAGACGGGTCGTTTTGTGAAGCAGCCACCAAAATGCAGTTACAGAATGCTACCATCCCATTTTTATAACATACTAGACGACCTTACATGAACCATCTCCCAACCGAGGGATCTCAAACCTTTCTATCCTTCCCGGGTAAAAAAGATAAATGTCTTCCGAATCGGCAGGAAGTGGGTTCGGTTTGAACTACAGGTACATGATCTAACACTTGTGATTTAAAAAAAATCATTTTTAGACTCACAATATGTTGTTTGTTCAGAGATCCAATGAAAGTTCTAATAGGATCATCCCCTATCTTCACGCACGCCGTTTTGACCTAAGTTCAAAACAGGAAAAATTCGAAACGGGCATAACAAATTTCAAAAAAGGTCTGAACAATGTAAATTCAAAAATGGGAACAATTATTTTATTTATATCTATATAACAGAGGAGGATACTAGCTTTAAATTATAGATCTTTTATTTCCGCAAATTTGGTATATAATAATTAATTTTCCTAATTGCTAATTTGTTTTTCAAAAAAGGTTTAAAAACACACCTTTAGTCCCGGTTTAGGTTACAAACCGGGACTAAAGGGGTGCGGCCCTACGCGCGAAACGCGGCGCGCCAAAAACCCTTTGGTCTTGGTTTGTAACACAAAACGGGACTAAAGGTTACCCTTTAGTCCCGGTTGCTTTTACAAACCGAGGCTAAAGGGGGGATGGGTATAAATACCCATCCCATGCGCCCCGGTTCGAGCACCGACCGGAGCACCTATTCGTCTTCCTCCTCGCGATCCAGCGCCCAGCGCCCGTGCCGTCAACCGCGCCGCCGCGCCCATGCCTCCCCTCCCCGACGCCTCCCGCTCATGTGCCGCCTCATCCCAGCCTCATGGCATCAGCCAAGCACACCACCGCCCACCGCCAGTGAGATCTCCGTCGTGTGCCGCCCCTCTCCGGTTGTTTTCTAGGGTTAATTAGTGTAATTTTATTTGTTAGTGTTAATTAGTGTAATTTTTTTAGTGTAATTAGTGTTAATTAGTGTAATTTTGTTAGTGTAATCTTAGGATTTAGGGTTAATTAGGTAGTTCGAAGTTTAGGGTTAATGTAGTTAGTTAATTAGTTATAATTTAGTTAGTTTGAAGTTTAGTGTAATTTTGTTTAGAGATTTTAGTTAGTGTTTAATGTAGTTAATTAGTTGATTTTAGTTAAATTTAGTTAGTGTTTAATATAGTTTATTTTAGTTGATACTATTTAATTTCGTCATGTTTAAAGTATATAGGTTTAATTTAGTGTTTAGGATTATGCTGAGTCCTCATCCTCGTTCACTCGGTGGGAACAACGGAGCACTACTAGACTCTATCGTCGGGCATCCACGGGACTGGGCTCTGTCGGGCTGGCACTGGGAGGTGCTACCAGCCGGGAGGCGTGGTCTGGTGAGGAATTCGGGTATCGTCGTCGACCCAGATCTTCTGTGGTGGCGGCCGAGTGGTCCAGTGCGAGGGAGCCGCCCACGAGGTGGTGGCGTCGTGTCAGGGAGGAGGATGAGCATGTCCGACATTACATGTACATTTTAGAAGTTCAGGTCGCCAATACCTGGCAGCTTCTTTAGGCACCTTACCCGAGATATTCTCCGGTGATGGTTCCTACTCTTTGGGTGCACACCTCCCGCGGCTCAGTAACCGGGGCTCGACATCTTCGTTGAGCTAGATGTGAAATAGGGTACTATCTTTTATTCGAGATGTATTGTTGTTTAATTGGTAATTTATTGTTGTACTAGCTGGATTATTCGAGATGTATTGTTGTTTAATTGGTACTTTATCTTTCTTGATCGCATTGTTTAATTGGTACTTTAATGTGTAATATGGTATATTAAGCTGAATTACCTTATCTTCCTTTATTTTATCGCATTAAGCAAAATGGTTTTATCCTTATTCTTTATTAGTTAAGTTATGGACGGTAGAGACAATGAAGAGCACATCATGTACAACATGATAGATGAGGGTATAGGAGGTTACCATTACGATGGAGCAGACGATGATGGAAATGATGATGGCTCCCAATACCTCAACTTGGATGAAGCCGACGGAAGAGACAACTATGATGAATTTTTTGGTGGAGACGACGGTGGAGCTGACGGTGGAGACACCATAGCAAAGTCCGGCGAGGTATATAAAACCTCTGCTGATCATGATCTAGTAGATGCATTGGTTGATTCATATATATATATGTACTAAACGAGGCCCGACCAAAAAGTTGGCCGATGGTGCGCGTTTCACAATTGAGTTAGTCTCTGAGATGGGCGAACCTTTGGAGCCGAAAGAGGCCACAAGTGTATTTCTATATCAATGCGGAGTGATAGTTAGGGACACCATCCCGATCACCACTCAGAAGTGGAATAAGCCAGGAAAGAAAAGCGATCAAGTTGGAGAAACTTTTGTCGATGACAGAGCCAAAGAGGGTCTTTGGAATTCACTCATGACACACTTCTCTCTGCCTGAATTGGAAACTCGTGAACTCATTGAGGCATTGAGGTTGACAGTTAGAAAGTGGGCCCTTAAGAAGATGGGCGAATAGTTCAAGGACTGGAAGAAAAGATTGTACAACAAATATGTCAAGAAGGGGCCGAATCCGCCATTCACTGGCCCGCTGGAGAAGCAACGGGATAACTGGGCCCCATTTGTGACATACAAGGAATCAGAAGCAGCTACGGCCAAGTTAAAAAAGAATAAGTTAAATGCGGCCAAAAATAAATATCACCATACTATGGGGACATGTGGCTACAAGACGGCCGTGCCTAAGTGGGCAAAAACCGAGAGAGAAATGTGTGATAAAGGGGTCATGCCAGCTACAAATCAGTGGCCCGTGAGGTCAAAAAATTGGTTCCTTGGGCATGGGGGGTCATATGACACTGAAACCAGGGAGATTATTGTTACAAATAAGGCCATTACTAAACCCAAAGATGACCTTGTTAAAGTGATACAACTGAGAAAAGATGGAAAGTTCGTTCCCGACAAAGACGATGAGCTAACATATGCCCTCGGGAATCCTGAAAAAGTCGGACGAACATGAGGCTTTAGCCCATCTGTTCCATGGAAGGGTTTCCCCAGGACATCGACACTTATAGAAGTCGATCGAGAAAAATGAACCGACGGAAGGCGGAGGAGGCAGCGCGGTTGGAGGCGGTTGAAAAAAAACGAGGAATTTCAAGCCATGTTCAAGCTGCAGCAGGAGCAGATTAATAAACTTAGAGTATTGGCCCGACAGCAAGATCCTGCATTAGACAGTCTGGTGGGCCCATCTCAGCGGAGAAGCGGCGTGGCTTCCACGGAGGTACAAGCTAATAATCTACTGCTGATGGATAATAATGCACTGGTGATAGATGATACGGTCGGTGCAACGATGGTTCGCTACCCCATGTATGAAGTCGAGGCAAGGACATCTTGTGAGCTACATGTCAGAGTGAAGAACATTTCTACGAATTTGGCGCTCAACTTTGCTTTACCTTGTCCACCGGAAGCGACCTACTGATACGTTGGAAACGTATCTATAATTTTTGATGTTCCATGCTTGTTTAGTATCTACTTTGCTTTGCTTTATCTATACTTTGAGGTGTTTTTATATCTTTTCTGGAAATAAACTATTAACAAGTTGCCACAGTGCTAGTTGCCTGTTTTCTTCTGTTTTTGGTTCCAAAAAGGCATAAAATCAATATTCTCAGAATTGGACGGGACAAAAGCCAAAGTTATTATTTTCCCGGAGCAACACGGAACCACAAAGCAGAGCCGGAGGGGGGCCACAGGGTGGCCGCACCCCCTAGGCACAGGCAAGCCTTGGGGGCGCCTGGAGGGGATGTGAGCCCCCTAGAACCCCACCGACCTTGATTCCTGGTCCTATAAGAGCCCCCCGATGAGAAAACCCTAGAAAATCCATAAGAAATCCATGAAAACCTCTCAGAGGCCTTGCCATGAAGGGGAGATTGGGAGACAGAAAGTCTCTGCACAAGACCTAGGGATGGGGAAGTGCCCCTGGCGCCATCTTCATCACCGTTGCTGATTCCCATGATGAGGAGGGAGTAGTTCTTCCTCGAGGCTAAGGGATCTACCGGTAGCTATGTGTTCATCTCTCTCTATGCATGATCTTGTGGTCATGAGCTTTGTAATCAAGTAGATCTACCTTGCTACTCAAGTGCTTCAATAGATCTCTGCTCTCCTCATGTGTGTGAAAGTGACAGCGTGCACACCATGGTGGCACTTAGGCTTGAGTCTACATAAATACTCCTTGTGCTTTAATAGATCTATGCTTTCCCCCACGTGTATGAAAGTGACAGCGTGCATACCGTGTGTGGCACTTTGGCTAGATTGAATATTTGTTATGAGTATATTTTGAGTTGGTTGTCTCTATGAAATTGTGGTATTTGTTGGTGCCATCTAGTGCTCAAGGTGACAGTGTGGGGTTATCTAGATAAGGGAAGACGGACTTTGAGGTGTGCTTTTATATCCCTACCATGGATTAGAGTTTCCAACGGGAGAGTAGTTAAGAGTAGTATCATGAAGAGAGGATATTTATATGAGAGAGTGTTCACTAGTGAAAGTATGATCCCTAGGCCTTGTTTCTAAACTTTGAAACACCGTTTGCTACTAGATCTGTTGCATGTTTTCTTGCTTCCATCTTGTTTCCTTTAGTCTTTACCTCACCGTCAAGCTCTTTTCTGGCACCGTTACCACTTGTATTTCACTATCTCTTCGCCGAACTAGTGCACCTATACACCTTACAAGTGTATTGGGTGTGTTGGGGACACAAGAGACTTATTGTATCTTGATTGCTGGGTTGCTTGAGAGGGAATACCTTTGACCACTTCGTTCCTGAGTTCGATAAACCTTGGGTAATCCACTTAAGGGAAACTTGCTGCTGTTCTACACACCTCTGCACTTGGAGGCCCAACAACTGTCTACAAGAATAGAAGTGCGTAGACATCACCTACCATGGCAGTCAGATTCCAGCTGGCTATGCTCATGTCGGTGTGGATGAAGTTGAACCGACATGTCGATCACTTGAGCTTGACATCCCTGTAGGTGAAGGGGAGAAAACACTGGGAGAAGTGGAGGGTGGGATCATTCTTTAGAAAAAATAGCACATCGTGTTTCCAGGCTGGGCGCCAAGGCAATCTTCTCCTCCGAGAAGCAATCCATCACCTTCGAGGCCACCATCACCTCTGAGTACACCGTATCCACTGAGAAACAATAGTCCACCCCTCCCTGAGAGGGACCGCAACATGAGTGCATCTCCATCTCCGACGCCTCCGCCTCCTCCTAGTGAATCAAAGGGAAGAAAGCGTAAGAATAACACCGCTACGTCGAGGGATACCCGGCGCCAAAAATGACAAGATCCCCTCCCAAGAGTACCGTCGTCTCCTCCAAAGTTAGCTTATCACCGGACTGATGAGGAAAGCGCGGTGATCTCCCAAGCCGAAGTGAAGGCCCATTTTGCACCAAAACAACCCGAGGCACAGGTGCAAATTGATCCAAAAGTCAAGAAGCACTTCAAGGCATTCCTTGAGCAACCACCCCAACATGTGTTAAATAGGAAAGATGACTATACACGCTGTCTTATGAAGACACTGAAAGAGTCATCAAACAGTACTGCAAGCGGGAGAAAATCAAAAGAAGTTGCCCAGCTTGGCAAACAGGCAAAACAATCCATCGCCCCGCTCAAGGTGTTACCCCATCCCACTCAAGGTGGAATAGATATGGAATTAGCAATTAAATTAGCCAAGGAATGTAACGTGCCGGTCGAAGAAATTCTAGCCGACGGATATGATGTCGCCAAGGGACCAATAGCACGGAAATTTTTCTACGAGGAGCCTCTCGTCAGCGATGAGGTATTCGATGATCTACCAACACATATGCGATTGTTGCATATCTGGTACTTGAAAGTCACAAAGGAAGGGCAACAATTTCTCCTATGTAAAGTTGGAGAGGAGTACTTCCGTCCAGACATGATCTCCATTGAACTTTGTGAACTATTTTAGTTATTCAACCTATACGCCCTCGACAAGTCCCTCCTCAGCTCCTATTGTCTATAAGTAATTAAATAAGTCACTAACTCAGCTCGTTCAATTCATTTCCTGCCGTTATCCTCACTATATCTCCTTCTGTATGCTATTATATATGCAGAATGAAGATTCAGGAATGAAGAATAAAGTCAATCTACGGCATTGGGTTCATTTACCCAAACAGAGTTAATGGACATACGCTAAGAGAGAACCCCGAGGAAACTTAGGATAACTTGCTAATGTTTTTAATGGAGCAACATTACAAGACACAAATACTATTTCCTTAAAACTATGAGTGAGAGTCTTACTGTCTTGTACACATTCAATTTTTTTTACTCGATGTTAAGTGTATATAAATGTGCGCATCTTCCACTGGATTCTTCTAAACATTGACGTTGACTGTGCAAAAGTTGAAATCTCAGACTCGTTAAAGAAGCCGATCGAAGACTACCACATCATACTTGATTGCCTCCAAAAGTAATTTCAATCATTATCGCACTATATTTGTCTCTTTCATTCATGCTCTGAGATGTAAAGTAATTAATAACTTATTCATTTCTTTTTTGCCGGACAGGGTTTGGAAAAGGTTCACGAAGGAGGTTCAGGGCGAATGGCGTAAGGAGCTGACTTTTCGTACGGTTCCGGTAAGTAGTACGAGAGCTAGGTCCTCGCATCTCTTCAATTCTAGTCTCCATACAATTATCATGCT